>OX453063.1:11816166-13048558 GCA_949699795.1 Spicauda simplicius
GGCCACCGGGGGGGCTTTAGTGCGGTAAAAATCCCACATAACCCTGCGTCGCTCCCACGGCGTCGGGTACCTTTTGAAGGTTTCCCCCTCGAAAACAAAAAAAGTCTTATAAAAGAGTTGAAGTAAGTGATGTAATTATTAGTTCAGCTACAGTCAATATTTTCGGATTATGTCTATAGAAGTATTACTAAGCGTGTTTCAAAAGAATGTAGTCACAAAACAATGAGCAATTTCCTACTAATACTCGATAAGATAAAACTAAGATAAGTTTAAGAGTTATAAAACTTGTTCGATTGATATTTCGTTTCCTTCCTAACATCTTTCTTTTTAATGACCCGTAATAATTTGATTTCTTGACGTTACATACTTAGATTGCTATATCGATTTTTTTAACCAACTTCTTCAATTTCTTACTACATTCTTAACTTTTATTACCTTTACAGTTTTTGAAGATATTTTGTGTGAATGTAGTAACTGTTATGCGTTTTCAAAGAATTGTAGTAAGCCGTTCTCAAGCTTTCTTAAAAGTCACAACTTTTGTGATCATATTTAGATCTTCAGTTGCAGCTGTTATTTTAAACATTATGTACACAATAAATAGTGGGTAATGAGTACTTTACGTAATTTGCTAACCTTACTTTATGCATGTAGCAAATGCATACCATTTAAACTATAATAGCAAACAATAGTGTCATAAAACCAAATTGTGATACAATTTTATTTTAAATACTTACATAGTTAAATGGCATTTGCAAATTGCCAAGTTTAAAATAAGTATTGCGTTGCCTTTGAATGTGAGTGTAAAAAATAGTTTATTTTAAAAACTAATTAGCCTGGAGTGAAATTTTATTTAAATATGGCAAACAAGCAATATTAAAGATCTACGAGTTAGTTAAATTATTTTAATGCTTGTAGTTCCTATACTTAAGCTTTTTATTTTAGTCTTTAATGTACGGTAAACAAAAATGACAAATTTCATTAAGAGCGATAATAAAACTTCTTCCATAAAATTATTAAAATTAAAAGTAACATTGTTTAAAAACACCGAACTGATTTAAACAAATTAATCGCTTTTTTGGTTTCAGTAATAATTTATTTAATTTAACGCCTTTTTTTAGTCAAAACAGTTATTTAATGCACGTAAATATTTGTAATGGTCCTAGATATAAATTGATACCCATGTTGTAATTCTTGAAAAAATCGTCCCTCACTGCCTTTTCCTTTAACCTTACAACGGAGTCAATCCGTCAGACCGTTTTTGCAGTAGCAACTACCAAATAAAAGAAACATACATCTATACATACGCTCGAAAAACATTATACTCTTTCTGACGCAAATGGGATAGGCATAAATTGAATAGACAAACTGCACTTTCCGGTTGCGTTCCTTTCGAGATCCCGGAGTCCTCTTTATAACGGCCACCGGGGGGGTTTAGTGCGGCAAAAATCCCACATAACCCTGCGTCGCTCCCACGGCGTCGGGTACCTTTTGAAGGTTTCCCCTCGAGAACTAAAAAAAAATAAACTGCACTGCAATATTAAGCTCGTTTACTAAATAACGAAGTAAGGATTACTAAAACGGAGTACCAATGCATCTTGATCGACTTTAGATAGAACCTCTCTTTTATATAAAGATGATTGCAGACGTCATTGAGCCGCAGTAAAAACTCACCATTGGGTGGTTTGCTGACTCACTTGTTACTTAAAAAAATCCGATTAAAATCTTTTATTCATTCATATTTAAGAGACACAAACCCTGTTTAGATAAAAAAGCAAATTATGCCCATACATTTATTACTTAAATATCATAATCAAAACGATATAATATATTTTATGCAATTAATAACATAATTAAATCTGTATTTGTGTTCCAGTTCAAATACAGTTAGCTTGCTTTAAATGATTTCCATATTAATCAAAAATATTTATTTAGGCTCGCAAATTCATACCCTGATCTCTTTTGTTATTATTAAGAAACGTAAACGAATGTATAAATTCCACCATGTTTTGATATCATCTTATAGAGGTCAGTTTCGGCAACCCATTACTGTCCCACTGCTGGGCACGGGTCTTCTCTCAGAATGAGAGTTTTAGTCTATAGTCAACCGCGCTGGCCAAGTGCGAATTGGTGGACTTCACACATCTCCGCGATATTTTTTTAAGAACTCTCGGGTGTGTAGGTTTCCTCGCGATGTTTTTCTTCACCTAAAAGCAGTGATAATAATGATTATTTAATACGCACATAACTTTAGAAAAATCAGTGGTGCGTACTTGGGTTTGAACCTTGAACCTACCGATCGAGACGGTAAGTTTTAACCATTAGGCTATCACTGCTCTGGAGGTCTCTAGATGTCACTCGTATTTTTTTTTGTTATAAAATTTAATCATTTTTTTATTTTGAAAGTTTTATGATATTTGACAGTGATGATACCATTATTGTACTTCCGTATAATTGGTTACAGAATAATCATGCTACTCTATAATCAATATAGTAGTAGTAGTATATCACTATTATTCTGTAGGCATTCTGTCTCAGACCGAGACATTAGGGAGTGTTTTCCCGTGATTATAAACACTCTGTAAGTACTTAGCCTTGATCTTCAGAAGTCATGCAATCCAGGAAGGACTGTTCTATAAGAAATGTACACATTTTCATAGGCGCTAGTGGCATTTTAACATTAGGCAAGTTAAACACGGGGAATGAACCTTAAATACTCGTACGTAAAAGATTGAATGTTACTTCTGCTACTCGTAGTGATATAAAATCATTAATTTTAATTAAGATACCATTGAGTTGTAAGAAAATAATACGCACACACAGCACACAACAAAAATAAAATTCGCATAATTGATGATAATTAAAAGCAGACAAATACTAATGCTGACTTAAATCTTTGCAAGAAACCAACGAATATCAAACTGTCGCGGTAAGCGTGACATGAGCATGGCGTTGACAAGTGGTGTCACGAAGCGAGAAACATTTCGACGAGAATATTTCATGCTTTCATTTTCAGTGTACCTGAGTGTATTTGAGTGCGACCACCGCGCTCTAGATGTCGCTGTCCGCGGAAATGAGTGCCGTAAGCTCGTGCAGATGACGTTGGTAGCCCTATTTGAAGTTTAACAATTCCAAGAGTTACCACATTTGGCTTAAACCTAGTTATCCTTCTTTTTCCTGTTCTCCTTACCTTTTCCATGCATAGGTTGTCTGGAAGAAATCGCTGCCTAGCGATAAGACCGCCTATTGTATACGACTAATCTGTATTGTATGTTATTGTTATGTTTGTCTGTTTCTAGTGTGCAATAAAGAGTATTCTATTCTATTCTATTCTATTCTATCTAAAAGGGGTAAGTCTTCCGTTAGTAGATATTGGTAGATGTTTGATGCATGACTTCTCAACAACTCGAGATGTTTCGAACCCATAAATCTATTAGAAAGTATTATCATTGTTCCTGAATTGAATTCTGAATGAATTCTTGTTGTATGATAGATAACCAGAGTCATTTAATTCATTTATTTTTGATTAAGTTTGTACGTACTTCTACTACTAATCATATATAATCAAATCCACAATACACAATGACTATTGTACATAATATCAGGCAGACATATATAGAATTAGCATTTAATTGATCGGTTTTTAAAACTTTGTCAATTTATTGGGTCAAAACAGATATTACATTTAATTTCCTATCCACATTTATACATAAAGCTTTTCGTAATAAAAACGTACATTTTTCATAAAATATATTCAATGTTTCACACGGTTTCTTCATCTATATTTTTTAAAATTTTATAATATTTTTAGATAACAAGTTTTAAGTAATTTCTATATTTTTTATTTTCTATGAAATGCTGTAAATAACTTTTATAAACGCGCAGTTAAAACTTAAATAGATATGCGTGGGTCAATTCGTACATTCTTCACAGAAAATGATGGATTGCTCGTCTGATGGCGTTAAAACGGTCCGTTTGTTTACGATATGCAAGGTTAATCTTTTCGGATCACGCATTCTTGATGTGGACATTGAAAACACGGTGTCAAAGTCCACGGATCGATATAAAATCGTCCATTTGAATTTGCTTCTATATTAGTAACTAGAATGTTTTAAAATAAATTTGGGTATAGGATAATTCCAAACTTCGATATCTAAGTGGGCATTGGCATCCTGCAATACCTAATTATTTAGTTTTAAAATGATTCTAGTAAATGATAATAATATATGAATAGAAATTAATCTATTGATTAGAATTTCGTAGGCTAAGTGTCAAGTAGGGTCCGTCCCTGTAGTTCCGGGATCAGAATAGGGCTACGGCATTCCCTGCCTGTCGTAAGAGGCGACTAAAAGCGGCTTCCAGGGTTGCAAGCGGCTAGAGTGGGAGCTCGAACCGTTCGGTCAGGCGATCCCGGGAAGGACGTAGGTATGTGTCGGTCGTATACCGTCGTTAAGACAAGACAGAGCGGTGGGCCCAGCCGCCCATCTGGGAGGAGCCCGATGGGGAACGCGCTCAAAGGATTCCGGTTGCGGTCGTTTCGAGATCCCGGAGTACTTTTTATAGGGCCGAGGACGGCCACCGGGGGGTTTTTAGTGCAGTAAAAATCCCACATAACCCTGCATCGCTCCCACGGCGTCGGGTACCTTTTGAAGGTTTCCACCTCGAGAACAAAAAAAAGTCTCAAGTAGGGTAGACCGGGGTCAGCTGTAACAATTTGTCTTTAATTGCTCATAGCATAGCTATTACAGTTGTATACAACGTGAAATTAAAATATAATTTACCTATATTAAATATAGTGTTGTATATTAAATAAAGTGTAACAAATCAACAATATTAATTATGCTTTAAACAGGCTTGTAGCTTAAGCACCGCGTACAGATAGTTTGTGATAAAGCTATATGAAAGCTATATAAAGCTATATGAATCCGGTGGTAGTGTAAAAAAAAAATATAAATGTAACTGACAATTTGTAAGCGCCCCCGAAGGCCTATGCAAAATAAAGACATTTCATTTCATTTCAAAGAACGAAAGTATTTTTCTCCAGCCATTGCGTTTTTTAACCAAGTAAAAGGCACGTTTAAAATATATTTTATACAAGTTCAAAAGCCAAATTTCTCATTTATTTTGTGAAGAGACCAAAATATATATCAGGTCAACGTATTAGGTATTATACTTCGCTAATATCAGCTTGACCTTCGTTAAAAAGAACGTTATGAGCTACGTATTCCATGCTAATATTGTCTACCTGATCATTGTCTTCATTTAGTGTATCCTTCTGTCGCTTATATTTCAATAGAGAGACATAGTTAACGCCATACTTTTTTGCAGCACGTCTTGAAGAAGCCCTTGAATTGACTTCCACGTTGGCATTCTTGTATGATATAACATGTTGCCTTTACCTCGAGAGGTCTTTCTTATGCGTTTACAAGACATCTGCAACACTTTTGCTATATGTTTTTCTAAGGCTGGAAATGTACGGATCTGATGTGTAGAGAAGAGTATGAAATACATCCTCATTTGTAGCTGATCGAGAGCACTTTCTGGAAAAAGGTAGGCGAAATTGTTTATAATCCTTATTATGGGATTCTTGTGCATCTTCGGAAAGTTCACGAACAGGAATTATACCAAAATTCCTAATGACACTTTCTCTATGAATCAAAATTTTATGAACTGAAGATGGAATGTAGTACCGTTCATAATTACTTAGGTACATAAATCCTGGCAGTTACCATGGCATATTTGCCAAATTTTTCAGCATTTATCATTAGACCAGATGAAAGCGCTTGTAAAATAATATACCACCTTTTGATTTAATTCACATCCACTGCAGTTGTTTCAAAAGAACAATTTGCGTTGAAAAAAAATTCTAGCCGTATTACCGTCATTGGTATTACCACTTCCTTGCCATGGTTTGTCGATGATCAATTCTAACTCCTTCCGAAAACGTTTTTGTACTAGGGCTTTCTTTATTGCTTTTGACTTTTCTTTTCTTCACTTGTGGCTGACTATATCCAAAAAGAAAGATTATATGAAATATGTTATATGAAACTAATTCAGGGATGCAATGTAGAAAGTCCGTATTGATATGCATTTTCATTTTCTGGTCTACTAGTCAGTTTAGTTAGATTATTAATTTGCCGAGGAATAGCACCACAGATTGTACATGTTGATCCAGAAGGTGTATCTGATAATACTTGTGCTATTTTACCATTTATCATAGTCAGAAAGAGTTTGTGCTTCACATTCACTCTTTCACCGTTTTTATTAACATATTGACCCCCCAATCGTATCTTCGTAGAATACAAAATCTAATAATATAATTTTTAATATTGATTCTGTCTTAAATATTATGTATGTGCGTTTTCGAAGGTACTCGTTAGTACAATATGAATTCTAAAGGAATATACATCAACAGATTATATTGCGAATTATGTTAATGATGACCGCAAGGAAATGATTTGGTTTTTTATTTCATCCACAATAGCTTTAGTCTTTTTAGGAGTTTCTTTGTAAAATTCTATTGATATGGGCCGACAAAAATGGACTGACGAAGGCACTGGATTTTGCCAGACAATGTCGCCAGTCAGCTCATTAATTCATTTAATCGGCACTAAAGAAGTAATAAACAAATTTGCATCAGAAATAAGTTCAGACTCCTCTGGAAGTTTTTGTTTATACAGACTTTGACCAGATGAACTATCACATCCCCATTAATATATAAAACTAAATGACACAATCCATTCTTATACACCGAATTAATGGCCAAAATCCTGCAGTGTGGTCCAATAAATCTCGAAGATATAGTATTTTTGCATGTGTTTTAGTGATTTCTATTGCTGTTATTATTTATTAATAATAGAATTCTAGTGATTTCTATTATTGTTGGGCTATGGGTGTAGAAAGCGAGTGTATTCTCCTCCTTACTTTCATAATCTCTGTCTGTCCTTGCTAAAAATCGCACTAAAGTAGTTCTAAATTTATCGCGTTCAGTTTTCTAACTTCGATTTTATGTAGACCTGGACGTCTTAAACATACTAAAATACATTTTAATAGAAACAATAAATTTCATGCAACAATATTTCCCAAGCAGCATTTATTCTTCAACCTTGACTGCTAAAGTGGGTAAGAAAAGTATGAAACTAACCTATTAAAATGTCGCGAAAGCCGCTTACTTTTTTACTATTATGATTGCGGACATCGTTTTGTCGACGGAAATAATTAGAAAAGAATATTTGAAGATAAATGGTTTGATACTTTACTGAACAGAATACTCAAGAATACCCATCATTGTTGATATACTTTATGTAATTAATACCCAACCGTCCTAGAAAGAAGATATCATTATTCGAGTGTGTGTACACATGTTCTTACTATGTATAATATGTATATACATGTATGTACCTACTGTACTCATATGACTGTCAATTTTTTTGGCTTGCTCTTTAGCCTTTTAGCCTAAACAAGGCGTCAGGAATTTTAATATCTCACCTGTTACAACTTTTACCCGATTTTTACATTTTCAAGATTTTTTTTATATTAAACAAAATGGAGGAGGTTTTAACTTCGACTGTACTTTTTTTGTACCAGGTGGTATAATCAAGCCGCCATTTAATGGATGGGTGTCGTTGCCGTCTCATTTTCATATGAAGCGACCATTTTAGTCTTCGGGAGCAGCAACGTATCTGTGAATGATATTAGAACCCTTGTTTTATACGAAGTTTGTTATAAATGATCATGGGCGACAGTAACCACTTGCTATCAGATAGACTGCATGCTCTATCCCTGTAGTTCCGGGACAATAATAGGGGTAGCCCTATCCCTATCCCTAGGGGTATCCCCTGCCTATCGTAAGAGCCGATTAAAAAGGACGTTCGTTGTTGCGGACGGGTAGAGTGGATACTCGAACTGTCCGGACAAACGACCTCGGGAAGGGCGGCGACACGTATGGACGCATGCCGCCTCTAAGACCAGAAGATGCGGTGAGCGTTTACGCCCACCAGGGAAGAGAATGAAAGGGCAATCTCGGTCTCCGGTTGTGTTCCGTTGGAGATCCTGGAGTCCCCCACGCAGCGCTGAAGACAGCTACCGGGGGGTTTTAGTGCGGTAAGAATCCCACACAACCCGCGTTGCTCCCATGGCGTCGGGTACCTTTTAAAGGTTTCCCCCTTGTAAACAAAAAAAAAGATTGCATGCTCGTTTTATACTTTAATCTAATAAGAATAATATTAGAAACTGATAAATTTAAATGATTACAATCCTTAACGTACTATTTTTATTCATTGCTTAAAATATCAAACGCCTAGTCTGTCCTAAAGCTTGATTGGGATCCAATAAGTCAGCTAAATTTAGAACTAGGTCAGTCAATCCTTCTTCAAATATACGCTTTTGTAAACTCGCTTATTTAGAACGACACGAATTTCGCTTTTCCGATAAGAATCTAACGTATTGATTATGCGGGCTAACGTCACTTGCGCCAAATTGCCCAAAATTGTTATCAACGCTTTACATTAATTAAATAGATAACTTGTTGCCATTAGCTAAATTACTTGAACGCGACATGATGCAATAAAGTTTTGTAAAGGATAAAAACCGGCCAAGTGCGAGTAGGACTCGCGCTCTAAGGGTTCTGTACCATTATTTTAAAGATCTGCAAAAATCACGTTTTTTGAATGGGAGCCTTAAGTATACATATTATTACAGCGGCAACAAACATACATCATCTTTGAAAACTTCATCTGTCTAGCTATCATGGATTATGAGATTACAGCCTGGTAACAGACAGACGGACAGACGGATGGACAGACGGATGGACAGACGGAAAGACGGCCAGACGTACAGCGGAGTCCGAGTAATGGGTTCCCGTTTTCACTCTTTTGGTACGGTACCCTATAAATTATCAAATAATAAGTTTCTTTGGTTACTATTGAATCATATTTAGATCTTCATCAAATTCCCAAAGGATTGGAAATGGGTGGTAACGCAAGCAACGTCGTATTGTTTCGTTTATCACTACATAGTATAAACCCAAGTCGCTTCCAGTTGTCTGTTTACGGGTTTTAATGCAGTTTTTTTAATAGATAGAGTGATTCAAGACAAAGGTTTTTAGGTATAGTACATACATATAATAGGAGAAGAACACTGATAATTTAGATTTTTTACTTTTAGGTGGAACGAAGTTTGTCTTAAGGGTGTTATAGGGTTACATACTATTCCGAGGTGATAAAATTTAGACCTCAAAGGTTATCAGTTGCGCATTACAAATTTTATCGTGACTACAGATATCTATGGACGACGGTGGCCACTTACCCTTAAGTGCAATGCACGCTTGTTTGCCTTTTAATTAAAAAATGTAATGTGATCTATAGGGCTCTCACTTAACAAATTAGTTTCGTAGAATAATTTATTTTAAGTACATGTATTTATTATGTATAGGATAATACTATTAGTCTAAAAGATATCGAAAATAACAGATACCTAATATACATACGTTTGAGATTTTATATCCTTACAATATAAACTCGTTAAAGATAGTGTAGTAAACAATAAGTCTTACATTTTTAACAATAAATTTTCATTGCGATTAGTCAAGTGCGAATTTGAATATTTTAATTTCACGGATTCAGGTCATGTTGTGTTTAAAATTTTGTAGCCGAAATTTAACTGTTGCGGTTGAGTTTGTAAACTAGCAAAGTAAAGAACTTTGCAATATAGATCCCAGAGCCAGTAATTGCATATATAATCTCTATTTTATTTTTTAAAACTCAGAAATATCAATCAGTTGCAGTTGCGATTTAATATGACCGATAGTTTAGTTAGTTAGTTTAATTTAGTAGTTAAGTTCATGATCGATAGTTACTTTTTCTCATATTACAACAAAAAAGTTTATTTTTTTAGATGAGTAATATAGTATTAGTTTATGAGTAATATTTACGTTGCTAATACATTTTTAAAGAATAAAAGTGCTAGTGTGCTTACTTAACAATAGCTCTTAGGTATTTGGCAAAGGGAGATCTCCCGCCAGGCTCGGTGATCATGCCTGGGGAGCGGCCGTGCTCCGACAGTTGATGTTCGGAACTTGTATATATGCAGGATTCTGAGAATGCTTCGATAGCGTGTTTCAGAATACTAGTAGCGCCATCTCTTGATGAGTAGCGGGAGGTCGCCACATCACCCCCTGCTCAGACCGGAGGTCGATAGGTCCGCAAGTCTTCGTGTGCAAGTACCAGTAGTTCGCCCTCTATCTGCGGTGAGTCGAGATGTGAGGGCGAAGTGTGGCCTTGAGATGCCCTCTATCCACGGTGAGTCGGGAGGTGAGGGTGGAACGAAGTGTGGAGGCGAGCAATGGCTGCTCAAGCCGACCATGATGTCGCGGAGAGCAGCTGGACCAGGCACAGGAAGCGTTTCCGAATGTGCTGCGATGCACCTGATGAGCTGCTAATCTGATGTTGAGATGCTGCGGTCCATCCAGGGTGTGACGTCGCCACCATCGTGAAGGGACGTGTCCTTATCTGGGGTCACCACTTTGGCAAAGGGAGATCTCCCGCCAGGCTAGGTGATCATGCCTGGGGAGCGGCCGTGCTCCGACAGTCGTTGTTCGGAACTTGTATATATGCAGGATTCTGAGAATGCTTCGATAGCGTGTTTCAGAATACTAGTAGCGCC
Source organism: Spicauda simplicius (assembly GCA_949699795.1). Lineage (NCBI taxonomy): Eukaryota > Metazoa > Arthropoda > Insecta > Lepidoptera > Hesperiidae > Spicauda > Spicauda simplicius. Next base: position 11,826,826 of record OX453063.1, read on the forward strand.
ATCTCTTGATGAGTAGCGGGAGGTCGCCACAGGTACATCAAAACTTAAATCAAAAAGACATTCAGAAAGACTCAAAAATGCAAGGATTTAAATGCCAATTTACTTTACGGTGAAGTCCGTTCCGATAAAAGGATTTTATTTCTTTCAATTTCCATCACTCTGAGCCGGAAACAAAAGCAGTTTTTGGCGATTGAATATAAATCTCATTTCGTAGTCCGAACAATTCTATTACGAAATTGGATTTTAACTTTTCGAAGTTAAATTTTTTACTGAATGTATTTCGCGTAAATCAATTTTTATTTCATGCACTTTACCTGTAAAGCGGCACTTCCAACAATGGACATCTATAGTCAACTTCAGGTAAGATATGAGTTCTTTCAGAAGTCAATCGTAGATATTTTTAGTCAGGGGTAACCCTGATTGGTAAGTTGAAAAAAGCAGTAGTTTTGTTAGAATAGTTCAGTTTTTTAATAGATAGTGTGATTCAAGAAGGTTTTATGTATAAATTAGAAAAAACACTGATAATTTTAGATTTTTGTACTTTTAGGCGGAACGAAGTTTGCCGGGTCAACTAGTAAACTATTTAAACAATTGTAATGAGAATATGATAAAAAAAAACGAAAAGTGTTTAATTATCTAATATCTTTTTTTTTCTTTATAAAATGCACTAAACGAAAACCAAATAAGTACATTATTTTGTATAATTAGTTTTTTCCATATCTACTATTAGCGACTAATTAACTTTGTACTTGTAATAGTTCTTTTACAACGAATGTAATTACTACAACACCTTAGTGTATTTCCACTAAACTTTTAGAATAGTAGCTTTATCGATAAATTTTATGAACATCGTTGTATTCACTCGACTATTTTGCTCTCTGAATTGCAAAAAAAGAAATGTTATTTTAGTTTCCTATCCGTGAAAATGCATGTTTCAGTTTTACGGTTCAAGGGTACCCAAAGTGCAATTAGCAGAGGGTAGACATAAAAGCTGTCTAGAAATGGCAGAGTGTTTCTGAAGTAGCTACAGTGTGCAGGTAATTATTTCCTTTACAGCAACACAAAGTAAAATATCTTTCTTTTCTTTACAAGTCAAGGACTGTACAAGAAGTATGCCATTTTATGACTTTTGACTAATATTACCGCGGCTTTGATACATGCAGTGTATGTAAAGGCTATTCACGATATGCGTTTTTTGAATTCGTTTTGTCTATATTTTGACCTAGTTACATGGATCGTGGTCACTGCGAAACAACTGCATATCGTTACCCGTTACATATTAAAATAACGGTACCGCTATTCATGTTTTTCATGTTTTTTCTGGAAGTAATTGAAAGCAGCAAGTAGGTAGGAACAAAAGCGTATTTAGATAAATTGTAATTTGCTCATACGTAAGTGATACGAGCAACAGTGACATATAGTAGATTAGGTATCAATATGATCAGGTAACACACTCCTGGGATTTCGAAATTCGATTCGGCGAAAATAATGATTACATATTTCAAATATTTATTATATACGAACTTTCTGTTTCCCATGTTTTAATTGATAAAAATCTCCAATATCAAACAAAAAAAGCAAATTGATTAACCTGCTAAAAAGAGGCATTTATCCGTTTTACATTTGCTAATTGCTATTGTATAAGTAATAAGTAATTCATTAAAAATAAACTACTGTACGTTGTTTATTAATTGAAACGCTATTAGCAAAAGGGGAAGGTCAAATTAGTTAAGGAACTAGCTCCAAGTTGAACAAACGAGGTCAAATTTCAATATGATTAATTGCAACTGGAGGGTACACATTATTATATTAAAGAACGCCAAGAAACGATTTAAATCTGTAAACTATTGGGTATTAAATAATACGAGTATACTATTTGCATGAGTAGAAATATAACAATATATAGCAGTTGAATAAATATTTTTTCTACATTAGTTTTACATCGGAAATGCCTTTGTTTGTTATTGCTACAGACGAATGATTTGGGTCAACCCTGGAATAAGAGTGTAAGAACATACAATGGATTTAATTGTATGTTTATTTTCAAAATCTTTGTATAGATAACCCGCCTGGAATAGTGGCAATATTGATTTTCACACAAAATGGTTCCTACATTTGCTTTAGGTTAGGGAGGCATTTAAATTATAACTACATATAGGGTAAATCAGCCAATTGTGCCCCACCATTCGAAAAATTACAATAATAAAAAAAAACACTTAAAAAATCTTTATTAATGCGAATAGTCTTAACCTCTGAATCAGTTTGTATAACAAAAACTGAAAAAAACTTCTTAAATGTAATTAAATCAGCTGAGATCAGCATTTATTTAAAATCTATGGTGGGGCACAATACACGGATACATCAGTTATATGTGCCCCACTAAAGCCTGTCATTTGCTAGTCTTCTTTTTCTTTCCCTTTTCCTTTATTTTTGCCATCACATTTGTAGCGATTCTCCAGATAGCTTGAGCAATCGTCATGGAACCAGCCAGAACACTTTATAGTGTTATTTTTCTTAACATTCCTGTTCTGACATGTTCTACTGCTTTTATCATATTTTCTTCCCTCTATTTTCTTGGATCTGCTGCCTTTTACTTTCCCATTTCCTGAAATATAATAATTGATCAGTAATAATTAAAAATAATGTCATAAAAGGAATACACATAAGGGGCACATTACATGAAACTAATCAGGGCACATTAGCCATGTTATCGGGGTAATGTGCCCCACTTGAGATCTATTATATTTTTTGTCCAAAACGGGACGTAATTCTAGGCATACAAAAGTTCAAAGAGGTTAGGTTTTAGAATAAAACTTCAAAAAACAGAGAAAATATGAAGAAAATACTTTGACTGAATGTTATAATAGATACAAAACAAATTCAGACTAGTATACTTACTTTTCATTCACTTTTTCTCACTTAAAACAAATAATAACTGGCACGGTATTGTTTACATCGCCGCCATACTTGTATCACTCACCTGTTTGGATCTTTTTACGGCTAAATTCAAAATGCATCCGTAACTTTTGCGAGTGGGGCACGTTATCGACTGGGGCACGTATGCCTGGTTTACCCTAGTAGATATATTTTGTATTCTGAATGTCAGAATTCGTGGATTGTGTGAAGTCTACAGATGTATGTGTTATGCGAGCTAGTGACTATGTGCGTAGAGAGCTTGATTTATTTAGTACTAGTTGACCCCGCGACCTTTGTTATGCCTAATTGTCAAAAATCTAAAATTATCAGTTTTCCTCCAATATATTATACTTGTATTATATATAGAACCTTCCTTTCCCCTTAAGGGTGATTTAAGGGGAAGGTTTTATGTATAATACATGTTCATGTCATATCTATTAAAAAAGCTGCATTTAAATCGGTAGCGTAGTTTTAAAGATCTAAGCATACACAGGGACAAACAGCGAGATGCGACAGCATAGTGATTTACATGGAACCTAAAATATAAAAGCAAAGAGGACGTAGAGTAGATATGTTTATACCACTAGCATTTGTCAGCGATTCCTATCGATCCATATAGGTCCATATGGTCCAAATATCCGAAAAAAGGAAAATATATACAAACGAACTTCGTAAGTACCCGTTACAAGTTCAAAAGCATCCACGACTCTAAAATCATATTTTTGTCTAGCAACATAGAAATGATTCGTCTGGATTAAGTTCGTTTTCTGTCCTCGAGAAACTCAGCCAGCCAGATAAGTGGAGACGGGAAATAATTCCAAGGGTAACTTATTAACTAGAGCACGTCCTATGAGATCTGGACCGCGACTTAGATCTTAACGTAGTTAAGGGTATCCCGGTTAATGAAATGACACTATTTGACACTGTTTACTTGGGAGGCAAAACCACTAGGTAGATTTAATCTGCCTAAAATAGTGTTAAAGAGTGCTTTGCTCTGTGAGATGTAGTAAAAAATATTGCGGGTGTTTTATACACACATACCTAATTATCCGTTTAAATTAACTGTTTAGGTGAGATTGACTACATCCTAACCAGATAGCTACAAGCTTCACAGTGCATGAGATGCCGGTTAATGTATCACAAAGATATGTTTTTGTAACTAACCGCTGTTTAATCTTATTGTCTTGCGGCAGTGGGGAGTTAATGTAGATTGTATTCAATTAAATGTCTTTATTTTTTATAGGCCCATGGGGCTACTTATAAACTTTGAACGTTTTGTGTGTATACATACATAGGTACAATGATTTGAAATAAAACGACGATGGTAAACATTCAGATAGCGATCCATTGGATTCTGCGACATTCATTTACAACTAATAAAAACTAGCTCCAGTAGGTATGCTGTAAAAATATATATTGATATTTCTATAATCATATTATGTGCAACATTGCTGCAACCACCAATATATATTTGTTTATGAAATGAATTAGCTGGGTGACTGCATAATTAAGCTAAATAATTAACAATCCAGTTCCCCTGACACAATTTCAATAACATAATTAAAATGTTTTGCGTTAAATTACTAGTCGCCGCGGTAAACTGTATTGTGAAACATTTGGATGTTATCACCAATCTATAACTATCCCACAGGTACATACAGGTCTTTGTTAAAATTAATTCCTAAATTAACAAACGAAAATGAGGATATAGTTCACAACGCCGGCCAAATGCAACGAATATTTGTATTTGCATTTGATAGAAAATACCTGCCATTGGATTTGATATTGGCATTTGCATGATACAATGTGAATGTTTGGTTTATACATATAATACAGACATACAAAGTAGGTCACATAAAGCCTCGACATTATATTTTTTGTGAGCATATTCGCATTTACCTTTGTAAACACTGAAGATAAGAAGAGTGCGTAGGTACATATTCGTTTGTCCCTGTAGTTCTGGGACCAGAATAGGACTACGATACCCTCTGCCTGTCGTAAGACGCGACTAAAAGGGGCTTCCGGGGTTGCGGGCGGGAAGAGTGGGAGCTCGAACCGTCCGGCCAAGCGTAAAAACCAGAAGGTGTGGTGAGCAGTTCACGCCCACAAGGGAAGAGCCCGATGGGGCAACACGCTGAGGACACCGGCGGCGATCAATTGGAGTTCCCGGAATCCTCTTCGCAGCGTCGAGGTCGGCCACCGGGGGGTTTTAGTGCAGTAAGAATTCAACATAACCCGCGTTGCTCCCACGACGTCGGGTACTTTTTGAAAGTTTCCCCTCGAAAACAAAAAAAAACGTACATATACGTTAAAGTGAAGTATCAAATATTCAATACACCTCTAATCTTCTTTCAAGTTGTTTTTTAGATATCCCGCTGTCCAAACAGATATGCCTGCAGTATACAATCACGATATTGCATGCCGCAGAGGCGAGAGCGATTGTGCTCTACTGTTGTTCGAATAAAAATACACGTTTGTCTTAACTTCAATCACCTACAGTAATCTCATATTAGACGTTTCTGTCAAGAGGGCATTCTAATCTATTGAAAGACGTAAATAATTCAGTTTAATAATAGGTCTGTTTCCTCAGAAACGCGATATCTTTCGAATAACTAAATCGGTTCACTATTTTTCCCTTGTCTTTTACAATAAACCATGTGATAGCTTTATTTTAAATATACTAATAACTTCGATTAATCAGAGTTATTCAGACTAGAGCCTCGGAGCTCCGGTTTAAAACAAACATATTGCTAGACATATAATTTCTGCTAACATTTTGATGAAACGTGGCATGTTTAAAACTAGTGATGGAAGTGATTGTGTCAGTGAGTTAATCTTAAAAACATTTCAGCAATTTTCGAAACTACGCACGAATTCAAACATTCGTTATTGTGGCTAAAATAATCTGCAATATGTCTGAACGTTAATGGCTTAGGCAAAAACCATAGAAGTAATAGACGAGCCACTGCACACGGTAATTACCCTAGAGGCATAAAACTCCATCTCCTGCGCTACGAACTCTCATGTGATTTTTCAAGTTATGCAATCGTGGAAAAATATTTACCTACTTAGAGCGCTTCCACATTAGGTCTTGCGCAAGTAGTGCGAACGCAGCGCGTCAGCCGCGCGGCTGCAAGAAATGCTTTCTTTTTATGACTATATCTGCGGGATTTTTTTGAATAGGGTGGCGCGCTGTGCTTTTATTATGGAAATAATAATAAAAAATAATAAATACTGCATAATTGTTTCAATAATAAGAAAGCATCCGTTGCAGTCGCGCGGGTGACGCGCTGCGGCCGCGCTACTTGCGACCAACTAACGATCAACAACGACTAATATAAAAGCGCTCATATCGTTAGCTTTATCGGCGATGGCAGGTTTTATTGGAAATATAGTAATTACTTATTAGATAAATAATAGATTTTGAAGGTGGTAGAACCAGTGTAGTTCGACAGAGGAAGTACCACCGCCACACTTATTTCTAGCGTGAAGCATTTCTTGCGTTTCGATAGAAGGGTGTGGTTGCTGGCGCACTTTCACTGCGGCGACCATCATAGTCCTCGGGAGTAGCAACGCATCTTTGATTGACTTCAGATGGAACCCATGTTCTGTATGTAGTTGATTACAGATGTCTATGGGCGGCAATGACCACTTACCATCGGGTGGACTGCATGCTCGTTTGATACTTCAGTCAGATAAAAAAAAATGTGACACGTTAAGTAAATGTATATAAAATTTAAAAAGTAATATAATTAATTCAATCGTGAAATTATTATGTTTATTTTAAACATTTTAGGGACTAATGAATACAAAGTTAAATAAACTGCGGCCCGTTACTCATTAATTTATCCACTTAAATTTAATGGGGCTTTACTTCCTTAAAATCTATTAAATTGCTTCATGGATCAGAAACCGAAGTCAAAAAGTTCGAAACAATCTTTGGTAGCACTTCGCATCTTTGGGATTAATTTATTATGAACTTTGAGTTACGAAGTTAAGATTTTTGCTTTACCTCTTATAAATATATTTACTCGAAAATGTTTAAATTGGATTATGGATAAACATATTTTCTGTTGTTATACAATAATAGCAGTAAATACTTCTATCGTTGTATAAAACAGCTTTATTGCTAAAGTTGAACTCTTCGTGGTTTGGCTAGGCACAAGCCTCTAAAGGGTAAATGGTGTTGGCACACCACAATTACTTTTCATTTTTAATAGCAGCAATAACTGCTGCTCTGTTCTGGTTTAAAGTTTCAATAAATGAGAGAAATATCTTTACTATATAGTATAAAACAAAATCGCTTCTCGCTGTCTGTCCCTATTTATGCTTAGATCTTTAAATCTACGCTATGGATTTTAATGCGGATTTTTTAATAGATACAGTGATTCAAGATGGAGGTTTTTATGTATAATACATGTTTAATATAGTAGACAATCACTGGTAATTTTCGATTTTTTACTTTTAGGCGGAACGAAATTCGCCAGGTCAACTAGTTGCATATAAGAGTGCAAGCTGAAACCATGGTCGACATCGGACAATATCTAGAACTATTACTAACTGAATTTTACTATTGAGTTCATAGGCAGTAGCGACTCTTTATCATCAGATGCACTGTAAGCTCATTTCGGCGTCGTCGTCGTTTAAGTCAAATCATTGTATACTTTGTGAAATAACATTACTGCCTCCACGCAGCGCTGAAGATGGCCACCTGGGGAGTTTTAGTGAGGTAAAAATCCCGCATAACCCGGCGTTGCTCCCACGGCGTCGAATACCTTTTGAAGGTTTCCCCCTCGATAACAAAAAAGAAAAGGTACATTTACTAATAATAAACAAAATATCATTCGAATATATTTATAAGAGTATCAATATCCTACACCACAGGCGAATGTACTCGAATTGATTTAATTTGTTTCCAAAAAAATACAAACAGATTTCATACTTGCGTAGCAGTGGCAATCGTTTTATATTGTTGCACTGAAATAAAAGAGAATTATAAAAAAATTGCAACATAGATATTAACGTGGCAGGAATATTTAATGCTTGATTATGGCGCCATTCCTATTCAAATCAATTATTAATGGAAGCGTCAGAGAGACTAACTCATGTGTTACATGTGTTACAGTTCATTTAGGAAAATTAACGCATGTTTGAAAGATTTCGATACGTTTTTTGTTTTATTTAGAAATATTCATGAGCTATGTCCACATAAAATATTGAATGAGTACAAGAAATATCTAAGTTACAAATACTTTACACACAACTTCTCCCTCGATAATATTCCCGTTTGAACGTGATATTCAAAGTTATTTGCAGAACTAAAAAGTTAGACCGCGGTTGAAACTCAGCTTAGCTTTTTATCTTTCTTTAATATGAATACTTGCGCGGAAACGTGGCCACGAAAAAAATTTCTCCTTGGTACATTTAAAATGACAAAAAGTATCTGCATATATTTATTATATGCTAGATTATTCCCGCATTTTTGCCCGCATTGGTCACGTCTATCACAGTACAGTAATACCTCGACTTATGCGAACTTGGAGTTACGCGGTTTTCAAATCTCCTGAATTTGTCTTTTATTGAATGCCATCTGCGTCACACAATCTCTATATTATAGATTATATTGCCTTACAATCCTACACTATTAAATAAGAGTGAGGCATAGTAAGACTATGTACTTGTATGACATCAACATTTTATTTTGTGTCACGTATTTCTTATACCCCGACTTACGCGAATTCGACTTACGCGGTTATCAGTCAGTCCCACCTATCGCATAAGTTCGGGGTATTACTATAATGTAGTAATCTACATAGGTCATAAACAACTTTTGGTGAAAAAGTAACAAAATTAAAGTAAATTTATTGAGATTACACAGCCAAGAACCAATGTAGTTCGACTGGGAGGTACCACCGCCACACCTATTCTTAGTGAAACATTCCTTACGTTTCGATAGAAGGGTGGGCTGCATGCTTGTTTGCTACTTCATAATTATAAAAAAAATCCGACGGGTGATAATGATGTAAGAGAGTAATATACATCTTCCCAAACTTTCGCACTTATAAGATTTAATACAAGAATAAAGAATTTGTACGACGTGAACATAAGTAGATGTATTCGTGATGCCAATACATTCGAATTTCTAAGCTTTTACTTTTGTACGCTCAACTTCACTTAGCCTTGACACTATACAATAATTTTGACTTTTGTTCATAACGAAACCAAGTATTAAACTGTCTACCTGAAAAAAACCGCTCATTTTATTAGCACTATTATGTCAGCAAAAGATGTAATTATTAGTTGGCGTAATGTAAAATTGACACACGACTTTGTAGACTTGTAAAAAAGACGTAAACCCGCTCTGATTACTTCGTTTATGACGAATTTTATGCTTCTGACATTTGGTATATCCTTGATTTACTGTTTCTGTTCCATAAAGTAAGATTACTCGTAATGTGTTTTTATTTTTCCCGTTAGAGATATCGTGAAAGCAAATGAATATTAATCAGCTCTCGAAGTCCTTTCATTTGGTACTTTAACATTCAAGTTTGAAACTTTTCACTAAATTGTACTTTTATAACACCTGTTCTCTGCTTAATTAATAATGAAATCTTATGACACTGAAATCTTAATTGAAATGAAATTTCTTTGTATATCCGGACAGGAACTTTTAAAGCAAAACACTCACAAATCGTCTCACACTTGAAAATTGACAGTTACAATATTTGTACTTACTCTACCAATGGATCGGAATTTGACATTAACTTTCTAGTTGTCCCTTTCTAGGTTAGGCAAGAAACTCAACGGATTTGACTTCTCCCTTCACATTCAGCTCATCTACATTTTTAGTTATTTATTATTTTTAATAACATCTTTTTTTTTTAATTAATGCACGCCGTTTGCCTAAACAAGATGTTTCTTTACAAAGACGTACTACGCTTTGTCATTTTTTTAATTAACTACGAAAACATCATTGCATTAGCCCATACTGTTTTATCTTCCATTTGATTAGAAATTTTATAGTAATCTTTACAGCTGTGTGGTCTTAATCAATGCTTTAAAATAATTAATTGACAAATATCTATTTTCGGTAGAAAGCTTGTTACGAAATCGTTTACCTATACCATATTCTTTATAGTTTCACATGGACAACGATCGTATTTGTTCATGGTACATAAATCACTTGCGTCATATCTTTGTACATATCTTTTACTGAATTTATTAACATCTATCTTAGCAGCTATACAACTTTGATATATTTATTAGAAACAACAATAATAATATTTATTTCTTTAATTGAAGTTCGTTGAGCTAGGTTATAAATGGCTCGTACTTTCTTTTACAGTGTAAAGACATTACTGACGTGTGAAGAACCCATATATCAGTATATCGCAAGATGCAGTTCAAGTTGAACGAAAATTATTGTTGTACAATTTAGTTGATTGTAGTCAAAGCAGATGTGATTTCCACTGAGATTCGTGAAGAGCCACTCTAAAACAGATGAATGAAGTGTAACGTACCCGTTGTACTACATTGTAGCATTCATTTATTTAAAGAGTATAAATAGCTTCTACGTATAATTCTTAATTTATCAACAAATAGGTTTTTTCCGACGCTTTGCCCGTCTTATTTACATCTACTATGGTATTTAGTATAATATGTGTCAATCTTTGCCGTGAACTATAAGTGTTCCAAATTTTAGAGGAATCCGACCACTAGTTTGTGCGGGATGGGTAATAAACGCTCATAGATGCCCACATACTCATTTAAAATAAATTTAAAAAACGTGCAGCACTCGGGGACTGCCGAAGTAAAGCTATTGCATAGCATTTTTATCAATTTATGCAATTATAATTATTTATATATGCAGTATTTTTTTCTTGGATATTAATTCAAGTTTTTTTTCTTTGATACTATATACTTTCTCACAAATAGCTGCTTACATATTCGTCCGATTTCCGAGCAGCTCGTCTCGATCCGAGCGAGCTTTGTACTGTCGTACCATATATATACATACACATTAAGCGACCGCTCGGTTGCGCTACATGGTAGGCCGATGTTAGGTTTTTTTCGTTACGGAATTTTTTAATTCGGTCTCCGCACTCAAAGCCCGCGATAAAAGCTATGCAATGGCTTAACAAGCAATAAGATAAAAACGAAGATGATATCCATATTTATAAACACTAGTCACCCGTAGCATCGGCCGAAATTCGACCGTAATTTAAATTAAAAATCAAATGTCATCTGACATTCTTGACGTTGTGTCTTTTCATTTTCATTTACTAAGTACATATGTGTTTGTGACAAATGCAAGGCAGTGTGTGTAATGTGTTTTTAGTTGATTTTATGTATGAAAAATGCATTATTTGAAAAAAATATTAACATTCTGCACTCCTTCTCTACGTCCACTATAACCGTGCAAAATTTCATACTAATCCGTCCGCGGCATATTACTTAAAAATCCGTCACAAATTTTTGCTTCACGTATTAATATAATAATTACGTGGCCTTATATAAAATCAAATACATTTTAATATTTCTCGGTTATTAAGTAGAGCACTTTGGATGAAATTGGGTGAAATGTTCAAATTGGTAGGATATTAAGGTACGGTACGGTATTAATCTTTGGGTTGAAACACCCCGGTTTTGAATGGCGTATAATAATTTTATTACAGTAGGCTAGTGCCAGCTTGGCTTTGATGATTATCTTGGCCAGGAGGTTTGGATTCTCTCATTATTTTAACTTAAGAGTAGTAAAACAGTACGCGATTTGCGTTATGAATGTGCTGATATCTTATAAAATTTTCGTGCCCTTTATCATACCTAATTGTTATAGTGTCTTTAAAATGAACAAAATGTTCTTTCATGAACTCTCGCAGTCTTATGAAAATAAGGCTATAGCAGAGTATAAGGAGTAGGCCAGATAAGACGTTAGAGGAGGGAGTAACGAGGGAGTCGCTAAGTTATTTGATTATTATTTACCAAATAAAATAAAAATCAAATATGAAACATCAATCACTCAATCAAATAGGTAATATTAGTAAGAGTACGTACGAGTAAGATTAGCGACGAAGTTAATATCTATGTTAAATAAAATTTTATAGAAACAAATAAAGCAAAAATCCGAGCGAGCGAACAGTGTAGTATTTATTCGAATACGTGCGAACAAACTCGTAGCGCAGCCCGTACTGTTACCATGCACGGCCCCGCAACTTTTCATTGTGTGCGTAAAGATAGCGTGCTTACAGGGTCCCCGCTACTCACGCCGCCACTTCAAACCGGCGACGACCGATTTGTATGAAGCTGGGCTACTTATCTTATTATACTATGGGAAATATAAATTACCGGGAAAAAAAAACATGCGTGCGTACAAAGTACACATGTCAGAAGTGAAACTTCTTTGGCGAACTAATTTATAAATCTTGTTTATATTTATACAAATCTAAAACTTTAAATTTCCAAGATTAAGAGGAAGGGAAAAAGGCGTGATACGACGTTCGCTCTGTCTCACTTTTTCTCTCAATCTTTCTCACTCGCTTGCTCCCTACTCGGCGTGACGTTTCATCTGTAAAAATTTTACCCTCATGCGCCTAAAGAAGTTTCACTTCAAAATAGTTCGGATAATCTCTGAAAATTATTTTCAATGTGTATTGAAGAGCGGAATTAAAAGACTCGGAAAATTGTTGATGAAAAACCACACACGTGTTTAATTAATTCGCCTATGTTAAAAGGCCCCTCCCTTTGTCTGGCTGTCCCTCTAGCTCTTCCTATAGATGCTTCCTTTCCTAGCTTTCCGGTAGATGTTCACCTAACAAATCTTAACAACCTTGTTAGTAGGTACGGTACACGATAAATTCGTTTACTTTTCAAAATCTTAATAATTGATTGCGTATAAATATGTTCTTGCTATGCATGCAAATGAAAAAGTTTGAAATTTAAAAATTTACATCTAGTACTTGTTCATCTAAAGTTCATATCGTTTCATCGCTGGTGACCTTTTGAGAAATTGTTTAGAATTAACAAATACGAAGTTTGTTTTACATCTTAAATTTAATTTGTTAATTCTCCGCCAAGAAATATGAAAATATTTACATAAACAAGCGTCTGATCGTAAGCTGTTTATGTCGAAAATAATAAATTATGGCAGTATTAGACTTCAAACACCCTTTCATATAATTTGACGCCTCAGTATTATAAATAGGGTGGTAGGAATTACATTTTAGGCGCCTGCTTACACACCTGCCGCTTATTCCGACAAATCATTATATGTATGTTGCGCAGTGGCTCGTCGTTTCGTACATTATACCTTTTTGACGACCCGCGTGGCAGATTGGTTACCATACCGGTCTGACGCGCAATCGGTTCCGGGTTCGATTCTCGGCTAGACAGGCATCTGAATGATGATGATCCATGTTCTGGGTCTGGGTGTTTGTGTATTCGTCTTGTGTGTATCCATGGTACCCACGACACAGGAGAAAATCCTAGTGTGGGGCTATGAATGTAGAAAGCGTGTTTATTTGACTGCGTTAGAAGGGTGTTATTCTTTGAGCGCCTGTATCTCCATTTTTGGCACACGGTGTGACAGATTTGAGATATGACGATTGGAATCGGCTCACTTGTCAGAGCGACATAGGTAATATCCATACAAGCATCAAAAACAATCCTTATTTTGTGTGAAGTTTTTTATTGTCGTCCATGGATAGCAATGGACATTTACCATAAGGTTGTATTTCTAGCTAGAAGCAGTTTTTGCGCTTCGTTAGAAGGGTGTGGTTGTCAATATCACATGAAGCGAGCATTTTAGTCCTCGGGAGTAGCAATGCATCTGTAATTGAGCTTAGATTAAACCTGTTCTGAATAAAGTTGCTCGCAGATGTCCAAGGGCGGCAGTGATAACATATTATCAGGTCGAAAGCAAATTCGTTAGCTACTTATATCATATCAAAAACGCATCTGTTAATGACTTTAAATAAAATTTGGCTTCTACGAAGTTTTTTACGTTTATATATGAGCAACAACGTCCACTAATACCCATTTACTACTTCTATCTTTAAAAAAAAATCTTATCTTCGTATTACAGTGCTGATTTGTCAAATGTTTCTCGATACGAATATAAGCAGTGCAACGCAGATGAGAACCGTTTGTGTAAGAAAGTGTTTTACCCATATAAAATGGAGATCTTGTGTACATAATTTTAACATACAGAAAGGCACTTGTTTTGAAATAACAGTTCTTTATGTCTTGTTGTACTTATTGGCATCAAAAATACAGAAAGTTATATCTTTTGTCTATCTAGCTGTCTTCAAGACATATCTTGAAAACGGCAGGGCGAACTTATTCTTGACTTTTATGTAAGCTATATTTTATTGAGAGACTGTTTTTATCAAGATTGCATATTTGATTTGAGGTTACTATATTCGAAAAAGTTATAAAACCGTTTCGTAGTGGAACAGAACTACGCGTGGAGACTTGATATAAATATACCCTTGATAAGCATTACTCAGAAAAGATGAAATTTCTTTATAAATAAGCAGGTTTGAGAAGATCAAAGGTAAACATATCACTGGGTAATATTTATTTGCGTAGGAGAATTTTATGGAAACCTTCCATCGGAAATAACTGTAATTAGATTTCTGATCGAAAAGTCAATAAAGTCAATCTAACGTAGGTATATAACTCAAAAAAGTGGTTACTTTTCAGTTTTTATTCTTGATGAATTATACACAAGATATTATTTCTCTTAAAATAAGCATAGGTATATCCAATTTCATTTCATATTATTTTTATTCGTTTGATCAATTTTAATGCTAATCTATATCCGAAATAATATTGCTATCTCAACTTAATGTATTTAAATACATTAAATTGAGATAGCAATATTATTTCGGATATACCTTTGTTTGGTGCTTTGTATCCAGTTTTCTTTCTTATATTTTAAAGTTTCTTTTACTCAAGATTTCCTTTTTGTGAGCAATTATTATATAAGCATAAATATCTAGGTAGATTAAAAAAATGTAGTTATATAAACTAATATTATACTTCAGTATCAGTATCAGGTGCAAATACGGCGAGAGCCGTATCCTTAAAAAATATTAAACGAGGCATACGTTTAATATTTTTCACTTACAAAGCTGAAGGTTAATTTGCCCTTACAATTTATGTAACTATATTCTATCTGCATTTTTAAGTTAACTGTAATTTTGAAGTATATTTTGTTAAAACGATAACTGAACAATACCTGAAGAATTTTGAAAATGACAGAATTTTTGGCCAAGAATCTTATAACATTAGGAAAAAATGTAATAAGATGTTTTCACCTCAAAGATCCAGGATATCTAGAATTTCCAGGTTTAAGTGTAACATTAGTAATAATGGAAAATTCGTGTCCGTATAAGCGCGTCTAGAGTAAATGGAAACTCCTTCATTATGCAATGCGTATATTATGTGACACAAATATTTTACTTAACATATATAACCCGCCACCATTGCTTATTAATCTACAATGTGATGAAGCATACTATAGGACTTCTTCAGTTTGTCCCTGTAGTTTCGGCACCAGAATAGGGCTATGGTACCCTCTGCCTGTCATAAAAAGCGACTAAAAGGGGCTTCCGGGTTGCGGACGGGAAGAGTGGGAGCTGGAACCGTCCGGACCACCGTCATGACCAGAAGGTGCGGTGAGAGTTTCACGTCCACCAGGGAAGAGCCCGAAAGGGGCATCGCGCTCGGAGGATCCGGCTGTGTTCCGTTGTAGATCCCGGAGTCCTCCACGCAGTACTGAGGACGGCCACCGGGCGGTTTTAGTGCGGTAAGAATCCTACATAATCCGCGTCACTTCCATAACGTCGGGTATCTTTTAAAGGTTTCCCTCTCGTAAAAAAGTAGCGATACGAGATCAATTTCAACTACTTGGAACTCAAAAATTCCCGGTAGTAGAACATCATAACGGTTGTATGAGTGTATCTTATTATAGGTATTATAGATATAGCATATACGCATGTAGTCCACTGATGGCAGGTGACAAGTGTCACCGATTGATTTAATCAACCAAATATACCGTTAGAATCCTATCTATACTTGAAATCAGTTATTATTTCAAATAAAAAGATTCAAAAGGAGTACAGGTCGCCCCCCCCTACCAGGTGGACTGATGACCTGAAGAAGACAGTGGGGAACCGTTGGATTCAGAGGGCACAGGACCGGTTGGATTGGCGACATTTAGGGGAGGCCTATGTTCAGCAGTGGACATCAAAAGGCTGATAGATGGATGGATATAAAGAGTCGGTAGAACCTTTGTAAGTTTAATTCCAGCAATCTGCGGGCCTCGTAGAACACCTCCTTGCCCTAATTCTGTCAGTTGGTACACCGTCCAAAGATGTACCTAATAGACCAGTGTCAGGCAATGGAACTATCATGTTTGACTCAGATTACAGATGCATTGCACGGCAATGGCCACTTACCATCAGGTGCGTTGCATGCCTCTGTGTTACTATATTTAAAAATGGAAACAATGTTATGTATTTCGTCAACCCATTCTCTCAGAATGAGAGTAGAGGGAGGCCACAGTCCATCGCGCTGGCAAATTGGTAGACACACATATCTTTCAAAACTTTTTTTAATAAATCTCAGGCCTGTTGGTTTCCTCAGGATGTTTTTCTTCATTGTAAAGCAATGATTATTAATTTTAATATGCACATAATTTAGAAAAATCGGTAGTTTGTTTCTGGGATTTCAACCCCGGACCTCTTGACCGAGAGGAAAAGTGTTAACCATTAGGCTACTTTTCATGCGAAATTTACATTTCAATAAACAGACATGGTACACTGTTTAATAAATACGAGTGTATATTTTTACATTCAAGTAGCAATTACATAAACTATTTCAGTGCCCATTAAATAACCGAGATACGTACCTAATAATAAAAATAGTGTTAACAAAAGTCGAATATAATAGCAATACTTATGCGTTTCGTGCCAAGATAAATATTTTCCGCGTTGCCTATTTGTTTGAACTATCTGAACGTACAAAGTGTTCGCAGTTTTAAATAACCGAAAACCTTGTAGATCTGATGTAGAATACGTTTGTGTTGTTTCATTTACATTTCATCGCTCACAATTGTTTTTCTTTTACTGTTATCTAGTGCACTTTCTGTGAATCGTAGACACATGTTACATATATTGACTGCGCATTACGTAAGTAGCTATTCTTATCTATGCTCATGTAATTTTTAGTAGTGATAAAAAACACGATTTCTACACTCATAGCCCCACACTAGGATTTTCTCCTGCGTCGTGGGTGCTATGGACACACACAAAGACAAACACACAAACACCCAGACTCAGAACAGGAGTCTAAACTCATCATTCAGATACCTGTCTGGCCGGGAATCGAACCCGGAACCCATTGCGGGTCGGACCGGTATGGTAACCGGTCGGCCACGCGGGTCGTCAAAATAAGTAGCATTTAGCGTTACACTTTATTATGTAATCTAAATCAAATATATTCTGGTTAAAATTACACAATGAGATAGCGACATAGTTTCATAAACAATAAGTAAGAAATAGGTTGTAAAATGGAAAATATTTTCATTAAATGACAGTATTTGTAAAGTAATAAATTTGTATTTTTAGAGGGATTAATATTGTAATCCACTTAGTTATCAAGTTATAATTGTTTTGTTGTTTTAATTTCGAGGCTTAAGCTTAGTCGGTGAACCCAATCTTCAGTGTTTGGGTTAAATCAACAACTAACAAAGATAAATAGAAATGATTTAATTTTCATATCCGATTGTAATAGCAAACAGGCTTGTAATACACTTTATGATAAGTGGTCACCGTCGCCAATTTTATTGACATCTGTAAGTAACTTCATATAGAACATAGATTCTATCTGAAGTCAATCACAGATTCATTGCTACTACAGAGCACTAAGATATACTAGAAATAAGTGTGACATTGGTGCCACCCCGGTCGAATACCACTGGTTCGACCACCTTGAAATTATTTGATTTTAGTTCCAAGAATTACACAAAATGATTGTACATAATAGGTAATGTTAGGATGACGTTTCATCGATTTTATCTACTAGCGGATACTTTACATAGAGGCAAAGTACCGTTCTGTTCTAGTAAGTGGAAAATGGAAACGCTGTCATTGCTGAGTGACATTTCCATTGTGAAAATCCAACTACACAGGAAAACGGATCCTGAAGTGTTTGGTTTATATCTCGGTACTCTTTCGCTTTACTTGCTGGATGACATGAAATCTTTTGCGATTCGTTATAGATACACATTTTTCAGTTATTTATATGTGCGATAAAATATCTTTGCGATATCTTTATTTTTCCAGGTGACCTGGATAAGTATAAGCTGCAGCCTTGATTATAATAGGGTTTGGGAAATTGATATTAACATATTGCAGGTTGATTCAAGGTTTAAACATTTTTGAAGATGGTAGAACGATTATTTAACTGGGGAAGTACCAATCACACTAATTTCTAGCGTGAAGCAATACTTACTTGCCTTACGGTTGAAGGGTGTGGTTGCCGGTTTACTTTTATATTAGGCGACCATCTTAGTCCTCGGTTAGCAACGCATCTGTAAATGACTGCGGATTGATAATTTGTTATATATGAAGTTGAAGCCATTCATCACTTACCTACTGTCAGATGGACTGCATGCTCGTTTGCTACTGCAATCTTATAAAAAAGTAGGATAATGTGATACCGTACTTAAGAAATCATGTCTCTCGCAGAAGATATTCCAAGAGATTCCAATAGGCTTTAGGTAATAGAAGAAAGAAAGAAACTTAGTTAATACAAAATATAGTTTAACTAATTATATCACATAAGTCCAAAGTATATAGTAATATTACACTTACCTCGTCTTACAATTGCAGTATTTATTATATATTTATGTATATATCCTTAAAATTATAATTTTATGGATACAGTTACTGCCCTTATACATGTATTTTTAACAAATTATAATCAGTTTATGTAGGTATGATTCAATGTAACCATTTGCTTTCTAATTGAAAACGAGATATTGGTTAATTAAAATGGCCGGTTCACTAAAGAATCTTAATTAAGATTTCCAAGCGAAAAATGAATAATCCGTAAAATTTATCTACTAAAAAGGTTCCTTCTATTATACTACACCCATATTATTACGGTAAGTTTTATGGATATTCTATTTAATTATCAGTATCAAGTGTTTGAAAATCGGGACAATTTTGCGAAATTAAAACAAGTTTATATCCCCATGTTTTCAATGACACCGACACGATAAAACGATACCAATGGTCAGTGCTGTATGGATTGGTTTCTTACAATGTTTTTTTTTTATAATTGAACCTGGCGATAAGGCAGACGGGCTACCTGATGGAAAGTAGTCATGTCATAACGGTCCGGGAATACCTCAGGAGGAAGCTCATTCATCATCAATGGATGTCATCCAAGGGAACTAAAAGACAAGATCAGAAAATGGGCAGCAGCATCTCTATTTGCAACATCAAATCTCACTGCGGTCACCAACACACATACACAAATAGCAGACTCTAAGAAGAATGACAAAAAACTCCATTAGGGGTTACCTAAATCCCGCAGTAGCCCCTAAAGGGCTGATTGGTGGATAGTCATGTTTGGCATGTAACGCATGGTAAAGGATTTTCAAAACTGGAAACCAATGAAACCAACACTAAACATATTTTCATCAATTTATTTGACTCATTGAAAGATTAAGATGAGTTTTTAAATTTCTTTCACATTACAACTCAATACTACAATATCTTAAAATAAGTGGTAACAAAAAACTAATCATTTAGAATTGTAGCCATAACAAACAACTACTTATTTTTATCTGACTTCCCAAAGGAAAGAGGTTATCAATTCGCCACGTATAAATTTTCAAGTACCAAATAGTATAAGTTATATCGTGTGCGTTAAATCTGCTTGAAAAGTTTTAACTTGGATTGAATACGGAATATGTAGAAGCTTAGGAATCCAAGCGTAAAAGCGTTGACGTGTCGGCACTTCCAATTTATATTTTTTTCGTTCCTCTGGGTCCGTGAACGAGAGGGATATGATGAAATGTCATTTCGTATGCCAGAGTCGACCTATTTTGACCTCGAAGAATTTCTGTACTTGCCTGTATTACGGTTTTTATGACTCTTTACGTTCAGATTTAGTGGGTAGAGCAGTGATAGCATAATAGAGCAGTGATAGCCTAATGGTTGAAACTTGCCCTCTCGATCGGGAGGTCCGAGGTTCAAACCCAGGCACGCACCAATGATTTATGTGCGTATTAGAAATTAATTATCACTGCTTTTCGGTGAAGGAAAACATCGTGAGGAAACCTACACACCCGAGAGTTCTTAGAAAAAAAAAAGTTCTCGGAGGTGTGTGAAGTCCACCAATTCGCACTTGGCCAGCGCGGTGGACTATGGCCTAAACTCTCTCATTCTGGGAGAAGACCCGTGCCCAGCAGTGGGCCAATAATGGGTTGATGTGGGTAACCCTACTTTGATCGTTCATAGAATAAGCAGTTAGGTGGTAAAAGCATCAGTAAGGTCTATTTCGAAAAAGAGCAGCGCGATCTTATATTTAATTACAGCTAAGAGGAATATTATAGGTATAAATATAATCAAAACATAATTAAATTTGAAATGGGACCGTGCCTGAATCAGGCAGCCTGATCTATAATCGCCTTAAAATTAGTGAGGCGACTGTAAGAAGATGACATAATAAAATAAATAGCGAAGTAGATTACATTGTGGTAAAATTTTCGTTATTTTAATTTACGCAACGAAGAAAAATCACTAGAGACAGACTATAAATATTAGAATTGTGGTAATTGTCTAAATTTGATGACATATTTTCCGTTTTTAATAGGGCTACGGTAACTCAATTTACTTTGTATTTTTTTATTATTTCAATCATACGCCAATAATTATTTTGTCGTACGTTGAAACAGTTTTGATGTTCCGATAACGGGCGGTTTCATTTTACAGTTACTTTTGTTAAAGTCAGTACTGTCACTGAAGATGGTCTCTTGAAGTAAAATAGCTCTCAAAGTATATGTTTACATTATAGTACTTCCTATTCATCACTATTTGGAATATAGCTAAAAATAGCAAGAAAGAGCTAGTATCAATATTATAAAGATGCTTATTAGCTTTCGAAGCTCGTAGAGCCAGACAACCTTGAAGTTAGTCTTACAGCTCCAATTTTATTTTGTTTTACATCAGCGTCTGCCTACGTGTCAAGGGCTACATGACTAAGGCTGACCGCTCATACGCTTTAATGCGACTGCCAAAAAATCTACCAGAGTTGTCAAACTACTCGTTGACTATGTAGTAGCTTATGCAACTGTACCGGCGCGTAAATAATCAACTGTTGTCAGGTTTTTCCATTTTTCGTTGAACAAACAGATTAAATGCCCAAATTGGCTGCCACTTTATACCTTACGCAACTATTCAGGAGATAAAGCGACAATATGAGCTAATGAGTAGCTACCATTCATCAATAATTTCGAAGTCTCATAAAATGTTAAGTATTACCTATGTCAAGAAAAAGGTTTTCTATTAACGCAGTATACATATTATTACAGTATTCATCTTTATGAAAATCCCTCTATAAAATCAGAATTTTTGAACGATGGTAACCTTAATATCTATTCAGTAGAATAATTGAATTCACGTGAATAAATTGAATATGAAGACAAAAAGGTATGCTTTATTGCAACTTACGTTACTTCAAAGTATAAACATAAAAAACAAGGAAAAAAATCTCAACGTAACCTGTATTTGTAGCCGTAAAAACAAACTGTGTTCACCCGAAGAGTTGTGTACCTCTTCGGACCAAATCAGCAAGTATCGCATATTATATCAAGTTTACGCTAAAGAGTAATAAAACAAACCAAGCTCGAAGCGATCCTTGTTATTAGACACAACACGTTCGTGGGAACTCCGTCATGTGTACCCCGATCAGTAGTTTCTCACATTAATTCATCTAATAAGAAGCTTTGTATACAAGAATAAGAAGAATATTTTTATACAAACTCCTAAACGATAAAATGTTCAAACATTTTTTTGTTAAGCAAAAAAAGTATTATGTAACCTGTATAACCAAAAGTATTTTATAACCAAGTACATTTTATCAAAGAGCAATATGAAAATGTAATAAAGGAGAAATACCCGAATACCGATTACGGCTTAGAATATTATGCGAAAAATATAGTAATCAAAATCTTGTTAAAATAATAATGAGTGCGTTATCTTGTTTTTTTATGAATGAACTTTTAACAAGTTTGTCATCAAAAATGTAGAAATATAAAAAACTATGGATCACAACTTAATAATTTTCTAATCCAAGTACGCTTCTCATATCGGGTATTGGATAATATATAATACTAGCTTTTGCCCGCGGCTTCGCTCGCGTGGAATTTAGTCTGCCACATAAAGTTTGCCGCACCTATTTCTACCGTGAAGCAGTTCTTGTGTTTCATTAGAAGGGTGTGGCGGCCGGCTCGCTTTTATATGAGGCGATCATCAAAGTCCTCGAGAGTAGCAACGCATATGTGATTGACTTCAGATTGAACCCTTGCCCTACTTCCTAAAACTGTGTGTTCAAATTTCAAATCACAGGCACGTATATTAATTTGAATTAGTTTTGTCGGCAACGGATATTAATACTTATTCTGAAATTAAAAGTTTTAAGAAAGAGTCTCATAACGCGTGACGGTTACCAACGCGCAGTTGGCTAGCGTGGTCAACTACGACCTAAAATACTGCTAATCTGACATATGTGCCGAGTTATGTAACATTAAAAGGTCGATGACGATTGAATGACATATCTAACCTTTTCCACTGTTTCATTATTATTGACCTTTTTTTTTGTCGAGGGGGAAATCTTTAAAAGGTACCATACACCGTGGGAGCGACGCAGGGTTATGTCGGATTCTTATCGCACCAGGACTCCGGGATCTTCAAAGGAACGCAACTGGAGTCCTCTGAGTGCATTGGGCTCCTCCCAAGTGAGCGGCTGGGCCCACCAGTCCATCTAGTCTTTACCACGATATGCGACCACACGTATACCACCATCCTTCCCGGGATCGCCTGGCTGGACTGTTCAAGCTCCTTGCATCCTGGCTCTCACGACAGCATGCGACCACACATGCTGACATCTTTCCCGAAGTTGCTGACTGGGTGTTTCGAGCTCCCAGTCTAGCCGCCCGCAACCCCGAAACTCCCCTTTTAATCGCCTCTTACCACAGACAGGGGATACCGTAGCCTTATTCTGATCCCGGAACTACAGGGACGTCATTCACATCGACCTTTCCCATTTTGTTCCGTGATTTATAACCATTTAAATATTAATTTCATAGAACTTCGTTGTATACGGCGGCGGCGCACGGCGCGTACCGTACTGCCGGTCAATCAATTGAGTACGCAATATGTTATACTCCTAATATCTTCTAAGCTACTTATCCAATTTACATAGTATAAAAAGTAGATTTAATCTGTATTAGATGCTTGATTTTTTGAAATCATTTATTTTGATAAGGATTAATATTTAGTTTATATAAAACCCATGGAAACGTCAACTTCATATTTTTAAAATTTTCAAAGTATTAAAAGAGTTATTGTGGGTTATACATAAAATATAGATATATGCTGTCGCGGACTTTTATTTAGATCTATGTGAGCCAAACAATTCCACCGTACATTATATTGGGATATCTCCAACGGTTTAGGCAGCGTACGCGAAGATAGCTCTCAGAGGACAACTTTTTTTGCGACTAATCTGATATTTCTCGTTATAGTATAACCTTATTACAAAAAAATCGGTATAAATTATAGTCCATGTGTTATTCTGATGTATAACCTATACTACTGTAAAGTTTCAACCAAATCCGTTCAGTAGTTTTTGCGTGAAAGAATAACAAACACACATACATCCTCACAAACTTTCGCATTTATAATATTAGTAGGATTTTCTATTTTTAAAATAAATTCCACGTTTTACTTTTATTTATCAACCATTTGCTAAAACTGAAATAAATTAATATTAACGCAAAAACTATAGATTTTTCTCTAAACGTTTTTTAAACATGGCACATTACAATGGTAAACGTAAAAGGTGGAACATCTTGGATAAGCAACTAAAATAATAAAAATATTACATACAGAATTGTATAATAAAAGGCTTTAACCACAACATGAGGTTTAGATGAGAGCAGTAATAGCTTAATGGTCGAAACTTGCCCTCTTAATCGGGAGGTCCGAGGTTCAAACGCACCACTGATTTATGAGCGTATTAGAAATTAATTATCGCTACTTTTCGGTGAAGGAAAACGTCGTGAGGAAACCTACACACCCGAGAGTTTTTAAAAAAAAAACTTGGAGGTGTGTAAGTACGCCAATTCGCACTTGGCCAGCGCGGTAGAATATGGTAGAATATGGATTGAAGAGAGATACGTTTATTAAATATTTATATACTAGTCACCCGTCGCTGTATTTTTAAGTTGAAATTGATAAATAGTGCCACTTTATGCAAAGTTAGACATATGATCAAAGAAGAAACAATAGAAATACGCATAAGTTACACCTAATGTTTACATTTAATTTATTTTTTGTCGTAGATACATCGGTTCAAGGCAAACTGTATCTTCTCCGATTTTGAGCAACAAGTTTTTGTTATGTAACAATTTAGATTTAGTTGTATTTGCGTCACATATTTGCATAAATACTTGATTAATTTGACGCTGTTTCTAAAGGTCTGTGCTCACTGCTGGAACGACAAGACAAGAGATTTTCTTGATTTTTTTTAATCTTCAAGGATGAGTGTCATCGATACAAACACAAAGCTACGATATGTTTTATTCAATCTTTTTTTTTCTTATTCTATTCGCCGCATTAAACTTTTGTCGTGTCAAGCCGGCAGTAAGCGAATGCCCTTATATAAAATTATTACCTACAGGTTATAATTATAAACGGATGGCGTTCACAGAGATTTTAAAAATATACTCATTATCGTAAATATCTGAGGATTACAAAGATTTTAATAATCCGGTAATAAACACTTGTAATTAACATTTTAATTTCATTTTTTTAATCACCTTCAGTTTTAATTGTTATTGGGGTTTAAATTTATACTTTTATAGCAAGCCATTATAAGGTTGTGTATTGTAAATCATCATTATTGGTAAAATCAAAACATAATTTAAGAGAAACTACAGGAAATATGTTTTTCAAAGACGTTATACAAATTGTACGACTAAAATTAAGTATAAGAAAACTTCAACGCATAGATTTTAACAATACAATTTAATTGTATATTTGTTACAATAATACAAATTTATTAGCTTGTAATTCGAACTCTCTTTTACAACTTTCATCCCTGTAAACAGATGATGTTATAAGAGCCAGAGTAGAAAAAAAAAACGGCCAAGTGCGGTCGGGCTCGCGCACGAAGGATTCCTTATCGTTATCTACAAAAAAAGGGCAAAAAAATCGCGTTTGTTGTATAGAAAACCCTTAAATAATTAGAATGTAGCAATATATTATTTCTAAAAACTTCAACGGTCTAGCTATCACGGTGCATGAGATACAGCCTGCTGAGAGAACTCTCTCTTCTCTCTCTCTCTCTCTCTCTGTCGTCTTATTGATAAGGTTCCGTATTTACCTTTTGAGAACGGAGCAATGCAAAGGTTGTCTATTAAAAAACTGAAAGAAATATATTAATATATATATATTATTATAAGAAATTATAACCTAAGTTATAAATAAGATAAATCATCAAAATGTGTAATCCATGAATGATAATAGTACGTGAATCATTCTGATGTTATTTAACATCAGAAAAAGATGAGCTGAAGCCTGATATGAACGAGTGCGTCTCCCTCTCGAAAGAATTGACGAATTGCTATCATTTTTCACCGACTCCCAAAAAGGATGGGGTTCTCAATTCGACTGTATTTTTACTCACATATCTTAAAATACGTGGGTAATAGTATTTTTAATTATCTGGTATAAGTAACCTCTATCATTTATGTTTAAAAATGTTTTTTGTTACCAAAAGTCGTTAAATGGATTGATAAAAGTCTTTGAATCGATGTGTTTTCATATTTTGCTTGGAGCCTAAGTTACTTAGCTTTAATTTTATGATGTAGGCTGTTGGTATTAAATAATTTTTATGTCGGAAATAATAGTAAACTAAGTATCCCTTTATATACCTGTATAATCTAACTAGGTTTCCTACTTATACTAAAAAAAGCGATCTAGACGTTGGGTAGATATTTTAATCTACTACTAATCTAGTGCTTGTCAACGGTTTTTACCCATCACCGCAGTTTCGCCGTGAACACGATTTATTTAACTGGGTCGAATATCAGCAGAAATATTTTTTTTTAATTTAAAAACATGTCGAGGGTACCCGTTAAGTATTAAAATGTAATAATATTAGTCTAAAAACATATATTATATATATTTTACTCTTTATCTTAAATAACGTATTGAATTGTATTTCTTTTCTTGTGTTTTTATAATATTTTAAAAAAATCTAATTGATAGTTGCTAAGGCTATATATCAGGTGGTAGAACTAGTGTAGTTCGTCGGAGGTACCAACGCCATGCTTATTTCTTGCGTGAAGCAGTTCTTGCGTTTCGATGGAAGGGTATGATTGCTGGCAGACATTAACTTTAACTTCAGGTAAAACCCGTGTTCTATATGAAGTTGCTTACAGTATGTCCATGGGCGGTAGTGACACTTTCCGTCACGTGGAGCGTGCTCGTTTGCCACTTCAATCTTATTTAAAAAAATATTATAATAGGTTTTTCACGTGTCCTAATTTTGAAATAGATACTTGAGACTATATTTGGTTGGTTGATTTAAAATTTCAATCATTAGTCCTGTCCTTTCTAAAAATAAGTCTATTACGAACATTATTGATCATTAAATTCACTTAGTAGTTCAAGTTTAAAAAACCCTTTTCGACACCGAATTTTGTCCCATTAATGTATAAATTGAAGATCGAATATCGTTATTTTTTCAGAAGAGGTGACAAAATTTATGAGACACAGATTATACCATCTCTTGTAAGTTTTATTGTAGCTATAGACATATAACACGATTCATTAGCTGTAAATACTGATTTAATACAATTTCATGCTGTGCTTTTATGCAGATGAGAAGTAACATTAACTTTTCTATTTTATTTAAACTGCCGTAGTTGCTCCTTATCTTACGACAGCGAAGTTACGACATTGATAAAGCGTTTTAAGTCGAGATATTATACAGAGATGGCCATTGTTTAAAGGACATGGCCAACTTTTGGTTGGCGTTCTGTTTGACATCTGAAATACCATGAACGCGTAGGAATTTTACTTTCTCTTTGGATTTTGGGTATCCTAAATGTAATAAGACAATTTCAGTAACTAAGTTTAAGAGTTTTTGTGGGTTTTTGTAGGTTTTGTTTTGTTTTAATATTACAATTTAATTATGAATACTTATGTTTTAGTGTTATTGTATTTAAATATATATTTACTTTTTATTGTATGATAGAAACCAAATGATTATAGAGAATGACGAGGAGTCAATAAACCGGAAACAAGAACTTATTTTTATAGACATAAATATTTCTCTCAAGTTATACATAAAGTAAAATATACGGTATTTTATATAAATATTTATTACATTCATTATCATTAGACTCTTGTACATGTGAACTTCCAGTCGAAGGGAATTTGTTTAAGACTTAATTTGAAATGAACTCTTAGCAAATCCAAGCAAAGTATTATTGTGTACTGTGACGTGAGAAGGGAAATATGGGATCAATTCTATTTTATCATGAATAAAATATACGAGCATATTTTTTTATTCTGTTATTGACGCTCCATATAGAGAACAGACACGTGGGCACACGTATTTCGTAAAATGTTACGCTATATTATTGAATACGGACTTTAATTCTATCCGAACAATATACGACTATGGGTACTTTTAGACAGCATAGATGGAATATAATTACAGATGGCCTGAGTACAAGATTTGCTGAGTAATGGAACATCGTGTATTATTCGCTTTTTCTTTCTCAAACTTGGTCGAATTACTCGGTTCAGTCATGATATCAAAAGAGGTTTATAAATTACAAGTCCGTTTGAGCTTCCGACTAAGGAGCCTAGCACTCAGCGAGCACAAAATTTTAGAGGCAAGTTACATCAAGACAAAAGTACATAAATCCTTGTATTTCTGCATTGAGGTTGAGATTTTAGAATTTTATTATTTTATTTTAAAGTCTGTTAATTTTAGATTAATCCTTTAATTATTTTTATTACAATCACTACGTTTTAAAATGAAACAAAATGCAATGTTGTTTATAAGTATACTTGATATAACTATAACTTGATTATAGTGTATTATTTTAATTAAATAATCGGTAAATTAAATCGAGCTACTTACTGAAAAAAGACTACTGAATACTGAAAAATCGTATTAAACGAGTACTCATTGCATCTTTACTAATTATGTATAAATTTTGTTTGAAAACATCTAAGTCCTTCGTGGCTTACACCCCATGAATATAATTTTGTTTTGTTTATGTTACATGATAATAACACTGTTTGCATTAACTTCTTGCCCGATGGTGTCGACTTAATGTAATACAGAACTTCGCTAACTTCTGATCTTAACATACTCTATATACTCGTGTTTATATGCGTATGTATATTATATAAGTATCTCATGATACGTACACATTTATTGATATCTACTAATATTAAAAATGTGAATATAAGTTTGTTACGCTTTCACTTCAAAATACTCAACCGATTATCAGGAAATTTTTTACGAATATTCTTACAAACCACGTAGGATATTTTTTATTAAATATATATATTTCAATATTTTTTTAAATACTGAATCAAATTGATTAAGGACTTCAACGCGAGCGAAGCCGCGGTTACAAAATAGTATTTATATATAGGGCTTACTTACGTTAAATACGCAAATGGCAACGTTAGTAACATTTTATGAATGAAAATACGACAATAAAGATAATTTTATTGTATGTCGTATAAAAATATTGTTATCTTAAGGATTTAGATCTATGACTAAATTTGGATTTAAATGTTTTATGGCCGTACGATAAATATTTTCACTTATCGTAAACTCAGATATTAACTGCTATTATTTGACGACCCGCGTGGCCGAGCGGTTACCATACCGGTCTGACGCGCAATGGGTCCCAGGTTCGATTCCCGGCCAGACAGGTATCTGAATGATGAGTTTAGATTCCTGTTCTGGGTCTGGGTGTTTGTGTATTCGTCTTTTGTGTCCATGGTACCCACGACAGGAGAAAATCCTACTGTGGGGCTATGAGTGTAGAAAGCGTGTGTGTATCATGGTAGCGTCGTATTTATGACACATGGATAACTAATAATTATATTATAACTATAAACACTACTTATATTTCATCGATTTAACTTGACAACTCAATTGGTAAACAAGCATTCTTATGGTGTTATATTTTCGTTTTTCCTTTTGCCTGGTTTAACTTAGTTCTTTCGACTTCATGTTTACAAATCCGTTTATTTACGTCTCAATGGGCAAACACAAAAGAGTTCAGTTTTCTCTTTTGTTTGTCAAGTTATCATCCGGTTTTCTTACCTTTTTATTCCCAGACACATGGGGTGTTAAAGCTTAACATTCTTATCTGTTTTAAGCTTTGTAGTTTTCCAACGGGTAGACGGATTTATATGCGGTTTTGTTATTTAAAAGTGTTTGATCAATAATTATTGTAACCATAGTAAGGGAATTATGACCAATTGTTATCAGCTATTTTGAGTCAATCCGGCAATTTAGGTAATGTGAATGATATTTATATTTAGTGTCCACCAATTCGCGCTTGGCAAGCGCGGTGGACTATGGCCTAAACTCTCTCACTCATGAGAAAGACTCCTGCCCAGCAGTGGGACAATAATGGGTCGATGAGAAAAATGATATTTAGTACACTTAATATTTACTAATTGAAATGGAATTATGTATAAAATATATTTATAACACTCTGAAGGAGAGTGGTATACCTACTAGAAATTATGTTATAGCCAGGACCGTCTGCAAATTACCTAACTTTTCGATAACTTTCAGCAATCGTGGTGTTTCGGCTCAAATAGCTCTTAACAAGCAATCGAGACAATAAATAGGGACTTTTGAATGAGATTGCTTAGTATTCTCCCAATCCGACGATGTTTAGAATAATATATTATAAGAGTTAAGAAATTTAGTGGACCAATACGTACCCGTTATTTTTTGGTTTTAAATCTTTTATGAGTCGGGGGTTTCATAAATGTCTTGTAGAAATTTCAACAAAAAAATACTCAAAGGTATCTAGAAATTTCACAACTTTCGTGTTTTATTAGGAAATTATTCGAGGCAGCACTAACTATTAAGATTCCTAAGAGAGGCACTAGCCGGGAAAGCTTTTAAAACGTTAGAGAATCTTGTTTAATGGGACTTTTAGCCTTGTGACAGTATACAATAAATGAGGTTAAGTAGCATTACCTAATTTAATTTGACCTATGATGCTAGAAAAGTAAGTAATATATTTGAATGGTTTACATTGCCTCTTACTCACCCAGTCCGATAATAGGTCTTTTTTTTTTTTTGTTTTCGAGGGGGAAACCTTCCAAAGGTACCCGACGCCGTGGGAGCGACGCAGGGTTATGTGGGATTTTTACCGCACTAAAACCCCCCCGGTGGCCGTCCTCGGCGCTGAAAAGGAGGACTCCGGGATCTCGAAACGACTTCAACCGGAATCCTCCGAGCGCGCTGTCCCATCGGGCTCCTCCCAGATGGGCGGCTGGGCCCACCGCTCCGTCTAGTCTTTACGACGGTATGCGACTACACATACCGCCGTCCTTCCCGGGATTGCCTGACCGAACGGTTCGAGCTCCCACTCTAGCCGTCTGCAACCCCGGAAGCCCCTTTTAGTCGCCTCTTACGACAGGCAGGGGATACCGTAGCCCTATTCTGACCCCGAGGCTACAGGGACCCGATAATAGGTCTAACAAGCGTTGTATCCTACGTGTAGAGCATCTCGAGAAGACTCAAAGTATATGCTAGATTGCAAACGGTCAATGCAAATATTAAATTCTTGCTTTTACGTTTATTAAAGCCTTTCAAATTTTTGATGGATAATGATGGCTATCAAAATTTAAAACCTATATTAATAAAAAAATATCCTATGTTTTTTGTGATACCTCTAAAAATATGTGCCCAAAGTTTCATGATAATCGGTTGAGAAGTTTTTGCGTTAAAGCGTAACAAACAAATTATAGTTATAATGTTATAAGTAGGAATTATAATATTAGTAGGAATAGAATTGACAAACGAAAATAGTTTAGGTACATTCATAAATAAAAGTACTAGAATTACTTTTTGAATTACTACAATAATATATGATTTATGCGTAGGTATCAATGATAGATAAACCAAATTACTGCCTCGATAAGTTGACATTGCTTTTCATGACAAAATTAATATAACAGTTAACGTCGTAGCAATATACGCAAG
The DNA here is from genome assembly GCA_949699795.1 of Spicauda simplicius. Classification (NCBI taxonomy): domain Eukaryota; kingdom Metazoa; phylum Arthropoda; class Insecta; order Lepidoptera; family Hesperiidae; genus Spicauda; species Spicauda simplicius. The sequence continues at coordinate 11,858,311 of OX453063.1, forward strand.
CTGACAAGCACATATTGAACTAATAAAATTGTAATATTCTTTATTGTATAAGAAATATATAGAGAAAGTTTGCCTTGTACTTCTGACTGTTTTATTGCAATACAGCTATCTACCAGACATTCCTACGATATATTGGTAGAAATGTAGAAAATAAGAAACGTTAGAAATATCTCCCTAAATATTACGTTTATGTGTATAATTTTGTAAAATTATATATTAAACAGCTCTTTCAAAATAACTTTATTACTTAAGATGCAATGATGTTTCATTACTATGATTGTATTTTATATTCTAGTATCTTTATATCCTTTAGATTTTTTTTTATTTTTTTTTTATTTGACTGAAGTGGCAAACGAGCATGCAGTCCACCTGATGGTAAGTGGTCACTGCCGCCCATGAACATCTGTAATCAACTTCATACAGAACATGGGTTCCATCTGAAGTCAATCACAGATGCGTTGTTACTACCGAGGACTGTGATGGTCGCCTCATGTGAAAGTGTGCCGGCAACCACACCCTTCTATCGAAACGCAAGAAATGCTTCACGCTAGAAATAGGTGTGGCGGTGGTACTTCCCCGGTCGAACTACACTGGTTCTACCACCTTGATTTGTTTTTAGGTTATCTATTTAAAACATTTGGACCATTAAGATAAATCTAAAGATGTAGAATAAGATTCTAACGGGTTTGTACGGTTTGATAAGATACAATACAATATATGTAAACGATCTACATGCGGAACAATTTAAGTCTTTTTAGGATTTCATTAGAGTAGTATCACTTACGTGCTTGAAAATTTTTAGCTTATTAGGAATTTACTTAGCTATTGGTTATTTTTACCGCACCAATACCTCCCGGTGGCCGTCCTCAGCGCTACGACTCCGAGATCTTCAAGGGAACACAACCGGAGTCTTCCAAACGCGATGCCCCTTTCAGCTCTTTTCTGGTCAGCAAATACGCTCAACGCACCTTGTGTTCTTTACGGCGGCATGCGACCACACATGCCCCGTCCCTCACGGGGTCCCTTGTGAACCGTTCGAGCTCCTACTCTAGCCGCCCGCAACCTCGGAAGCCGCCTTTAGTAGCCTCTTACGACAGGCAGGGGATACCGTAACCCCATTCTACACCGCGGGAGTACCTAGTGATGTATAAAACATGACAGGTTTACTAAGTTAGGCGCAAAAACGCAACCCTACGAAATAATTACTAAGTCAGTTAGAGCTACTTAAAAAAAGGATCCATTAGTATTACGGTGAAGCTAATTAATCCTTTTAAGTTTACACAGAACAAAGCATGTAAAGGAGCTTTTTTACTTAGGCAAATCTGCTTAGCTCCGGATTCTATAAACTATTTAAATTTATTTTGGAGTTAAGAAGCAAATGTTGCGACTAATATTTATTTCTCGTATTGCAACCACAGTCTGTATTAAGCAACCACTATAATCATAAATGCCTTGAGCATTTTACAAAAGGTAAAAAAAAAGTACAATAATACGATTTTCTTTGTTTTGGTTAAGGAAACCCAAATTGGTTATTGCTTATTTATCAAAGTCAGGGTGTTTTAAATATGATCTTTGCACGTATATAGCTTGCACGCCTCCCTGCCCTAAGAAGAAGAGGCCAAGGGCGCCGGAGGAACAACGACCTTCTGCCCCATGAGCGTTCACCCTGTGATGACGAGCAAAGGGCTGCCTAGCCGTCCGTACATAAGCAGGCCCGAGTAGATGGCGCAACCGTATCACACGCGCGCGTATCTCAGAGAGAATGCTAGGCCTCTTATTAAAGACGGAGCAACCGCGAAAGGCAGCCAAGGACCCTGGGAGGCTGTGAAAAGTAATCGCAAGGGTATCCCTGTCCCCTGGCTCAAGCTGTCGAAGAGACACCGTCAGTGGTTTAGTCGGTATAGGGTATTGGCCGAATTTCGACACACCCTATCTGTTGCCCAGCGGAGAGAAGCCTGTAAAAGGTTCCCTGACGTTAAAAAAAATATAATTTTTTTAGGGTTCCTATTATGAACGTCTCTTTTCAAAATGTTAATATTAATTCAAATTTCTCAACATTATTTTATTGAGTTATTTTCACTTTTAGGTACACTTAAGAGCTCTAATTTTAGTATGGATTATTTTTTATAAGATTAAAGCAGGAAACGAGGGAGAAGTCCATCTGTTGGTAAGTGGTCACTTCCGCCGTTGTATGAAAAGTCATTTACAGATGCGTTGCAATCAAGAATAAAAGCAGTCGCGTCATATGAAAGTAAGCCTGCAACCACACCCTTCTATCAAAACGCAAAAACTGATCTACGTGTTAGAAATAGGTGTGGCGTCCATACCTCCTCTATAGATCTACACTACGTAGTTCTACCACCTGATATCTTTATTGCTATCTAGTTACATATTTTAATTTTCCATAATTATTATAGTCGAAATTAAAAAGCGAGTCGAACCGTGGTACAGACGTAGTCCGTAAAAATATTACATCTCTTTTAATTGAAATTTTTTGGTTAATGAAAACATTGTAGACATTTTTAGTGCTTATATTACACATATTTTTGTTGAAATCGCGATAGTAATTGATGAATTAATAAATAACTCTCGTAAGTCATTAACTAGTCTAAGGATTTCAAGTACATATTTACATTAAAAGTATTATTTTTACAAGATCACACTCCATCGATCAATCTATTTTTTGCCGATCTAATCTTTTTTTTTTGTTTTCGAGGGGGAAACCTTCAAAAGGTACCCGACGCCGTGGGAGCGACGCAGGGTTATGTGGGATTTTTACCACACTAAAACCCCCCCGGTGGCCGTCCTCGGCGCTGAAAAGGAGGACTCCGGGATCTCGAAACGACTTCAACCGGAATCCTCCGAGCGCGCTGCCCCATCGGGCTCCTCTCAGTCTTTACGACGGTATGCGACCACACATACCACTGTCCTTCCCGGGATTGCCTGACCGAACGGTTCGAGCTGCCACTCTAGCCGTCTGCAACCCCGGAAGCCCCTTTTAGTCGCCTCTTACGACAGGCAGGGGATACCGTAGCCCTATTCTGACCCCGAGGCTACAGGGACGTTGTCGATCTAATCTAGGATGCCGATCGAAGTGCTGGTTACTTTTGATTTAAATTATTTTGGTTTAGATACTTTTGTTTTAGATATCTAAGACGTGAGAGCATAAAAATTAACCAAGGATTAAACAAGTGTAATTAACGCTTGTTTAATCCTTGGTTGTTGAGAAACAGGGAACTACTTGCCGAGGGTTCTCATTTTAGTGTAAGGTCTACTTATTATTTATCACTCTTCATTTACTTCTTATTGTTTCTGAAAGGGGCGTAAAGTCTACCAAGTGGACTATGGGCTAAATACTTTCTCATTCTGAGAGAAGACCCGTGCCCAGCAGTGGGACAATACGCGTTGACGATACACTCCTAATGTGCAATTGGATAATACGCTGGACTATGGCGTAAACATTTTTCAATCAAGGAGGAGATTGTGTATACCACTAGAACAATAATAGGTTGACGGTAGTATTTTAAAATGGAAACCAAACATTTGTCTTTTAGCATAGTGTAAATTTCGGAGCCAACAAGGTTGAAAAGACAAAACTTACTGCTGTGCAATTTTTGAAAATAATTTTATGAAATATAATTATGCTGTCACTATATTTTAACATGTTTGTGAAGTTTCACCCAGTTAATTCTCATGGCTGTTTTTCATTGGACTACAGTTATTAAAATATACTTTTTAAATTTACTTAAGTTTCTTAAATAGACATGTCGTCGATGTTTTAATGTCTAACCTTTCCTTAAACCTTCTTAAATTAAGCTATTGCTAAATAATTTGATCATAGCTCAGTGTCTGAGTTTATACGCTTTATATGCACTTTACGATTTCCTTTAGTGACAGCAACTGACCGAGCGTAATGGAGTAATTAAGGCAAGGAAATTGTGTTTGTGTCCGTTCAACATATTACAAATTCTTCAATTAAACGTAACATTTGAGTTACGTCTAATTCTGGTTAAAGTTTAATGCTTCAAGAGTACCAAATCGTTATTTCTAAAACTTAATGGCGCTTGAAACACATACATTAAAAATAAATGACCGTTCCGTACACCCGGCAGATACTAAAAAAAAAAAATGATCATTATAATCAAAATAAAAGGAAACCTAAAGTAAATGTAAAATTGTGACTAGAGTTTCGGATGTGACAGCACTCACTATAGACTTATATGGAGAAAAACTATTATAAAGCACGAACTATGAAGTCACAAGGGAGTAGAGTAGGTAGGCGGTAGTTGCAAGTGGCATGACGGCATAAGCGCGTCATGATATTTGCTTTCGCGGCATACGAGTTAGTTTTACCACGGTACAAATATCTACAGTAGTCTAACTCCTTAGAAGCGCACGAAACGCAAGTTATACCTATGCGCCTCGATTTCGGTTTGCATTCGGTATACAAACAGACCCGAATGTGCCGTAGAGACGAGCGGACGGTGTAACGGTTTTTTGAGCAGTGATTTTTTTATTTTACTAATAATATGGCTAAGAAGAATTGTAGACTATATTGTGCTGTTTTTGGTTGTTTGAATTCTACATTAACACATCCAAAGATAACATTTTTAAATTGCCTTGAAACTACGAAAGGTAAGACAATTATAATGTTTTTTTATGTACTAGAACTACCTTCTTTCTTTGTTTCTTTTTTAATAAATTGGTTTTTAGCTTTTCTATCGAATGTAATACCTGGATCCATAAATAATTAAACGATATTATGATAAAGGGAAGTGACATAGGTAAGTATGTGTGTCCTACATGCCATTGGCGAAGTGTATCTCTTTTCAATAAAGTACATAGTTATAGGTATGTGATATTTTTGTAAAAAATAGAATATTGTTCGATAAATAAATAACTACATAAAATAAATAAGTCATTTTAAATTTATAATTACATTTTTAAACCTTTTTTTTTTGTTGTCGAGGGGGAAACTTTCAAAAGGTACCTGATGGTACATTTATTTAAAGAATAGACCTATAATTATCAATATTTAAAGTAGAAAAAGTAATATAAACCTTATAACTAAGAGTATAATTCAACTGATACTGATAAAAATAACCCATCCAATTTAAAAAGGTTGGTAGTACTCTTGCATCTTTCAGGTAATTGTATTCAAAGTGGAATTTTTGATCATAATTATATCCTCTCCGAAACTCATTGTTGGTATTGTGAACAACAACATTATGTATACGTAAGCACAATATGGCCGATGCCTACGGTTTAAACTTGAAGGACCCCAGCATTATCAGGGTTGAGGAGTTGAAGGTCAAAATTATCATATCATATCTTTGCTTAGTAATCTCATTACATATACGTAAGCACCATATGGCCGATGCTTATGGTTTAAACTTGCAGTACCCTGCATCATCAGGGTTGAGGAGTTGAAGGTCAATTTTCTTATCATACGTCTTTGCTTTGTAAATATATTACATATCCATAAGTATGAAATGGCCAACGCCTATGGTTTAAGCCTGAAGTACCCCTGCATCATCAGGGCCGAAGAGTTGAAGGTCAAAATTATCATGTCATATCTTTTCTATGTAATCTCATCGCATGCACGTAAGCAACAGATCCCCAAATTCTATGGCTTGGGCTTACAGTACCCTGCATCATCAGGGTTGAGGAGTTGAAGGTCAACTTTTTTATCATACGTCTTCGCTTTGTAAATATACTACATACCCATAAGCATCAAATGGCCAACGCCTATAGTTTAAGCCTGAAGTACCCCTGCATCATCAGAGTTGAGGAGTTGAAGGTCAAATTTTTCATCTTATATCTTTGCTTAGTAATCTTATCAGATATACGTAGCGATCATGTAGCTAACGCCTATAGTTTAAGCTTGAAGCACCCCAGCATCATCAGGATTGAGGAGTTGAAGGTCCAATTTTCCACCGTATACAACCATTTTTCTAATGTTTTACCTTACATTTTTTTAAATATCATTTTGAATGCGTAAGATTGAAATAGCTAAGTTTTATGGCTTAGGCATTCAATACCCCTGCATCATCAGGATTGAGAAGTTGAAGGTCCAATTTTTCGTCGTATACCTTTGCTTAGCAATGTTATTACAAATCCGTGAGCAACAAATGTCTAACGTTTATGGTTTAAGCCTGCAGTACCCCTGCATCATCAGGGTTGAGGAGTTGAAGGTCAAATTTGTCATCGTACATCTTTGCCTTGCTATCTTATTATATATCCGTAAGCACTAAATGGCCATCACCTACGGCTTGGGCTTACAGCACCCTGCATCATCAGGGTTGAGGAGTTGAAGGTCATTTTTTTTATAATATGTCTTTGCTTAGTATTGTTATAACATACCCATAAGCACCAAATGGTCAACCCCTATGGTTTAGGCTTGAGGCACCCCTGCATCATCAGGATTGAGGAGTTGAAGGTCAAATTTTCATCACATGTCTCTGCTTAGTAGTCATGTTACATATATGTAAGCACCAAATAGCTAATGTTATAGGTTAGGATAGCTGTAACCCTGCATCATCAGGATCGAAGAGTTGAAGGTCAAATTTTTCGTCAACCTATATAAGCATAGGTATATAATACATATTTCAAGTTTCATAAGAATCGATTCGGCAGAAGCCGAGTTATCTCAAATTATCTAAAAAACTTGAGGAGTGGTGGTGGTTTCCACCCCATAACTCAAAGAGTTAAGCATCACAGCATACCCATGTCCAAGAGAAAAAGTTGCGTGACGAAATTTCCTATCAAATGAAAGAAAGAAAATGGAAATCGGTTTATAAACACCCAAGTTATTCAAGATTTTAAGAAACCGACATTTTCCAATTTTCCGGGAAAACCGCCGGAAGGTTTTCATTTTCCTCAATATGGGACTGCCTGTGAAACTAGTCGCATACAATGTCGTATGAATCGTGTCGGTAGGTCGACGATTTCTAGCCATTTCGCCCGAACATACATAAAAAAAAAAAAAAAAAAAAAAAAATATACGTGACGAATAGATAACCTCTTTCCTTTGGGAAGTCGGTTAAAAATATATAATAATTACTATCAAAAATCTAGAAAGAAAGTATTCATACTGGCAGATGTAATTAAAATACTATAGGCAGGCAGCCCTAACGCAATCTTTCGCCCAACGCCACTGTAGGTATAAAATTCAAGGACACGGCAGAGTTAGACTACTGTATGATAATAATACTGTGGTTTTACTCCCAAGGCGCGTCAATGTTTTATATTAAAGTGCACAGAAACTATACGTGCAGTATTTACTATAATAACAGTCGTTGTCGTTCATATAAAATCCTAATACTCTTGTGAAAAATGTTCTAACTTTTCAACTATTTTTATTTTATGTATCATACATATATTTTTTTTCTAAGAAAAGGATTGAGAAGAGACTCACCTGCAGCATCAAACATTATACATTAACTTTACATATTGATTAATGACTAAACTGTTATTTTATATAGAATCGTTTCTCTGCATGAAATTGCCTTAGGTAAGTGATAGAATTTTATCATGTAAATATATTCTAAATTCTACGATGGCGTGTATAAAGACGAACGTAAGGCACCACATGTTTTAACTTAGTTCGATGACCTCAATTTTACGTAAAGCTAGCAAAATACATGAACGAGGATTCTGAATTTCTGAACTTACTGGAATTTCTCAGACGAAAAAGGTTGTTTCACTTTTCCTTATTAAAATCAAAGTAGGTTTAATATTCTTTTACATGAATGTTTTGTTGAAGAGAGTTGGGTTTAATAAAATCAACATGCAAACATAGTATTTAATCACTTTCACACTTTCACATGAGTCGACTATCTTAGTCCTCGAGAGTAGCAACGCATCTGTGATTTACTTCAGATAGAACCCATGTTCTGTATGAAGTGAATTACAGATATCCATGAGCGGCAGTGACCACTTACCATCTGGTGGACTGCCTGCTCGTTTGCTACTTTAATCAAATAAAAAAAAATGACTTTTCACCCGAAAGTGTGTAAAGTTATGTCAGATAGTCAGTCAAAGTTGCGATTATCATTCCAAGGATATAAACGTTCTTTAGGAAGCTTAAGGTTTTATAGATAATGAAATAGAGGAAAGCGGATAACATAAAATATCCACTTTGGCCTATAAGATGGCAAATGGCAACGCCGTCCATAGACATCTGTAACTAATCCTAGATAAGATTACCCGAGGGACACGATATTTGCTTCAAGTCGTAATTTGCTCTTCTCTGCAAGCATCAGCATCGACCGTTAAAGCAAATGTATGTCACTTAACTTATAAGGTCACGTAATTTCGCTGAAAATGCAGAAAAAAATGCTAAATTGGCTCAATGCTGACGCAAGTGATGCCAAAAAAATAAAAATGTAGTTAAAAAAATGCGTTGCTACCGTGAGGACTAAATGGATATTCATCTAATAATTATGTTTCCCTAACCACACTTTTTAGTACGTTTTTTTAAACCACAAATCAGTAGAGATTATGCTACTAATATATGACCTCACGAAATATGAACGTTTTTACAAGGTACATAATTCTATTTTTTTTAATCTCATACAATAACAACAAGTTAATCGATTTATTATCGACCATGATTATGTAATTTTATAATTAATTTGGACTGTTTAATGACGAAAATAATCAATGAAAGTTCAAATTGTTTTGATTTCATGCAGATCCTCGTCACGGAATACCCCAGTATCGCCAATAAAATAAATATCTATTTGAGGAATTTTGATCGACTCATGAATAAACTTGGTATGGGATTATGCCTATAAAAATGTGATGTCTTCATTATATTTTTGATTAATAGTAAACATAGATCGGGAAATTTATTAGATAATCATTTTTCTTACATGACACTTTAAAAAAATAGATAAGTGTTATTGTAATGCGATATTTATTTTTATTTCGCTATCTGCGTTCATACCCTGCGGATTGTTTGATCGAAACAAATCAACAAAGTTATGCAACATCGGACGCCGTTCGAAGTTTGATGGGTCGCCGCTTGAGGCTAAATTATTATGCGCACTTCCGTGCATCAGAAGGCAAGTTAGGCTGTTGGTTCATGTATTTGACATTTGATAGCCACCGCTTCATCTTGTGAGCCTTAATAACTGAAACAGATTGGCCATTGACCTTTCTTCATCTTCTTGTTTTATAATAAGTTCCAGTTTTTTTTATTTATTGAGATTAGTTCATTCCAACGGTTCCGCCCGCACTGGTCATGCTCAAGACAATCATACTCATACTAATATTAAAAAAGCGAAAGTTTGTCAGTGTGTGTTTTGGTTATTTCTTCACGTCTAAACGGCTGGAGCGATTTTCATTAAATTTGGTAGGGAATTAGCTGACATTCTGAATCAACATATAGACTACTTTTTATTGTAAGAAAATATCCTATTCTCACGGGACAATCAATACATCGTTTTTTTAACGCGGACGAAGCTGCGGGGATCAACTAGTATATAATATTCGTGATCTAATCCAGGTCATGAACTATTTGTGACAAAAAAAATTATATTGATTTAGAAGTTTTTTTTTTTCTTAAAAAAAAAGGCTTTGTCGCAGTTGCGATTATGCCGCCCTGGTAATGCAATCTTAAACTATACTACATCTTGCAAACATAAGTATCTAATTATTAACCCTAATGTCTATTAATTAACATAATTTCTTAGCATGATCTGATAGGGGATCTGCTAGGATAATGTTACATTCTCCAATCGAATTGACATTAAAATTGATTTTTTGTCGTATATTTCAGTTCTGGACACACTTCATGAGTACATGATAAATGTCATCAAGGGTGTTGCAAGCTAAGCAATTTGGCGAATCTGATTTGTGCATCAAATATGCGAACTTTTGGCAAGGAATGTGTCCAGATCTGAGTCGCAAAGCTCTTACGGTATCGTCTCTATTAAATACACTTTTATCAATCCGCGACTGTCTCATCGGATGTGGTTGGATTGGCTTTAGTATTTCTGGCGTAAGAGTAACGAAATTCCATTCATCATACATATTAAATTTAAATTGATTTAGATGTTTTTGTGTTGAAGAATAACAAATTTTCATTTATCGTTACTAACCTTCACTTTTTAAAAGTATGCCAAAGAAGTAGAAATAAATAGACATATAAATACAATACATGCGCTCGAAAAACAGTATCATTCTTCTGACGTAGTGGGTAAAAAAGTGGCAACCAGCTCACCAAAATGTAGATAAATTCGCATTTAAACGACGAATGCCTCAATAATCTGTATAATATATTTAAATGTGTGCGGAGATTTGTATTCGACGTAAAATATACGTGTGGATATAAATTATACCACAAGTTAGAAGTTACTTCTCGGTTGGAAACTAATCTCCTCGGGTTTAAACATTATAAAACGTTGAACTCTACAAATTAGCCCAGGTAAGTTAATTTGCATGAAAAGGGTTGACAAAGCTGCAACTGAAGTATAGCAATGGAAACAAAGTAGTGGATATAAATAACTTATCATAACGAATATATATTATTAACGTTCACCTCAAACTTTAAACTTTCTCTTGAGAAATGGTCTTCTAGTCTTAAAACGATGTTGTACATATAGATGATGTTTAAGCTAGCAAGCTCGTATTGGTAGTTTTATCATATCTTCATACCGAATTTACTTACGTGTGTATGCTGTCTTATGCGCGTACATGTTGCTGTTTGTGCATGTGTGCATATTTATATTTGTATATTTATATGTTTATTTTTATTGCCTTTTCATTATTTTAGGACTCGTTTTTAGGGCCTTTTCTGCAGTTAGTGTGCGCGAATAGTTTCATTGATCATTCATCTGTGTCATGTATGCTACGCGTACGAAGTTTGAAAAAATTGCAGCGGATAACACAAGCCTGCGGATAGAGCACGTGGCTTTAGGTCTTTACAGGAAAAACGATTTTTTTGGTTTGCATATATGCAAGGTCAGTTTATGTTTAATATTGTACGAGGTACAATTTTTCTTTTTTATATTGTACGATGTACAATTTATCTCAGCACGAAACAAAAACTTTCATATTCCGTTGTTTTTATACTTTGGTGGTTTAGGGTGGATTATACATCAACTTGTTTGCATTAGGCCGACGTGCGTAATCCGTGTTTTGAATAAATAATACGATGAAGAGAATTCCACATAACCTTTAATAATGACGAATTTATTTAATATATTTTAGAACTGCATAGTAAGTTTTGAAATCGGTTGTCAAAATATAGAAATGGATTTTCTGGAACAGCTGGATGTGACACTCAGTAATGTCGTGAAAATATTAAACTGGTGGATAGGTACGTGGAATAAAAACCTTATAACCTTTTTAAGACATAAAAGGGTTTACAGAAAAAAACCAAGAGTTCATTTGTATTTTAATAAAATTGGCCAGTTCGTAAAATGATTACATAGTTGATTGTTTTAATAAAATCATTGGCGTATTACGTTTTATGGGATGTGATAAAAATGAATGGTAAGTAATTTCAGTATTACTTCATTTTTTTACAAAATGAAGAACACTTTACAGGTAGTGCTCGCCGTGGTCGATATTCGGTAGGACACTCGATCTATACATATGAAATTGGCTACCAATGTCTATGTATGGTATGAAAGGACATGACATGCGATATGACAGTAAAATAATGAAAGTTGTACGGGTTTCTACTACTATGAGGAAAGTCAATGTAACCATAACTCGTTGACCCAAGACTATTCGTGGACGTTCAGCTCTTAAAATTCATACTAACATACTGACATATGAACATATCCTTAACAAGTTTAGCCTTAATATAACGATAAACATTCGCTGGTCGCTGTTGGTCGAGCGTTCGAAAGATGCGAGCAGTACCTAGTGCGGGCACGGTCGCCGGCAACGTCGCACGTTTCCGTCTCAGCCGCTAGCGTGATTGCGAATATTTACAAAGTGACGCGCTCTGTTTTTTTTTGTTCTGAATGTAATATTTATGTAGCTACGGTACCCAGTCAGTTGTGTAGTCCAATCGAGTTTTCTGGATTACTTTAAAGTCGGTAAGTTGATGTTAACTTTATTTTGGTGTTACAAAAACTAAGTTGATTAATTAATACGGTGACTTTTTGTGAATTTTTATAAATTCATAACTAATAGAAATAGATTTATACTAACAAAATAAAAATAAAATGTGTTGTCATGTAGTTACTTCATGATAATCATCTTAATGTGAATTAAGAAAATACTTTACTTTTGCTGAAGTTGCAATAATTTCTAAATCTTATTAAGAAGATACTAACTAGAATGAATACTTTTTTGTTTATTTAATATGGTGGTTCTTTTAACAACAACAACCTTTAAACGCGATAAATATTTTAAAACACATTATTACGTCCATACATTTAAAAGTGTAGTGTCAGTTATACCGTAACATGTTGTGAATAGGACAGCTCCCTTTTTTCTTGGATATCCTAGGAAGTGACAGAGGGACAAAATCCAGAAGACGTATAGCCTTACTTATTGCGGTCACCAACACGCGTGCCAGGCGCGGTGACTATGGGCAATAACTCCTCGGCCTTCCTTTACGTCCGATATTAAAAGAAAAGTAATATTTTCTGTTCGTTCTTAGGTATACTATGTGTACATTGATAGTGTACATTGGTATTTATATAAAAATTACTAATTAAATAAGAAATATGCAAACATAACCAAATCCTTTGTATGTTTTGAGGGAAGGATCAATAATTCTGCGAGGATGTAAATAAATCTCAATTTTATATATAACTTCTACTGACGATCTTTATTTCATAAATTCTAAAATGTAGTTACTCTCTCCGAACAATGAAAAATCATAGTCATGAAAATTCAAGTACTCATATATGAATATTCTATTGGCTTTAAGAAGACCGCCAACGCACGAACGACGCGAACAAGCGACGAAGTAGGTACCTACTCGTATTTTCATTTTAGTCGCGACACTTTATTTTTTACGTCGAAAAAGCCTAATGTACATTACATTAGGCTTTTTGTCTGTCGCCGTCATGCATTACGATATTGTACCTACTATATTTTGAACTAGTCGACGCCCACAACTCCGCCCGTTTTAGACTTCCGCGATGTAATTCGCATACCTTCTCAATGAGTGAGGCAATTGTTATTGGAAAACAATATTTAGTAAACTTATTTGAACGGCAGCGAACTATGATTTAATTTCGTGCTAGTATGATGAGCATAACGTGTTTGTTACACGTAATAATAAAATAATAGAAAAATCTATACCTGCTACCGAAGAGCCTAAATTATTGTTGCTAAACTCATGAAAAAAGGCGGAATAATAAGTACTAATATTATGTGACCTGGATACTTAGTATAAATTCTTTTTGTTATTTACACCCTTCAGAGGGAAAAATAACGATTAAATGTTTGGTTAATGTAATATACTCTACGCATACGTAGTTGTAGACACTAGTAGGTATTAAATATAGGTATTTTTTTACAACGTTTTCAAGGTACAAATATCAAAATTTTACAGTTTTATTTTTGTAGATTAGTCTGTTGATATGAAATATTTTCCCTCGTGGAATGTTTTGCAGAAGAAGAACTACGTCTTTTGTATAAGCAAACTTTTTATTTATTAAAATATTAGAGATTCGTATCCTCTTGTTTATAAATTTAAGAGCTATTAATTTGTTTAGCTCATTTCTCCAAAGAAGATAATGATGTGTTATGTATTTGAGTGACGTATCCATATACCTATCATATGTAAACTATCGTTCACATTTATTTTTATTTTAGATGTTGTGAGTTTTACGCAAAATCTATTACGCACATATTACAATTAATACAATTTAAAAAATTCGTTTTACTTCTTCGTGACAAAAAATTAGAAATTTGTAATTTGCTCATTTGCTTTATTATTGGGCAAGGTATTTTTCCTCAATGCATAAGGCATGTTAGAGTTACTTGCTCTAATTATTACGATAGTAATTCAAGGCAGTTAATATGTATCAGTTACATAGTATGTTTTAACATTTCTCTAGTACTGGAAAATATCCGAAAAAGTTAAAAGGACATAATACAAGAGCAGATTTTCATTTCCAACATTGTCCATTCTCCAAAGGAACGCAACCGGACGATTCGAGCTCCCACTCTAGCTACCCGTGACCCCAAGTCCCTTTTAGTCGCCTTTTCCTATAGGCCGGGGATAGCATAGCCCTATGCTGATTTCGAAACTACAGGGACGCGGCGTCGTTACCGACGGTCGTGGTGGCTTCTTCTCCGAGCGGGTTCAGACCGAAACAACCAAGTCCGATACCACAGGTTACCTGAAAGATCTATGATAACAACTTGAACTGAGCTTGACCTCTGCAGTAGTTGTAAATCTTACGACACTATGCGGTTTTTTCATCGTGTTTGGTTTCTTTACAAAAACATAATAATGCAGCAAATATACAATACAAAGGCATTGATTTTTCGAGCACTGAGAGGCAGTGGAAATTGGGTACATACAAATAGATTCAGCGTGTAATTATAAATGAACTAGGTTACTCCTACAGATTCGCCTGTTACTACAGATTCAACTGTTAGTTATTTATGTGAAAGAGTAACAAACACAAAAAATCCGCACAAACTTAGCTTTACAATATTAATAACATATACAGACATTTTTATCATTAAAGTAAAGAGGCTAATACACGATCGACATTTTATTTCGACTACGGTTGCTACGACAAGCACAACAAGTTGAAGGTGGTACAACCAGTATAGTTCGACCGGGGAAGTACCGCCGCTACATCTATTTCTAGCGTGAAGCATTTCTTGCGTTTCGATAGAAGGGTGTGGTTGCCGGCACACTTTCACATGAGGCGACCATCATAGTCCTCGGGAGTAGCAACGCTTCTGTGATTGACTTCAGATGGAACCCATGTTCTGTATGAAATTGATTACAGAGGTGAGCGGCAGTGACCACTTACCATCAGGTGGGCTGCATGCTCGTTTGCTATTTCAGATAGATAAAAAAAAACAAAAAAGCAGTGACAGTCAACGACGGTCAGTGACCAAACATCGTTCGTCCAGATGAACTGTCGCTAATATATTGCTTACTGTCGTTCGTTGGTAAGCTAAGCGATAAATTAATTTCTAATGGAAAATTACCCGCCAATCGGAAACGATGCAATCGAGCTTTATGCAAATAATTTATCAATAGAATGGTCAAATGCTCAGTCAAATGAAGGGTTGGCATCCCTTTATGGTCATTCATGAAACGATATCGGTGGTTTGAGGTTTGATTGATGATTACACGTTTATACCACAGAACGCTTTGTGTGATATGTTATGACTGACTAAACACATGAATTATTTAGTTGTGGATAAACTGAAGTCAATAACATATTCATATCTATAAAATAATTAAATATGTGTATTTTATTTCGATTTGAAGTACGAAGTAGCCTACCTAATGGTGTTTAGCACCACCCATGAACATCTGTAAAAACTTAACATAGAATAAGGGTTATATTTGAAGTTTGCATCTGTGTGCATGCATATTCTTTAGACCTAAGATGGTTGCCTCATAGGAAAACGAGCCGGCAAACCTTCCATCAAAACTCAAATTCTACCTAACGTTAGTAATTAATGTAGCAATGGTACCTCCCTTCGAACTACACTGGTTCTACTACTTGGTGTATATATGTTTGTATAATCCTTTTCAACTATTCATGATCGACATGAAGTTTCAGGAAGTTGTTGAATACCAATAGTCCTCCCAAGGTTTGTGGCGTATTTATACGAGGATATCGTGAATCTTTGTATCCACATGTAACTTACAATAGGCTACGTTATCCAGATTTATGGAGATGGAGAGAGCTATGCTTGGAATTTCGCTACGAGACATGATTCGCAACGACGAAATCCGTAGACGAACGAAGGTTACTGACACAGGTAACTCTCAAAATTAGCAAGCTGAAGACGCAATGGGCCAGCCACGTCGCTTGAAGGACTGATAACCGATGTGGAAGAAAGGACCTCGAGTGGCGACCACGTTTAGGCAAAAGAAGTACAGATCCCCCCCCTCCCCAGGTGGACTGATGACCTGAAGAAGACAGCAGGAAACCCTTGGATCCAGAGGGCAAAGGACTGGTTAAAGTGGCGCCATTTAGGGAAGGCCTACGTCCAGCAGTGGACATAGAAAAGCTTATACATGGAGGGATGATCCAGATCTATTAGTTGTGGCAGAATAAAGTTTGCCAAGACCCAATAAAACAATTCTAAATTCTTGAATTTACATTGGGATTCACACACAAAAAGTGTACGATCACCCAAATCCATAGAGGAAATCTAAATTCTTAAATCAAATTATTACCTGCTCTAAAGTAGAAATCGAAACCTTTGTGCATTTGAGTAGTACTGCGATACACGGGTTTCCAGGAATATCGCTTGAAAATATTTAGAAATAAAAAATAATACGTATTTAAATTCAAACGACTTTAAAAGGAAATAGCCATCTACTAAAAGACATCAAGCGCACTTGTACATCATTATATAGTCTTTATAAATAGGCAAAGAGAAAACAATCCAGTGCATATATTTCTTTTGTATTTCTGATCTATTCGTTATTCTTGTTTAGTAGCTATTAATGGTACTAGTAAGCTGTGGTGTTTGTAAATAAATATTTGTTATAAAAAAATATATAATTACGGCAATTTTCGACCCGCAGATTATAATACGTAATATGTCTTACGTATTATAATCTGCGCGTCGAAAATTGCCGTAATTTTTAATATTGGCTTAAATTTCGCATTTATAATATTATTAGGATATTGTTTTTGTTCAAAATTTATGATTCAAATAATATATTTTATTTAACACCACATTTATATATCATGTGCTTACATAATCTGTACTGAAACTATTTCAGAACTGATAATAGACACCGGCTTAGACTTATTATCGATTTTTTTGTATTTTTTAACCGACTTCCAAAAAGGAGGAGGTTATCAATTCGTCTGTATTTTTTTTTTTTTTTTTTTTTATATTTGTTACCTCATTTCTCCGGACTGGGTGAACCGATTTAGATGATTTTTTTTTTATTTGAAAGGTAGTGCGTGTCATAGGGTCCCATTTTTTTTTAGTATTTTTTTGACTAGGGCATCCATAAGAAAAACGCATAAGTCTTAAATTTGCATTTTCAATGTACGCGATAAATGTATGAATAACTCAATATCCCGCCAACCGATTTTGATGATTCTTTTTTTATTAGAAAGGATGTACTCCAGGGGTAGTCTGATAAGAGTTTGATAAGGTTCTAATCATAGGATCTTCAACTTTTTGGAGCAAAATAATAAAATTAGTGATAGTCGGCCGAACCTTAGCTGGAGAAGTCCAATTGAGTAAAATATAGAATAAAATTACTATGTAGGTATTTACTATGAAAAATTTGACCTTCAACTCTTCAATCCTGATGATGCAGGGGTACTGCTAGCCTGAACTATAAAAGTTGGTCGTTTGATGTTTGCGAATATATAATGAAATTGTTAAGCAAATTCATGGGACAAAAATTTGACCTTCAACTCCTCAACCCTGATGATGCAGGGGTACTTAAAGCCAAAACCATAGGAATAAGCCATTTGGTGCTTACGTATATGTTATAAGATTACTGAGCAAAAACATAAGATGAAAAATACGGTTATGTAAAGAAAATACTAAGCAAAAATATAAAATCAAAAATTTGACCTTCAACTCCTCAACCCTGATGATGAAGGGGTACTTCAATCCTAAACCATAGGAGTTGGCAATTTGGTGCTTACGGTTATGTAAAAATAATACTAAGCAGAGGCACAAAATTAAAATTTTGACCTTCAACTCCTCGACCCTGATGATGAAGGGGTACTTCAATTCTAAACCATAGGAGTTGGCAATTTGGTGCTTACGGGTATGTAAAAATAATACCAAACAGAGGCACAAAATTAAAATTTTGACCTTCAACTCCTAAACCCTGATGATGCAGGGTACTGCAAGCCTGAGCCATAGAAGTTAGCCACCTGGTACTAACGTATATGTTATAAGATTACTAAGCAACAATATAAGATGAAAAATTTGACCTTCAACTCCTCAACCCTGATGATGGAGGGGTACTTCCAGAGGGGGCGCCCTGTTTGTATGAATTGTAAAAGTGTTTTATGTTTAATTTTTGTGAATATGTAGATGCACAAAGCAAACTTAGAGGCTTTATTTAAATACAAACATAAAAATATAGTCACTAAAAAGTGTAAAATAAAAACTTTTTAACAAAAAATATCTACCGACTTCCATGTCACAAAAAAGTAAAAAATAATTTAAATATATTTTGGTCTAGAACATACTCAGTACTTAGTACATAGTTCTGAAGTCGGTGCTCATATAGGACGTAGTTACCGTCGTCCAGCGAAATATGTCGAGCACCGACTTCAGGACTATGTACTAAGTACTGAGTATGTTCTAGACCAAAATATATTTAAATTATTTTTTACTTTTTTGTGACATGGAAGTCGGTAGATATTTTTTGTTAAAAAGTTTTTATTTGTCTGTTACGTTTAAGTTTTTTTAACTTTCTAAGGAAAATTTTAGGTTAGTGCCTAAGATTGTCGCCTAGAGTATTGTCAGTGGTAGCAACACTTTTGTGGTCGGCTGCAAATAGAAGTCTTTTTATATATGGAGTTTTATATAGTGAGCACCCTCAGGTGGATTGCATGCTCGTTTACTAGTTCAACCATATGAGAAAAACACCTTTAGATTAATGTCCTTTACAACATAATACTAACATCCCAAAACACATGAATGACGCAGTTTATTAGTGATTGGCATATACCAAAATTAAAACATTTTCGACTACACTGTAGATGTGGCATATTTTTCAGAAAAATATATTAGTAGTTTGGCGTGAAGACGTGATCAACCTTAAAAATAGTGAAAATAATTAGTTAAAATCATAAAATGTTTGAATAAAATAATAGAAGTCGGTCATTTATTGACAAATGTTACGATTCCATCAACATTCCTTTTCTTCATTTCCTTTCTTTCTCGATCTTCATCTTTTTTAAACAAATGTAATTTGACTTCAACTGTCTGTGACCTACATTTGTGATCTGCTTTTTTTTTGTTGTCTTCTGATTTCTTATTCAATATTGAGCTTAGATTCCAGATAGAATTTTTGAAACATTAATTATCTATCTAAAATAACTTTAAACTAAGGTCTTTTGTTTGAGTTTTACGCAAAAGATACTGGGTCGATTTTAATGAAACCTTGTTATATTTAAACCTAAAAAAATAAAACTCCATTGTGTTTTGTAAACTTTGCTCCATCATACACTCTACAATGCTTATTAGTTTTTCAAAGATACTTTTGATATTTTAGGGATAAAACTTGTTTTTGAAATAAGATCAGACAATACAATATTGTAAATTTTATATAATAAAACAATTCCATAGTAAAGTAAGTTCTTTTACTAAAATACACATGTAGTAGAATAATAATAATAATAATCTAAATATACGGAGCTCACAGAAGAGATCATTCGAATGTGGCAACTTAGAACAGTAAATATTATACCGATAGTTCTCTCAACAACAGGAATAATACCTACACAATTGCACATCGCTTTAAAATCCATACATTTGTCGGTAAACACATACATTAATATGTAGAAAACGGTAATATTAAACACTTGCAGGATAGTTAGGAAATTTCTGAAGATAGGCAAAGACACATAAGTATTCATTTATTTTTACAAAATAAATACATGTACATACTTATATATTATAACAATTATACCTTCGCTCAATTTGTATAAACCCGTGAACGGCCTTCATTCTACCGATTCATTTACATCAGAGTCGAGATTTCTAAAAAATAAATATAAATTATAATAATAATTGCTAGCTATTCATTCGCGTAGGTTTTTTCATAATGCTCTCTTTTTAATAATAAATTGTAACAGGCACATCACATAAAATAAAATCAGAAACGCTTCTAGGAATCGTAGATTTCTCAGAAAACGTGGGCAAATGTCATACGGACTATTACTGCTACTGAATTTAGCTAGAGAGTATTTACACTCTATAGCGAGCTCTTTAGTTTCATTTTATTAAAGCTAAGTTATTTACACGATTGCAAGATTTTTTTTACTTTAACTGACGATAAGGCAGACGGGCTACCTGATGGAAAGTCACCGTCGCCTATGGACATTTGCAACACCAGAAGAGTCGCCAATGCATCGCCGGTTTTGAAGGAGACCTCGTTTCGCACCTTTTTTGATGCTCTTTACTTAAATAATAAATGAGATAGTTTTATTTATTTACTTGACTAAAGTAGCAAACGAGCATGCAATCCACCTGATGGTAAGTGGTCACTGACGCCCACGGACATCTATAATCAGCTTCATACAGAACATGGATTCCATCTGAAGTTAATCACAGATGCGTTGCTACTCCCGAGGACTGTGATGGTAGCCTCATGTGAAAGTAAAAGCGGAACATAGAATTACATCTACAGAATTACATTACTGTGCAAACACGTTCATGAAGTTCACTTTTAGAATAGAAGTACATTACGCGTTGCTTTCATTTATTTATTGAGAGCACAGATTAAACTCGTTAAATTTTATGGTGATGTGTAATTCGTGAATTACTTTTGTAGCAACGACCGCAAATCATAATATTTTTACATACTTACCGTCATCCTTTCGAGGCAAATGTGTAAACAAAATAAAAATGAATATGAGTACGTGTTTATTATACATATGTTTTCAATCAGTTTTTCGCTCGAGGCGCTGCTTTTAAACTTCGGAAGATGCAAGGAATATAATTAAAATACAGCCATAAGGAAGTTCGTTTATAGGTTCTTCTGTACCTGTACTGTACCTCATGTTTATTTTAATACGTTTTCTAAAAAAGGTCTTATATTACAATTTCGTATAGTAGTATATTACCAAGTTATAAATTGAAAAAAAAGATACTTCTTTTGTTGTTGTTTTTTTTTAATAAGGTTTTTTTCATATATGAGCGTGTCGTCCACCTAATGCCGACTGTACATCGCTGTAAATGTACATCTGTAATCAACCCTAGCCAAGATTAGTCTGCTGAGGTTGGTCACAGCCGCGTTACTACCACTAAGAGCTAAATTGGGACGCCTCAATTAAGTATGCCGGTATTCATTTTGGTTAGTACTTACTTGACTTAGTTGACGACTCGCGTTGCGGTGCGGTTCCCACACCGGTTTGACACACAGTGGGTCCCGGGTTAGATTCCCGGCCAAACAGGTATCTGAAAGATGTGTTAAAATTCTTGTTCTGTGTCTGGGTGTTTGAGTACATTCGTCTTTTTGAGTGTCCATGGCATCCACCACACAGGATAAAATCCTACTGTGGGGCTATGAGTGTAGAAAGCGTTTTGTTTAAGTACTGTAAAAATAAACAAAACTTCAGAATATCTGATACGAAGTGGTTAATATAGTTCTAAAGCGCTATTAAAACAACAAACTTCTTGTCATTATAACGAGTTGTTTTTTGACATGAGAAGTTGTTTGCAAGTAACATTAGGGTTTTTAGAAATAGTTCCAAGTGAGGAGGTACCTCACTTGAAACTATTTATAAAAACCCTTTAGAAATTCTATGACATAAATTGTCAGTGGGTAGGTAACTGACAATTTATGATATAGATTTTTTTAAAGAAACAAGTTAAACGAATTAAGATGGTAGAACCAGTGTAGTTAGACCGGGGAAGTACTTCTTGCGTTTCGATAGAAGGGTGTGGTTGCCGGCACGCATCTGTGGTTGATTTCAGAAAGAACCCATGTTCTGTATGAAGTTGATTACAGACGTCCATGGGCGGCAGTGACCACTTACCATCAGGTGGGCTGCAAGCTCCTTTGCTATTTCAGTTAGATAAAAAAAAAACAAAAACCGGACAACAAAGTCAAACTCATGAACGCCCTTATTTTATTACAAACCAAACGCAATTCTAACAAAATATTGGTTTTTCCAACTTCGTAAAACCAATATGCAAATTGAAAAAGGGAATAGCAGATAGACTTGAAAGATAAAAGGGCGGGCGTTGGCTGAACCGCCTAACGAGACGTAACGAGACGTGCAGTTACTGGGGTCTGTTATCTCTCTGTCGACTGCCCTCATGTTTATTTTGAACTGGTCCTTTTTAAAATGTAAGTTAAAAAATTACTTGCTAAATTGTTGTTTGTCTATTTATTATCTTCCTTAGATTAACTATTTGGATGAAGTTTATTAGAATATTTTTTAAGAGTATTGGACTGAAAGTGGTTTTTATGGCTGGAGTGCACTTGCCACTAAACAAGAAACATCTTGTACTAATTACAAGTTTCTTTCCAACATTTGGTATTTTTACATACAAGATAAGGGTTGTTACTACAGCTGATTAATTTTAGGAATAGTTCCAACCGAGGTATTTACCAACTTTTTATTTCATGGGTTTCCTGAAAAAACAAGTAAAATACAAACAGCCCTACAACAAAGTCAAACTCAGTAACGCCCTTATTTTATTACAAACCTAACGCAATTTATACAAAATACTTCAAAATATTCTGTCGACTGCCCTCATGTTTACTTTGAACTGGTCGTTTTAAAAAACGTAAGTTGAAAAATTACTTGTTAAATTGTTGTTTGTCTATTTATTATCTTCCTTATATTAACTATTTGGATGAAATGTATTATAATGTTTATTAAGAGTATTCGACTGAAAGTGGTTTTTATAGCTGGAGTGCACTTGGCACTATATTAAAACAAGAAACATCTTGTACTAATTACATGTTTCTTTCTAACATTTGGTATTTTTACATACAAGATAAGGGTTGTTAATACAGCTGATTAATTTTAGGAATGTTCCAACCGAGATACTTACCAACTTTATAATTCATGGGATTTCTGAAAAAACAAGTTAAACACAAACAGCCCTACAACAAAGTCAAACTCAGTAACGCCCTTATTTTATTATAAACCAAACGCAATTTAAACAAAATACGTCTGTATCCATCTTCGGAAAACCAATATTTAAATTGGGAAGAGGAATAGCAGATAGACTTGAAAGATAAAAGGGTGAGCGTTGGCTGAACCGCCTAGCGAGACGTAACGAGACGTGCAGTTACTGTTGTCTGTTATCTCTCTGTCGGCTGGCCTTTATTTTATATTTTGAACCGGTTGTTTTAAAAACCGGAAGTAAAACAATTAGTTATAAAATTTAACATTTAGTTATAGATTTATAAGAAACAAGTTCAACACCAACAGACATAAAACAAAATTAAACCCTTTAACGCCTTTATGATATTACAATTTTCAAACGCAATTCAAACAAAATATTGCTGTTTCCAACTTCGTAAAACCAATATGTAAATTGAAATAGGAATAGCAGATAAACGTGAAAGATAAAGGGTGAGCGCTGGCTGAACCGCCTAACGAGACATAACGAGACGTGCAGTTACTGGGGTCTATTATCTCCCTGTCGGCTGTCCTCGTGTTTATTTTGAACTGGTTGCTTTAAAAAAACTAAGTCTAAAAAAATACTTGCTAAATTGTTGTTTGTCTATTTAATATCTTCCTTAAATTAACTATTTGGATGAAGTTTATTATAATATTTTTAAGAGTATTGGACTGAAAGTGGTTTTTATAGCTGGAGCGCACTTGCCACTATATTAAAACAAGAAACACTAATAGCGTGTTTTTTCTAACATTTGGTATTTTTACATACAAGATAAGGGTTGTTACTACAGCTGATTAATTTTAGGAATAGTTCCAACCGAGGCACTTACCAACTTTTTGTTTCATAGGATTTCTGAAGAAACAAGTTAAACACAAACAGCCCTATAACAAAGTCAAACTCAGTAACGCCCTTATTTTATTACAAACCAAACGCAATTTAAACAAAATACGTCTGTTTCCAACTTCGTAAAAGCAATATTTAAATTGGGAAGAGGAATAGCAGATAGACTTGAAAGATAAAAGGGTGAGCGTTGGCTGAACCGCCTAACGAGACGTAACGAGACGTGCAGTTACTGTTGTCTGTTATCTCTCTGTCGGCTGGCCTTTACTGTTTATTTTAAACCGGTTGTTTTAAAAATCGGAACTAAAAACATTTAGTTATAAATTTAGCATTCAGTTATAAATTTATAACAAACAATTTCAACACCAACGGACGTAAAAAAATTAAACCCTTTAGCGCCTTTATGTTATTACAATTTTCAAACGCAATTCAAACAAAATATTGCTGTTTCCAACTTCGTAAAACCAATATGCAAATTGAAATAGGAATAGCAGATAGACGTGAAAGATAAAAGGGTGAGCGTTGACTGAACCGCCTAACGAGACGTAACGAGACGTGCAGTTACTGGGGTCTGTTATCTCTCTGTCGACTGCCCTCATGTTTATTTTGAACTGGTCGTTTTTAAAAACGTAAGTTAAAACATTACTTGCTAAATTGTTGTTTATCTATTTATTATCTTCCTTAGATTAACTATTTGGATGAAGTTTATTATAATGTTTTTCAAGAGTATTTGACTGAAAGTGGTTTTTATAGCTGGAGTGCACTTGCCACTATATTAAAACAAGAAACATCTTGTACTAATTACATGTTTCTTTCTAACATTTGTTATTTTTACATACAAGTTAAGGGTTTTAACTACAACTGATTAATTTTAGGAATAGTTCCAACCAAGGTACTTACCAACTTTTTATTTCATAGGATTTATGAAGAATCATCTTGAGAACCAACAGCCCTACAACAAAGTCAAACTCAGGAACGCACTTATTTTATTACAAACCAAACGCAATTTAAACAAAATACGTCTGTTTCCATCTACGGAAAACCAATATTTAAATTGGAAAAAGGAATAGCAGATACACTTGAAAGATAAAAGGGTGAGCGTTGGCTGAACCGCCTAACGAGACGTAACGAGACGTGCAGCTACTGTTGTCTGTTATCTCTCTGTCGGCTGGCCTTTATTGTATATATTTAACCAGTTGTATTAAAAATCGGAACTAAAAACATTTAGTTATAAAATTTAACATTCAGTTATAGATTTATAACAAACAAGTTCAACACCAACAGACATAAAACAAAATTAAACCCTTTAACGCCTTTATGTTATTACAATTTTCAAACGCAATTCAAACAAAATATTGCTGTTTCCAACTTCGTAAAACCAATATGCAAATTGAAATATGAATAGCAGATAGACGTGAAAGATAAAAGCTTTTAAAAGGGCGGGCGTTGGCTGAACCGCCTAACGAGACGTAACGAGACGTGCAGTTACTGTTGTCTGTTATCTCTTTGTCAACTGGCCTTTACTGTTTATTTTGAACCGGTTATTTTAAAGACCGGAAGTAAAACAATTAGTTATAAAATTTAACATTCAGTTATAAATTTATAACAAACAAGTTCAACACCAACAGACATAAAACAAAATCAAACCCTTTAATGCCTTTATGTTATTACAATTTTCAAACGCAATTCAAACAAAATATTGCTGTTTCCAACTTCGTAAAACCAATATGCAAATTGAAATATGAATAGCAGATAGATGTGAAAGATAAAAGCTTTTAAAAGGGCGGGCGTTGGCTGAACCGCCTAACGAGACGTAACGAGACGTGCAGTTACTGTTGTCTGTTATCTCTCTGTCGGCTGGCCTTTACTGTTTATTTTGAACTGGTTGTTTTAAAAACCGGAACTAAAAACATTTAGTTATAAATTTAACATTCAGTTATAAATTTATAACAAACAAGTTCAACACCAACGGACATAAAACAAAATCAAACCCTTTAACGCCTTTATGTTATTACAATTTTCAAACGCAATTCAAACAAAATATTGCTGTTTCCAACTTCGTAAAGCCAATATGCAAATTGAAAAAAGTAATAACAGATAGACGTGAATGATAAAAGGGTGAGCGTTGGCTGAACCGCCTAACGAGACGTAACGAGACGTGCAGTTACTGTTGTCTGTTATCTCTCTGTCGGCTGGCCTTTACTGTTTGTTTTAAACCGGTTGTTTTAAAAATCGGAACTAAAAACATTTAGTTATAAAATTTAATATTCAGTTATAAATTTATAACAAAGTTCAACATCAACAGACATAA
Organism: Spicauda simplicius; assembly: GCA_949699795.1. NCBI lineage: Eukaryota > Metazoa > Arthropoda > Insecta > Lepidoptera > Hesperiidae > Spicauda > Spicauda simplicius. The sequence continues at coordinate 11,884,439 of OX453063.1, forward strand.
AACAAAATTGAAACCTTTAGCGCCTTTATGTTATTGCAATTTTCAAACTCAATTCAAACAAAATATTGCTGTTTCTAACTTCGTAAAACCAATATGCAAATTGAAAAAAGGAATAACAGATAGACGTGAAAGATAAAAGGGTGAGCGTTGGCTGAACCGCCTAACGAGACGTGCAGTTACTGTTGTCTGTTATCTCTCTGTCGACTACCCTCATGTTTATTTTGAACTGGTCGTTTTTAAAAACGTTAGTTAAAAAATTACTTGCTAAATTGTTGTTCGTCTATTTATTATCCTCCTTAGATTAACTATTTGGATGAAGTGTATTTATTATAATGTTTATCAAGAGTATTCGACTGAAAGTGGTTTTTATAGCTGGAGTGCACTTACTACTATATTATTACAAGAAACATCTTGTACTAATTACATGTTTCTTTCTAACATTTGGTATTTTTACATACAAGTTAAGGGTTTTTACTACAACTGATTAATTTTAGGAATAGTTCCAACCGAGGTACTTACCAACTTTTTATTTCATAGGATTTCAGAAACAGCCCTACAATAAAGTCAAACTCATGAACGCCCTTATTTTATTACAAACCAAACGCAATTTATACAAAATACGTCTGTTTACAACTTCGTAAAACCAATATTTAAATTGGAAAAAGGAATAGCAGATATACTTGAAAGATAAAAAGGTGAGCGTTGGCTGAACTGCCTAACGAGACGTAACGAGACGTGCAGTTACTGTTGTCTGTTATCTCTCTGTCGGCTGGCCTTTACTGTTTATTTTGAACCGGTTGTTCTAAAAAACGGAACTAAAAACATTTAGTTATAAATTTAACATTCAGCTATAAATTTATAACAAACAAGTTCAACACCAACGGACATAAAACAAAATTGAACCCTTTAGCGCCTTTATGTTATTACAATTTTCAAACGCAATTCAAACAAAATATTGCTGTTTCCAACTTCGTAAAACCAATATGCAAATTGAAATAGGAATAGCAGATAGACGTGAAAGATAAAAGGGTGAGCGTTGGCTGAACCGCCTAACGAGGCGTGCAGTTACTGGGTTCTGTTATCTCTCTGCTTTGCTTGCCCATTATTGTTTATTTTGAACGGGATGTTTAAAAAAAAACATAAGTCAAAAAAAATACTTGCTAAATTGTTGATAATTGTATGGTAATTATTTGTGTAATTGTTTTAGTTTGTTATATGCTAACTGGCATATAATATAATTAATAAAAAACAATTAATTAAGGTGTGTATATACCTATAGTAAAAAATAAATGTAGGTACACTTAAACTTGATGATTTATTATTAGAATATGCTGATAAATGTTAGTAGTATCAGTTATATGCGCATTATGATTGAGTCCCCGTCATCAAGCCTTCATTGTCCCACTACTGGGTACAGGTCTCGGAGACGTGACTCGAGACCTGGTAGAAACAGCAATGAAGTAAAGAGGAGAAGGAGAGACATACCTCACTTCCCTGGGAAGTGCGAACTAATAACCCTAGATTCTCGATAAACACGTCGATGTTCACTAAGATAATTGCATTGCATACGGTAATTGCATGTAATTGCATTGCATTGTAACAGGTATTTATATCAAATGAATGCTATTTTCTGAATAGATCAGTTTCACACGGGAATAGGAAAAATGAAATGTTCTCAATTCTTCTTTTTCAACCGAGGTTTGAACATACTTACCCTTTAAAGTAAGGTTTTTCTTTCATTTAATTTTCAAAGTTTAGCTAATTAATAGTTAGTTTAACTAATTCTGGCTAAATGTCAGCAATTAAGGGTTTCAAGATTTCAACAACCTTAAAAATTCTATAGTTAAACGTGGTAATTAACTTTTCTCTCAGCCATGCTCTAAATGTGAAAGAAGAAACTACGCAAGTCCAATAAGTAAGGGGCTGCATATAAATTATTAATTTTAGAAACATAAAATAAATATCGTTAAATCGATTTATAATGGTGGCATTTTAAACTCACCATATATTTATAATAATTAAGAATTAATGAAGTTTAAGAATATTTAATTGTATTTTTTTTTTAACTAACACAAGTTTGCACTTATGCGAGCCTAAATAGCGAGAGAAGCTACTTGTCTCAAGCTTCGTAAGCTTGATATTAGAGTTTCTGAGTTTTATACGGTGGCCTTTAAGAGAAATGTCGTTGTCTTCAAATGTTGAAGTAAAAAGTCGGTTGAGAGATCTCTACACTATACAAACAATTTCTATAGAGTCTATCGTATTTTCTACCTATTTATATAAAAGTCTGGTTCTTCAACAACTGACATCAACCCATTGTGCGAGTTCCTTTTACGAGCTTACAAAATATCAGGCCTTTCGTTTAATACTTTTATCTTTAGGAAATCTTAAGTATATCAAGAATACAATAGCATAATGAGACAGTATCAAATAAGACACAAAAGTTTTTTGGGAAAGACAGCGATTAGCTTTCCATTGCAGGGCCAGATTATTACTACATTGAGCTTTTGTTTTCGAAAGGTTAAATCACTTACATAATGACGTACATTCATTCGGTTTCTTCACAATATGAAGGCTTTATTCTTAACACAATGTTTGTTATTTCTAAGTATACTTCTAAAAAATGATCGAAAATACTCAAAGTCGATATCAACGTTAAAAATCGAAAAGACAAATTAAAAGCATTAAAAAACGTACCTAAACAATGGTTACTTGTACCTGGTTTATTCCTAATATCCATTCGCGCTAGTAACCAATTAACTTCATAAGATTGCATGTTACCGCTACTTGTACATAAAAAAAGAAACAATGATAGAGGATAAGTTTAATCTTATTGAACTGTTATTACTACCTACGTCATTGCATGACATAAATTGATATGTTTACATACGTCGATATCAGATGTGGGTATTAATTATGGCGTGATATAAATCCTTGCCCTTTATTCGTCTATTATGGTTAACCTCACGATCGTTTGTGGGATTGTTCGTAGCGATAAGACCCTCCATTAAAATCTTACTTTCCTTGACTCTGTGTAGTGCGCGATTGAATGAATATTTTTAAACTTAAACATCTACAGTCGAAAAATAATGTATACTTATGCACTTATATGTGTATATATATATAAAACCCTTTTTAAACAACTTAAATACTAAATCAATGCACAGCCCAATTTACGCCACGGATTTTAATGCAGTTTTAATAGATATAGTGATTCAAGAGGAAGGTTTTTCTGCATATTATAGTGGAGGAATACCGGTAATTTTAGAGTTTAGACTTTTAGGCGAAATAAGTTCACCGAGTCCGCTAATGGTTTGATAAAATGGAAAATCTATTTTAAGATTTTTGGAATATCAACCCATTAGAGGGTAAAACAGAGCTAGGTGATTGTTAATAAAACAAGAGGGAGGTGTCCAGCAATAGATGCCAAAACTCTAATGGGTGGATCAACGAACGGTTTGCGCGTATGAACTCGCTGTTTCTGCTAGTATAATATAATACAGGTCTCTTGGTCTCTATGTTGTATATAATAGACGGTTTTGTCACTGAGCAGGGAACTTGTTCATATGACCTATGCATAGCAAACATTAGCAGGAACTATAAGGAACGTTTACTGATAAGTTAGTAGAAAGTTCACAATTCTAAAGTTTCAATAAAGAATTTGAGAGTTTTGTATATGTACGACTAAGTGGATTTAGTTGTATGGAATACTATTTGTCCACAAGTTCTGCAAAAAATTTAAGCCATCATATTTTTTCTCGCATTGTGGTATCGTCATATTTGAACAATGTAACAGGTTTTGTCGAATAACGTTAACGATATAAGAATAACATATTTACACTCTTCTTGATTGTTTGTCATGTCTATTTCGTAAGGAAAACACGCAGAAAGATTTTTACTCATGTTACCCTTATATAAATATTTATTATATACGGGGGTGGTAAGAATGTTGGTGAAACTCGTTTACATGACACAAATAAGCCTGACTGTTAAGTGAGTATCATAATCTTCTGTATACATATTGAAGTCAATCGGCTTATACCTATATTCCAGTCACAAATAAGACAATTTTATTAATATTGCTTCGGAAAGTATGTAATGTAATATGTCTCGCAATTTCTTCTTCTAAATATAGACTTTGTTCATATGCCAAACTTAAACAATCGAACACTCATTCATAGATCAGTAAATTGTAATGAATAGTAATTGAAACGAATAGCCTAGCTTAATTTGATAAAACTTCGTATCCTTCCTTTTAGAAAATGTCAAATCATATGACGGTATTGAATAGCGATTGATACTTATAGTTGACATCTGTTACAAACTAACAAGTAGCTTGTCTGGGGACACTACTGGTTAACTCATGACTACATTAGTTATAAACATCAATAAGAATCTATATAATGATTGTATTTAAATTGATCGTGCCATGTTATTATAAATATCATAAATCAATAGAAGTCACAATATTAATAAATATAAATGGTTATATGAATAAATATTATAAATGCATATATTTAATTTTATATAATGTAATAGATTAATAGTAATGTTTTTGTCTTTGTGACGGTTTCCTTAACGCCTGCCATTTTTAGTATAAAAGGGAGGGTATTATCGTAATATGGATCATTCTAAACATTTTACAAGTGTAAGACGTTACTCTGCCCGAATGTATTCTGAATTTATATAAAGTGTGAAATCGTGAGAATATAACAATGTTGTACATAATGTGTCGTTTACTTTGGCCATCCAATCCTACTTCTGGAACACATCTTTTAAATATTCATGCAATGATTACTTACGATAAGACACGAAATTACATATATTATTGAGTCAATCAAATGTTACGTTTTTATACGTCAACCAAGGGCATTATAATAATTTACGGCAAGTAATGTTTTTATAGGCCTACTCATCGTATATATTTCAATAATTATCGATATTTAACATAATTATTCACATATGAAGCTCAGGCAATTATTAGGCTATATACATTATTAATTATGTGGAAGGTGTAGTCTAGGTCCAAACCAAAATATTTGAAGATTATATTAATAATATAATTATCAGTATAACAATAAAAGAGAACTACGCTAGAATTGATTTTAGAATATTATGATGAATATTCGAAAGGTATATTGATGTTTTATAGTATAAAAGTAACAAACTGTCGTGCAATCCAGCAATTTAGTGGCCACCTTTAATCGACTACATGTAACATTTGTCTCCCTTGAGATTAGTTACAGGTGCATCACTGCATCAGCCGTCTATATAATAATATATTTTATTACTTCCAAATGGACCTTGTGTTTGTTTTCTGCTGTATAAAAACAAAAGATTTATATTTAAGAGGCACGTTATATTCAAATTAGGATTTCGTATGAAACGCACGTTCGTTTGGGATGCCGATCCTAATGGCGTACGAACCATCAATCTTTATGAATCAGCGTGTAACAGTAGCAGGTGTATGTAAATGAAATCATACGTGGGGAACAACTAAGAGAAGCGTTAAGTTATGAGATACGCACTGATATAAATAAAGACAGTTTAAAAAAAATTCTGGTCAAGTTTCACCTCAAACTTGGGTAATGGTCCTCAGCGGCTTAAACTATATATAACCAACTATGACCTTGGGTTTAGTTTAAAGAATTTAAGATGGTGATGACGCTTTCAGAAGCCGAACTACCATTTTTGTCTTATAATAGCAGTTTTAAGTCTTTACAGGAGACTTACTTGTCTGAAGCATTTCAACTTATACTCTATAGGTTGTAACATTTCTATAATAGACTACAGGTAGGACTTCAATTCTAATTGACAGTTAATTCTATGAAAAATAAAAGTTATATCATTGCTCTGAATTGTGTGCTGAAATTAATGCATTATGGCTACATTCGACACAGTGCTTAATTTAACTGAGCGACACTTATGTCAATATCGTCAATTTAAATATTTACGCATACTTACTTACTTTTCCATTGTTTCATCATAATTACGTTATTTTCAGTTTCATAATTGTACATAATCCAATTCAATTGTAGATGTCCACCAATTCGCATTTGGCCAGCGCGGTGGAGTATGGCCTAAAACTCTCATTCTAAGGGAAGACCCGTGCCCAGCAGTGGGACAATAATGGATTGACGAGACGAGAATTGTACATAACATTATTCAACTGCAACTATCTTATTTTTTTTGTGGATATATTATTCTTCTACCATTGTCGTATACGAATATCTAATAAGATCAAATATTGACAGGTTATCTACCTTTGATATTAATGCTTACGCACCTTTCAATCAAAATTGTAATCTAAAGCGCCATTATTCAAATTAATATGTTTGAAGCCTGTCAAATCGCTGGCAAATCTTGTTGAATAAATCTTCTTATCGAATATCAGCTCCTAGTCTCGTGTATGCTAATAACTATTTTTATTATAACATTAATGTCGTTTGTAATGTGTACCAGGTGGAACCAATATGGTTCGACCAAGGAGGTACCACCACCACATCTATTTCTTGCGTGTTTGGCGGTATAATTTTTTATGAGGCGACCATCTTGATCCTTGGGAGTAGCAACGCAGCTGTGATTGACTTCAGATAGTACCTTTGTTCTATATGAAGTTGTTTACAGATGTCCATGGACGGCAGTGACCATTTACTGAGGTGGGCTGCATATTCGTTTGCTACTTCAATCAGAACGAATAGCAACATGAACTACTTGAAGTTATAAATAAATATGACAGTGGTGCTTCCCTAGTGGATCCGTACTATGTTTTTTTTTATAAATAATTCAGCCCTAAATTTAAAACTATCAATTCAAAGTACCTATAATTACGTTATAAGTACCATCTATCCATCCATTAGCCTTTAAAAGTCCACTGCTGGACATAGACTTCCCCTAATCTGTGCCATTTTGAGCGGGCCTGAGCCATCTGAATCCAGCCGTCGTAACCCGCCGTCTTTTTCAGGTCAACATGATCAAACTATTTGAATTCCCTAAAGTATAGAGGATGTTTTGATTTTTAGTTTTTTGGTTTTATTGTTGGAAGGTTGGACGTAAACGGAAATATAGGTAACTGTCGGATACTCTCATAGATAAAATGGTACGGATATTGTCACATTTTGATGAGAATTGACAAAGATTGAGATAAACAAATCCCAAGATAAATTAACATATGGAAAATTAAAAGATGTTACAAATAGCAAATTTGAAAAGTAGCTCTTTTGTAAATGAAACAGCACAACAGAAATGCTTTCTTTGTATATTAATAGAAGCTACATGTGAAAAGGAGCGAGAGTATATCAAAATACAAATGAGAGATAAAATAAAATTGTATTCGAGCTGTTAAGTGGCACTATTCTTAGCCGAAAAATGAATGACTCACAAAGACTCATTTTTCACCAAGATTATTCCGCTGAGATGATAGACAGATGAGAATGCGCAGTATCAACACTATATTCTAGAGAAGTTGATATGAAAGAATGTTGTAGAGTCAATAACTCATTTTATACGACGCTACGTTTTCAATACCATATTGATGTTCATTTTTCGTGGTGTATTTTTTTTACAAAAAATGGTCAAACGTGAGTCGAAATCGCTTACGGAGGATTCCGTATCACGAAATTTAAGCTTTTATTTATTATTAATATTTGTAATCTTAACAGCTGTGTCTGTGACATATTATGTATACTGTGCAGTTAGGTGTGTAAATTAAAAGTGTTTAACTATTACTGTTCAATAGATAATGCACGCCGAAATGTATCGGTATCATGTATATGAGAATTTTTATTTCTAGATTTGTCTACTTGCTTTCTTTTTATTTGCTAAAAAATAAAAATAAAGAATTTAACAACGGTCATATTAACTCTGTAAGGAAGCAAAAACGTGTCAACCAATCTATATAAGGAAGTCTTTGTCAAACGGAGGCATATAATAATAGAGTCCAGTTTTTACCCTCGGGTGAGGAACCCAAGAAATGTATCGACTGTCACAAACGTCCTTTGTACGGACTAGAAGAAATAATCGTACGTGTCGTTGCCCTTGTAATATCGCTGCTGCTTGAAAACAACAATTTATTGTACGACACCATTTTGTACTTGATCCGTTTCTCCTGCTTTGAAGGAGCCATTCGTTTTTATATTTTTACATTTGAATTGTGTACGTAGCTTGTTTTTTGTAATTATAATATTTGTGAATGTCTTTATTTCTTGATAAAACTAACATAATTATGTTATATACAAATTATCAATTTACAGAATTTAAAACGTTTTCATGCTATAAAGACCAAAACGGTAATTATATTTTCTACCGCAATTTACAATAATAATAACAATTCAACAAACAAAATTTAACAAGTAGTAAGTATTTTAGCTTAGATTAAATTTTGATAGTATAGAAGGATTCAAAATATTACAATGTTTAAACTGGGATTCTATTCTAACTGTACTAGATTAATCTATTTACCCTAGTCAAGGGACAGATTAATCGTCGGTTAAATAATAGTATTAAACAAAAGTTAGCTTAGTCGTTTGTAGTTAGAAAATGCCATACAAAGTTGCATGTGATTTCTTTTTACTCTTTACAGCCGTGTTCTAGTCAATTTAAAAGTTTGAAGTTGGTTATTTTTTTTATCAGACTCATGTAGCAAACGAGCATGCAGTCCACCTGATGGTAAGTGGTCACTGCCGCCCGTGAACACCTGTAATCAACTTCATACAGAACATGGGTCTGTATGAAGTTGATCCATCTGAAGTTAATCACAGATGCGTTGCTACTCCCGAGGACTATGATGTTCACCTCCTATAAAACTGTGCCGGCAACCACAACCTTTAATCGAAACGCAAGAAATGCTTCACGCTGGAAGTAGGTGTGGCGGTGGTATTTCCCCGGTCGAACTATACTGGTTGTACCACCTTTGAATTAGTGTAATTATTACTTATAACTAAAATATTGAGTTTTTAGCCAGATCTTCTCAGTTGAGGTCGTGTTCCGATTCCGCCGTAGTGTAACAAAAAATGTTAACTGACTTAAATAAGGAGATTAAATTTAATTCCATTTCATTTATCCATGATTACACGGGTATAATATATAAGTCTTCACACAACGAAATACCTCCAGAAAACATCAGAATTTTATGGGCATTCGTTGTCCGTATGCGACAAGCGAAACGAGGATATTGTATTTACTTCGGAAGGAGGCCAATAGCCATGATGACCAACCGTGCATGCTTTTGCTGATTCCGGTGCTTTGTGTGGCGTTAGCAGATTCAGTAGCCTAGAATTCCGTGTAATACAATCTTTCTTATGGTATCTCATGTATATTTTACATGCCCTTTTATACCTACTCATACGATGTTTTTAGCCAAGAACTGGCAAAAACACGCGCATTTCTCAAGGGTACTATATTGTTAATATAGCTAATGAAATGTTCCCATTAAGTAATTCGTTTCCCAATTTCGCGTGTCTCTTGCAATACAGTAATAGAGGAAAATAGTAAATTATAATAACGTTATGTATTGGACAGGTATGTGTCAAGTATAACACAAAGAGCATGTTCTTTTTCCTTCTAACATTTATTTCTTAATGCTCCACATTCCTATTAACATTTTAGGCCAAACAACAGTACTAGTATCTACAGTATTCTAACTTCTTACAAACGCACGAAACGCAAGTTGTACCTACGCGCCACGATTGCGGTATGCACTCGGTACCCAACAGCTAGCGAATGTGCCGTAGTGGCAAGCAGGCGATGTGACGTTTTTTAAGCAGTGGATCTTTTTATTTAAATAATAATGTAGCGAAGAGCAGTTGTAAACTATATTAGGCTGTTTTTGATTGCTTTAATTGTGCATAAACACGTCCAGTGTTAATAATTTTTATTTTGGTTGATAAAATATTATTCAGTGTGAAATTTATAACTATTATTTGTGTACGATTTATTATTAAGTCTCTTAAATATTAAAAGAACGCGTTGTTTTTTACTTTAATCTACTGAATAAAATACATAATAAGTAAGTCAGAAAGTCAAGTATACAGATGTATTAAAATACTTTAGGCGGGTAGCCCTAACGCGAACTATCATCCAGCGCGTCTGTAGGTATAGAATTCAAGGACACGGCAGAGTTAGACTACTGTATGATATTAATACTGTGGCCAAACGAATGAAATACTCTTATTCGTAATTTGATGTTGATAGTTGTTTCGCTTTGATTGTTATCAGTTGACGACATGCTTACAAATGTTTTTGTCAATATTTGCGAAATGAATGAACTCTAGATAGTGCTCTCCGCATTGTTTCATTATGATGATAAACGTAAATACATTCGAAATGCTACACAATTATTTAAGTAGCGTAATACAGTTGATAAAATAATTAAGAACAAGATACCCCGTCTTAAGTTCGAAGGCACCACCGTCACACATGTTTTTACTCGACTGTGTTAGGAGTGTAATGTTTTTCGAGTGTATGTGTGTAGGTATGTATGTTTGTATGTTCATTTCTTTGGAACATATGACATATCATTGGAATCGGATACGCTTGGAGACTAAGGTATATGACGATCAGAGAAAAGGGGGGGAAAGGGTAATGACGTTTCTTTTTCTTATGATAACCTCTTATAATTTGTTTTCATACTAGCGCTGAAGCGCTGTTCTGATCTAGTGCAAAGGGTAGTGACGACATACACAAAGACACGCTTTTCCAAGTTATTCCTACTTATTCCTCAGGGATATCATCTATGGCCAACCTCAAGTAAGCTTTTAATCTTATCTGCGGCTTATAATAGAGCTCTATAGATGGCAGTATCCACTTAATTTCTAATGGACTACATGCATATATATGTTACGGTAAATGTAAGTAGCCGGTAATTATCTATAATTACCGGTTATTATAGATAATTACCAACGCATATGGTAAATGTAGTAAATTATCCACATTTACCTGTAATTATATAAAACTTCCGCGCGATCGTGGTAAATGTTGATTTAAGCTTTGAAATGGAGAGCAAACGGCGCGGGAAATTGTCCGAAGGAATAAAATCTATTTAGTTTATGAAAAATAAAGCTCATCACTCAGGAAGAAGCCGTAGCCTCTATGAGGCTATCCTGCTATAGAAGTAGGTCAATGCGTAAGAATTAAGGTACCAGACGTAGATCGAGCCAAAGCAGATGGCCGAAATATAATAGCCGTTGTAATTTTGATCGAGAATGAAAATCTTTACAAACTTGGTACGAAATACGGGATTTTAAGCCAGTTGTACTCAAGAAACGAATTATTTACTACATTTACTAAAAGAGTATGGTAATTTTATATAATTTCCGGTAAATGTGATTAATTCGAAAGTTTTTACAACCTTTACCACGAGCACTGGTAATTATGCATAGTTCCCGGTAATTGTACATAATAACCGCACTATTCACATTAACCGTAACATATATTCTTCTTTCATATTATAAAAAAACAGTCTTCATTATTTTTTCGTTGCCTCCTACTCATTTTACTGTGGCATCTTAATTATTCATTGTTCATACATTTACTCTTGCCTTTGTGTATTTAGTCTACGAGATAAATTGGAATAACATCGTGTGTAGTATGATATTGACTTTTGAATATTCTTAGTCATCTTTCGGTAACTTATTAACCTGCCTTACTTAATTAAAATAGGTAAGGTAACCTATTTTAATATATTATTATTTTATAACGCTATGAAATTAACATTTTAATTCATTCCCTTTGTCCCCTTTTACTTTGTTAACACATTGGTTACAGATGTAAAATTGTTTTCATCTGTAAAAAAAATTAACGTTATTTAAAAGGAGGTTATTGTTTATTTGTGTTATCATCATCTACAGCTTTTATAAAGGTTTTATCCGAATATATATGTTTCTACCATTATGTAGCAAACGAATTGTGTCATTTATGCGCGGATATACATATGTTATATCTGAGAAACATCTGAATAGGCCGGATGTCTCATTCAAGATCTGCTATTATGTCAGTACGTGCTCCTGTATATAATCTTCAGATATCGTAAAGGGTGTTGTTAAATCACGTATCTTGATGTCACACCATTATACCAAATTTAGATATACATATAATATACCAGGTGCCAAGTGATAGCCTAATGGTTGAAACTTGCCCTCTGGATCGGGAGGTCCTAGGTTGAAAACAAGGCTCGCACCACTGATTTTTCTAAAATTATGTGCGTATTAGAAACTAATTATCACTGCTTTTAGGTGAAGGAAAACATCGTGAGGAAACCTATACACCCGAGAGTTCTTTAAAAAATTAAAAAGTACTCGGAGGTGTGTGAAGTCCACCAATTTGCACTTGGCCAGCGCGGTGGACTGTGGCCTAAACTCTCTCATTCTGAGAGAAGACCCGTGCCCAGCAGTGGGACAATAATGGGTAGACGAGGTGCCAAAGCGCAGAACCAGTGTAATTACACAGCCACACTTATGTCTAGCGTGAAGCAGTTCTTTCGTTTCGGTAGAAGGGTGTGGTTGCCGGCTTATTTTCTCACAAGTTTACTTAAGTCTTTGGGATCAGCAACGCATCCATGATTAACTGTAGGTAGAACCACTGTTCTGTTATAGTTGCTTATAGATGTCCATAGGCGGCAGTAATCAATAACCATCAAGTGGACGTACTACTATTAAAACTAAATTAACAACAAAATATCTGCAACTTGGTATTTACGAGTATCTTTTACAACGTAACCGGAATGAGCTTACGAAACATCTCCGACGTGTAAACAATATAGACACGATACATTATGTGTACGTGAAGACATGCTTCCAACTTTGTAAGATATGTTTTCTTCGACCTTTATATTTACGGGCATATTACAGACCGTGATGGTGCCAAATATTGGGATCAATTGGATACTTTAGTAGAATGAGAAACTAAGTCATGTATTTTTGATGTTTTTTTTTGTTTCATGATATTTAATCCGTCTTCTTAGATGGTTACGACGTCTAAGATAATCAGATTATCTTGGTTTTGACAGTATCAAATCCAGAATTTTATTTATCATATAAATCGTAAAAATTGAAGGTAATATTTGCAAACGGCACTGACCACATACCGTTAGGTGGGCTACATTCTCGTTTTATAATCATGAAATCTTCCAAAAAATAGTTCGATTTTATTACACGATATAAAGTAAACCGTTTTTTTAAACTGCCATTTCATGTGTTCGATGTACACAATAGAATATTTTAATACGGTGTTTTTAGAATGGAAATTCACGGGATGAGTTCAACTGATGCGGTAAATATACAATTGGTTTATATCTAAAAAGTAATCATTCATTCTAAATTTCCGGATGTCCGCAAATGCAACCTCAAACTAACCATTTGACAAGCAATATAGAAGGAAGATGTATGTATCAGCGTAGTTTATTGAGGTAAAAACTTTATCTTCCTAGGTGTCTCCAACTTCCACTAAGGGTTATAAATGTCACTCCTCTCAGCTGCGACATGTTGTCCTCCACGTTCCGGCGTGACATTGCGACGTGACGATTTTACTCATTAGTTACAAAGACCTAGAAATATTGTCGATATACGTAACTTTTGTAGTATGATACAAAAGTATCATATAGGTACAATCTTTTAGTGGTAATGCGGAGGGATATTCTTTTTTATATAAAATCGGGATTTGAGACATATAAAAAAAAACACACACAAAACTGTGGAAAATATAACAATATAAGAGCCTCCGTATGCGCGTTCTACTTGCTCTTGGCCTTAACTATTTGTTAAATATAATTGGTCCTATATTAATTAAAAGTGCTTTTAATATATACCTAAATGCAAAGGGTACAGGGTAAGTACGTTCAAAGTTCCTTTCATGACCGTTTCAGTTAATGTACAATTATAAAGCCCTTTGGGCTCTATTAATAATATATTTTGTCCTGAGTACACGTTATGATTCCCTTGGGTATCTTGCCGAAATTTATGTGCTCAAATTTGCTGTTTGACTTCAAGTAATAGCCATCATACCTGAAAACTAAGTTAAAAACGTCTACTTAGTGTTTGGCTTCTACGTGTCTTTCTAATAGCCAAAAGGTTTGTATGCCTTCCTAATTTTGCTCAGTCATGGGTGTCTTTTTTATAACATTGGAGCGGCAAACAAGCATGCAACCCACCTGATGGTAAGTGGGAACTGCTGCCCATCGATATCTGTGAGCAACTTCATTGAGAAAAGGTGTTCTATTTGAAGTCACTCACAGATGCGTTCCTACTTTCGAGGACTAAGACAGTCGCCTCTTATAAGAGAGAGCTGGCAACAGCGTTGGCAGATTTTTTTTATTAAGTCGGGATTTGGGAACTTTTTGGGTGAAAAAAGCGAGATTTCATATTTGCATGCAGTCCTCGCGCTACAAAGCGCCCTGCGCTTCTCCTTGGTGTAGGAGGGCCAGAGAATTTGGTGACCTTTTCTTTGGTCGACAAACTGCATACCGACTTAAATTTGTATAGTCGTATATTTACAATTGGCGACCTTTTTTTTGCAAAAGTCCGGTCCTTCTCGAAAAGCGGGGCTAAGACTGTCCCGCGCGGGATATTTAATTTTGTTGAAAAAATCCGGACGCCTTGCCAAAATCAGGACGTCTGGCAACCCTGGCCGGCAACCACACCCTTCCATCGTATCGCAAGAATTGCTTCACGCCAGATTTAGGTATGGCGGTGGTACCTTCTTGGTCGAACTGTATACATTCTAGCATTTGTAAACTTTGTGTCTATCTCTTTGACTGAGGAAGAAATGAAACGTCTAAAATTGGCACCGGAAACCTTTTCTATTGTTAACTGCGGGTCATTACTCATCCCGATAGCGGGGAGAGGATTAGGCCTTCGTACAATGGAAGTATACACGGATTGGTGGAGATGTGGAAACAACGCATTTATCCTATACTTGCTCATTTCACCCTTCAAGCCATAATAAAGGGAAAACGTTTATGCTATGAAGAACATAATAATATCCATCATCATAAACCATGAGAGTGTTTATGTTCTTTTCAAATCGTTCATTTACGGATGACTTCACAAATCTAAAGAATTAAATAGTTTACTTTGCGCATAAAATCATTTATGATTTACATAAGTGAGCCGTTTAATTTGATTGGAAAAAGTTTCAAGTGTCTACGAGTTTGAGAAGAAATCATTTTCGCAGATAAGCTGAAGGAAAATGTTTTAACACTTCATCTGTTTTCAGAAAGAAAGTTTCGATTCTTTAAGAATTAAAAAGTTGCGCGTTTGTTTTTTAAAATTTTCTATCCAAGCGTATCCAAGGCACTAGTAGCATCACCTCAAATAATGAGGATAATCAAACCCATTGAGTTTCTTGCCAGATCTTCTCAGTTGAGGTCGTGTTCCGATCCGGCGGTAGTGTAAAAAAAAATTATATGTAACTGACAATTTGTAAGCGCCCCCGAAGGCCTATGCAAAATAAAGACATTTCATTTCAATAATAATATTTATTTTTTGGAAAACGTAAGTTCTAAAAAATAAGTACTGATTCAAATTAATAGAAATAGTTCACTCGAAAACTTATTCGTCTGATGGAAATGTCATTTCTTTTCTCCTAATAAAAGAAGCCGTAAATCTATCGATGAGCTTTGCCAACAGATCAAAAATAATAATCTTTTACTACCTCTTCGTCTGTCCAGAGAATATATCTTTTGAACCGTAACAATAGATACTTGACTTTTACTCCACTGCTTCAGGAAGAGGAAATCAAATTCGCATTCTACTTTTTATTTATAAACTATTTTGAAAAAAATTATAAACTATTTTGTTGATTGTACCATACCGGTCTGACACGCAGTGGGTCCCGGGTTCGATTTCCGGCCAGATAGGTATCTGAATGATGAGTTTAGATTTTGTTCTTTTCTGGGTCTGGGTGTTTGTGTATGTGTATGTCCATGGCACCCACGACACAGGAGAAAATCCTACTGTGGGGCTATGAGTGTAGAAAGCGTTTTAAGTTTTTTGAAGTTTTTAAGTTTTAAGATTTTCTAAGTATTACGATAATTCATCCTGATTAAGAACATTTTGATATTTCACACTAGCCCAAATGTAAAGCATTTCAAACCAACTTAATATAACGAATCCATTAACGAATACGAACATGATTCAAGCCGTCTACCCAAACAAATCTGGAGGATTATGAACATGTTTGAAGCTGACAGCAGCCCTTTTAAACCATTATACATATTCAAGACTGAGATATTCGCTATAAATATTAAAATGCAGATCTCTGAGGCGCACTAACTAATGACAGTCTCTAGTATGACATAGGCACGTAGCTCGTGTGCACCACGGATGATGAAGTCATATTGAATAGCAAAGAAAAGCTTACTTTTAGACTACGACTACGTCAGAAAAAGTATGTATTTATTTATGTATGTTAATATGTTAAAAGTATGTATTTATTTATGTGTTTTTTATCACATAGAAATAGCAAACGAGCATGTAGTCCATCTGATGGTAAGTGTCCTCTGCCGCCCATGGACATCTGCAAGCAACTATATTCAGAACAGCGATTCCATCGGATGTCAGTCGCAGATGCGTTGCTACTTCTTAGGACTAAGACGATTGCCTCATATTAAAAGTAATTAAATAAATAATTTGGTATGTTTGTATGCAAGTATGTATGTATGTCTATTTCTTTGATACGCGCTACATCCCATACGGCTTGACGGATTGTAGCATATCTATTAAAAATACTAGCTGACCCGGTGAACTTCGTTCCGCCTAAAAGACAAAATCTAAAATTATCAGTGTTTCACCTCTATATTATACATGTATTATACAGAAAAACCTTCCTCTAGAATCACTCTATTTATTAAAGAAACTGCATTAAAATACGTAGCGTAGTTTTAAAGATCTAAGCATACATAGGGCAGACAGCGAGAAGCGACTTTGTTTTAATATGTAGTGATATAAAAGGAAATACTGATTTAACTATTGACATATCAACGCACAGCCAAAACTACTGTATATAGAAACTTTTGATAAAAAAGGTTTCTTTTATGATGTAACTGAGCACTAAGAAAGGATTTTTCGAAATTCAACTTTAAACTGAGGGGTTAAATGCTACCTTACTGAAATTTAGTATTTAGCTTTTTGTTCTGATGTAATTGAAAACGTGTCTCAGTATTTTCGAAAAATCGACCCTTGAGGGGGCAAAATAGGGGTTGAAAGTTCTTTTGGATATCCACCAAATTTGATGTCAGCAAACTGAAACTTGATAATTAATTAACTTAGTTATACTTTGGTTTTACAAAAAAATGTGAACAATTTATTTATTTGTTAATTAGTTTATTAATACAATTTTTTAACCAAAAACAAAAGTAGTCACAAATTTTTCATTTTGTAACTACTTTTGGATAATCAACCCCTAAGGTGATAAAATAAGGGTTATAATTTTGTATGAAAGTTCGGTAATTTTGATGCCAGCTCAACAACCTTCAGTATTTAGCTTTGTGGTTCAATATTTTGAACTATAGATTTTATCGTTTTTGTAAAATCAACCCTTAAGAAGAGTCATAGCGTTAATTCGGGTTCTGTGATTGGTTCATTAGTTGAAGCTGCATTCACTTTAATCTTTTTGACAAAACAGATATATAGTTACTGATAATATAATAATAATAATGTTTATTTCTCAAAGCAGTGACTAGCAGTTACTATGCCTACTTGTAACCTAGATACGTAATAAACGATCGTGCTATTTAAGTCTAGAAATATTGTTAATACAAATATTTAATATTTTATTATCTATGTATTATTTATTACGTATTAGTTAAAGGCAAAAAATATTAAAGCCACAAAGCTGATAAATTGGAAGTACTGGAAGACTTTCTTTAGATAGTTAAAGTTGAAGAGCTTCCACTAATTAGACCAGTTTAATAAGGGGCAGTATTACAAAAACCACAACATATTTTCTAAATCTTTAGCGCTGATTAAATTCTTCCTTATCATAAAACTCGCGAGGGTTTTAAAATCCTATATAATTTTTAGTGTTTCATTTTTCCTATCATTAATATAATTATCGACCTCTTCCTCACTACTATAAACCACTGTACCAATACTTTTAAAAGAAAAATAATATAAATTTACAACTCTCCATATAGGCACACCTATTTCTAGCGTGAAGCAATTCTTCCGTTTCGATGGAAGGGTTTGGTTGTACACTTTTATATGAGGCGACCATCATAGTCCTCGAGAGTAGCAACGCATCTGAGATTGACTTCAGATGGAACCCATGTTCTGTATGAAATTGATTACAGATGTCAAAGAGCGGCAGTGACCATTTACCATCCGGTGAACTGCATGCTCGTTTGCTACTTCAGTCAGATAAAAAAGCAAATGCTATGCGTTCCGTAATATAGCTCGACAGCTACTTTACCTATGCGTCGATTTACAGAGACGCATGGCGTTGTATTTTACATAAGTATTGTCTATAAATTAGTTTAAATGACCCTATGCTTTAGTGAGGACTATGAGGCCTCATAGTATTGTTTGTGAGTACGGGTGTTGTACTTAGCTAAGTGGTTTGGTATAATGGAAAATCAGTATTGCCGTTTTCGACAACTCAACCCCCAAGAGTAGCACCCACATTGGCTGACTTTAGAAAAAAATTAAACAGGGTTTGATTTTATCTAGCACGATGAATCTTGGTATTTGGCTTAGTTATTTAGGTACTGAAGGCACTAAAAGGAGCCTCCTTTTTTTGATCGACAGATTGCAGACATCGACTTAAATTTGTATAGCTTTCGCGACCTTTTTTTGGTCGACAAATTGACGGAACTGAGGTTTAATTTTGATTTAAAAGCCGGGTACATTTGGCAACGCTGATAGGTTTAATTAATTTCCAATTGTGACCGATATTAAAGTTTTAAGGTGAAAGAAAATGGGGGGCGCTACAAAATAATTGATATTCAAAGTGGGCGATAGACGAAATGAGTTTGGGACCCTCGGGTTTACGCGAACGAAGTCGCGCGGATTTGCTAGTGACACATAATTGGAATCGACTTAGTTTGCGACAGTGACAAAGGCTATATAATTTATTAAATATGGAGTCTGCGATCACGAAAAAATATCAACCTCCTACTGACGCAGTCGAGTTAAATGAGGAGGTGAGGAAAGATTTTTTTTAAATCATAACAATAAAGGTATGGAATGAAAGTGTATAATACTGTTTTGTTACAATTTTAATGCAAATTCCTAAAAAGGTTTGAATTCAGTTAATTATAAAAATACCCGATTACAAAATTTAGCTTTAGCAGTCGGATTTTTGGTATTTTATTTTATGCAATTTTTTAGCAATCGAGCATGCAGTCCACCTGATGGTAAGTGGTCACTGCCGCCCATGGACATCTGTAATCAACTACATACAGAACATGAGTTTCATCTGAAGGATGGTCGCCTCATGCTTCATGCTAGAAATAAGTGTGGCGGTAGTACTTCCCCGGTCGAACTAAACTGGTTGAGAACATAGGAATTTATTTTTGCGGTGTAATTTTCTGCAAAATTCAATTTATCAAATCTACCAATCAATCAATGTTCAAAGTTTTAATAAAAGGTTTTCTATATTGACCAAACTTTTAACATAGAAAGTGACCTATCTTCGATAAGGGTTCAGTATTTGTAACACATTTTTTGACTTATTTTATCGCTCAGAATTATAATATATTAAATAAATTTAAAAAGTATGATAAGTATTTCATTAATGTATTTCGTGAGGTAATTAACATGTTTAAGACGTTATTAGCTAAATAATTAACACTATATGAAGGCTTCATCGAAGTTACCTAATATCATTACTACGAAAACTAATTATATGTGATCTTAAACTACATATTCTTATTAGAAGTATTTATCTTGTCAGTATTTTTATTTTATTTCACACATTGAATTAAAATAAATGATAAATAAAAACATTAACAAAGTTGTTATTGTCAGTAGATATTTGATTTTGTCTCTAGGTAGCATATATTATTATGTAGTAGGTAATTGCACTAACGATTTTTAAAATAAGTGTACTATAATTAAATGTCTGAGAAATGAGCCTATCTTGTTATGAATTTTTAAATTAAGGAACCAAGTTCATGTTACTTCTATCTTAACGGTCAATGAGAATTAAAATCTTATTACAAAAACTCTAGGGTTTCAGAGCAACAAGGCAAACGCCCACTTAATTGTACGAAACATGAATAAGATTATAAATTAAAAATTTTGTAGTCACCGTTAGGTAATCTGATTATCAATAAAACTATTTTTTTACGGAAACGACTTCTTATACGGAGCATTTGATACATGACGCTTGGTTCTGTGGCGACCTCCCGCAACTCGAGATTTCTGAAACACGCTATCGAAGTATTCTCAATAGCCTGCATATATACAAGTTCCTAACGAAGACTGGAGCACGGCCGCTCTCCACGCGTGATCACCTAGCCTGGCGGGAGATCTCCCTTTGCCAAAGTAACGTACCATATGAATTAGAAACTATCATTTGCTACATCGGTAAGGAAAAAAAATCATGATGTACACGTCAATTTTTAAAAAACAGATTACTTGGCTCGAATATCTAATAATTTGTTAGCCAAATAACTTAGCCAATGCAGTTGAGATAACCATTCAGGGCGAAGTAATAGGTTCATGGCGATAAACATAATTATATGATACTAGCTGTACCCGCGGCTTCGCCCGCGTAAAAATAAGTGTATCGCAAAGTTTTTCTCGCACAAATCTCTACCCCGTTGAAATTATATGATAAAAAGTAGTCTATAATTATGTTATTCCACAACCTTTTCTATAGTGCAAGTCCTATCCAAATGAGTTTAGCCGTTCAGGCGATTACCCGGACATACAAAGAGTGAAGAAATGAATTTAAAGTATGTATTTGTGGTTAGGATCATAATTGTTATGT
This sequence comes from Spicauda simplicius, assembly GCA_949699795.1. Lineage (NCBI taxonomy): Eukaryota > Metazoa > Arthropoda > Insecta > Lepidoptera > Hesperiidae > Spicauda > Spicauda simplicius. The sequence continues at coordinate 11,905,364 of OX453063.1, forward strand.
AAAAATATTTTAAAAATTAGACAAATTAGAATTAGAATTTTAAAATTAGACGATTGTAAACCGCCTTTCTTTGAATTAATTAACAATCTTAGTGGTCACACAATACCAAGAAGCACCTTGTAAACCAAATCCTCCTCCACATTTAAACCAAAACGCATCGATTACAAAGATTGATTTTAACTTTTCCGCAGTATGTTTAAAAGTTCTCAGGGTGTCCTACTCAATACTGGACACTATCAAGTGGTCAGATTACTCTAATAATGCACACGCATCGGCGGCCGGCTTGTATTAGCATGCGCGAGCGAGACGGTTAGGTACCCCTGCCGAGAGACACATCGCGATCTTTATTATTTTAAATCTCTAATATTCAAACATTCAAAGTATTTATTTGATGCATATAGTGTAAAAGCTAACGAATGCATTTATTTATTAATACCGAACAGAAGAAAACACACTCGAAATTAACGTAATATTTTTAGTTGAAATATGGAACATAAAAAAAATATTGTGACTTAACCATAAGTTATAGAGATATACTATCGCGGATTGATTTTATATTTATGGTTGCAATCCAGTGTTTCGTAGCCCTTGATGGAATTATTAGTATTCAACTTAGACATTTAATTTATCGATAGACTTCGTAGTTGTTTTGTAAATAACGCCACCTATCGCATTCAATGTAATTCAACATAGTAGTGGATAGATGGCGCAAGTATACCTAATATATAACTCATCGGTAATTCCTCGTAATTTTGTATTGTGGGTAAATTAAATCAAATTTATATCACATTTATTTGTATGATAATTAATTGTTATCGATTTATAGGTATGTATTATTTCATGATGAACTAAGGATCAGGATGACATCCGGGCAAAATGGCTAATATGGCGATAGTTGGAATTTGAAATTAAACAAAAGTCGCGACATACCGAGTTTTACGGATATATGTTGTCGACTCAAAATCAATATTTTTTAATGTTTTATTATTCACATATGTTTTTAATCAAATCTGTCATACCCCTTGACGGAATTATTAGTACACCTCTTTGTCAAAAGCCAATATGAAGATTGTCATTTGCATCGGAATTTAACAAAATTCACGACATATCGAGTTTTACGGATATATGTTGTCGACTCAAAATCAATATTTTTTAATGATTTATTATTTATATAAGTCTTTAATCAAATCTATGATACCCCTTGACGGAATTATTAGTACACCTCTTTGTCAATAACGAACTACCATACAAACATTTATGCTCGATTTTAACATTTTCAACCCATTTTTTTAAATAAAAAGTAGCCTATACTGGATCCCAAGGTCACCACTATCTTTGTACACAATTTCATAAAAATCGGTGCAGTAGTTTAGGCGTGAAAGAGCAACAGACAGACAGACAGAGTTACTTTCGCATTTATAATATTAGTAGGGAAGTAGGGATGAAGTGAAACTCACTCAGTTGGTATATTGGACTATATTTTATACGGATTTTATCGCATAGCGGTCAATCGCGCCTTTAGAAACCTCGACGCGATTATAAGGTGAAGAAGCAAATGCTCCTATTATATTTATTTGTTTTTCTGTGGAGGTGTTGATTTCAATATCTGTTTAATACGGTACAATGAATATTTTTTCCATCAAAAGTAATGTAGCTTGCCATCTTTAAAAATCAGAAAATTATTATATTCTTGCTCGGTCCACAAGGTTGTTTTTCAGAGAAGTGCTTTCAGTTATTTTTAGAAATTGATTCACAAGGTATTTTATTTCCACTTAATGTTTTGGATACCTACGGAAATACTTATTCTCTACATTGTGTTAACGTTGCAACATAATACGGTACTGTGACTTAAATCTTCTCAACTATGTGTAATTTCGCTTGCGATCTTGCATATTACGGAATAGACAAGGGTATAAGCAAAATTGTGATATTCCTGCAAGCATTTGAGAACAATGCACAAGCCTGTGTCACGTCTCATAGGGATGCTGCTATAAGATTAAGGCGGCCTCATTTTCCTTTCGACACAATATAATTAATTATAATAGAACTCAGCGTACCCTATTAAAAAGAAACGCGGAAAGTAATTTAGCTTATTACATATTAATCACCTATTAAACTTCGCAATAAAGAAACGTTAAATATCACAAGAGGCATTTTTATATCCACCTTTATCCTCTATGTTCCTGTTGAAATAAAGCAATTATACTAGTAATGTTTTTTGTTCCAGATTGAAATACGACGATGGAAGAATTGGAAGAGTACGCGAATTTAAAAACATTGTTATTTATCAATCAGCCGTGACGAACATTCCTACGTAGCCCGCGAGCATGGCGAATGAAACAGATTTATACTGTATCCCCGGGGCTACCAACTTTAATAAAGCTTATAGTCGGTTGCACGGATACATCGCCATCGTGATATGCATCGTTGGATCCGCAACTAACTCCATAAACATCGCAGTCCTCAGTCGACGGGAGATGATAAGCCCCACAAACTCTATACTCACCGGTCTTGCTGTTGCAGATGTTTTTGTGATGTTAGAATACATCCCTTACGTTCTACATATGAACATTAAAATTAGCCCGCAAGTAAACAAGAATACCTACGCTTGGACGGTCTTCGTGTACTTTCATTCCATATTCAGCCAAACGTTTCACACAATATCAATCTGGCTGGCAGTTACATTGGCCGTCTGGAGGTATATAGCAATAGCATTTCCGCAGAAGAATAGAACATGGTGCAGCAAACGAAATACGACTTTAGCTATTGTGAGCGCTTACGTGATCTGTCCATTCCTGTGTCTTCCTATCTATTTCGCAATGAACATAGTGCCCAGTGAAGTGACGCCCCATAATAATTCCGAGTTCGCGGAAGACCTTTCATTACCACATAATCGGACCGTTTACGTATTAGAAATGTCCAAGAATAAAGAACTAGTTACTGCAATTATGTGGATTTACAGTGTAATTTTAAAACTCGTTCCAAGTATAGCCTTGTCAATATTAAGTACTTGTTTAATATCAAAACTGACGATGACGGAGCGACGGAGACAAAAGCTTCTAAAGCGATCAACGATTGGTCCAAACGATGTAAGTATAAATTAAGGTGGGCATTCACGTTACAACGGTCGTACGGACTGTCGCAACAACAGTTCAAGTTGAATACTTCAACGGACCTGCGACATGATCTTGGTCGTGCAGCCCGCCTTAGGACAAAGCCATTAACGATCAAACTTGTCGCATACGACCGTAGTTCGTGCGACAGTCCGTGCGACCGTCTTATCGTGAATGCTCACCTTTAATGATAATATCGCAAATATAAAAAAAAATGCTTTACTTGATTAAATATCTAACAAAGCTACCTACACTCCCGCCAAAAATATGAAAGTGAGAAGCGACTAAAGTTCAGATATCAACATTTTCATGTACCAGCGGCTGATAATTATAATCATAGTTAGTGCCTAACTTTAACGTTGATATACTTTATGATATGGCGTACTCATGTTATGTGGGTAGGTACCACAATTGTAGAAGAACCAGTGTATTTTTCCCGGGGAAGTACCACCGCCATACCTATTTCTAGCGTGAAGCAGTTCTTGCGTTTCGATGGAAGCCATGAAAGGGTGTGGCTGCCAGTCCACTTTTATATAAGGCGACCATATTAGACCTCGGGAGCGCTACTCCCGGGAGCGACGCATCTGTGATGCATTTCAGATAGAACCCCACGTTATGTATGAAGTTGTTTACAGATGTCCATGAGCGGCAGTGACCACTTACCATCAGGTGGACACGGCTTGCTCGTTTGCTACTTTAATCTTATAAAAAAATGTTATTGGTCAGCTATCGTTTAGAACATGGCTAATACGTACACTGCCCGGGTATCCGAACTCGCTACAATATATATTATTTAATTTATTAGATTATCTTCAAAGAAAACCTTTTGTCAGCAAATAAGGTTGATGCTAGAGGCAGTATCCCAATTTTATAGCCTTGGGTCGGGAGTGTTCGTGATTTGGATTTTATAGCGGTTTCTGATTACTTTTTTGTGTAAACCACCTTCGATAGGCTTAGCACTGAAAATATCACTGCGGTATATTATTTTATTACACACGAAAAACTACACATCACACGACATTAGATATACATGGTGGTATAACAAATATTTTATTTAGTTTTAATTAAGACAACCTTTCCAGAAGTAAAACTGTTAAATTACGTTACACGGTTACCTTGTGTACAAATAAATACTCGTTTTTTTTTTTTTTATTTGACTGAAGTAGCAAACGAGCATGCAGTCCACCTAATGGTAAGTGGTCACTGCCGCCCATGAACATCTGTAATCAACTTCATATAGAACATGGGTTCCATTTGAAGTCAATCACAGATGTGTTGCTACTCCCGAGGACTATGATGGTCGCCTCATGTGAAAGTGTGCCGGCAACCCTTCTATCGAAACGCAAGAAATGCTTCACGCCAGAAATAGGTGTGGCAGTGGTACTTCCCCGGTCGAACACTGGTTCTACCACCTTGAAAATATCATAACTTTATGAATAAGAACAAAGTAGTAAACATAATAGTAGAATATTATTTTTGTTTCGGTTACCAATTCCTATTCACAACTGCCTTAATCATATCGTTAGGAATAATTAAAGTCAAACTTCAAGGCCGAAACTCAAACACTTCGTTATAGCTGACAGTAACTGTTAATGTTTATAGCCCCCCAACCTCTAGACGGCATAACATTGATGCTTGTAAAGTTAACTTATACCTCAACCCAATTTATGTCATGTTTAAATCTTAGTGTTGACATCATACACTAAACTAGGCCATTCACTTATTTTTGTGGTTATTAGAGTGGCAACCGAAATAAATCATCTGTTCTAGTGTGTCTAGCTATCATAGGTTATGAGATACAGTCTTTGTTTTGTTCTCGAGGGGGACCCCTTCAAAAGGTACCCGACGCCGTGGGAGCGACGCCGGGTTATGTGGGATTTTTACCGCAATAAAACCCCCCCGATGGCCGTCCTCGGCGCTATAAAGAGGACTCCGGGATCTCGAAACGACCGCAACCGGAATCCTTTGAGCGCGTTGCCTCATCGGGCTCCTCCCAGATGGGCGGCTGGGCCCACTGCTCCGTCTAGTCTTTATGACAGTATGCGACCACACATATCACCGTCCTTCCCGGGATCGCCTGACCGAACGGTTTGAGCTCCCACTCTAGCCGCCTGCAACCCCGGAAGCCCCTTTTAGTCGACTCTTACGACAGGCATAGGATGCCGTAGCCCTATTCTGACACCGGAACTATAGGGACGATGGGATACAGCCTGGTGACAGATAGGATATCAGACGAACAGCGGAATCTTAGTAATACTCCGCTGATCGTCTGTCCTTCCTCCTCCTCTGGGTATGGAACCTTAAAAAAAGGAGGGGGACTATCTCCCCCAGAGGATCTCAAATGTCTAATGGATGAATCATAAGAAAGTTTGCGAACGAAGTCGCGGATTCTGCTAATTAGTTATACTTTATTAAAAAGTCCTGAGACGCTTTAATTAAGACTAAAGTAAGTTTATTCATTCGATACTTTTATTCCTTACATAATTTTGCACGTATTTCAGAATTAACTTTGCGAAATTATTTCTGTTCATGCCCAAGTTTTGTTGTACATTCGTTAAATTTATAACATGTTCTATTTAAAATTGTATTCGAGTCGTTAAATAATTTTATCAAGTATTTAAACTGTTTAGTTCAGTTTAATAGATATATCTTATAGAATTGGAATTAGTATCTATTTTTACCTGCAGATATATTGAGTTTCTCTACAGATTCAGCTCTCTCTCTCCCCAGATATCAATAACATTCTAATCTAATAATATTTGTCATCCGCTGATCCCAACTGATACTAGGGTTGCCTGTAGTATAATGCTATACATCGCTATAAAAAAAACGTTTTCTACACTCTTAGCCCCACAGTAGGATTTTCTCCTGTGTTGTAGGTACCATGGACACACACAAGACGAATACCAAACACCCAGACCCAGAACATGAATCTAAACTCATCATTCAGATACCTATCTGGCCGGGAATCGAACCCGGGACCCATTGCGCGGCAGACCTGTATGGTAACCGCTCCGCCATGCGGGTCGTCAAATTAGAAGCAGGGTATTTTGTTCTTTAATAATTCTGTTCGTGTATTCGTTCGGACTTCGTGTTAAAAAATTAAATAATAACATCAAAGTTTAATAAAATATGGCATATTTTTGTGATGATCAGTCTACTAGCTTTCCCGTGTTATTATGATAATAAGAAATCGTCCCTCTTTTCTCTAATTGTATTTGAAAATGTCATTCTGCAAAATGAGTCTATTCTGAAATAACTATCATAATCCTACTAGCCGTTTGAGCTGTAGCACGTGTGAAAGAAATGCATATACATTCAAACAGACAGACATACACAAATATACGAGATACATTCGAAAAATGCGTCAGGAAACGCAGTGAGGTAAAAGTTAAAAGTTTATTTTTTCATTTTGTATATTTTTTACGGAAAACGAATTTTCCTCACATCTTTTTTTACAACCCTAACTATCAGTGTCGGACAATCTGAATCAAATTGGCGTACAATAGTTGGTAAATAAGAATAAATTGAACTCAACTCGAAAATATTGCAGATAATAAAGCAGTGAAGATGTACTTATAAGTGAATTTATATGACACTAGCTATTACGCACGGCTTCGCCCGCACGGTCAAAAGGATTAACACATTAGCATTTGATAGCGCGATTTAAAACTTGCAAATGAATTTTACTAAAGCCGTCTATGAACAACGTCTAGAACTACTAAATTTGTATCAACTAACAAAACATCGATATTCTCATGGGAATGGGAGAGCGTGGTAAAATGTAGCATACGTCACTCTCCGCCCTCCTATCTCCCAACATATAAACCATATCATATAATAGCTATGTGAAATGAAAGAGGAAAAACCAAACACACTTTCCAATCCATACTAATATTATAAACGTATAATATTAGTATGGATTGGAACGTGAAATATTGACGAAGTTTATTTCATTTCAAACCAAAAAAAAATAAATAACAAGTAATCGATATTCCTTTATTCTTTTAATTGTTTACCGACCTTATAAGCCGATCAGCCCACGCAGATATTGTTACTCGATTCAATTATCTTATAATCTAATAAGGGTTGAGAAACTCTTATTTTTCTCAACGTTCGTCTGAGTCGAGATTTAGGCATAAAAAGGAAATGAGAATAGAATTGTATTGCGGGATCTAGGCATAATTTCACGTTATATAATAGTATCTATTGAAATATTTGATAACTTGAGGCGTTAGTACATGGGGCTCTTTAATAAAAATGCAAAAAAGCTCTCTTTCAAAGCCGATGATGAACTGGCGACACTACTTTTGTTGCAAATGTCCATAGGCGACGGTGATTACTTTCCATCGGGTGGCCTATCTGGCCTACCGTTAGGGACAACTATGAAAAATGTATCGTCAAAATGTATGCAAGCTGTTTTTACTCGTGCGCTGTGGTTACAATATCGAGGCTACAAAGATACCGCACCTCCGGTGCGAGACTGTCACTTTTGCAAAAAATGCAAAAATGAGTTAAATATGCAGTAATTGTCCTACAGCACCCCTTTACTTGGTGCGATAACGTTACTTCTGTAGTACGCATAGTTTCCGTATGAAATCGTGAGTGTCGTTGTCGTTTTGGAGCGAAACACGGCGACGGTTGGAGCAACATCGATTTATTGGTCAGTTGTGCGTGGTCCCCCCGCCAGTGCAAATGATTCTTGGAGCTATACTATTACTAAGGCAATTGTGACATAATATTTTTTTTTGATTCTGGAGCGGTAATGACCTAAGATACAGTTGTAACATTATTTTCCAAATATTTAAATATCTTTGAAAATTTGGTTTTGTACTACAGTTACTTTTGTGGATAAGTGACTTTGTTTCTCCAGTCCTTGCGTTTTTAAATAAATGTGCCACGCAATTCACACCTTAGTACTATGAGACCCATTATGCCAAATAGGCCGTATTGCTTATAATAGTGTCGGATATTTATTTACTGAAGCTCGAACTAGTTTTGCGCTAATTGTGGTGATTGTAGAAACAAACTTATTTATTTTAATTCATTTTACATATTTTCAGTTGTTTCTTGAATGAAGTAAAATGCTGTCCCGAGGAATAAAAATGGTATTACTGGCACACTCAACATCACCCATTTAAAGAAATGGACCTATCGAATCTTCAGTCCCACTTCCTGATGACAATCAAGATGGCAGTAACTCTATTTTACTCCAAACTCCCATCTTTTTTTTTTTTTTTTTTTTTTTTTTTTTTTTTTTTTTTTTTTTTTTTTTTTGTTATCGAGGGGGAAACCTTCAAAAGGTACCCGACGCCGTGGGAGCAACGCCGGGTTATGTGGGATTCTTACCTCACTAAAACCCCCCCGGTGGCCGTCCTCAGCGCTGTGAGGAGAACTCCAGGAACTCCCAACGGACCACAACAGGAGTCCTCCGAGCGCGATGCCCCTTTCGGGCTCTTCCCCAGTGAGTATTTGAACTCACCGTGTCTCCTGGTGCTTACGAAAGCATGCGACCACACATACTGCCGTCCATCCCGAGGTTACTGGCTGGGCAGTTCGAGCTCCCACTCGAGGCACCCGTAACCCCAAAAGCCCCCTTTTTTGTCGCCTTTTACGACAGGCAGGGGCTACCGTAGCCGTATTCTACTCCCCGGCTACAGGGAACAGAGCCGGGTGGACGTCATCTACGTCTGCCCCGGCGGCTCCTTCGCCTAGCGGGATCTGCACGTTCCCGAGCTCTTTCGGCGCCCTCCTTCGCGGACATGACAAAGTCGCAGAAGGAGGTCACCGCGTTCCACGCGTCTCTTGAGCGCACCATCGCTGCGACGACGGCCGCTGGGGACAAGTCGGTCCCGATTTTGCTGACCAGGATCCGCCGCTCTGACTCCCACGATGGACAGTGTTCGAGCGTGTGCTGCGCAGAGTCCTGGTCGTGTCCGCAGTGGTGACACACTGCGGACCTCTCTCGGCCTATGCGGTTCAGATACTCACCGAAGCAGCCATGTCCGGTGAGTATCTGAGTCAGACGGTAGGTGACGTGACCTCCGCTCCTCATCCAGGCCCTGTAGCTTGGGAGGATGGCGCCGACGGCTCGTTGACGCGCGTTCTGCGGCTCCCGCAGTCTGTCGCGCCAGCGCGTCAACGCTTGCCATCTGGCATTCCGACGTAGCGTTGCGACCGTCTCATTAGAGGGTTCAGCCCTCTGGCGGAGGACGCGTATCTTGTTAAAGATGTCTGCGTTCATCTCCGCCAGAATGTCCAGGGGCGGGAATCGCGCCAGGACATTTGCCGCCTCATAGGATATCGTGCGGTACCCGCGTGCAACTCTAATCGCAATCGTACGCTGCGCGGCGAGCAGTTTCGCCGCGCGGCGCCGGCTCCCGGTTAGTCTGTGCGACCAAACCGGGGCGCCATAGAGCGCGATAGAGTGCACGACACCCGCGTAGAGGCGGCTCCAAACTCCCATCTAGTAATACTGTTATTGACGATGAAAATTTATTACAAAAACAGGTTTCTGAATGTCCAACTGGTCACTTCTCTGGTACAGATTCTGGTGATGTTTTCAAGCCCCCATCAACTACGTCTTTATCCTCAAATAGTTCTTAACAATAATATACATATTTGTAGGTAAAACTATCTATAATGAACAAAACGATTATCCAATGTCGTATCCTCATCCTATCATTGCTTTTGGATCTCTCTCCAACTAACAACTTGACTCTGGATAGTGATGAGAAATTAAGTTTTTTAAGTCTCATAAAAATACTCGAATCAGTTTTAAAGGCAAAAGAGTTCGATTAAATATTTAGTCTTCTAACTCAGAACTTAAGACGTCAAAGACTAGTAGACGTCAAAGACAAGTAGTTACTCGGTAAATTTGAGTCTTTTCAATAGCAATAAAAAAAATGTCTCTTTCATCACCAACAGTCAACCTATTTCTAAATTTGAAGAATTTGAAGTATTTGCAATGTACCATTTCAGTTAAAGTAAATTTAAGTAAATATTAACTTAAATTCTTAAATAAAAATGGGGTACTTAGTTAAAATTCCCGTTTTGTCCTAATGAGATTGTTGATTAAGAGTTTTTTAAACTATTTACTTTTCATTTCTTGATCTTTTTTATTCTTTTTGTACTACACTAATGTAGAAATGTTAAGGAGTACAAAGTTTGTTATGTTTATTTTAAAGAGTTTGACTTATTTTTATTTCTTTCGACAATAACAATGCATATTTGTGATTTAAAATAAAACTTACTAACAATTTGGATTTGTTTTCTTTTTAACTTAATGTGACATAACTGCAGTTATCATTTTTCATTAGAGCCACAACGTCACTACTGAGGGGGTTGTATGGTTTAAATAATGACGTTGTTTATTTTTACAACATTATGTGATCATTATTTATGCAAAAGTGAAGTTAAAAGTTGACGTTATAGTATAAGCTATTAATCCCATTTATATCTTCTAAAGTCACTGTTTTGTGAGGTGTCAAAGTTTTAAATGCTTCTCCTGAAAAACTACATTTTTGCACAAGTGACACTGTCGCACCGAGGGTGCGATACGTCTGCATTACAGTGGCCGTACCTCATGCCTAGTGTTGATTATACTTGCGTTCTTGTTGCCATGTACTGATTGTCCACACTCGTGACTTAAACGGCTACATGTGTCCATGTGTGTTTTATTTGATACATATACTGTTTTAGGACAATATGGGTATCAAATGGAAGCTTTTAAATATACCATTTTAAAGTATAAATTGCATATTAGTATATACAATGTACTAAAATTGTTTAATGTTATTATTTTACAAAATTTACAATGAACTGAAATTGAATGCAATCAATCGTTTTTAAACAGTTTAAGCAGGATTTTTGTTTTAATATTTTAGCAAAGTTACTTGTTACAATTGTAAACTACTCTTTGTAGAGCAGACGTTCTATCTAAATTCGATCACAGATGCGTCGCCGTACATGAGAACTAAGACGGTTGCCGCATATGTAAGTCTGCCGACATCCACGCAATTGTTTCGGCGTTGTCTTCGTACAACGCCGAAACAATTGCTTCACGCTAGAAATAGGCGTAGGGATCTTCTCGGTCAAAGTAATTGTATTCGTACTATCACCTTCATTTGTCCTTTACAAGATACGGTTTATCCTTTTTTATTTAATTAAAGTAGCAATGCAGTCCACCTGATGGTATGTGGTCACAGCCGCCCATGGACATCTGTAAGCAATTTCACACAGAACAACAGAACGTGGTATCTCTCCGATCGAACTATACTAGTTCTACCACCTGGAAAACTATTCTGCGTCAACTTAAACACTACGGCTTGCTTTTATATGTGGCGACCATCTTAATTCACGGGAGTAACAACGCCTCTATGATTAACTTTGGAATGATCTCATTTTCTATAATAAGTTGCTTACAGATGTTCATGGGCGGCAGTGACTACTTACCATTAGATGGACCGCATGTTTGTTTGTTACTTCAATGTTATAAAAAACTAACAAGTGACATTACACTAGAGTGAGTTCCCCTTGAGGTGGATTAGTGACCAATCAGACTATCAAATTTTCTTAAGCCGCCCATCTATCCCGTGACAAGGTTTAACAACTGTTCCAAATTGTCATACTAATCGTGACTGGCGTACTGTCTGTCCAAGTACGAAAATACTAAGTCAATTTGCCACAAGCGATTATTTATTCTTGGAGCAAATGCGTTCGATAATATAATAGAAGTGTTTTATATTTAAAATTCCCACTGAATCTTGTACGAAAATCGCGTATAAATTGTTACAATTTAGCTATTTTCAGAGCACACTGAATCTGCTTAATAACTCAATGACGAAAAACAGGCGGTCAGTTGTCAATGTATATTTAGTTCGGTCTTAGTATACGCCTACCGCTTAGGCTGAAAATTCACGGAACGGTTTTTAATCTCATTAAACGAGGTAGCAGAACTGCTGATTTGATTTCACAAACAGTTATGAGCAATACTGCAATTTTATGAAGTCTTGGACAGGCTGCGAGAGTGCAACCATAAGTAACTATGTATCGTATTTTGTTAATTCCATCTCTGCGAACCACGTACAGACAGCGCTTAGTTGTATATTTGATTTGAACAGTAAGTGCATGGGTGAACGCTTGCAGTGGCCGCAGTGACCGCAATGTCCGCGGTCATGAACCGCCTAACAAAATTAGCAACAACCTTTTAGCTACATTCCCATTTTCACGCGAGTTGCAATCGCGTTACCTCGGCAGTTGCACCTAAAAACCTCTCCGTGCGTTTGTAGCCTAAAAGCCCATAAACATTTTTTACAATTCAATCGTGTAAATGTATTTTCACTTACATTTCTGACAACTCATTGTTGATATAAGTTCCATTATATTTACGATTTTTATTTACATCATTCGTAATATTTATAAAGTTAATGTAATAATGTTAATGTTAATCCAATCTGTAAAATATCAATTTCCGATTCGAGAACCTAACATAGATATGAATTGTTAAGTCGGTTTAATTTCCTTGCACACATTGCACTTATTGTTAGTTCCTAATCCTTGACGTTATTTATTTAAACATCAGTTTATTATTGTCACATCTTATACGAATAAAATCAAATTATTACTCATATTATTAAATTTCATATACTACGAAGTAATATTAGAATATAAAAATATTGTCACATGGAGATAGGTACTTAAAATGAAATTCTCACCAATCCGATGACACATTATTCTATTTAACTCGCACAAAACATTAAAAGCTTAGAATAACGTTTCTATAAATACCACTTAGAATGCCGAAATGGTTTCATTAACTAAGGATTCAAGTTTACTTTAGCTAAATGAAACTCCGGCGATGGGCGTAGAATAATCCCCTAATCTTTCTTGTAACAACGGGATTAAGGCCAATCTACTTAGCATTTTTATAGATGCGGTTTACTTTTGTACTGGCCTACTTATGAGGTCCTTTAATTTACTACAGCTTCCGCTATCCTAAATAATTAATAGTCTATTTGTATTTTATCGACATTTTATTTCTTTTCTTTTTACGACCCGCGATGTGCAGCGGTTACCATACCGGTCTGACACGCACGGGTTCGATTCCCGGTCAGACAGGTATCTGAATGATGAGCTTAGATTCTTGTTCTGGGTCTGGGTGTTTGTGTATTCGTCTTGTGTGTTTCCATAGCACCAACGACACCGGAGAAAATCCTACTGTGGGGCTATGAGTGTAGAAAGCGTTTTAAGTTTTTTCAAGTTTTTTTTTTTATCACGCACTTTTGTGTCTCCCTGCGCATCTAGTTTACACGCATACAACTTGTATTATATTTATTCAATGATACTTTTATGACATTTATTGCACACACACGCGGATCGACGAAACAGAAAAAAAAGGTACAAATGACACGCATGCAGTTAAACACGCTTGTGATCGTTAACAAGTAAATATACCTTGTAATGTTTTTACTCTAATATGTTAGTTAAAAAAGAATTCAAACATTTGCATAACATAACTTATATACATACCTATAAGATATTTTATTGAGGAGTTTCAAAATCAACCGCAAATTGTTTCTTTTAAAATACGAAGCTTTGTTTTATTTTACATTACAATAGTTATCGTTCAACTATGACAAATACACTTTTCTCACCTGAAAATACAAAGTAACGACATTTAAAGTTTATTTATATCGATTCCTCAATTATATCATTTCGTTTATCTTTCTCCAAGTTTTTCTAACAATAAATTGCATAAAATAATGTAAACATCATCCGCCATTTCAATCAATCCGGTTTGTGTGCAACAGATAATCTATACACGCGCAACAAATTTGAATTAATGGATGTTATTCGACATTTCATTACATACATGTAAAGCTCTTAATTAAGGTTATGTTTGGAAAATTCAGCAATAAATGCTCATATTTAATTTTACAGGCAATATATTTTATGTTATTTGCTTGCATTTGTTCAAATGGCTTTTACAACATACATGTTGAATCGTATACTTTTAAATTAATAGTGTACGAGTGAACAGAACTTTTATGGATCGTAACTTAAGAAGAACGAATTTATAGTCTCATAATGTTTATGAAAGAAACGGAGCATTTCGATGCTGCTATTCATTTATCTAAATTCACCTGAATGAGCTATGTATACCAGTTAATCTATTTTAAAATTATTAGCGTAAATACCAAAAATAATTTGAGGTTTGTTGGTTAGCACAGCTTACTGCAAAGAAATTAGAAGAAAAAAACGATAGGTTAAGGGCCCGGTGTTTAGGTATAGCTCAATAACTAAAAAAAAGGACAAAATTTTTCCTAGTTTTTGATCTAAACTGAAAGTTTTTAATCATTGTTTTAGTAATATTTTATTAGATTTGTACTGATAGCACATAGTATCACTTTAAAACAAAGTAACTTTCAATTCGCTTAGCAATTAAGTGGAGAACATAAGATCATAAAAAAAGATTCAACGAATTCCTAAAAACACGAGGTATGAAATGTTAAAATGGATCCCATTCGGAGGGCTTGACTGTATTGATATTAATACTTGACATTCCCCTTTATATGGTTTTTTTCGATAAAATTTGATGTACTATACGTAGGTGAAGTCTCGGAAATACGATCCCTAACAAACTGTATGTATAGTAGTGTATCTATGAGTAGGTACTCATTTTTTTCTTAAGTACTTTGGTATAGTTATTGCCATCACTTAATAATGCTTTTTAACCTGTTGCGGATTTCAGAGTACTAAAAGGTTTTGAAAGCTTAACTTCGTATCCCTTAGCAATATTATTATGTCCTGAAATAGTCCGATACGCACCATTTTTAATAATATTGTTTCGTTTTTAATATTCGAAAACGTCTGTAACACGAATCTCTGAAAGTAAAGCTGAGTTATCGTATAGTACGATATATTGGCGATTATTTTTCATTGTATCGACTTTCAAAGACTTACCTTTTCGCCGAATACTCTGATAGAAAATCCAGTACCATCCTTTGAATATTATGTTTGTGAAAACCTAAGTTAAAAATGTTCAGCTCTCTCCAATGTCACCTTTGTATATTTTCTTTTGAACCTGGTCTGTAATCAGTGATTTTATCATTCCAATAATTATATTAATATTCCAATAATTATATTAATATTGATAATTTGTTTACTTTTATATACCTACCACAGAATATCGCTGTCGCCCAGGGTTGACTGGCAGAGAATGCCATTAGGCATTAAGTTCACCCTTGTAACCCTTAGATTAAGGTGTTTCAAAACTTTAAATAAATAAATAAATAAATATTCCAATAATTATAAAATAATGTCTTTAATCTTTACGTGTTGATTTACCTTGGGTAAAACTTATATTTAAATTTTTATTTTTTATTAATTTGTCAAGTTTATATTGCGTGGCCTCACCATCACCAGGTATTTAAGTGACAAATTTAAGATATGATTTATCGCTTGACAGAAGATAAAATATAAGGAGGCTATAAAATGACAGAATTCTATAAGCTGCAGAAAAAGTGGTAGAACCAATGTAGTTCGACCGGGGAGGTACCACCGCCACACCTATTTCTAACGTGAACGTGAAGGGTGTGGTTGCCAGCACACTTTTATATGTGACGACCATCATAGTCCTCGGGAGTAGCAACGCATCTATGAATGACTTCAGATAGAACCTATTTTCTATGTGAAGTTGCTTACAGATGTCTATGAGCGGCGGTGACCACTTACCACCAGGTGTACTGCGTGCTTGTTTTGCTATTATTATTATAAAAAAAAAAACATGCGTGCGTACAAAGTACACATGTCAGAAGTGAAACTTCTTTGGCGAACTAATTTATAAATCTTGTTTATATTTATACAAATCTAAAACTTTAAATTTCCAAGATTAAGAGGAAGGGAAAAAGGCGTGATACGACGTTCGCTCTGTCTCACTTTTTCTCTCAATCTTTCTCACTCGCTTGCTCCCTACTCTCACTCCATGGCTAGTTGCTCATGCTACGTTCGCCCTGTCTTACTCTCTCTCAATCGGTCTCGATTACTCTCTCTCTCTTTTCCGACACTTCCGTTGCATACCGGCGTGACGTTTCATCTGTAAAAATTTTACCCTCATGCGCCTAAAGAAGTTTCACTTCAAAAACAGCTTCAGAGTGACTAATTCGCCTGTTGAATAATGTACTACATGGGGAAGGTTGTATAATGAAATATCATAATTTAACAAATGGTTTATTAGAAATAGACATAGTAAAATTGTAACTATTTTCTAGGCGGAAAAGCAGTGTTTGGCTGAGGAGAACTCTGCCCGACGGTCCAGTCGGACGGACAGGACCACACGCATGTTACTAGCAGTGCTGGGCCTCTTCCTGTCTACAGAGGTCCCACAAGGAGTACTAGGACTTGTCAGCGCGCTAGCACCGGACTTCTTCAAAAACTGTTACAGTATGTTTGGTGAGTGAAAAAGGCTTTCGATATATTATTAGTTGTTTATTAATAGAATCTTATAAAAATATTAGTCGAATTGAGATTGGTAGACACGCGATAGATAACAAAAAAACGAGCGGCACTCGGGGACTGCCGCGGTAAAGCTATTGCACAGCATTTTTATCAACTTATGCAATTATAATTATTTTTATATTTATGCAGTTCCTTTTTTATTTGATAATTTTTTTTTTTTCTGCTTACATATTTTTCCGATTTCCGAGCATTCGTGCGAGCTTCGTACTGTCGTACCATATACATACATGTTAAGCGAACGCTCGCCGACGCTACATGGTAGGCGGAGTGGAGGGTGTTAGGTTTTTTTGTTACGGAATTTCTTGATTCGGTTGCTGCGCTAAAGCCCGCGATAAACGCTATGCAATACCTTAAAAATGAATTAGGGTGAGTCATGTCATAATTGTTTTCACCGTTAAAATAATTAATAATGAATGTATAATATAGAAACTAACAGTATATCTAGGATATGAACCCTAAACACAAAATAAGAGTGATTGGATAACCAATTTTCAAAACGCCATAAAATGTCACGTTATTGTAATATTTAAGTATAACCCATATAGTGGCGTTCAATTTTTTATTGGAAACAAAAAAATACATTTTACACATATTCAATGAAAACTATGCAACGAATTTAAACGATAGCTTTTCAAATAGAAAGAAAGTATTCGATAATGGTATGTCTTTGCAACGTTTCGTTTTCGTTCCATGAGAAATAGCTGAAATAATCGCGAGATATTCGAATATCTTGCGTTCGTATATTTAACATGCAAAGTATGATTTAGCGGATATGTAGAAGTGAACGTCGTATGTTAATTACATTTATTATTTATAGCTTTTATTATTTATAGTTCAATAAGGCTTAAGATTACATTGTGGTGCCAAATGTTTGTGTAGAAGGTGGCCAAACAATTCCCTCTTGATTGAACTCATGACGTTGCGTAGTATACCTACTATTTATTTTTATCTATATGTACTAGTCACCCGTCGCAACGGTCTAAATTCCACCGTAATTCAACTCAAAAACTAAACTTGACGTTGTCCATAGTAGCACGAATATTTCTCTAAGTTAATTAAATTGTATTAATTTTCAAGTTATTTTAAATACACCCAAAAGGTAAAAGAGTTTTATTTGACCAAGCTGCATTTAAAAGTAATAACAGGTATATTGACAAAGACATCTGACGTTTTTGATATTACATGTTTTCATAGAAGACATTCATATTTACTCTGTTTATTTTATAGGTGTGTGTGTCAAATGCACGGTAGTGTGTGTAGCGCGTTTTTAGTTGATTTTATGAATGTTTTATGCATTTAAAAAAAAAAAATGAGCATTGCGTGCTCCTCCTCTTCTAATTATAACCGTGCAAGATTTCGTAATCCTTCGTCCGCAACAAGTTTCTTAATAACAGAACCCAAGTTTTCGCTTCACGTATTAATATATAGAGGTGACCAGCTTTTGTCCGTGACTCCGTCAGCTTTGACCATTTACATTGATAAAGAATATCTTTTAATCCAAGTCTTGAACTATGTAGCTTTCTGTGTGTGAAAAATCATCCAAGTCAGATCAGTGAAGTTATAAATATGAACTTGATAATCTTAAGTGAAAGAAGAACAAACATCTTCACAACCTTTTTCTTCGTAATATAAGTATTGTTAACACTTTCTAACGATAATGCGATCTACTAATATGGTTCAAAAGAATTATCCTTTACAGCCAGAGTCGCATTGGCGACATCTCTAACTTTATATCAGGTAGCCTGGCTGCCTTATTATTAGGTTTAAATACAACAAAGTCCATATCATATTGTAAGAATAAGCAATCAAGAGAAAAAATCCAAATAAAATAGGTACATTAACAGAATATACATTTTAAACGTTACCTCCATCACGGTGGTACACATAGCGGTTTTTCTTTACTTTATTTTACTCATTTATTACTTAAGAACAAACTTAACTTAATAGAAATCTTTTGTTTATGAACAATAAATAAACAGATAAGTTGGTTATGATTTTTTACTAGGAACAGCGTGACAAACTAGCCTACAGCCGGTGGTCAGTGCCTCTAATGGACATACATATATAAGCAACTTCATATCAAACACGGAATCGATTTAAATTAAAACATAGACGCGTTGCTACTTCTGAGGACTAAGATAATCGCCCCATGTGAAATTAAGCCGGTCCTTAACCGAAATGCAAGAACTGCTTCACTTTCGAATTTGATATGGCGTTGGTATATCCAAGGTCGACTTATTACCACCTTACAAAACACTTCGGCTTAGCTTTTTAAACTCTAAAAACTTGACTGCAGCATGTGTTTGTACATCTCTAGACGTGAACATTACATTAAAAAATAAAAGATGGCAACTAAGTTCCTACTACTTTGTTCTGTTTTATTTTTGCAACAGCCATGGCATGGATTTATAATGTTCGTTTTGTTTTCTAGGTTTATGAAGACATTATTTCAGGTTACATTCGTGTATCCGCTATGTTTTACAACAGCGATAAAACAATTTGTTGAAACTATAAAAATCTCCCAGAGGAGCAATCATTACCGTAGTAAATCTCAGTGAAGTTAAAAATAAACTCTATGTACAATATTGGCGCTGTAACTCATGTATTCTAACCACTGTACATAACAATATGGTAATTTTATAGCTGTTTTGTACGTGATATTTCGTGCAAGCCGAAAATATAATGATACCTACCGCACTCGACAAACTGTAAAGCATGGTGTATGGAATAAAGTTACATATGCTTACTATGGATATAAAAGAATATAGTTGTATGGATATTTGTGAATTTTGAGATAGAAAATATTTACGTAATTACCACATCTTTTGGGGTAAAAGTTTATTTCGATTATTGGTTAGAATTACTATATAGTGTATAGTTAATGTATAATAAGTTTGAAGTGTAGGCGGGGAATAAGTTTGAAGTAGGGACTTTTGTTAGTTATGAATATATTTATATTTTATAAGTATGTATAATCTTATCAATATGATAAGTGCGTAAGGTGGTAACGATGTATGTGATTGTTACTCTTTCACGCAAAAACTACAGGTCGGATTTCGTTGAAATTTGAAGGCGCACAGTGAATAACCTAGATTAAATACACATAATACTCATTAGCGTGCGACACAACCGGGTGAAATGGCGGGAATAACCTAGTATTTATATATTAGATAAGTTTAACACAATTGCTATACTGATTCCCTCCGTATAACGCAATAAAAAGCACTGCTATATTCTATTCTGGAGGGGTATACCCCGTAAGGGAGAAATATTTATACGAGACGCAGGAGATACATTTTTACAGCAAATGCTGCATTGCTACACCTCATTATTCTCATTAACAAAAATGAATATATGAACGCGACGTAGCCATAAATGTCTGTCTATGATCACACCCTTCGAATAAAAAACGATAATGCTTGACACCGTTGCTATAAAGAAGAAGTATGTGGATACGTAGCAATGGTGCTCTCGGAGATGGCCCGTAATGGACTTTAGTTCCACCACCTTTTAAGTTAAAGAATAGTTCTTTACATCGCATCGTTCTAACAGAATACAACTTTTATATATTTTTATATGAGGCGATCATCATAGTCCTCGGAAGTAGCAACGCGTTTGTGATTGAGATAGAAACCCATATACTGTATGAATTTGATTACAGAATCCATGTTCTTTAAAAAATTGGTTACAGATGTTCATGAGCGACATTGACCACTTACCATCTGGCGGACTGCATGCTCGTTTGCTACTTCAGTCCGATATAAAAAAGAATAGGTAAAACTTGTCGCCAAGAGACTAAATATAAAATATCTTTTTGTAATTAAAACAGCGAATATAAAAGCCTAGTTTTGCACACTTCATTTTATAAGGCATTCTTAAGTTGGATACAAAATTCCTTTGTGTCGCGAGAACAAAGAAAATATTTATATTACCATTGTTTGCGACAAGGTAAACATGTAATTATTATTATTTTTGAAAACTCAAGTCAAAGGAGATCGTAATGAAACCGTTTTTTGTAGAAATGGAGTATTTAAATAAGATTTATTAAGTCCGAGTCGAACAGTTGAATTCCAGGTTTCACACGAATACTTTTTTAGTTTTTTATGTTCCTATATAATCTCTTAGCTCACGAAATTATGTTGCTAACTGTAGAGCAATCTGCTAAAATTCATTCAACGCCTTTACTTCTAGCCTTAAACGAATGTTTCATGGCTGTCGGGTTATAGGTAATGTCAAGACGAACAAATATAATTTAAACGTAAATGTAAGTGTAAAGCAAAGTCATTATCATATTAGCATGTTTTATTTAGTGATAGTACAATTGTCGTTTTGTTTTTATTTACAGAAGGACATGGGCTTTCCTTAATATATCTACAAGTCGTGTAATATAGGCGAAACGTGTGGTTAGTTTCAACTGTTACGAAGGTTACTTTAAGGACACATTAATTCGGAACGATCCCAAATGGAATTCCTTAAGTCAGCCCAATGTCAGTCGGTTAAATGGACGGTCAGTTGTTCTTGAATATCGATTTTCCGGCAAGTACTCTGACATATTTCAGCTATAGTTTATGAAAGATGATACATTAAACAAGTAATGTATTATTTTGCCTTCTTTTTAGCCCGATTCAGCTACAGTGATGAGTATCCTATGGGTTAATCTGGGTCTTAAACTATTTATGTGCCAAATATAAGCGAAATTAGACTTGTAGGTACTTCTAATGTCGAAGAGTAACAAACATACATATATCCTCATCTGTCACATATGATACCTTTTCACCAACTGGTAGAACCAGTGAAGTTCGCCCGGGGAGGTACCACCGCCACGTGTATTCTAGCATGAAGCATTTCTTGCGTTTCGGTAGTAGGGTGAGGTTCCCGGGACACTTTTTATATGAGGCGACACATCTGTGATTGACTTCAGATAGAATCCATGTCTACATGAAGTTGGTTACAGATGTCCGTGAGTGGCAGCGACAACAACTAACCTCAGGTGGACTGCTTGCTCGCTTGTTACTGCTACCAGATAAAAAAAGTAATATTAATAATAATAATGGACCCGAAAAATCTTGTCCTACCAAAAGCTAAAATCTTTACAAAAGTGACACAATGGGATTCAAAATCTTAATGTATTTTTAGATGGAACCACTGGCTTTGAGCCGTTTAGGACATTAGAGATTTAGAATAAGTGATAGGTAACTTCTGATATGAGATACGTGTCCATCCAAAGAGGATGGACACGTATCTCATATCAGAAGTTTCCAGGTCTTAGTCTGGCAGATTAACTAAGGAACAGTTTAAGTAAGTTAACATTAGCGTATGTTGTGAGGAACTCAGTAATATTTACCTGTATGTTTGTTTGTATGTTTGTAACCGACTTCTTTGGGCGCGATTTTGACCCACTTTAAACGGCCAGATTTCGTTCAAACTTTGTAGATTTATTGAGGACCGATGACAATACACTTATTTGATAAAATTATTCCATTTTTTAATTTGCAAAATATGATTTTTGTTAATTTATATATTATTCATTCATAGTCGATAAGGTAAGAAAATTAATTAAAATTTTCTATAATTTTTCTCTACAGTCGATAAGGCAGGACTCGATGTTAATTTTTATTTCCAATAATTATCTTTAGCCGTTTTCTCTAATATTGACAAATTTTTGTATACTAAAGAGAATTTTAATTCTACAAAACAAATAGTAGTTTAAAAACAAAATCGATCGTAAAGCACTCTCTGATGCTTCGCATCATGAGTCGTGCAATAGTTTAAAATTAAAAAAAAACAAGCTTTTATAAATAATCCAGAATAAAAAGTAGAAAATAAATAATAGTTTAAAAAAACTAATAAAGCAGAAAATGTAGATAATCACGACACAAATTACGCTGGTGTTATATCGAGACGTTACAGACATATATACTAGTTACCGGTTGCCGTTGACCAGTCGAAATTCGGTGCTAATTAAACCCTTATACCCTACAACTACAGTAAACCCTAATAAAACTAACTAAAAACTTAATTAAACCCTAAACTAAATTTGATGTTCACCGAAGTGTAACATGAGTAGTACTTACCTAATTCCAACAGGTTATATTTTATTTTTATAACATATAATTTTCAGGTTACTTGTAAAACCAAATCGTGTAAGAAAAATATGGTTTAATGGACTAATTCACATTTATTACTATGTGTTTTGGATTTTTGGCAATATTAAAATTTGGTTTTATTTTGTTTTATTTAATACTGGGTGACCCGGCGAACTTCGATCCGCCAAATAGTCAAAAATCTAAATATCGGTGTCCCTATATTGTGAATGTATTATACATTAAAACCTTCCTCTTGAATCCCTCTATTTATTGAAAAAACTGCAGTAAAATCCGTAGCGTACTTTTAAAGCTCTAAGCGTACATAGGGACAGACAGCGGGAAGCGACTTTGTTTTATACTATGTAGTGATATGATTACACTTGTCATACATAAGCAGTATATTTCGGCATTTCTTAATTATAACTTGGATTATGCCAAAATATATAGATTACATGTTGAATTAATGAGTACGACTCAATTAATTATTTAAAGGAAAGCTTAATTACTGAGGCCGGATATTGCCTGTGGGTAAAATACATACAGGATTTTCCAATGACCTTTATCGAATGTCAAGTTCATTAACAGATTAAATTACTAATACTTTTGTAAGTGATTGAAAATATTACATAATGATTTCTTGTTATTTTTTATCCTAGAAAATTTGCAAACTACTTCCCATGGACATCTAAAGCAACTTTATATAGGACAGGGAGTCTATCTGAAGTCAATCACAGATGCGTTGCTGGTCCGGAGGACTATGATGGTCGCTGCATATTATGTGAATATATTATCTATCGACATCTTATTTTAAGCTATTACAATTATCATTATTTATATTATTACTCGAAATTAATGACTGTTATTATTTTATTTAATGTAGTTAGTAGGTATTTACTTTTTTTTAATTTACTGTTCTTTCTTTTTTTTTAATATGTGACTCAAATTGTTATAAAGTGTAATTGGTGAATAATCGTTCTTTGTAACAATAAATAAATAAATAAATGTGGGCTGGCCACCACACCATTTCATCAAAACGTAAGTGCTGCTACATATTAGAAACTAGTTGACCCGGCGAACTTCGTTCCGCCTATAAGTCAAAAATCTAAAATTATCAGGGTTCCTCCACTATATTATCCATGTATTATACATAAAAACCTTTCTCTTGAATAACTCTATCTGTTAAAAAATACTGCATTAAAACCCGTAGGGTAGTTTTAGAGATCTAAGCATACATAGGGACAGACAGCGGGAAGCGACTTTGTTTTATACTATGTAGTGATGAGTGTGGGGACTGTGGTGGTAACGCCCCGGTCGAACTACACTGGTCCCACCACCTGATAAGTTTTCTAAAATAATAGTATTTAACGAAGTATCACCCTATCTAGTATGGTAAGTAATTCTTACAAGGGGTTCTACCATTGAATGTTACATTTATGCGGGTGGGTGGCACTACCCTCAAAATATGATGCAATGTAATTTAAAATTTAATTTTGAAACAATCCCAGCATCAATGTGTGTTAGCGTGAGGCGTTAGCACGGTAAAAATGAAAGGATACTAATACATAATTAAATGTTTGTAGGAATAATAAAATTATGTTCGAATTTGGATAATTTTCTTTAAGTTACATTATATTTATTAACAGCTATATTTATTATTGTCTTTTTTAGC
Source organism: Spicauda simplicius (assembly GCA_949699795.1). Taxonomy (NCBI): domain Eukaryota; kingdom Metazoa; phylum Arthropoda; class Insecta; order Lepidoptera; family Hesperiidae; genus Spicauda; species Spicauda simplicius. Next base: position 11,929,750 of record OX453063.1, read on the forward strand.
ATGAAAACGTGAGTTATAGACTAGACGTTGGATTACGTAACTAAGGGTAGTTTTAAGTATTTAATTGAATTTGCCGAAATATTAAGCATAATCCCTTTTGTCTTCACTCAACGATATATTCCGTATAATATTTAATAAAGGTAAGTAACATTACATAAACAGCAAGCGCTTATAGATTTATAAATATTAGCATATTACTATGTATTGTATGTGTCTCATGAAACACGTAGACCATTAATGGCATCCTCTTAAGAAATCTCATTTCAATTTTCATAAACCGTGCCAAATAATACTGTTTTCAACCCGTAGCCTTATTCTGGCACAGTAATACCAGCTAGAATCTCTACGCAGATTGGAATGATGTTTTGAATTCAAATATTTTTCCCTTCTTTTAAGACGGTGTTTTTCAAAGTACGGGTCTCGACCTTTTGGCCGGACGCCAAGCCTCAGTAAAAAATAAAAAATCCATATGAACTTTAAAAACATATTTTTACTAAAATGATTCTAATGAACGGTGTCTGACAAAATCTACTTTAGGTACATATTAAACTACATATTTTGCGATAGTGATGTCTAGCTATACTAAAAAATATATATTATATCGATTTCATGTGCTTTTAATTAAAAGTTAGAAACAGCAAGATGATTATGTTTCGGGAAATATTTATACACGTTACGTTCACTTCACTTAAGTTCTTGTAAAGTCTAGATATCTACCTAGGTATATTTTAAAATATTTTAAAATAAACGTGTAAATGTCGTAAACTTGACACAAAAAAAATATAATCCATTAAACCTATAAATATTAAAATACCTAAGCAATAGAAACATTTATTTTTATTTATTGCCTGTCATTGCCTCATTATTTGGATATACTAGGGTAATAAAAGTGTGTTGACAGATATATAATAGCGAAACTGCCGCCAACAAAGCTGAGCATATTAAAATAGCAAAAAGACAAATAAAATATACGATACCGTCAAAATATTTGTAAATTTAATATTATAAGCTCATATTAAACATTTATGCAATGCAATGACACAACTAAATCAATTTTAACTTGACTTAAAGTTTTTTTTAACTGATTGAAGTAGCAAACGAACATGCAATCCACCTGATGGTAAGTGGTCACTGCCGCCCATGGACATCTGTAATCACTTCATACAGAACGTGAATTCCATCTGAATTCAACCACACATGCGTTGCTACTCCCGAGGACTATGATGGTCGCCTCTTGTGAAATTGTGCCGGCACCCACACCTTTCCATCGAAACACAAGGACTCCTTCACGCTAGAAATATGTGTGGCGGTGGTACTTCCCCGGTCGAACTACGCTGGTTCTACCACCTTGAGAAGCTTACACTCTGATGTTCAATGTGCTCAAAAATTAGAAGACTTCCATTTTTAACTTGATCACAAATACCTTGTAATCTAGTACTAGTTGAAGCATACTACAATATACGAAAGTAAAATAGTTTTTTTTTTTTATAATTTAACCTTAACGATAAGGTAGACGGGCTACCTGATGGAAAGTAGTCACCGTCGCCTATGGAAATTCGCAACACCAGCGAACCAGAGGAGTCGCCAATGCATCGCCGGCTGTGAAGGAGAGCTCTTTTCGCACCTTTCTTGAAGAACCCCATGTTATAGCGCTCCGGGAATACCTCAGGACGAAGTTCATTCCACAACTTGCACGTCCGTGGCAAAAACGAGCGACGAGAGAGATGTGTACTCGGTGCTTTCTACATACATATATTACTAAAGTAATTAATTTGTCCACCATCAAGTGAATTTGTAAATGAACAATTTTATCTACACACAAAAAGTAACGTCGACGGCCAAATTGTCGAAAATGTTATCCGATACAGGAATAGACTCCTTTTTCATGCTTCTTTTGTAGTATTCATTTCATCTTTATTCTACCAGGCTCGAAAAAAATGTGTTTTTCGAGGAAGTCTGTGATTGATGATAGTTAACAAAAAGACATTTCGTATAACCACGAGGAAAATTTGCAACAAAGCCAGCTTTATTCCCAGTTGTTAATGTCGTAAAACTTGTAACCGGACAGGCATATAGACAAAACGAATGTGAGATATTACGTTTTATGTTATTAACGTTTACGCGGTTAACCCCGTAATAACGTTCACGGTAAAGATTTACATCCGGATTATTGCCAAGACATTCGTAATAACTTTAGGTTTAGGTATAAAATGTTTGTTATCGTATTGATAAACAAAAGTTATGCTGCTATATGCAAGCTGCCTATATAAATACTAAACAAATTATTTTGAAACTATTTCAGTTTTTTCATAACGTAGCACATAGTAAAAATTAATTAGATATCGTGAAAAAATCACTCTTCAAGAAACAATAATTGCAAGATTGGTAAATAAAGGTCTTAAAAAGTGGTTTCGGTTTAAAAAATAATCATTATTTAAAATTAAAAATATTCTTGAAGTCATAGTAATCGTATACCTGCCTACCTACAATTTTAGGTATTACAAAGAGGACAACAAGATAGCCAACGAATCGCAACCGGAATCTTCAGAGCGCGTTACCCCATCGGTCTCCTCCCAGATGGGCGGCTGGCCCCAGCGCTCCGTCTAGTCTTTACGGCGGTATGCGACCACATGTACCGCCATCCTTCCCGAGATCGCATGGCTGGACGGTTCCAGCTCCTACTCTAACTGCCTGCAATCCCGGAAGCCCCTTTTAGTCGCCTCTTTCGACAGGCAGGGGATAACGTAGCCCTATTCTGATCCCCGAACTACGGGGACGAATCAATACATACCTGAATTCCTTACATAGTCTTACATGAAATGCTGTTACGTCTTCATAAATATATGTGGCACCAAATCATAAAATTATTTCTATCTTTAATTCAACATTGAGAACTGCACTAAAAACTTTCGTAACATTTATAAAATTATATCATATACCTACACTATAGCTGAAAATAGACTACATTTGGGAGAGATGTGATTTCGCCCTAATCCAAGGCACTAATCCCACTCTTTTATACAAAGGCGAAAATATCTAAAATTAATGTCATGACCTCGGCAAAACAAAAGTAAGAGAATCCCTTCAAGAACGGATTTATCTCTCATCATCATTATACAAAAAAGCTAAGACAAAAGAATTATAACGTTTTACAACAAGTAATTATAACAGTTTATCAACTATTTTTTACTTTGTTTAGTTGTGTAGCTATTAAAAAGTACATGGATTTGTCAAAGCTCTTCTCTCTTCCATTCTCTTTCATTTCTATTTTGTGAAAATACGAAAAATTTGCGATTCGATCATCCATCTAACTTTTTAATCTTATAAAATCTAACTTCTTATTTAAACGATAAAAATCGAGGTGTAATTATAAATAAATAATATAAAAAAAATTAAAACAAGTTTTTATTTCAATTCACTGGAAAAGAAAAAATATTTTTTTTTGCACTCAAACCCATCATTTTGTTGCGTCGTATAATTTTCTATCATATAAAAGCTTGTCGCTAGATTAGTCCAGGAAACCACAGACATAGATCTGAGCAAAATTTAATGTGAACAATCTTGCGACAAGCTTTTATCGGACACTGACAAATGGGTTAAATTCAGGTTGCAAGATTTGACCTAAACACACATATTTACATCCTTAAATACTTACCCACAAACATTGTAAGTTAAATAAAAGCTTTTAAAAAATACCACGAAATCGCCTGATGCTTCTGTTACTATGGGCGTTTCACAGGATTCCATACTCGGACCATCTTTTGATTTTAAAATATACCAATGACCTGCTCTACTATGTAGAAGATAATCACGAGATTTTATTGTTTGCAGATACATCAACTTCAAGTTATTATTCAAACTTAAAAGACAGTTAAACAATTTTAACTTTGACTTAAATAACTTTCTTCTTAACGAGAAGAAAACTAAACGTTACAAGTTTTCATTGCCCAACAAGGCAGGTTGAAACCAATTTACAATTCAATGGAGTAGTTTTGGAACTTATGGAGTCAACTGTCTTTTTAGGAATTAATTTAGATGCAAAATTGCAATGGGTGCACAGTGAAAGATTGTCGCATAGACTTTGTTTAGCGCTATATGTTGTGAAACAATAAGACATTTGACGGATGTAGAAGCAGCTAGAATAGTTTATTTTAGTTACTTTCATAAAATTATTTCTTACGTTATACCAGTCTACCGTAAGAAATAATTTTATGTGGGGGTGTCTTTCAAAGCTCAAGACTGTCTTTGTACTCCAGAAGTGGGCTATGCTAGTCCTTTATTATATAAATGGCTCGCACAGTCTAAAATGTTCATTGAAATAATTATTTTATTCCTTAAATATTCTAACTATTGTATCCCAATTTAAATAATATGAGAAATTAGTTTAATTGACATATTGAACAAAAGTTGTAACAGACAATTTAATACCATTGAAAATTTATGGAGATAGAAAAGGTCGAAATGTTAACGGCTGTCCGAAAATACGTATAATCTCATTTCACAATAAGGAGGAAAAGAGTTATCAGATTTATAACAATTGAAGGAATTCAATTGACTTGAACACGTAGGAAGAAGACACCAACGGAATATAGAATTCATATGTTTTTTTGTTTGTTCACTAAACTTATTATTCGGGTTTTTTTTATATATATATGACTGAAGTAGCAAACGAGCATGCAGTCCACACGATGGTAAGTGGTCACTTCCGCCCAGCGACATCTGTAATCAACTACATACAGAACATGGGTTCCATCTGAAATCAATCACACATGTGTTGCTACTCCCGAGGACTATGATGTCGCCTCATAGTAAAGTTAGATTTAATTAATGTGATATTCTGAAAGGTTTCAATGACACTTTGTAATCTTATGTGACTAAACGAATTCTTAGTTAAATTTACTTGATTTTCCATTTACATTGTCAAAGTCTAAATATTTGTTTATGACTATGCTAATGTATAGATGAACACTACTGAAATGAAGTCGGTCTTCATTGAGTGGTGACGCGTCTGAGAATGTTAATGAAGCTTAAGCCTTATTGTATTTACACGTACCTAACACTCTAGTAATTAAATGTCATTGGCCTCCAATTTCAATGGTTTTACTTGCTAAAACGGTTAATAATTTTATCTTCTTATTTTTCTATTATTACCTATAATAAATCTGTAGAGTACATGAAATATATTTCCAAAATAACTATAAACCCTAATCACCCCATTAGGGATCGATACTGATGCCAAAAATGCAATTAGTAAATTTTTTGTCTGTCTGTCTGTCTGTATAGGTATCGTTATAGAAACAAAAACTACTCGACGAATTTTAACGAAACTTGGTACGATTATTCTTTATACTTTTGAGATGGTTATAGTATACTTTTCATCACGCTACAATCAAAAAGAGCAGATCAGTAAAGGAAAATGTTGGGAAAACTGAAAAAATTACTCCATTTTTTAAGCTTCCGTCGAGTGTGCAACCTTAATGGTTAAAGCTACACAGAAACCATGTACCTACCACGGAAATATCCAACTTAAAATTATATAAAAAATATCCCACAACCGCATATGTCTATATTTTATGGTTGACTCACAATAACACGTATAACTCCCGATAGCTTAGCAGTTCGAAGCTTTTTGATTATATTTGTCTACTCTTACATTAATAACACTGTCATTCATTCCTAATTAAAAAGTTAACATTATTTAGGCGGAACGAAGTTTGCCGGGTCAACTAGTGTTAAAATATTTTTCAAAAAAGCATATACGCAAAAAATCAGCTCTAACAGTTGGGGTTAATTGGCTTACATGAGTTGCAAGATTGGTAAAATTTTTGAACATACGGACTATTCACATACATTCGATCAAGATAAATTAAAAAAGCTTGTTAAAATAAAAAAAATAACATAGAATCCTGATTATTAGCACATTTCCCAATCAGCTTTTTTATATGATTGAAGAACCTTTTTTTTATATTGATGAAGTAGCAAACGAGCATGCAGTCCATCTGATGGTAAGTGGCCACTGCAGCCCATGGACATTCATAATCAACTTTATACAGAACATGGGTTCCATCTGAAGTCAATTACAGATGCGTTGCTACTCCTGAGAACTATGATGGTCTCCTCATATAAAAGTGTGCCAGTCGGACTACGCTGGTTCTACCACCTTGAAAAGCTTACACTCTGATGTTCAATGCCGTCAACCCATTATCGTCCCACTGCTGGGCATGGGTCTTCTCTCGGAATGAGAGAGTTTAGGCCATAGTCCACCGTGCTGGCCAAGTTCGAATTGGTGGACTTCACACACCTCCGAGAACTTTTTTTTAAGGACCCTCGGGTGTGTAGGTTTCCTCACGATGTTTTCCTTCACCGAAATGCAGTGATAATTAATTTCTAATACGCACTTGAATCTGTGGTGCGTGCCTGGGTTTGAACCTCGGACCTCCCGATTGAGAGGGCAAGTTTCAACCATTAGGCTATCACTGCTCTCAATGTTCAATGTTGCACTGAAAATATGCATATGAAAAAAAAAATGTAGAGCTCTATTTTTAACTTGATCACAAGTGCCTTGTAATCTAGTACTAGTTGAAGCATCATACCACATACGAAGGTAAAACAAGTGTCTATTCGCTGCTTTCTACATACATCCAAAGTAATTTATCCCTCCACTAATATTTATTTCTCAAAACAATGCTTAATTTAAGAAAAACTAAAGCTTAAAGCGAGAAAGTCAGTGAATTGTTTATTAAAGCTCATTCTTAATAAATTCTTACCCAAATTGACACCTGTAAATGACTTGAAGTAAGAACTGCCTTACATTTCGAATTTCTCTCGTATAGAGTAGGCATTCTGAACATAATGAACAATATTACAGATAGCTGTGTTTCAGTTAAAATAAGCCAGTACGGAGATAACACCAGCAATTTGATCTACGACGCGTGGTACCAAATATGAAATACGATATAGTTTCCAGATAGTTTCCAGCGATAAAATGTATTGATATAAATTCTATTTATTTTATAATAACTTCGGACTTGTGTTTATTTAGTAATTGATATGACGTATATTAATATAAACTAGCCACGTACCGTACCGCAACGGTCGAAATTCTACTATAATTCAACTTGATCTTGTCCACAATAGCATGAATAGTTATTAAATTAAATTTAAATATAAAACAAAAAAAAATGTACTGTTAATTTTCTAAATATGTTTTTCGACTGTATATCATTTATTGAGTATTTTAAAACACTCATTTAAGGGAAAAGAAAGGTTTAATTGACTATGCTGCATTATAAAGCAATGAAGCGTATTTTGATAATGACAACGGGCATTTTAGACGTAATGTTTTTTACAGTAACAAAACAACGAACGATTTATTTCGTTTATTATATATGTGTTTGTGTCAAACGCATGGTAGTGTGTGTAATGTGTTTTCAGTTGGTTTTATGTATGTTTTATGCATTATTATTAAAATATCACCTATTTCTAGCGTGAGAAATTTCTTGCGTTTCGATAGAAGGGTGTGGTTGCCGGCACACTTGCATATGAGGCGACCATCATAGTCCTTTGAAATGGCAACGCATCTGAGATTGACTTCAGATAGAACCCATGTTCTATATGAAGTTGATTACAGATATCCATGGGCAGCAGTGTCCACTTACCATCAGATGGACTGCAAGCTCGTTTGCTACTTCGGTCATAAAAAAAGCTATAATTGGGCGTAAATTACTTTAAAAAGCGATTCCAAGTTTTTGCTTCACGTATTAATATATAGATAATTGCGCAGGTGATCTGATGGATGTGTTGGCGCTGTTCACGTCGTCTGTGAACTTCGTACTGTACTGCAGTATGAGCCGGCAGTTCAGGTGCACGTTCGCGAGGCTGGCGCGTCGGATGCTGTCAGCCGCCGAGGAACCAGCCAAGTTCTCCATCAAACTAGAGCCCACAACACAGGTAATTCAACTGACTAATTAAATTTCATAAGCACCGCTACGAGAAAAGTTGTAAGGAATATTGCTGCCAACTTTTGTAAAAACTTATTCAAGTATCTCAAGTACGGATGTAGTTGTATCCATAAATCAGTCAAATTAAGTCATAAGTCAATTCAATCAGTAGCCATGCCAAAATTGCTTAAGCTAACTTTATATAATTTTCAATATTGATTAATGAAAATTTAAGGTCAACTAAAAACTGGAAAGTAATACTTACAAACTTACAAAGATTGCGTAATTTTACACTCTCATACTCAAGCTTTATAATTTCCAATGCACATATCAATAATGCAACATATCAATGTAAATCAGACTCACTGATTCCTGGCATGATTTTTTAAAATGAAATACATTTAAAAAAATCATGCCACATATGCAAGGCCGGTAAAGTCCGGTAAGGAGATAGCTACTCGCATATTTTAAATTTTTGGGGGCGTGCATAGTGTAGTTTCTAAAATTTTGATTGGTAAGGGGTGCACTTCAATACTTTCATAAATATTGGCGGGGGAAGGGGGATGAATCCCTAAGCTCCCTAATGATCCGCACATAAAAAAAGATCTTATCTGTCTGTGTAGATAATTGGCATGTTAAAATCGTCAATTATATGAGTTGACTATTAAATATTGTTCATACGAATACATTTTCCAGATCGTTCCGCGCGATGCACGTAGTACGTACACTCGCACATTGACAACTTGCACGTCGTGTTGAATTTCGGATCGAGTCAAAATGGCAGAAAACACAATTAGCTCATTTAACCACCGTCTTCTAAGTTATTGTCGATGTTGAATCGTGGACAGTCCTGTATTAACAAACGCATCAAAACCTCACATAGCAACTTTTGTGTCGCTTTCACACGTTACATTGTCGCTATATGTCTCGCTACGTAATGCAACATCTTTGTGAACTGTCTTTATGTGTATAACTTTTTGTTGTATACAATACTAATTATTATATGCAATTTGTTACATAATTTCATGAATAGTTTTAGGGATCAGTACTACTAAATAAAATACCGAATCCATACAAGTTCACTTATTTGTTTCCTCACTCGGTCGGTCTGTCATAGCTCATTTTTTCTATGAAACAGATGTTCCATCAAGGGCAGCAACGCCTCTGTAACTCTCCATAGACGAAGTAACTCAATTGTCTCCTAATAGGTAATCATTTTTTATACCAATATGTATGTGAACTCTAGAGACCCATATTCGTAGGCGAGGCTTAACATGAAATCAATTATGATGTCACATCAGAAAATGTATGAACAATGGCTTACTACATTTGCTTTTTTAAGGTAAATATAAGATATATAATTAAATTAAGGCGAACATAGCAACTAAATATAAACATGTCGCATGATCGAGCGCCTGTCGGCACCCCTTAAGACAATATTTGCAAATTATTTTACCAAGCTCGAAAAGATAATTCAGTCTTTTGTTGAATATATTATGTTACGTTATAATAAAAAAATATTATTTTATTCGACTCTCACGTGTATAAGCACTTTGAACTACACATTCAATTTCCAAATACCTATATATTGTATTGAATACTTAAAGCTATGCTATTCTTGCATTATTAATGTATAGGTATAGGTAGATAAGATTAAATCGATTTTAGAAAGTGTGCGAAACTTTGTAATCATAAAGGTATTCTTAAATACGACACAAATACGTATTTCTCCGGATAATTGCATTTTGTTTAAGCTAGTTTTGAAAATGGAACGATAATATCTAATATAAAGAACAAACAGAAAAGTAGATAACTAAGTTGGAATTAACCTACAATAAATTTTAAGGCTTTTAAACATCCTAATGGATAGTAAGTTAAAGCATAAAAGCGGAAAGAGGATAGCTTGTAGCACAGCTCATTTTATTATATTGTAACTAAGAAAATAATAGTGAAACAAACGCATCATCCCATTCCACCCATAGGTTAATAATTACCATCGGACTGAGTTACAAAGAAAAGTTCATTAAGGTGCGCGTAGCTTTGTAGCGTCAACTTTTATAATTAACAGACGATTTGCCAGCTATTTCTTGCTTCCTTGAATAGAACTATTTGAACAATTTCCTTACAGGTCACCGGGCCGCTATAACGACAGATCCCCGCCCTGATCAGGGTGGTGGAGGAGAGCATAATGTAGCTTCAGCCAGGTAAACAATAAACTGTTTGCTAGTATCAACCCTCGTCAAATATATCCAATAACAATTTTGGCGGTGAAGCCATATCAAAGATTAGTATCATTTGATCTCAGTAACGCAATCATAATACTGCCAGTTGTATTCTCTAAACAATGTTTGGTAAACAATAATAGATTTATATTCTCAATCACCTGCCTATTCATAATTCAATAGGCGTATTTGGACTTACATAACTATTGTCGATATTCTTAGGTACAGACAAATAATAATATTATTACATTTTGTCAACGTTTTCAATAGTAAAAATGTACTTTAAATTGCTTATGATGATTCTCTTACCAGTACCATACACGGTATTTTATGGGATTGGCTTTCATTGGGAATGGAAACTTATTTTTCAGATAGCAATAAATTGTCCTTAATGCTTGGTGTTTGGCCAAAATAAATACAATAAAATCGTCAAAAATATTTGCATTACATCTTATTACATTAAGATAACTTTCTCACAAGCTCTTTTCAAATATTTCATATTCAAAAAATGGTTCGTAACTTTTGTAGGTAGTTGGAGACTTTAAAATAATGTACCATTATACATATATTAAAGCAATTGTTAAACAATAATACCTACTACGTTATTTTAAAGAACATTCACATAGAAACTAAGAATTGGTATATTCAATTAACATTTCTTTGAAATAAAATCAGAGAGAAGTAACATTTTGCGCGCCCCCGTCCTTGTTATCCTGTCTTGTTTTTTAATTATCTTATGCATTCATAATGGGAACGGAGATGAAAAGTTCTTTTTGGTTACAAAAATAGCTGAAGGCTGTACCTACATTCAATTTGAATCATACATAATTATAATGTTTCATTATCCACTTACAAACACTGATATTTTAAAATTATGTGTAAATTGAGCACTAAATAAGTACATGGGAATACGTTTGGTTTAAACATGTTTTAAATTCATTTTGAACTAAATAAGATGATGAGCTTCCTCCTGAGGTATTCCCGGAGCGTTATAACATGGGGCTCTTCAAAAAAGGTGCGAAAAGAGCTCTCCTTCAAAGCCGGCGATGCATTGGCAACTCCTCTGATGAAGTAAATGTCCATAGGCGACGGTGACTACTTTCCATCAAGTAGCCCGTCTGCCTTTTCGCCAGGTTCAATAGTAAAAAAAAACAAATATAATAACAGACTTGGCTAAGTACTGCACATAACAAGCTCACAGCCCAATAATGCAAGTTGAATAGAGAAAAGTTGTTAAATCCTCCTAAACGCATCTCATGAGAGGGTAGTAAATTCTTGCTTTTAAATTTACAAACATAAACGTGAAAACTTGTTCCAGGTAATTTCGTTGATCCTCGTTCCTTCAGGCAGATCTACAAAATTACAAGTAATTACGCCGATGTCTACACCGAAGTAACAATAATAGATATAATGTCTAATTTTATTAAAATAGGAATATAATTTGTAGTTCTTAGATAAATTATTTACTAGTCTTTGCGTCTTTTGAGCCGAGACGCAAAAACTAGTCGATTACAGTATATTGCATTTTATTGGTAGTAAGGTCAAACTGTAATAGACATATATGTAATATATAGGTAGCGTTATGAGTTTATTTTTAGGGTCCAAAAGTAAATGTTAGTGATTCTAAAGCTACTAATGTTTTTTATTCTAGTCTAGACAATTTTGTATAAAAAATATAGCTAAGTATTTGTCAATGTGACATATTTCGTAACTCTCTGTGTATTTTTGTATATAACTGTATAAAGTATATTCCATAATGGTATAGTCACTAAAGTTTCAACGTACCAAATTATAAATACGTGTTCATTATATGCACGAAATTGCTGTGTTTCAGCGCCAAATAAAATTTGTTTTTCATACTGTCTTTTATTTTCAAACACCGGATACCTTTTCAAATATTTTGTCTTTTATTTGACAACTAGCCGACTCGTGACCACTTCATTGAGCTTTAATTATATTTTGTTCTGTCGTAATACAATACAGCACCTATAGCACTCCTGAATAGTGTAGCTTTCTGATTCTGAAAGAATTTTCACCATCGGTTCAGTATTTTCGAAGATTACCCCCTTATAAACAAACAAAGTTACAACCATTGCCTCTTAATAATATATATTTAAAATATTTAACAATTATAAAATGTATTTTATAAGTATTAGAAAGTTATACGTTTTAATAGCTGTAATTGGTAGGTACGTAAAAAATTGTTATCTAGCTGAAGTTTTAGATGAGACGGATAGTTCAAGATGTCACAGATGTATAACTGTAAATAAAACATTTATCTCATTGGTACGGATCAACCGGCTTATTTAAGTTACATCCTTCAAAACCATAATGAAAGTACTAAATAATGTTAACTTTTTAATTAGTGATGACTGAGAGTCGCATAAACGTAAGAGTTGACAAATATAATCAAAAAGCTTCGAACTGCTACGCTATCTAAAGTTACACGTGTTATTGTGAGTCAACCATAAAAGCTAGACATATGCTGTCGTGGGATATTTTTTATATATTTTTAAGGACAATATTTCCCTCATACATGATTTCTGTATAGCTTTAACCATTAAGGTTGCACACGCGACGGAAGCTTAAAAAATGGAGTAACTTCTCCCGTTTTCCCAACAATTCCCTCTAGTGCTCTGCTTCTATTGATTGTAGCGAGATGAAAAGTATTTTATAACCAGCTCAGGAGTATGAAGAATAATCGTTCCAAGTTTCGTTAAAATCCGCTCAGTAGTTTTTGTTTCTATAACGGTTATACAGACAGACAGACAGACAGACGGACAAAAATTTTACAGATTGCATTTTTGGCATCAGTATCGATACCTAATCACCTAAGTACAGAATTGACCTCTCTACAGATTTATTATAAGTATAGAAGAAGATATCATTTATTAAACGATAAGTGCAATAACGGCATAACAAATATCATACAAAAATAATAGTAAAAAATAGTTATAGGCCTTGAATGTAATTTACAATAATTTACAAGGTCCATTATTACGTTTAACCTTCACACAATCCTTTTCAGAAATAAAAGTCTATAAGCCAACCGTGACTATGGCTCTAGAAATGAAGGTCAAAACGAGTCGTAAATGAAACGTGTCAAGTGGCCAGCCTCTTTACTACTGAACCATAGCTAAAAATACTATATCGTTTTCGTACATTAACTAGGATTGTACAATTATATGATTATGATTATAACTTGCTGATTGCCTTTAATTTTGAATGTAGGTCACAGAATCTTAACGTTAAAGATTAGGTATTTGCGATAGCGCCAGCACAACGACTATTTTTGGGATATAAATATATTCTGATTAGTGGAGCGTGACATCAAAATGTCACTTTTTGAAGAATAAAGCCTTCTACCGTTCATAAGATTAAAATAGCTTCAATAAGACTAATTTTTCAGGTGTAGTACCGTATCTTCGATTAAATTCATGGAATAATCGCAATCTATGATGATTTAATCACAGTTATCTTTGGAGGCAGTAACCACTGAATATCATGTACATTACGAGTATGTTTCCTACTGGTATAATGTAAGATACTTACTAAATTTTATTTGAAAGTGTTAATTATGTTACTTATAAAGATTACGCTCATTGATCAAAGGCGCCTAACGAAATATCTAAAAGTCAGCCTAAATAACACGTAGATTAATCAACAAGTGTATAGCGTATCCCTAGCGATCCTGTTTTAACATAAACATCGCTGCGACATGCTTTAGATACCATTTACTATTCGAGATATACGTGAAAGGGTGCTGGACGATAAATACCAGCAGGAATAATAGACAAAAATGAGATATACCTACATCATTTAGAAGGTAGAAGTCCCCAGTCGGGCCATATAGGTACTGTCCTGGTTAGTGGTTGAGTCTACAGGTAGATGAGGATTACCCACTTCAAAAAAAAAAAGGTACATTTTTACGTTTAAGGAACTCGCTTTTGGTTTTCCCTGTTCGGCAAAATTTTGTGATCAATTTTACACTACCTGTCCAATGAGCTAGAGATTTGATCGTAAATGAAAAACGTGGTTTACGATGCAGATATGTAGTTTTTTAATATTAGACAAACTATCCGAAAGGTTTATCACAATTTCGTGTATTGCTGTGTAATATTTTTTACATATATTACAATGCATCATTCATAGCTAATATGTAGTATTTTTTTTATTGACTGAAGTAGCAAACGAGCATGCAGTCCACCTGATGGTAAGAGGTCACTGGACATGGACATCTGTAATCAACTTCACACAGAGCATGGGTTCCATCTGAAGTCAATCACAGATGCGTTGCTACTCCCGACGATGGTCGCGTAATGTGAAAGTGTGCCGGAAACCACACCCTTATATCGAAACGCAAGAGATGCTTCACGCTAGAAATAGGTGAACTACACTGGTTGTACCACCTTAAAAATTGTAATTGAAAAGAAATAAAATACATAAATCGACTAAAAATATATTGGAATCCATAATATGTATAATAAAATATGGAAACCGGTAATTTCGTTAATTCCGCTAATGGACGCAGTCTAAGATAATAGTAGGTACTTCAGAGGAGGCAGTTTAGTGAGATTAATTACGCTCCAAAGGCTTAAACTAATCACCCTACTCCTTGCTTACAAACCACACTAAGTACCTAAGTAATCAACAGCTTCTAGGCAAACGGTAATTTAATACTAAATAAATATCATGCCTGATATCATGAATATGTGGAAATATAATTTTTTAAAATACATCGATGACCAGGTAGTTTTTTTTTTTATGTCTAGTATTTTTCTGCTAAAGAGTTCAAAGTATTATGTGCCTTCGTTCCTTCGTGAAGACAAATGTGAAATAACAACCCTAATTAAAAAAAATGTGTGCGTGTACTAGCGTACACTCGTAAGAAGTGAAACTTCTTTATGACGTTATTTTTCAAAAAATAATTTACTATATGCAACTTTACAGAAATTGGTTAAATAAAGTTAAATTAGATAAAGTTTAATAAAAGGCATTTATTAAACTTTATCTAATAATCTATCTAATATCACGCGTGGTAGGGATAAGAAAAAGATGGCGCGTAACGTAACATAACGTAACGTAACGTAAAAATGTTACACTAAATTTAAAAACAACCCCGATAAAGAAGTTTCACTTCAAAAAGTATCTTTACATTAAATTTATTTTCATTTGGAAGGATAATTAACGTAAATAAGATAAAGATATATTAATTTTAACGAATTAAGTATTTAGTTTGGAAGTAGAATACTGAGATAAGGGTATATTTATTGACAGAAACCCGAATTCGCAACATATTTATTTAAATCTTCTAGTAATCAATTATTTGGTATTTAAGATAGTACAATAATCTTCGTATTTAAAGCCTTATTTTTAAATAAAACTTTTATAGAAATGGAGATTTTTCTTGCGAAGAACCCAAAGATATTTCATATTCTTCACAAAACATACGAAAATCCGATCCGATAAAAAAAATACTTTTTTTCGATATTTGCTCTCTATTTTTGTTAAGGACCACTTTAGTGAACATTGGGCAATTAGCACTAATTATCCAACGCACGCCTTTTTGATATTTCAATAAACACATCCATCAAGGATATTGAACTTCGAGAACAACGTGGATAAAGCCTTATTAAGTCCCTTTCTACCTCGATATATCTAATGGAGGGAGCAGCGTGGCGAAGTATTCTCC
The DNA here is from genome assembly GCA_949699795.1 of Spicauda simplicius. Classification (NCBI taxonomy): domain Eukaryota; kingdom Metazoa; phylum Arthropoda; class Insecta; order Lepidoptera; family Hesperiidae; genus Spicauda; species Spicauda simplicius. The sequence goes on from OX453063.1 coordinate 11,945,604, forward strand.
AGACCTTTCCCAGTTGTGCGAGTGACATAAAGCGGGCAGCCAATATTTCACTACAATATCGAACAAAGTAATTAACTAGCATGATTGATGATCGCACTAATACATTTAAAACATTTTAAAACAAGCGACGGCCAGTTCATGACGTAGTGTTAATTGAAGTCTACGCTACCACGCCTTCTGTCCTTTCGTTAATTTGTTTCGCAAAACAACTAACTTTGAATGGTATGCCATACCACGCCCCTTTATTTCATTAGTAAATGCTACCATGCCTTGTTGCATTAGCTAATTCCATTGAGACGTAGTTAAAAACGAAATAAAAGTTCTAATTTATTTGACAATCTTTTACACAATCAGTAGATACATATTTGTAACATAAAACGTAAGTTTGCGTGTCACAAATTATTTTAATAGCGTTCAAAGCATTATTTTACGAAATACGTTTCCGGGAACCATTTTTATTTCAAAAGGTTTCGAACTAAAATTGTCGTCTCATGTGTGGCGGTGGCTATTCTCGGTCGAAGAATACTAGTTCAGCGACATATAAAATAAATGTTATGCTGGAGTGATAATATTAATGTGTAATACAGCATGTAAAAAATAATTGAAGTCAATTACATTTTATTGTTCTGTAAAGATAAAAATCCGACTGAAAATGTTATTATGGGTAAGTATGAACACTTTAAAGTGGAAAAAATACTGCTAGCTTGACGTGGTACCTACAGGATAATGTGAAAGTACTTAGCGGTAAGCCGCTTAATATCTGCACTATGCTATAAAAGGATTTAATTTAATAACCTAAGAAATCGATTCAAATATCCTGCACATTTTGCTACGTTCGATATCATTTTGTAGCTACAGTTGTTCTTCGATATGACTAAGTCATTAAACTATTATAGCCGCCCTAAACTTTTATCGTTAACTTTCTCGCCAGTTCTTGTGACAAATAAGTATAGACTTTGTTGTCAAGGTTCTTATGTAACACTTTCTAAGACTTAGATAAAACGATATCTTTTAGTATTTACTTGTTAAATTATACATTCTATTTTTAGTAACGTTTTCATCTCTTTGTAACAATGTTACAAAATATTAAGTACTTAAAGTTCATTTCTAATATGCTTTTATTTAAATTAATGTTTTACTTACTACACAAAAAGTGATGATTCAATTACTCTGAATTGGTACATATTGGTTTATTCGCCAAAGAATCATTAGTAAATTTATATTTTGGTTATCCGCAAATTAAACTATGCTCGGCCAGCTTCGACTCACAGTGATTTCTAAATATGTGTGTATACCTTACACACACACGCACACGCTTTCTACACTCATAGCCCCACAGTAGGATTTGCTCCTGTGTCGTGGGTACCGTGGACACACACAAGACGAACACACAAACACCCAGACCCAGAACGTTTATAGCTTTTCGTTACATTTGTTCATTTTTTTCCACTTTATATCAAGGTATACATATAATGTTAATTCTTTTTGAAATGGCAAATCCCATGACTGCAGAAGAACAGATATCTCGATGCTAGCTAGCAAAGTTTAAGCTTGAATTTCAGAACTAACAATAGAACTCAGCCAAAGACCGTATCTCTAAGGTAGTTCGTAGAAACTCGAAAATACACCATTGCATTATCCATGGCAAATAAGCTTTATTATTAAACATACAGATTTAATCGTTATATTTTATTTAAGTAGTTTATTTTTATTCAAAGGTATCGGATTATTACGGCACAACTACACCCCGCCTCGTCATTATTTCTCCTTCAGCAGTGTTAAGTGCTGATGTTTTCTGGTTTTTAAGTTGTGGTAAGAGAGATATATGGTCCGGGATCTGCGGTCCATTTTTACCATTAACTTGATTACTAACAATAATAATAATAAAATAGTTTATTGCCCCAAAATTGACATACACAATAATTTAACCACAAGCAGGAGAAATAACAAAGGAGAAACATTAAAATAGAGACAATAACAAATTAAACAAAAAAATCTGACAAAAAATACGAGGGCAAAGCAAGAGGCTTTGCATTTGGCTGGTCAAAGACACGGGTCCCGTATAGCGTTGTTTTTCTGCCACTGCCCTACACTCTCTAGGATATGGTGTGGGAGATGGTTGTATGCTCCCAAATCCCAACCGACACAAACAAAAAGCAAACACAAGAAATATCAAACAATAATAATAATAATAATAAATGCGACGGCGAATTGAAGAGAAAAAAAGTATATTATATAAAATTTCGCTTATTGTGTTAAAAATAGGAAGACGAAAATGTGAGTTCTTGTCGGTTTCATTATATATATTACGGTAAATGTGAATACTGCGGTCATTACGAGTATGTACAATTACCGGGAACTATGCATAATTACCAGTGCTCATGGTAAAGGTTGTAAAAACTTTCGAATTAATTACATTTACCGGAAATTATATAAAATTACCATACTCTTTTAGTAAATGTAGTAAATAATTCGTTTCTTGAGTACAAATGGCTTAAAATCCCGTATTTCGTACCAAGTTTGTAAAGATTTTCACTCTCGATCGAAATTACAACGGCTATTATATTTCGGCCATCTGCTTTGGCTCGATCTACGTCTGGTACCTTAATTCTTACGCATTGACCTATTTCTATAGCAGGATAGCCTCATAGAGACTACGGCTTATTCCTGAGTGATGAGCTTTATTTTTCATAAATTAAATAGATTTTATTCCTTCGGACCATTTCCCGTGCCGTTCGCTCTCCATTCCAAAGCTTAAATCAACATTTACCACGATCGCGCGGAAGTTTTATATAATTACCGGTAAATGTGGATAATTTACTACATTTACCATGTGCGTTGGTAATTATCTATAATGACCGGTAATTATAGATAATTACCGATTACTTACATTTACCGTAACATATATACCAATTTTCCTGTAGGACTTTGTGTAACTTGACCGAAGAACACACTAATCTATCATGTGGTATGTTTGTCCTACAGTAAGTAACAAAAAAACATCTTGTTGTATAAGTGACAATTTCTGGCTGACAAAGACTGGGACAACATTCCGCGCGATTTGTAGGACAATAGGAGTATTAAAGTCTCAAAATAGTAGGTTAGTAATAATTTTTCATGACGTCATTATCGACAAATGTTGTAAAGGATAAAATAAAATATGTTTTTGAAAAAAATAGATAAATGTCTTGAGGTTGAATATAAAATAACGGTGTTAGGAATATTTTTTGTGCTCGTTAAATTAAAATATTTTGGCCCTGCTAACTCCTCTAGCAACCACAATCAAGAACAGTCATAGAAGTTGACCGTCTCATGGAAATCTAGCTACTCTCAAAAAACTAGCTTGTTAGTAATCAAAGGTAAAAATTGATGTTGGATCATGGACCAATATATCTCTAAAGCGTTTCAACTTAGTTTTCAAAGGTAGCAGCGTATCTGTAATCATTAACAGATGTCCATGAGTTGAATTGGCCATTTACCATCACCCGATGGTTATATACACAGTGTCAGTAACGTTAAGAATCTAAGGGAACGTAAAAAAAATATTATTTGTTAGTGTAAGTTTTAATGTAATGATGTAATTTTGGCATAATCCGTAGTATGTCCCAATTTCTACAACAAGTTACCTTAAACTTAAGAATAGGATGAAACCAGATTTAATGAGCGTTGTTAAATGCTCTCGGTTGATGATCACATATTGGTCACACACGAAAAAACACGAAATAAGTCCATTTAAATACTTAAACCGAATAATAAACATTAAGCGAAGGCAAAACGAATTCAATTTGGCTCCAAATCTATATCCATTTAAACGGTATTTGGGATCGGTTGATTAATTCAAGATAATAACAATTTCTATTAAGCTTCGTATCGAACTCCGTTTGTATATAGTGTTCGGTAAGTATTCAGCATAATACGAACGAAATAGATTTTGCTTAATACATTTTAATTATATTACGTAACGTTTTAGACATGAGGTTATTGCTTTAATTACAATATTAATATTCACAATTATTATAGCACGTACTTGTAGACCAAGAAACCCCTCCTTATTGATTAATAATAACTTGAACGATTAAAAACATGTTTTTGACAACAATTATCGAACATGCTTTACGAACATGCGGTAATGTATTTGGATTAATTTTAATATTTATTGTTTCCTCTAGCTTTGCGACGCCGTACCAGGGCATCACACATTTCTTGTTATCTAATTAAGTAAAATAAGTTATGTGTGTATTATGCAATAAAAAAATAAATAAACATTAGCTAGACATTGACATTTCTAAGCAATTCCAAAAGGTCTTAGAACGAGTGTAGTTCGACCGGGAAGGTACCACCGCCACACTTTATATGAGGCGACCATCCTAGTCCTCGGGCGCAGCAACGCATCTGTGATTGACTTCAGGTAAAACCTATGTTCTATATAAAGTTTCTTACAAATGTCCATGGGCGGCAGTGATCACTTACCATCAGGTGGACTGCATGCTCGTTTACTATTTCATTATTATGAAAAAAAATAAAAAAAATAATGTGTTGCTACTCACGAGGACTGTGGTCAACTCATACTCGTATGAAAGAGAGCCGGTTACCACGATCTTTCACCGAAACGTAAGAATTGTTAAACGCTAGAAATAGGTGTGGGTGTTTATAGTTTTTATTTATAAGTGCTAAGTACGTTAGCTAAAGACATACAACAAGTGTGGAATAAATCCGTTTATATACTGAGACTGTAATTGTCCACTTTAACCGTGCTTTCCTCTGCTCTCCTTGTAGTTATTATTTATGATCGAAGTTTTCCTTAACGTCAATTGCACATATTATATACATGAACAACGCGAGAAGTTTTCAAAGTTTACCATTCACCTGTATTCAGCACAAGCTTACCTTTGCACAACCAGCGCCATACAAGGCCTGTCTTTTAGCATTCCTTGCTAAGTAATAACTGCCATACTTGCAAATGTATGACTGAAGTTAGATTTTTTTTATTTACTTCATAATAAACGTTCTTGTGGATATCTACAAGAACAACCTGAATATCCCGTTTTGTCAACAGACACCTTTATATTGAACACTAAAGCACAATTCTGAACTTCATTGAGCTTGCATTTGGCGGAATACTGAAAGTGCTTTCAATCCCTATTTCACCCTCTTAGAGGGTATATTTCCGAAGATGGTGAAAAAGAGTTTTCATTATTCCTGAATACCAAGTTTTTCATACAAACCTGCTACAAAAAAATAGTTTTTCATAGTAGTTTGGTTTTACATTAATATGTCTTTAAGTCAGTCAGATTTAATTTTCAAATTAGTAATATAATTTAACTCATAAGCACTAAAGAGTATCGATTTCAACTTCGAAGCAAAAAACCCTAAAACAATTTTCTACCCCACTAGGCGATGAGTTTCAATAAAATACGAAACACGCTTCAAACAATTCTGTTAAAGAATGTTATCCGAAATTAGATGTAGATTGGACCAAGAAATTACGATGTCCCATACAAATTTTGCCCACGATTGGCCCCCTTAGGGGGTGAATTTCCCAAAAACCTTTCTTAGTGCTCACTTGCGTCATGAAAGGAACCTCTGTACCAAATCGTCTGTACGTTGATATATCAGTAGTTTAATCACTTTTCCTTTTTATTTAAACATAGATGTGGATACCACGGACTGAAAACTAAATATACACACACCTAATCTTAAAGTAGAAACATAAATTGTAGTATTTAGAAAACTTAGGAAAGTGTAGTACCTATTTACAACGATTGAAACTTTTTTTAATGAAATATAAATTTGTATATCTTTTTGTGCAGATTTAGTACCACTTGGTTTGATATTTAAATTTGACTCTAATCTTTGAAATGCAAATACTCATCACTATTTCACAGTAGTGCAGCATAACTGCAATTAGTATTAAAACTGACGCTAAATTTGCTTTACATTTATCAAATTTATACATAAATTAATATAAACCAGGAATAAATAGTTTTGTCTTAACAAATCGCAATGTGTCTGTCGTTAGAATGCACTGACTATGTTAATCCACGCCAACTTGCGATATTCAAGGAAAAATAATCTTGCAATTTAAAACTACACGTATATCAATCCTTTGAAATAAATACTTCTTTTGTCTTTCCGTCTGCAAATCACTTTTATAACCGTATTGATAAAAAGAACAAAGCAAGGTGCTCTTTCCACGCTCGATACTAACGACCTCGAATCTTTTCGCATCGCAATGATAAAATCTTTAAATTAAGAATGTATAAATAAACAATCGTAGCACTTTAAATTATAGCACACGTCAATGTTCCCATTTATTCATCGTAAAACGTCGATCAAATTGACGCCGTTCCCGATAGGTGACGTATATCGATGAGATTAACATACTTCCCAAAGCTTTTAAAGTAAAGCAAAGCAATTTATCGCGGGCGATTTTTCTTTTCCGATATAAATTTGTATATCGTGATTCATCATTGCTAGCGTGAAAACATATGGTTTTGTACCCGGTTTGATCAATTTTTTGAACTCTTTGATGCGAACATAATCACGAACAAACTGTACATACGCAAGACACGTGTTGGAACAAAATTGACAATATCAGGTACAAGTAGGAATTATATGGAATTTAATACAAAGTCCAACGACTTTGTATCTCGTCAACCCATTATTGTCCCACTGCTGAGCACGGGTCTTCTCTCAGAATGAGAGAGTTTAGGCCATAGTCCACCGCGCTGGCCAAGTGCGAATTGGTGGACTTCACACACCTCCGAAAACTTTTTTTTTTTAAGAATTTTCGGGTGTGTAGGTTTCCTCACGATGTTTTCCTTCACCGAAAAGCAGTGATAATTAATTTCTAATACGCACATGAATCAGTGGTGCGTGCCTGGGTTTGAACCTCGGACCTCCCGATCGAGAGGACAAGTTTCAACCATTAGGCTATCACTGCTCGACTTTGTATATGAGAAGAAATTCAATATAATTCCGTTTGATCTGCGCTTAAATGTTAACATCCACGAAACAAAATAATATATTTAGATGGTAGATATATAGGTTCGACACACAGCGAATTATACTAATGCACATATTAGAACAATAACCACTAACCAAAAAAAGACAGAAATATTTGAAAAAAAAGAGACTATTTTAGATTGGCAATAAATATCATATAGATTTATTTTACGTTAAAATGATAACGTGATAAGTTATCACTCCCAAGAGATATCAATTGAACTAATTAGCTTATATTGCTCACTGCAAATTTCCGTAACCAACTTAATCATTCTTGGTCACGTTTGTGTTTTGTGACTGTGAAATGTCCGTCGCAGGAGAAATTTACATAAAATTAAAACTTAAAGCTAATAGCATAGATAAGAAATAAATTATTTATGGAATAATATCTATAACATACCGAATTTATGGGTAAAGTAATTTTTTCGACTATGTTTTGGTCATTGCTTGTTTTTCATACATTCAATGTCTTTTTGATGTCGGGAATAATGTAAATTTTACACAATAAACTTAGTTAAGAAACACACATCTAAAAAGGTCCCATTGATTTTATAAACAACTTCAGACTTTATAGTCTGAAGTTTTAAATTAGGAAGAATTTAAGACATGGTCGAATATAGATTGGTAGACTCCGCATCTACCTTTTAGGATCTTTACAGGTGGTAGAACCAGTGTTGTTTGAACGGGAAAGTACTACCGCCAAATCTACTTCTAGCATTTTTGCGTTTCGATGGAAGGGTATGGTTGTCGGCACACTTTTATATGAGGTGACCATCATAGTCCTCGGGAGTAGCATCGCATCTTACATCTTGATCTTACACGCATTATCAATGCATTACAGACGTCTATGGGCGGCAGTGACCACTTACCATAAGGTGGGCTGCATGCTCATTTACTACTTCAAACAGATAAAATAAAAAAAATATAGAGCTATGCAAGATTAATTTAGATGTTTTGTTTTACCATTGGGACATGAGGCAATTAATTTCTGATAAGCTTATAATGAAAAAATCAAAGATACACGCTAAGATTCGAACGACAGACACCCAGTGTATGAGACCAGAGTAAATACCACTAAGCTACGAGTGTAAATGAAAAAAACATAAGAAACACAAATTATTACTCACGTAGGTATATTTAGATTCATAAATTTAATACAGAATACGTATCTCGGGATTCTTAACCATACAATCATACCATACCGTCTTACGTGTCATTCCTACTATCTATTTGTTCCTTCACGCAATACAGAACTCTAACAATGTTGAAAACTCTGTTCTACTTTCATTTATTGTCACAAACTTCACTCGTGTAAAGCTCTTGAAGGTTCCGTTCCAATAAAAAAGCCTTAGAAATAAATAATAACATGAGCTTTATTTTTCTATAAGACTGAAGCAGAAAATGAGCATGCTGGGTATCGAATGGTCACCATTAAATTGTAGCTTGCCAAAGACATAAACATAAGTATAATTACTCTCTCGAAAAATATTCTTTTATTGTCAGATAAAAACTAAGTCTTATCACATAAAGGTGATTTCTTTCAAGGTAAGGTAAATAGTGAACCACAAAATGTAAAAGAATACGTTTTATGTGCAAGAGTATGTTATAATTACTGTCATATAAATATTTATATCAAAAACTAAGATGTAAAGTTATAACGTGTTATATTAAAAAAATAGTACAATTTCGTCTACATGAATACGAAAGCATGCTTCGGAGTAAAATTAGGACACAGGTGAATCTCTTTCCGCATTTGTATGTGCATAGCAAATGTCTGGATGTAAGCTTTTCTCCACAGCAATGCAGAAACTCTACGATACACGTGTTAGGGATTTAAACGAGGTACCTCTGTGATACTGCGATCAAATGGATTTCTTTTAAAGCTTGGAATCTACTGATTATATTTGAAAAAGGCAGATATCGTACGCCAAACAGCCAAATGCAAAGTGGAAAGAGAATACGTTAGGTTTTTAATAACATTTATGTTCCTCGTTTTATTTTTAACGACCATAACAATTGTCTTAAACATTCTTTGATGTATTCGTACTGTGTGTTAGCCCATGCACTCTGACCATAAATTTGTAAATGTGTTGTTCAAATTTTATTTACCTTATAAATCAACATGATTTTTACGCTCAATGGATGGTGATAAACTTTGGAGTATATTTTCGAAATGCAAGCGCCGGTTGAATAAACAGTTAAGCCGAAATACAAAACCGATCTTCATTTACAAAGTTATTTAAGTTATATATTTGTAATTTGAGACTATATTCAGTAGTAAGTTTTTGACAAATAATTGTCTAATAGTAATGTCTCAGAAGTCTCCAAGATAGTGGTGAAAACCCATTTAATTTGACTCCTGACGTATTTCTGCCTAATACCAAATATTTTAAAACGCAACCGTGTTCTGATCTGAAAAGTGTGGTCAGTGAGACGTATTTATTAGGAGCGTTCCAATTATATAAAAAAAACAAGACGTAAATATATATTTAATAAATTGTTAATTAAATTATAGTAAATGTGAAAGTTTATGACCATATAATTATGTGTGTTTGTTACTTTTTACTCAAAAACTTCTGTTCGGATGTGGCACACATATAGTTTATGGCTGAACTAACACATGGAATACTCATTACTATGGTAAATATGTTCAAATGGACCAGAGCCATAAGTTAATTATCTATAAATTAGATGAGTTATTTTAGGTAAATTTATACACCACTTTTTACCTTAAAAGTTGAATGTGCAGGCGAACAGTGAACCTGCTAATCACATTAGCACCTGTTCAGGAACATTTTCTGCACAGTCTGTAAGAAATACCCGAGTTACAGGAAATATTGAATTACGGGGTGCTTCGTTCATCGTTATAGCACTTCTGCTAACCTGTCAATTTTGGGCGTAACTTTGCGAAGAAGACAAAATTTCTGGTGTATTATTAATTACGAAAGTAAATTTTGAAAGGTAAATATCCTAACGTTGGATCGAGAAGGATTGTTAACATTTTTTTAATATAAATGCATGTACGACATAAAATTTATGTAAGTACTTCAATCATTGAAACCATATTTTTATATGAAATTGACTGCCACTTCTGTTCCCACATTTAACGGGTAATGAAACGAAATCGACACTAAATCGTTTATGTCCTATATTTTTATGTAATAAAAGCACTAATCAACCAAACTGCTCCTAAGCAATGTCGTCCAGCCTGGAGGTAATGGACAATGTTTCTTATGTAATGGACAAAAATATTAGGGAGTTTTAAGAGGTGAAAATTGTATGAGTTCTAAATTTTCATAGAAATATAAAAACATTTTTTTTAGTTTTTACGCGACGGAATTTGAATTGAGAGTTTTGAGTTAAAATTCACGTTTTTTAAATTGTTTTAGGAAAAAGTTTTCAAATAGTTGGCAACCCTGCTCATAATTGGTCACTGTCGTCGGGCTTAGCCCCTCACTAAACCTAAGGATTAAGTTGGAACACCTCAATAAAGTGCTTCTGTCTTAAACGTCCACCAAAAGAAAACAATGTACCAACGATTTTACCGATGTTGTATAAATAGTTTCATATATTTAACGTAAGTATAATAATTAGTTAATTGTCCACCAATTCGCACTTGGCCAGCGCGGTGGACTATGGCTTAAAACTCTCTCATTCTGAGAAAAGACCCGTGCCCAGCAGTGGGACAATAATGGGTTGACGAGATGTAATAATTAATAAATTTAGAATAGTTAATTCTCTATTTAATAAATAACACAGGCCATTAGCCAGTTTACGGAGACTTAACCGAAATAGCCCATTTTCATTATAAAGCTACTAAATAAAGCAGAAACACCAAGCCGCAAGCGTGGGCAGATACAGACCAAACGTTTACATATTTGCGTAGTCACGTTAATAACACTTAAATTTAGTAGCAATACGATTTATTCGAGTTTTAAAGGAAATAAATTATATAGAAATACATTTTATACAGCTCAATTTTGCATACATTGTTTGAAAGTTATAGATACAACGATGTCTTTCTGGATCAATAATAGCATTTATTCACATTTACGTCACGACTAAGTTTAGGTATTAATGTTAAGTTGAAAGCGTTGACATTAATACCAATAATAATGATATATTTAGCACAAACTAGGATGTTGTACATTTGCCTTTTTATATTAAAAAATATGTAACAGCAAAAAAACACAATACAGTCTAACGTTTTGTCTCTACCTTCAATTCTTACCATTCTTAACTTTTTATTCTTACCTTCAATTTCATCCTTCAATCCAAATATATTTATTAACAATTTTACTAGTACATAGGACGTCATTTTACATTTATTCAGCAGTTGGACCTAAGAACGAAACTATCGATATACGACTTAGAGGAGTTGGCTCCCCCCTCGGAGACATTTTTTTTTATCTGACTGAAATAGCAAACGAGCATGCAGTCCACCTGACGGTAAGTGGTCACTGCCAATCTGTTAGCAACTTCATACAGCCCATGGGTTCTATCGAAACGCAAGAAATGCTTCACGTTAGAAATAGGTGTGGCGGTGGTACTTCCCACCACCACCGATTACCACCTAAACAAAGACTGATCCTGAGTGTCAACATTATGCTTATTAAGAAATATAGTCCCACTTATTTTGTTATAAAACAATGCAATGAATACAAATTGTTTTTTTTATTCTAGAAGGGCATGCAGTTAACCCCATATAGTATTAATTCCACCGTAGCTTGGTTATAGTCGCGATGGTCTGTAAACCTCAAAACAGCGTTTAACACTTATTTTATGACAGAAATAGATTGTGCCTATAGAATCGACCCCTGAAGGGTTCTAACGCCTATAAAAAAGACCTTAAAGTATACCAAGCTCTACTCTTTAGCATGCATTAGAAATTTATTGCCTCAAAAATATAGTAAAGAGTTTCAAGGGCTTTGGGCATATTACGAGATCTATTTTCAATAAATTTCCGGAGAATGAGAATCCGTCCGTTACCTACGCGCAAAGTAGGTAATAAATTTTGAACCCTCACAACTGGCAGCATTATCGAACAGTATGGATTTTAAAATTTATTCTAAGATAATGTCTAATTAGTTGCCAGCGTTAAATTTAACGAAATGAATAATTTATATAAAAATTACGAAATCAATTAAGGAGCCATCTTGTTGTTCAGGAATGAAGTCCGTTATAGACGTCCAATGAAGCGCCTGTTAGCTTTGGCCTCTTAGCTAAGTCGTGAAGGCTTGCTTGACTTGACTGTACTCGAACTTATTAGACTATAATATTGAACAGCCTGGCTGAGTCCGGTTCATATGTTTTTTGTGTATCGCTTATATTATTACATATTATGTGACTAAATACAAAAATAGGTACACAATAAACATTTAAGCAAGTTGTTGTTTCTTTCTTCTTACAACTATGTATATTCTGCATTACAAGGCCAAGCTTACAACAATGATTTTTTTGGAATAACATGAAATTACATTACAAATCAATAAAATTTGATCTGCTTTAACAGTAAGTACCTACAAATCATTTTTTATTTTTTTTATTTTATTTTATTTATTCACAAAATCCACAGCTTATTACAATAAAATTACGCTCTAAACTTATAATGTAGATCTTGAAGCCAATTACGGATTTACAATATACTTATTTAGCTAAAAAAAACATCACAAAGTATTCATCATATTTCTTACTAGTAGATGTATGAATATAAGAAAATCATAATAAAAATGAGATAATTCTTTACATTAAAAAAAACATGAACCTGATGATCATAACACCCACGACACAACAAATATTCCTAATGTGGGGCTACGAGTGTAGAATACGATAATATTAGTATGCGATATTATTATTATAGAGCAGTGATAGCCTAATGGTTGAAACTTGCCCTCTCAATCGGGAGGTCCGAGGTTCAAACCCAGGCACGCACCACTGATTTATGTGCGTATTATACATTAATGATCACTGCTTTTCGGTGAAGGAAAACATCGTGAGGAAACCTACACACCCAGGAGTTCTTTAAAAAAAAAATGTTCTCGGAGGTGTGTGTAGTCCACCAATTCGCACTTGGCCAGCGCGGTGGACTATGGCCTAAACTCTCTCATTCTGAAAGAAGACCCGTGCCCAGCAGTGGGACAATAATGGGTTGACGACGATATTATTATTCATTTAAAATTCAATTCAACAAAATTTAAAGCATCGCCAATAGATAAAGCCGGATTAAATCCAAAATATATTTTAGTGTGACCGTTCTCAAAATGTCTCTAATTAATTAAGTCGCTGTGCATTTGAAGCAGTGTAGACTTAGTTGAATTTAGTTCTCTTTTTTGCCCAAAAACCCGGCGTATATTTGCAAAAGGTAAATCGGCACTCCGTAAAGCGAGTGCAAATAACGGTCATCTCATTTCCCGGCGAGTTTCAAGAATCCGAGTGCACAAACGCCCTGCCATTTCAAACGAGCTGTTATGCCTTCCATTACCCGTAATGCTGCGATGAAAACGATCAGATCATAGAAGGTACTTCCGAGAATAAATTGGATGTGCTCCATTCAAAAAGGCTAGAATGTTTCGTTTTATTTAATACATATGTAGGTTTTTATTTTATTTTAATACATAAACTCCAAAGACTCCGATTTTCGGGACAACCAACCCAAAAAATATGTAATGCAAGCAAGCGGCAAAAATTGCACAAGAAAGCTGATCTAATAAATATTTGTATATCAAGCACAATTTATTTTTTTGTGAATGAATCAAATAAACTAATGTGGTCCTTGCATTGGTGGACAATCTAACTGTTGTTGACTTGCTTAGATACCTATGGGGGTACAACCCATTATTATCCGACTACTGGGCACGGGTCTTCTCTCAGAATAACAGAGTTTTAGGACAAAGTCTATCGCGCTGGTCTAGTGCGAATTGGTGGGCTTCACACACCTCCAAGAATTGATTTTTTTAAAAGAACTCTCGGGTGTGTAGATTTCCTCATGATGTTTTCCTTCACCGAAAAGCAGTGATATTTAATTTCTAATACGCACATAAATCAGTGGTGTGTGCCTGGGTTTGAACCTCGGACCTCCCGATTGAGAAGGCAAGTTTCAACCATTATACTCTCACTGCTCTCGATACTAAATTACGTACCTTACCCTGAGTACTAGATTATTGGAAATATGCTGAATCTTTAACTTCAGTATTGTTTTAATAAATTGCAGAATAATTAATTATTAATAACTTCCTGTAACTGTATCCAAAAATACGGAGTAAATTTATATTATAACTGGTACGTTTTTATGGCTTTTTAAATTTTAATGTTATTAAAGAACGAAAAAGAGTTGATTACGAGTTTAATAGGTAACTTCAACATTACAACCAAACGTACAACTATTGTACTTAAAAAGTAGGTACAACAGTTGAAATTATTATATTAATACGTGAAGCAAAAATTTGTGACGGATTTTTAAGTAATATGCCGCGGACGGATTAGTATGAAATTTTGCACGGTTATAGTGGACGTAGAGAAGGAGTGCAGAATGTTAATATTTTTTTCAAATAATGCATTTTTCATACATAAAATCAACTAAAAACACATTACACACACTGCCTTGCATTTGTCACAAACACATATGTACTTAGTAAATGAAAATGAAAAGACACAACGTCAAGAATGTCAGATGACATTTGATTTTTAATTTAAATTACGGTCGAATTTCGGCCGATGCTACGGGTGACTAGTGTATGTAAATCTGCATAGGACTTAATAAATAGTTGTTCAACTAAAATATTACAAATAACTTCGATCGTTTTTTGATAAATACCTACTCGTATGTATACAGTACACTGTATATCGTCACGACAAAGCAATCCGCGACTACACACAGACGTTCGGTCAATACGCGAAACTAGCAAACTAGTATGCACATGAATCGATAACGACTGTACTGTTGGCACATTCACGTCGACGTAACTGTTTGATCGTACTATCACACAGCTCGGCTAAACTATTCCAACGATATAACAATTGTTTATATGCTGTAGCCGTAACTATGAAACTAAGAGATATGTACACACAAAATATAAGAAATATCTATAGTTATCTTATCTATAGTGTAACTAAATACTTACTTTCAGCAATTGGGTCGGTCGCTAATTACTTGGCAAGCTTGATACAAAGATTGACATGAACCATAAATCTCTTAAGAAGTACGGAGGTAATTAGATGAATTTGAATTCATCCCCGATTTGAGCCAATATTACGCTAGTAAGTTTGGATAAGGCATATCTTTATTATCTTTTCCTTACCACATTCTCTAAACCAGAAACAGCAGCTTCCAAAATCATTTCATTGCCGAAATTGTGCCCCCAGAATCGAACTCCTGAAAGACACTTTACAAGATACATACATACTCAGAATACTCACACACACACGCTTTCTACACTCATAGCCCCATAGTTGGATTTTCTCTGTACTGTGGTTACCATGGATACACACAAGACGAATACACAAACACCCAGACCCAGAACACGAATCTAAACTCGTCATTCAGATACCTATCTTACCGGGAATCGACCCATTGCGCGTCAGACCGGCATGGTAACTGCTCCGCCACGCGGGTCGTTAAAATTAATATAATAATAGACATCTCTATTTGAACTTAAAGGTATAAAATCAAGTTCATTAGTATTGATCTATTTGAACTTAAAAGTATATAATAGAATTCAATAGTATTGACTAAAAACTTATTACCTCAAAAATGTAAAAAAAAATTGGAAACTTATTAAGCTCGAGATTTATTTCCAATCAATTTCCAGAAAATGAGAATTCGTTCGTTACCTGCTCGCAAGTACCTAATTAATTTCGAATCCTCACGACTGGCAGTAATATCGAACACTGGGGGTTTCATAATGTATTCTGAGAGAATTTATAATTAGGTGTCAGCATCAATATATTAAAGAAATCGTTTATATCAAAAAAAAAAATAAGGAATTAAGTAGAACCAGAATACTTTGACCCGGCAGATACTATCACCATATTTTTTCTAGTGTCAAGCAATTCTTGTATAATACAATATTTTGGTGAAAGAGTGCATGAATGGAATGCATGAGTGAATGAATGGAATATCGATCATTTTACTCCTCAGGAATGAAGTCGGTTAAAGATTTCCAAGGCAGTGCCTCTTAGCATTGTCCTCTTAGCTTAGTCGTCTTGCTTGCTACTTCTTTATTATGACTATACTCGAACTCAATAGCTCAGACTAATTACTTTTTTTATACTTAAACCTTACGATAAGGCAGACGGGCTACCTGATGGAAAGTAGTCACCGTCGCCACTGGATATTTGCGACACCAGAGGAGTCGCCAATCATCTCCGGCTTTGAAGGAGAGCTATTTTCGCACCTTTTTTGAAAAGCCCCATGTCATAACGCCCCGGAATACCTCAGAAGGATGCCCGTTCTACATCTTGAACAGCTTTATTTGATCGATAATACACTGTGAAATGTTCTAAGTCTGGTTAAAATGGTTTTTGTGTATTGCTTACGCTCCAAAGACCTTAGGTGGCTCTTAATGGAGATGAAATTCCAGTATGTCATTTTCCTACAACACACATGAATATGCGACTAAATACAAAAGTAGTTACACAATGAAAAACAAAGCAAATTGTTAGGAATTTCGACTTACAATGTTAATCTGAATTTTAATCCCAAGCATACAACTATGCCTTTTTTCATGATATGCTTATCAAAAATTATTAATTTGACTTGATTTAGTTGTACCCTCAAATGCTGTACCTATAAATCGAAATAAAAAAGTTAATACTAAAGATAAAAAGAAAACGCTTAACTCCTTTCTCCTGAAAACGTTCTGGATCTTAGAGTTTCTACGTGGCAAAGCACCCACGATACAGGAAATAATCTAAATGTGTAGAATTTGTCACTATTACGCGTTATTTTTATAATTATTTTATATTATTTTAATAATTTAAAAAGGTTCCAAAAATACATATAAATGCAGCCAAATAAAATTAAAAACATACTTCAGTGTGCCCGACCTCAAAATGTAAATTATTATTATTAATAAACTCATCGTACATTTGCACATAAAGCTGGTTAAATTGAGTTGCTTTATATTCCCAAAAATCCCGGTGTATATTTAACAAAAGGTAAATCTGCGCTCCGCAAAACGAGTGAAAATAACGGTCATCTCATTTCCTGGCGAGTTTCAAGAGTTTGAGTCCACAAAAGCGCTGCCATTTCAAACGAGCTATTATGCCTCCTATTATCCGCACTACGGTGATGAAAACGATCGGATCGTGAAAGGTACTTCCGAGAAAAAATTGGATGTATAGCATTCAGAAAACGGGAGAATGTTATGTTAGTAGAAAGTATACTGTTCGGCCGGAGAGGTACCACTGCCACCAAATTTTTAGCGTAAAGCAGTTTCTACGTATGTGACAGTGTTTGGATGCTGGATCACTCTTATGAGCAGCCATCTTATTCCCTAGAAAAAATCAACGCATTTGATCGACTTCGTTATGAGAACAAAAGAACGTTAATACAAAGCCATGTGTCTGCATTATTTAATTTAGAAGTTTTTGTTAGGGAATCTTCTGTTAACTCAAAACGCCTTATATACTAATCAAATAAACACGTACGTTCTTAGGAGAACCAACGTAACACTAGAATACAATTCTTATTCGTGTTATTACCAATAAACTTAATGGTAAGATTTACCGAGAACGGGAATAGTTCTAAAGTAGGTATAGCCGTGATAACAAAATAACATTAGAAATACTTCTTAATTCTAACCAAAAACCGAGCTCTACTTGAAACAATTTGAATCTACTTGAAACAATTGAAATTTCGTCTGCCTCTAGCACAAAGAGTACAAGTTTTTCGGATGCCAATAAGTCTAATACTAGAGTTAAAACCTTCATTTCGGTTTCAGATAATAGAAATAAATAAAATCTTTTGAAACGTTGTCCCAAATGCAAAGGAGAGCATAGGTTGTGTTTTTGAGCTATTTAATATATTATTCATGTATTATTTTTTATTTTTTCAACTGTAAGCATATTTTTTTCGAAACCGAGAAAAGAACATTGTATATATACGAACAGTCTACAAAAATATGAGCTTTCATCATGTCTACTTCATTTGTCAGAAGAGCTTTTGTGTAGGGGTAATGTCACTTCAAAGCGAGGATCGGAAGAGACATCCGCTGTATTATAAGATTTGACATTGCAACTATAAAGGTAAGCTACCCATTTTTAAACAAATATCCAGTGAACGCTGGAAAGGTGACAATTATTATGGGAGTTGAGCGTTTATTATTACTAAATGATTATGTGCATTTATGATAAGTACAAAAGAAAATGTTTTTTTATCAAATTAAGTTATTACAGTGCAATGAGAGCGTTCTCATTAAACTGTAATAACTTTATTGGAAAAAAACTTTTACAAATTACGTACATACTATTTATGTTGTAGTAAATTATAATTTGATAAACTTAAATTAGTTATTCTTAAATAAGTATATACATATGTAAACCATTTTTGACTGCTTATCGATGTTCAACCCTAGTTTCTTACGAACCTCGAGCAGTTGAAAGCTGGTTACTTAGGATTTGATGTGTGTGTATGACATTTTAGAGCAGTGATAGCCAAATGGTTGGAACTTGCCCTCTCAATCGGGAGGCTCGACGTTCAAACCCAGGCACGCACCACAGATTCATTCATGTGCGTATTAGTAATTAATTATCACTGCTTTTCGGTGAAGGAAAACATCGTGAGGAAACCTACACACCAAGAGTTCTTAAAAAAAAAAAGTTCTCGGAGGTGTGTGAAGTCCACCAATTCGCACTTGGCCAGCGCGGTGGACTATGGCCTAAACTCTCTCATTCTGAGAGAAGACCCGTGCCCAGCAGTGGGACGATAATGGGTTGACAACGTATGACATTTTAGTAACTTGTATTTAGTTATATACTTATTTGTAGGTTTAAATCTGAATGTAATTTAGTAATTATGGTAATCTTTACACTTCAGTTTTTTTTGTTAATTTATATGGTAGGTTCAAGCTTGTAAAAAAGGATACTTTGATAACCTGCTCTGCGGAACGGTCACCATACACAAATTCATAGGTCTGACACGCAGTGGACTCCGGTTTCAATAGTCGGCCAAACAGATTTCTGAATAATTCGTATATTCATTTTTGGTGTCCATAGCACACACGATACAAGTAAAAACCTAACATGAGGCTTAGAATGTAAAAACTGTTGCTTTTGAACCCGTAGTGCCGTTGTTGAGATATATTTTTTGTGGCAAGATGTCTGCCTTAACCTTCTAGTATTCGATAGGTTCTTCAAAAAGGTTTTGTAAGAAACAAGTCTGAATTGAAATAAGAACTCCAAGAGTGTTCCAGGCTTTTTCTTGGCTCAAAAGAATCTTTTCGGTGATATACAATAAATGGGAGTCATTACTTAGATCTGAATATATATTTGATGGCTGGAAGCCTAACTTACCCTTTGACCTCTTTGTATCGTCCTTCTCTGACCTGTTCAAGTTTTCACTATGGGACAATATACTGAACCAATACAAAATTTAAGGACAACTAACACAAATGCTGTTAACCTTTATTTTACCTTCATTACGTTACCTCAATAACAGAGTCGCTTTGTTCGGGTGAGTTACAAGGACGTACTCGTATTTGTCACAATAAAACATTCAAGTTAATTGCATTTCACATGAGTTGATTAATGTTCATCAATAAAATACAATCCTAATCCAGCGAAGTAAATACACATTTAACCCTTTTATCTGTAATGATTTATTTAAACCTATTTTTCATATGTGCCTACAGGTACCTCATGAATTTGTGTGACATCCAAAAATAAGAAAAATCCATATTAATATTGTTACCACCACCAGCGTCACTGTTGTTACAGCAGTTTTTTACTCTGTTGTTTTAATGAAAAATGTGGATTTTCAGAGTGAATAACTTGCAGAGCAGTGGTAAAAACAGCTTATTTTTAGCGAGTATGTTTAATAAGATAATATTATTATTATATTCATCGACGACCCGCGTGGCGGTGCGGTTACCATATCGGTCTGACACGCAGTGGGTTACGGGTTCGATTCCCATCCAGTCAGGTGTCTGAATGATGAGTTTAGATTCTTGTTCTCAGTCTGGGGTGTTTGGGTATTCGTCTTTGTGTGTATGTTCATTTCTTTACAGAAGAAAATCCTACTGTGGGGCTATGAGTGTACAAAGCGTTTATTAATTTATTTATCAATCTCCTAATGAACGGAAGCTGATTGAATGGATATCGGTTAACCGAATCACACTTGATCGCCTTATAATAATTGAAAGGTGCCTTACTTATATACTGTACAGTGCACTAGTACAGTTTACCAGTAGATGTTACAAACGTCTACATTACTATTTTAGACATCGTATAAACATTATTAATGTTGATCCATGGAGGTAAGTGGTCGAAGCAGGGAGCAAATGTTTTTGTTCATATAATTTGAATAAATTAATTTAAATTTAATAATTTAAATTAATATTTTATCAACATAGTAAAGTAGAACTTGAAATTAAAAGCAGCATCAAAATTCAAATCCACTATCCTAAATAGAAGAGAAAATTATTAGCTTAGTCAAATTCACCTCGGTCCCTAAATATACCGTATTTTCCACTCTAGCATAACTTATTAGTATGACTAGACTTTGAAGAATGTATTTTTTTTTTAAGTATATACTTTTTTTTTTTGGTCTCGAGGGGGAAACCTTCAAAAGGTACCCGACGCCGTGGAAGCGACGCTTATGTGGGATTTTTACCGCACTAACCCCCCCCCCCCCCCCGGTTGCCATCCTCGGCGCTAAAACGGAGGACTCCGGGATCTCGAAACGACTTCAACCGGAATCCTCCGAGCGCGTTGCCCAATCAGGCTCCTCCCAGATGGGCCGCTGGGCCCACCGCTCCGCCTAGTCTTTACGACGGTATGCGACCACACATACCGCCGTCCTTCCCGGGATTGCCTGACCGAACGGTTCGAGCTCCCACTCTAACTTAATAACTTGAAAGTAAATTAGAATAAGCTTAAGCTTTATATGTGATCATGTGTCACAACATAAATAATAGTAAGTCTCTTTGTCACTAGCTATAAGTTTTTAAGGCTTCTGGAGCATTCCTTAATTCACGTAAATAGTCACGCATGGAAATAAGGTTAGGCTTCAATGTGAATATCTCTCTTTTTTTGTAATTTTTTGTACAAATTTGTAATTGCGAATACCTACGAGTTTTTATAAGGCAGAAAATAGTACGTTGCATCAAGATTATGGGTTTCACTACTACAAAGTAATTTTTTTTTCTTTCCAGTGCACTGAAACAAACGCTTGATAATAAACTTAGAGAAGAGCTTATTTTTAAAAACATTTTTTAAATTTAATTTTATTTATTTTTATATCGTATGTTTTAGAAATACTTAATTTTGTCATAAACAAAATAGTAGAATGTATTAGTCAGTTTTTGAAATAAATCATTAAGAAAGTTAGTAAACAAGGGTATCTAAATTTGCGGTTGTAACTTTGAAGCTTAGAACCCTTAAGTAGTAACTAAGTTATACTAGTTTGCTATATATTCAATTTGATTTGTATTACTTAATCAGGAAAGATAATTGACAAAGAAATCGATTCTTAGTGCATCGCTTCCTTATCTCGTCCCTGTGCTCGGCTGCCTAAGGGCGGTGAAAATATATTTTTTATGTATTTTTGTACTTTGATTTGGTATAGTCTTCATACGTCTCAAGACGGTTCACCGCGCTTTATAAAACTTCTAAACATTTGTATATATGCTATATAACATGCATGCAAAGCTGGTATCTAGATTAGTAATAAAGTTAAAAATATAATCATATTGGCTTCATAGGTAATATATACGTTACATCAATAATTATATCTATTTCATTCAATATTTTATTAGCAAATAATAAATAATTAACAAGTAACAAGTAGATTGCTACATACACATAATACGTGAGACACGTAACACGACGCAACAGATGATAATAAAGTTTTACGATGGCTAAGCGTTTAAACAAAGGGGGAAGTATGGAAACTCTCATGAAAATTTTCCGTAATTGGTCACTCATGCTACATAACTTTGGGATAGATTAAAATTAGCCGCAAATCCAATATCCTGAGATGCTTGTTACGGAAAATTGTACAGTGCTAGTTCCTGCAAAATTATGCGGTACACTTTAGAAAATAGATGTGGAACACAAGAACATAAAAAGGATGTGTTCAATAAACTTGGGTAACCGTGACGTACTGACAGTGATGTATCACAAGCGACGGCGGTGCACTCGATATATACTCTTTCTAGAATATATTAGTCCTAGATAAGGTCTTTTTTTTTTTTTTTTTGTTTTCGAGGGGGAAACCTTCCAAAGGTACCCGACGCCGTGGGAGCGACGCAGGGTTATGTGGGATTTTTACCGCACTAAAACCCCCCCAGTGGCCGTCCTCGGCGCTGAAAAGGAGGACTCCGGGATCTCGAAACGACTTCAACTGGAATCCTCCGAGCGCGCTGCCCCATCGGGCTCCTCCCAGATGGGGGGCTGGGCCCACCGCTCCGTCTAGTCTTTACGACGGTATGCGACCACACATACCGCCGTCCTTCCCGGGATTGCCTGACCGAACGGTTCGAGCTCCCACTCTAGCCGTCTGCAACCCTGGAAGCCCCTTTTAGTCGCCTCTTACGACAGGCAGGGGATACCGTAGCCCTATTCTGACCCCGAGGCTACAGGGACGCCTAGATAAGGTCTACAGCTCGTCTTCTCGTTGACACGAAGTCTAACGTAAATTTAGACGGCACCATATTCCGGTCTTTGTCGTCGTCGTCAACCCATTATTGTCCCACTGCTGGGCACGGGTCATCTCTCGGAATGAGAGAGTTATAGGCCATAGTCCACCGCGCTGGCCAAGTGCGAATTGGTGGACATATCCGGGTCACCTAAGTAAATTTGAGTTAAAAGCCTTTTGCTATGCTTTTCTACTCTTAGGTTCTATTTCGAGTTAGGTATCAGTATACCTAACTCGAAATAATTACAGTTAATTTACGTAGCGGTTCTATAATCAATAATATTCATTATTATAAAGATTAATTTTGAAACAAAGAGCAATTATTAGACAAGTGAATTAATTAAAATAAACATAATATATATAGATACATGTATTTTCTATACACCAAATTTTGCAATGTATAATTTTATTTCATTTGTGTTAAACTTGGACTTGGAAATGTACGCTTAAAGTTTATGCTACGCAATATATCTTTGCGTGAAACTTTGGGCCATAATGTCAAACCACATTTCAGATGGTAAATTTATTTTAAAAAGTTACATTCGCTTCCCAGCGCCGTAAATTGACGTAAAGATCTTCATAACAAACAACGAGAGCCGGTGGCCTCATTTAATGCAGATTTTTTTCAAGACAAAAAATACCGAATAACGTTTTTACTTCCTATATTTTCAAACTGTTATGTCAGACGCTGCAAATAAGGATAGGTATAAAAAATTGTCAGCATCGTTAAACGAATCAATACAAAAGCGAGTATTATAAATATCTTAACTTAAAAAAATAGCTTCACTTAATTACACATAGAAATTGCTTTGAATAAAAGATGTATTTCAATGTTAAATTACAAATCTTTATGATATTATTGCATAAACAGAATATTTAATATATTACAAGTCTACATTTAAATATAAAAGCAAAACAGCTTCATTCTATTTTGATGAAAATTTTAATCTAGATAAAATGTTTACGCATCAGTACAATTCGGAACCTTCAGTACGATAGACATATAAATCTCGGTACGAGTGTTACGAAGCAACGTACGACACATAACTCTGGCACTAAAAGCGAGATTCGGCACTTGAAAAGGTTTGAAGCCGCAACTCTGCAAAGTCGTGATCACGCAATATTATTAAATATGATCACGCAATATTATTAAAATATAACAAGTCGTGTTTACGTCCTACAAAACGAAAGCACAAACTACTTGAAATATGACTAAGTTACTGATTTCTTGAAGGTTTTGTACGTCCTAATGACGCAACGGAACCCAAATAAGATCATTCGTGTGTCTGTCTTAGCCATTTTTCACAAAATTTACCGGACTAATTAAGCTAATTTATGGTTAAAATAAGAATTAAGGTGACACAAGTAAATTAAACAAAAATATATTATATAATATTTAACGTATATACCTAATAGGTAGGTCAGGTATATAATATTTGATCTACTAAAAGTGAGTGGTACTGTTACTTGAACACAAAGAGTATTTCGGTGAGAATTTGCATTTAGATAAAGTGTTTAGGCGTCTTACAAACAGATATTTTATTTTAACATCAATGCCATACGCAAAGAAATACGCCAGAAGATAAATGATACGCCCTTTAATCTTTTTGTTACTTGTATACATTTTGGCTATATTCTTTTGTCAATATTTTCTCTAACGGAAACGTAATCCTTACCTAATTAACAACGCCTATTTCGTATGATGAACTAACAAAGTCTATGTAACGTGAAGAAAGTTAAGTTCGAACCTGAAAACAGAGATAATCTCTCAATAGGTACTGTTATACAATACAATGTTATCGTAGAAACGAACACGTATTATCGATATCTAAGGACAGCTACATATATTCCTTCGATTAATAATGAGGTATACTATGTATAATGATCCGGTGGAACACATAACACTAACCATATGGTGCACAGAAATAAAACATACAATACGAAAGGTTATAATACAAATATGGACTTCTGATTTTACAAATATTTTTCTACGAGAGTATGTATACAATACAATTGTATATATAAGCTAAGTTCACTTTTTAGTTCACGTGGTAAGCAGCTACTCGTCCCTGTAGCTCCGGGGTCAGAATAGGGCTACGGCATCCCCTGTTTTTCGTAAGAGGCGACTAAAGGGGGCTTCCGGGGTTGCAGACGGCTAGAGCCGATGGGGCAACGCGCTCGGTGGATTCGGGTTGTAGTCGTTTCGAGATCCCGGAGTCATCTTTTTTAGCGCCGAGGGCGGCCACCGGGGGGTTTTAGTGCGGTAAAAATCCCACATAACCCTGCGTCGCTCCCACGGCGTCGGGTACCTTTTGAAGGTTTCCCCTTCGAGAAAAAAAAAGCAGCCACTGCCAGCTGATAGCAACTTCAAATAGAACAGGAGTTCTACCTGAAACCAATCTGAGTTACGTTTCTGCTTCTAAGGTCAGCTACCACCCACAGCATTCCAAATGCAAAAACTCCTATTTGGACCATACGAATTATTTCAAAAGGCACATTGGTAAACTGTGTAAGTAAGTAGGTAAACATTGTAAGCACTTCAACAGTATATAACACTAGCTTAATATTGAAATAACGATATTTATGAAACATTATTGTTTTTGATAATTTTAAATATAGAAGTTCTTATGTCCTGACCGTGATATCGAAATATTTTATTTCTATTTCTCAACAAGATTTATTTCAAATGGATAATTATAAATTCAACACGATCAGAATATATTTACATGGACAGTTTGGGCATGCGAAATATAGAATAATAATATATTGCATTTAATACAATTTCTAAAAAAGCCATAAATATACTAATTTTGACATGGATTCGTAGTACGCAAAACCGTTCACAGAAGACAAAAGTCGTAAACGATAAAATCAAAGGCAGTTCATACGGCGAATCACTTACGAATGTTTGATGTGAAATTGTCTTTCATTTCGTATACAGCTTGCGTCTCATAATGAGATTATTTCAAGCTCGTGACTCCGTAAATGGTTGCTTTGACAACCCGCGTGGCGAAGCGGTTACCACACCGATCTGACGCACAATGGGTCCCGGGTTCGATTCCCGGCCAGACAGGTATCTGAATGATGAGTTTAGATTCTTGTTCTGGGTCTGGATGTTTGTGTATTCATCTTGTGTGGGTCCATGATACCCACGACACAGGAGAAAATCTTACTTTGGGGCTATGAGTGTAGAAAGTGTGTGTGTTTCTTAATAGCATTACATTTGTGGCAATTGGTGCGGTATGACGGCATAGTAATTAGTTACACATGTACACCGTAATAAGATCTTAAGAATAAAGAGATGAGTAGGTAATATTACCTCACTTCGCAGTATCAAACCCACAACTGTGCATGATATCCTTAAGTGAAATGAAAAACAAAACTAATTTCTGGCCAGGTTTAGATGAGTATAGTTCATGTAAAAGACAATGGACAATAGTACAATGTGAGGAAACGCAAACTCTTATATTTAATAAAATAGTTTCTTAATTAATTATATTCCCCCGTGAATGAAGAAAATATTTTGATTCTTAACCAACATCAATTTGTTCCTGGCAATGCCTCAGCCTTACCCGCGATAAATATTCAAGAAGAATATTTTGTAAGTGCGTACGACGTTGCACGATAAACTAAACATTAGACAATATTTTAATTAATTTAATAAAAAAACTCCTCAAGGCATTCGACACTTAAATTGATGCATTGCATGTAGTTTACCTAACAACATATATACATACATACAGCGGTGTAACTAATACCAAGCAATGAAGATGTCATTTTTCTGTTATAGTATGCACTCCGTAAAAACTTTTATGCTTCTTAGTCTCAGGAGGGTAATATTATTTTTTTATTATTTATCTATTTTTGTTATCCAAATCTGAGATGTGCTTTAAACAGAACTCTGACCCTTCAGGAAGATAGAGTAACACTGATTACGTCGTTCCATGTAACCTCCGGCCATCTGGAGGATTAAATCTGCGTAGCAGCATAGCGCGGTCACAGAAGGCCGAAGGCTGCAACACTGCCTGACGGCAGCTCACATCACCGGTGGACAGTGCTTCCACTGACGGAATTGCCCGGGTAAGGAGGAGCTCCTCGAGGCCCGCAGACCTTACGCCAAGCGGCGATGCCACGCCGCGGCATAGGACGACTTACAAAGTCAAAGTCAAGTTCCATTTAAACAAACGATGCCTTAAAATGATTTGATAAAAGCTACAACGTATTTTGTCGTACGACAGTTTTTTTGTGCGAGCTTTTAATGATATTAACTTAATTATAATTATTTTCCTCTTCATCACGGACCAATCAAGTATAAATATGAAGTGGCAATTAATGAAGTGATACGAAAGTGAATGAAAATATCGTAGCGATCGGTCAAATGAATTAATCAAGTTAATAAGCATGCTTACGTTTTGACGCAAACACAATAGCCTGATAGGTATTGGCACTTGAACTGTGCGTGACCACCACTGATACGGCTATTTCCATTTTAATTATATGGTTATATAACTACATCAAGAGCTGATATCGATAATTAATATGCGTAGAAGGCAAAAGCTTTTTTTTTTCTTTTTTTTTGTTTTCGAGGGGGAAACCTTCAAAAGGATTTTTACCGCACTAAAACCCCTCCGAGCGCGCTGCCCTATCGGGCTCCTCCCAGATGGGCGGCTGGGACCACCGCTCCGTCTGGTATTTACGACGGTATGCGACCACACATACCGCCGTCCTTCCCGGGATTGCCTGATCGAACGGTTCGAGCTCCCACTCTAGCCGTCTGCAACCCCGGAAGCCCCTTTTAGTCGCCTCTTACGACAGGCAGGGGATACCGTAGCCTTTCTGACCCCGAGGCTACAGGGACGAACGCAAAAGCTTACAACGCTTGAAAATTTTGCTAGAATATTGGAGAGATTCGCTAGATAATGTCGCACTCAAATAACTAGATTCTCTCGTCAACCCATTATTATCCCACTGCTGGGCACGGATCTTCTCTCAGAATGAGAGAGTTTAGGCCATAGATCACCGCGCGGCCAAGTGCGAATTGGTAGACTTCACACACCGCCGAGAACTTTTTTTTAAAGAATTCTCGGGTGCGTAGGTTTCCTCGCGATGTTTTCCTTCACCGAAAAGCAGTGATAATTAATTTCTAATAGGCACTTGATTTTAGAAAATTACTAGATCAATGTCTCGAAATGGCGCAACTACTGCGGTGTGGATTCTCATGCGAAGGGTAATGTTAAAAATAATAGGCACTAGAGAACACATTATGCCCAGTATTGAAGGAACTTTAGATAACAAATAGCTTGAAACTTTATCGTCCATGTTGAATGCCATTCCACATTTTATCATTTAAATGTTTGTGTACATTATTGATTTTTGGAACAGTTTTACAATTAGGTAATACCTACACTGAAATACCATCGAGATGTAAGTAGGTACAAGAGCTATTATAATAATGCACTTTCGCCACACCTTTTTTTGTTATCGTTATGTTAACCTTCAAAAGTTTCCCGTGGCAAGCAACGCCGGCTTATGTGGGATTTTATCTCACTAGAACCCCTCCGGTGGCCGTCCTCAGCGCTGCGAGGTGAACTCCGGGATCTCCAACGGAACACAGTCCTCTGAGTCCTCTGAGCGCGACGCCCCTTTCGGGCTCTTCCCCAGTGAGCATTTGAGGTCACCTTACCTCCTGGTGTTTACGACGGCATGCGACTACATACGTCATCGTCCTACCCGGGGTCGCTTGACTGGACGGTTCGACCTGCCACTTTAGCGGCCCGCAACCCCGGAATCCCCTTTTAGTCGCCTCTTACGACAGGCAGGGGACTATCGCCACACCTGTTTCCACTTAATGTCAGCGGTGTTAGGCGTTGCTGTATTCTGTTTTGAAGGATGTAGCAATGAAGACATACTTATTAGTGGCGTTCGAACTTATTTGTTGGGAGTAGCAAAGCGTCTGTGGTCAACATCACGTAACATTAATGTTTACAGAAGCTCATGTGCTGTAATGGCCACTTACCATCAAAGGGACTGCATTATACTGGATAAATTGATTACACTAATATATGTTAAAAAGTATGAGGATGTATTTTAAACTCGATTATAGAAGATTTAAGATTCCGACATCGTTCAAATGTACAGCAGTTCACTGTTGTAGTATCGGTAACAATTTAGCGAATATTCGGTGTAAGCGGTTTCCAAGTTTGACCTGTTTAAACAACGCGTATTTATCGCCTCAAGCTCCGAACTTAATGAAAAGCGAGTAACTTTGATGTAAATGGTTTGTGTATAATGATTTAAATAGTAAGTCACTAATTAATTTCGAACATAGCCAAGTAAGCTTTGGTATGATGAAGTACATAACGAAATATTAATCTTACTGATTACTAAGACTACTTTGAAATTAAGTTAAAGTTACAAAATAATTAGGATTAGCTTCATGCGTATTAAACTACGAACTATTTTTAAAATACTTACTCTAGGTAGTAACGAAAGTATTAAACAATATTAAAAACTTACATCCGACTTTAAATTATAATAACTTCTGATTGGGTAGAAGGGTTTCGGTAAAAATAAATGTAATGTTACAATGTATGGACTCGGTATATATTTATTTCAATTTCTTTCATAAATTCCGTAGTTGTGGTAGATATTAAACAGACAAAAAATTTATATACTATGTATTACATATTCGCCATCTCGTATAGGTATGTGTAGTACTGACATGCGTAGGTAACTTTTAATTTTTATTATATGTACATATGTATGGGTTTCTTCCACCAACTCGCACATGGCCAGCGCGGTGGACTATGGCCTAAAACTCTCTCATTCCGAGAGAAGACCCGTGCCCAGCAGTGAGACAATAATGGGTTGGCGATGATGGGTTTCCTCATAGATACAAATTTATAATTCGCTGTTTTGCGTGAATTATGGCACTGTTCAAAATTCATTAATTTAGGATTAAAGATACAGTTTTATTAAAAAAAAAAGTCAACTATTAATTAAAACAACTTGGTGTTCTGATTGCATCGTGATTCATGGTCTTTTATTTTATTTTTATTATTTTAACTTAAATTAATAATGTATTTGTTTACATCGTTATTCTGCGAAATTTGCGTTTTTGAGTTGTATAAATATTCAATTAGGTAGTAGAATCATCAAGTCGTAGTATACAATCCAAAATTCGGAGATGGATATGTGTAAGTACGGATTTACTTCAAATTTTATGATATACATGAGGATTGTCTCTTTTACCACTAGGTGACTGACCGAAGCAATGTTTGTCATTCAAAGTATCTGGATTTTGTATTTGCATAAGACCTAAGTCGTTACTTACTCAAAGATAAAACTCAGACAGACCCTTCAATCGAGATTTAAGCTAGTAGTTTAAAAGACAACTTGAAATCACGTAACATTTGTGGTTTTGCAAGTGTTTCCAGGGCATCAAATAATACTGGTATTTACGAAATTAATATATTTTAAGTCAGTTTATATCTTTTTTATCATCAGACATTCGTCAATTTATAAGTCCAAAGCATTGATTAAGATCAAACTTCGCTGTAAAGCGTATTATAAAGTTTCTGATTGCATAGAAAACAAAACAGCTTGTGACTAAGCCGTTATATAATATATATTTCCATAGTTAATTCATTGTCAAAATGGAGCGTATCATGTCTAATATTTAGTAAAATGTAAAGCAATACATTCAGTATTTTGCTTAACATTTGCCTAGCATTGACAACATATTTTAGTAGTGTGCTGAAGATATCCGTCTGTATCTGTCTGATAAACGACTGGAGCGATTTTAATAAAATTTGGTAGGGAGTTAGCTAATACTCTGGATTTACATATTACTCTTCACTGTGGAAAAATATCTTATTCTCACACGGCAAACGATTGTTGCTAACGCGGGCAAAACTGCGGGATTGAACTAGTACTTCATAAACTAGGAAACTAGGAATACTAGAAAACTATCAAGAAAAACAAAGTTATACATGTTATACGCACTATTTATACTTTTCCCTTTTAAATCATCGATAATTTACTCTGATATAATTTCATACAAGTCAGAGTTACGTGCCGAAAGTTTAAATCCTGGATCTCTAGAGCGGGAGGGCAAATTTCACAAACTTTCCTAATTCATTCAAGGATTTAGATGCTTATAAGCTTTCCGTCATCGATAAAGTCTTGTGGCTTGTCATGCAACTTATTGATGGTAGTCTTCCATAATCCTAATGACAAACGGTACACAGATATTTGTGAAGTTATTTAGATTAGAACCAAAAGTTTTTCCATCCATCCATCCATTAATCGCTTATTATTTTCATATTCATGCGTACTGCCTAAATAATGTATTGGTGCTCTATATATCAAGAGAGTCATATTAGCACTTTTAAAAATATTCTATAAAGAGTCGACCTCATTCGCCAACGAAATTTTTATACGCAATAAAAATATACGTATTTTTCTAAAGCCGGGTTTCTGAAGTAAAAAAATCTCATCGCATCGTGAAAACGCTGAAAAGATTTACATATTAATTAAGTGTTCACACGCGACTGCAGGCGGAGAGCACGCCGAGATGTAGCGCTAATTTATTTGAAGTAATGAAAGTATAAAATCGAGAATCTTACAAAAATATCAAGTATTATACGGAATATAAGACTGAATAGTGGATTCATCGACTAGTGATAGATATTTATATACTAGCCATATAAATATATAGTATATTTATATGGCTAGCATTGCCTTGGTTATGTTGACTATATAACGAAAACAAAAAAAAATAAGTTTCGGAAACTTATATTCGAAAATATCATAGAATAGTTATTCATATATATTATGCTCTAAAGCGTATACCTACTATTTGTATTATATTTAGTCAAAAATTCCTAAAACGCTCAGTTACTACGTTCATTGTTGAAATAACTGTAGTACCTTCTTATACGTTACCTACATTGCTTTATATCAGTCCTTAGCCTAGCAAAATGAGTACTTTGAAATTGTGTCTATAGAATGAGTTAACAATTATAAGCCCACTGACTTCTTAGTGAGTCGCCAAATTGAAGTTTCGAAAGCATAGAATTTATAGCTTTAATAAGTAACCACTTTACGAAGAATACGCACTTAGCACATTTAACTTGTGTGTATACAATGTTAACAATTACATGTACACCTAAGTTCTTACTGAGTTGCCAACTTGGAAAGTCAAAAGCATATATTTAATAGGCAAATTCGTTATGGAGAATAATGCCAAGAAATCTAGATTAAAACCAAGAGGTCTATCCGACCCTTAATAATTTCGACTACACCAATTACAAGACTGAAGGCAGTTTATGTAAATTGCCTTGTGAATGACCGGTTTTACTTAGAAATTTTTTATCCCTTAATTCCTTTTTGCGGCACAAATCGGATACGAATCGTCTTTTAATGATGGATCAACAAACAAATTTAAAAGGAAAAAATATATAAATCGACTTTGTTATCCAGACTTGCTGGTAAATATTAATTTTAATATTTGTAAGATTAAAGTAGCAATCAAACATAAAGCCCAACGGTATGTGGTCACTGCTGCCCATGAACCTCTGTTTCATGCCGTCCCGAGTACTGAAGATGACCACCTTAAATTCTAGTGAACTTGCACGCTTTTCGATTGTAAGAACTGATTCACGCCAGAAATAGGTGTGCCGTGATACTCCTCCGGTTAAAAAATCCTGGTTCTACCATCCTTTAAAAAAATATCTAGTGATATCATGCAAATTACAAAATCAATAAAAATATATAAGCTATTATCTCTAATCGATGAGATAACTGCAAATTTCACAGATAACTGCAAGCACGTTATGCTTTAAAAGTAGATACAAATACATATACATACTCATCATCATTATCAACCTGTTGGTCTTCTCTCAAAATAGGCATGGGTATAGATTATAGACCACCACTGTGGCCAAATATGATTAAACAAATTTTATATACCTTTGAGAAATCATGTGCCTATTTTCCTTCATAATAAGTAGATTAAAGATTAAAGATTTATTGAACATAGAAACAATATTTACAGTAATAAATTGTTCGTAAACGACGGCAATAGTTTGAAAACTGTGTCGCAGTCATTTACGCCTTCCTCAGGACACAGGGAAAGTATGTTTACAAATACATGTTACAAATGCAGTCATGCTAAAACATACAGATAAGATGAATGGATTGAATTCTCACATCATTTAGCAAAAGTTTATATAAGGTAAGGTAAGTTGATTAGTACGTGTAGGTATGTTTGATTTGTATTTATGGGAATAATGTGTGGGTATGTGTATGTATGTGTGTGAGTGTGTTGTGTGGTGTGTGTAAGTGTGTATGTGCATGTTTGCGTGTGTAATTTCAGGGTTCCGAATGTATGTAAAGGTAGTGAATTGACGCGCTTTTTAAATTCCAGATATAAGAGCTTCAGAGTCGTCATATGTGAGACTTACAAGAAGTTGGTAATTTTTATTTTACATTCCCAATACGTGAGTGAATAAATATGTAACATTTTGTTAGCTTAGCCTTTTAAAATCTTAAAACTGGAATTAGAACCCTGGGCCTGGAGCCCATGTGCTAAGACCTCGAATACCTACCTGAATTTCATTTCACTGCGCTAGGTCTATTAACTGTAGGTATTCAATAACTTCATTGAGCATTTCTAAATAACTAACTGCTTTTCACCTGGTGGTCGAAATGGTATCCGCTGAGAAGCAAAAAAAAAAACGTTTTATCTTGTTTATTAATGTTACGTAGACATACATCGATATACCTCCTATTCAAAACACTTAAAAACACTCATCATAAAATAAATTTTATCATAATTCATTAAAGCTGTTTTTATAATTTGAATTTTGTATTAAATTCTGTTTTTATAATTTGAATTTTGTATTAAGTGCAGGTAATAATGCAAATCTATTTACGAAAAGTTTTCTTTTTATACACCTTGGATTGGCAAAGGTTTTCGCGTAATTAAGTTAAGAAGTGGACGGAAGATTTTGTTTGAATAATCTCGAATTGTACGATATAAAAGTGACCTTAATTGTATAATTATCAAAAATAATATCTGTTAGAGCTATTTTGTTTACTCTGTGGTAGTATTTCATGAAACCCCCTTCAATGAGTTTATACATATTTATTGTGAGATGACTTATCGTTAAGAACATCGCCATTCGATGGCAATGATGTAAATAAGTCGTAAGTATTTACGCTCACTAGATATATCCGATACCAATAAACAAAAGAATTAACTGAAGGTCAAATGAGAGAAAAGATTATACCGAATTGGATATTTCATTACGTTCCGATTCGGATGATTTGAAACTGATTTATGAACGTTCAATTTGAAACAAAGCTCGATATAGCGTTAATTAGAACGACGTGACATAATTGAATATTTTAAAAGCTATTGAGCTCCCTTCCTATTACAAGATAAAAAAAAATTGACAATAAATACTTTAATTTAATTATTAAAACAATCCAATAAGTGTAAATTGAGCTCGTGTTAAGAATATATTGGTCCTTAACGCGATATTGTCTAAGTTAAATCAGACTTCATTAAGCTGCTATGAATTTAAATATGTGTTTTTGGTAAATTTAAAGTCTTCAACTTAATTATGTACTGTCCCCAAAAAAAGAAGGATTTAATAATTGTTATTAATAATGTAATGTTAACTCGGAAAGCAAAAGGTCTCGAATTCGAAATTCACCTGATTGTGAGCCCAGAGTTCAATTACCACTACCATTTACATATTACTGCTATGCAAAAAAATGCGCCGTGGGATGCAGCATTATAGGATTTGTGATCGTACAGAACCCTTTACACGCAAATCCTGTTCCCACTCGACGGCATTGAATGAAAATTTGTAATTCGAATCCATTTATTCAGACGCGCTGGTAATTAAAATAACGTCTACATCGTACAATTGATAAATTAACGCTGTGGTCTTCAAATTCAGTTTTCACAGAAGTATAAGGTGATCATGATTTTCCTTCGTATCAATTACATTCATTTGAATTTTCATTTTGTCGAAAGTTTGCTTAAAATAACAATCAATTCGAATATAATTATAATGTATTCTACACAGTAGCAAGTATACTCACTCAACAGGGATCATACTTAGTTCCTCCACCAGTAATTTGAGAACTGATCAAAATGTTTTCGAGACGTACAAGTAATATTTAATTTATTAATACATGATGCGTTAGTAAATTTAAGATGATATTTCACCAGATTGCCATCAAGCACACGATGTGCTCTGTACATATCAAATCGCTTTACGTCTGAGAAATTTGTATAAAAATATATCAGGCGATAATGACAAACAAAGGAAGACTATATACTCCGTTCATGACTGCCCCACATAGGTTTCTCTCAGTAAATAAATGATATCACTCAAAGGTCCACACGCTATATGTGTTTATACAAATAGTTGTTTTCCTATACGCAATAAAATTAAAACTCAACACTGCGGTGGTCAGTGTGAAGCAGCAACACTCTACATCTAATCATGCTTTAGAAAAGTGCATAGCAATAGGTACAAAAAATATATTGTCATATGATTAAATAACTCTATTAAATATATTACTTTCTTGTTATGTAGAGCTATCAAATTGTTATACGATAGGTACAAGGTTACTTATAAATTTTCAACTATTATGTAGTATCATGAAATTTATTGGGCTAAAGTTAAACTTTATTTTACGTTTCTGTACAATAATCGTGCTTAAACTCGGTAGTTTTCAAAGGACTTGTAAACAGTATTTATAGAAAATTTATAATTCGTATTATTTAACTTGCTATTCATTTTTAGAATATAACATACATTTTAGAACTTTAGATAGTGTACATGGATTTAATAAAATAAAAACCAAATAATATGACTATGACTAAATCTATGAATTCCACTAAATCTATCCATCCCATTTTATTTAGCGGTCTTCGTTCGACAAGGTTTATATTTGTTAGATAAGCAGACAGACAAGAAATTCTTCATTATATCTTAATATTCATAATATTATTCTCAAGCTCCAAAACATATTTGGAAATCGGTATATGCGATATAGAAATGCAACAAACCTTTGTTTTTATCATATGTATGGATTACCTTCTTGATATCTCACCAAATCTTATTTTAAAATAAAAAGTAATTTTTAAATAGTAAATATCATCGCGATAACATCCACATAATTTACATTAGAGTAATCTGTTAAGTAATACATAGAACTTGCAGCTTCGCTTCAATATTCTCGTCTTAGATCTATGCTTAAGTTTTAATTGATATCTAGGAACGCGGTGAAATTTTTTAGTGTTTGAATAGCAGATGTTTGAGTGACTTATACACTGTCTTAATCCTTTATACTCATACACGTATACTATGATTTTATAATGAAAAATAATAAAAAAAATTAAACAAAAAATACAACCAACTTCCATGCCACGTAAAAGTAAAAAATAATTTAAATACACGTTCGTTTAGAGCATACACAGTACTAAGTACATAGTCCTGAAGTCGCCGTTCACCATATTTCGCTGGATCACGACGAAACTACATGTGTCCTATAAGAGCGCCGACTTCGGAATCACAGCATACCCATGTCCAAGAGAAAAAGTTGCGTGATGAATTCTCTATTAAACAAAAGAAACAAATGAAATCGGTCCAGAAACACTCAAGTTATTTAAGACGTTATGAAAGTGGCATTTTTCGATTTTCCGGGAAAACTGCTAAAAACTTTTCCATTTCCTCAATATGGGACACATGCAATGGCGTATGAATTGTAACGGTAGGTCGACGGGGTCTGGCCAAAACGCCTAAACATACATAATATATATATATATATATATATATATATATATATATATATATATATATATATATATATATATATATATATATATATATATATATATATATATGTGAATAGTGCGGTTATTATGTACAATTACCGGGAACTATGCACTATGCATAATTACCAGTACTCGTGGTAAAGGTTGTAAAAACTTTCGAATTAATCACATTTACCGGAAATTAGGAAATTACCATGCTCTTTTAGTAAATGTACTAAATAATTCGTTTCTTGAGTTTTTCGTTCGTCGATTTTCATTCTCGATCGAAATTACAACGGCTATTATATTTCGGCCATCTGTTTTGGCTAGCTAACTTCTATAGCAGGATAGCCTTATAGAGGCTACGGCTTATTCCTGAGTGATGAGCTTTATTTTTCATAAACTAAATAGATTTTATTCCTTCGGACCATTTCCCGCGCCGTTCGCTCTCCATTCCAAAGCTTAAATCAACATTTACCATGGTCGCGCGGAAGTTTTATATAATTACCGGTAAATGTCGATAATTTACTACATTTACCATGTGCGTTGGTAATTATCTATAATAACCGGTAATTATAGATAATTACCGGTTACTTACATTTACCGTAACATATATACGACGAATAGATAACCTCTTTCCTTTGGGAAGTCGGTTAAAAACCCGGCGAACTTCGTTGCGTCTAAAAGTCTAAAATCTAAAAGTATTAGTGTTCCTCCCCTATATTATACATGTATTATACATAAAAACATTTCTCTTGAATCACTCTATCTATTTTAAAAATTACATCAAAATCCGTAGCGTAGTTTTAAAGATCTAAACATACATAGAGACAGCGGGAATCGACTTTGTTTTATTCTATGTCAACAAACAAGTCTGCTTTACGTTTAAACAATTTTAATAGACGGCCGCAATCAATCTCGCTTAATTTCATTAAAATAATGTCATTTTACTACAACCACCGACATTCAACTATAAATCAACTCAAAAATTAATCTCGATATCGTCCAAAGTATCAGGGATAGTTCTCAAATTATTTTAAAACCCCCGTTAAAGAAAAAGAGAGGTATGATTGACTAAGCTGCATTTAAAAAACAATGATGGATATCTTATCAAAGACATTTGTCAAGATTCCATGGTGTGTTGTGGCAAATTTATGGTAGTTTGTGTAATGCGTTTTTAATTGATTTTATGTAGGTTTTATGCATTAAGATCTTTAAAAAAACTATTAGCATTCTGTACTCTTTCTCTACATGAACTACAACCATACCAAATTTCATACTCCACGAAATCTGCCTATAAAAAGAGATACAATTTTTTGCTTCACGTATTAATAATAATAATATCACAGATTTTATGCTTCTAAAATACGAGTATTTGTCTATTCATTTAATAATATTTTAAAAAAATATGAGCTTAAAGAGCTTCGTTAAAAAGAACGAAGCCATATAAATACATCGTAACGAGAATTCTCAATCGTTGTTATTAATTTTAGTATGAAATTAAAATGGTTGCATCTGTTTCTTAAGTTATTTGAATCATCCGGTCTATAATGTTTATCCATAACTGCAGCGTCCATTTTTGGATACTCGTTATATATACCTTTACAGTAAAAGAGTCAAATGCTATAGTTAAAGAACCTTGGATATTACATTAAAACAGATTTACGAAAATTTTTCCATTTTTAGTTACAACTAGCTGTACCCGCGGCTTTGCCCGCGTGCAAATCAACGTGTTACAAAGTTTCTCCCGCGCAAATCTCGACACCGTGGGAATTATATGATAAAAAGTAGTAACATTAAAATTGGTTTGGCCGCTCAAGGATTACCTGGTCAAACACGGAGTGAAAAAACGAATTTTAAGTGTGTATTTGTGGGTAGAAACGTATTGTTATGTATTTTTTTTTAAATTAGACGAATTCTAATATTGTAAACCGCTTTTTGGAACCAATTTACATTCATAATGGTCTAATTCAAAATATCGGGATACTTTTTTTCAATCAACTCCTCCACATTTGAACCAAAACGTATCAATTATAAAGATTGGTTTGAACTTTTCCGAATTGGAAAATACTATTTGAAGTAATTTTGGCGGATTCAAATTTCTAAGTAAGATTATAAGTAAACCTACTTTTAATATTAATTTGTGTTCAGGAGTTTCGGAAGGCATTAAGGAATTCAAAAATTCTGTTGGATAATGTACTGCTTCCTCCATCTTAATGACTGTGTCTACCGAATAGTAAATCTGTGACGCTGCTTTAAATAAAAAAAAATCATTTATTTTGTCGACACGTTCATTGGTGGGCGTTCGTTCATATAGCCGTCTTTTGGAACCAATTTATAGTGTTATTGGTTGTATTAACAATATCGGGATATACTTTTTCAACCAACTCCTCCACATTTAAACGAAGACGTATCGATATAAAGATTGATTTTAACTTTTCCGGATAACAAAGCACTATTATCTACTTGAAGTAAATCATTAGAAAATTGGAATATCACTGAACAGCGACATATATTCTAAGTTCATATTTTGTTTCATGTGGCCAACGATAAGATCTTTTAAGAGGTGCATCAGGCTATTTGTGTGCGTAAATCCCGCATTGTTCTTTGTGAAGCAGAAGACATAATCAAAACATTTTTACAATTCATATGTACAGGGCGCACCCGCTCGCAGGGCGC
The DNA here is from genome assembly GCA_949699795.1 of Spicauda simplicius. Taxonomy (NCBI): domain Eukaryota; kingdom Metazoa; phylum Arthropoda; class Insecta; order Lepidoptera; family Hesperiidae; genus Spicauda; species Spicauda simplicius. The sequence continues at coordinate 11,984,981 of OX453063.1, forward strand.
TGCCGTACCCTGCTCGCTTATTTTTTGTTTTCTTTTATGTTCCAACCTAACCTAACCCATCCTGTTTAAAAAGCTACAGCTAAATCCAACTCTTAACAATAACATGACAATACTCCTGCATTTTCAGGATTTAGGTATTCAAAGTGACACTTTTCATTATAATGTTCTCTCAGGAACGGGTCGTAATGTATTGTAATCAATAAATACCAAATTTATACGGCTTAAGTAGGTTGTGTACTTAGATTATCAGGGTTGATGAATTGATGAAGTTTAATTTGTTAATCACATTTCAGTTTAATGAGCTGTCGTTAAACTTATAATATATACTAAAAACAACCGTAAGCATTATGTGACTACCTTTTATAATTTAGGCTTGCACTATCCCGCATCATCAGGGAGGAGTTGATGGTAAAAAAAAATATCCCGTGTCTTTGTTTAGTATTCTTATTACTTATACGTAAGCACGTGCTAGCCAACTTCTATAGCTTGGGCTTGCAGTACTCTGTATCATCAGGGCTGAGGAGCTTAAGGTCGAAATTGTCATCACATGTCTTTGCTTAGTAATTATATTACATACCCGAAAGCATTAAATGGCCAACTCCTATGGCTTAGGCTTGCAGTACCCTGCATCATCAGGGTTGAGGAGATGATGGTCAAAATTTTCATCTTGTGTCTTTGCTTAGTAATTATATTACATACCCGAAAGCACTAAATAGCTAACTTCTATGGCTTAGGCTTGAAGTACCCCTGCATCATCAGGGTTGAGGAGTTAAAGGTTAAAATTTTCATCATGTGTCTTTGCTTAGTAATTATATTACATACCTGAAAGCATTAAATAGCTAACTTCTATGGCTTAGGCTAGCAGTATCCTGCATCATGAGGGGTGATGAGTTGAAGGTCAAAATTTTCATCATGTGTCTTTGCTTAGTAATCATATTACATACCCGAAAGCACCAAATAGTCATCTCCTATGGCTTAGGCTTGAAGTAACCCTGCATCATTAGGGTTGAGGAGTTGAAGGTCAAAATTTTTACAATTTCTTTACTTGGTATTTTTATTACATAACCGTAAGTACCAAATAGCCAACTCTTACGGTTTAGTCTTGAAATACCCTTACATCATCAGGGTTGAGGAGTTGAAGATCAAATTTTTGTCCTATGAATTTGTATAACAATTTTATTATATATATACATAAAAACAAATTGACTTACTTCTACGGTTCAGGCTAGCAGTACCCCTGCATCATCAAGATTGAAGAGTTGAAGGTCAATTTTTTTAGGAAATATCTGCTTAGTAATCTCATTCTACATTCAACCCAATTGGACTCCTACAGCTTAGGTTTGGCCGAGTATCGCTAATTTCGTTAATTTGCTTCAAAGATCCTATAATCAGAACCGTATCAAACTCATTAGAGTACCTTTGAAGTACATTCTTTCAAATAAAAGAAAAATCATCAAAATCGGTTGGCGAGTAATTGAGTTATTCATCTATTTATCGCGCACAACGTTAATGCAAATATCAGACTTATGCGCTTTTCTTATGGATGCCACTGTCAAAAGTGAACTAAAAATAATTGGCACTCCATGACACGCACTACCTTTCAAATGAAAAAAAAATCATCCAAATCCGTTCACCCAGTGCGGAGAAATCGAGCAACAAATATAAAATTAAAAAAAAAAATTAAAAAAATACAGACGAATTGATAACCTCCTCCTTTTTGGAAGTCGGTTTAAAACTATGTTTTAACATAAAAATCAAAGCGAAATACTAAATTTTATTGAGGTGGCCTCAAAATTGACTGACTTTCATACAAACTTACATCTCCTATTTGGGGTAAATTGGGGGGAGGGGGGGGTCAGAAAATTCATTATTAACTAACGTCTACTTCATAAAAGGAACACCTAGTAAAAATCATATTCGTATCTTTAGCAGTTTAGGCTCTACGATGTTTATTCAATAGATGAGTTCAATATATGAGAGAGCATCCTTTCGTTTTTATATAAGTATATATAGATATAGATTTGTATAGTATCAAATAACATAGGTACACACATAACCAATAAAAATACATAACAAAGGAATACATTTTACAGACCATCACATGTTTAGTTTCAGCCAATTCAACTATGCAGTTAATTATCTTATTAACACTTATCGAACACAGAATAAATACTGCGTAGTTTTAAATTGACATAACTTTTTTATTTATAAACCGATTTACATAAAATAAACACTAAATGTTAAGTGAAGTTTCCCACAACACATCAGTGAAAATTATATTCAAATTGGATAAGCCGTTTCTGAGATTAGCGTTTTCAAACACACAGACAAACAGACAAACAGACAAACAGATAAACAGACAAACAGACAAACAGACAAGATTTCTAAAAACCATTATTTTGGGTTCTATATCGTATTAAAGACCTCTAGAAATGGTTTTCACCTAAATTTATTCCATGTACAGACAGCGACCTCTTACAGATTTATTATAGTATATAGATATAGATATAGATAATGGGTCGATGTATCTTAAATGGCTCGTCACAAATTTTCACGTTATTCATTTGAATAACAACATCCGTAATGATCCAGACAATGGGGATATTACCCTTTTTGTAATTATGTTTTGCTGATTCCATATTAGAGCACGATCCTGAGAGCTTTTTATTTATAAAATTTATATTTATAGAAAATGGTAATTCCAATCGAGGTATCTAGATAATGAATTTAAATTACTGGTCTGGGTGTTCATGTATTCGTCTTTATGTACCGACGACAGAGAACAATCAACAAGACAGAGACAAGAGAAAATCATAGAGTAGGGGTATAAGTGTAAAAAATTTACGTAAACTAGAGCATATTGGTGTACGAGGGCTACCTCTTGAAATCTTTCGAAGCTATCTTACCAATCCTAAACAGCGAGTCAAAATAGGAAACTACTTAAGTTCTGATTCTTCTCTATCCTATGGTGTTCCTCAAGGCAGCGTCCTCGGGCCGACGCTATTTCTTATTTATATAAATGACCTATGCAGTCTAGCTATAGATAATTGTAAAATAATAACATATGCAGACGATACGGCAATACTTGTACATGGCAAAACTTGGACTGACGCCCGTATAAATGCTGAAGTTGCTTTGAGAAAGATTGTTAGATGGCTGGATACAAATCTTCTGAGCATAAATTTAAATAAAACGACCTTTTTAACTTTTTCCCCCAGCACATCCTCTCTACCACCCAATACCTTTTCTATTGCTGCTCACCGATGTAAAGATAATGAACAGTCCTGCTCTTGTACATTGCTAACCCAGTCACACAATGTCAAGTATCTTGGGGTGCAAATTGATCATCTTATGACCTGGAAAAACCAAATTGACGTAACTGCATCTAGAATGCGTAAATTAATATATGTATTTAGAATGTTAAGGAGCATTACTGACGAGGAAACTCTTAAGATAGTTTATTATTCATTGGCTCAATCTGTTTTAGCTTACTGCCTCTCAGCATGGGGTGGGGCTTTAAAACCAGTTTCCTTAGGCTGGAGAGGGCGCAACGCGCAGTACTAAAGGTCATCTACTCTAAACCTATTCGTTTTCCTACAACAGAGCTGTATTCAGTTGCTAAAGTCCTGTCTGTAAGGCAGTTATACATACGCCAAATTGTTTTGCGTAAACATTTAAGTATCCCTTTTTCAAACCTAACACAAAATTCTCGCCGTCCCATTAAAATATACAATGATACAAAAAGTAATTCTGCATTAGCAAGGCGTCACTTTGATTTTCTTTCAACCTTAGCATACAATAAAGTTAATAAAATCTTAAATCTATATCCACTCACTTACCGTATATGTAAATCTAAATTGACTGATTTCTTACAAAATCTAACTTATGATGAGACTGAATTACTTATTTCTACTGCATAATCTAAATATACACTTCATACATACTCGTACATACATAATCATGCAAGCGTATAAACACACAAACGCACACACCCATTCACACACACACATCTACACACACACACACACACACACACACACACACACACACACACACACACACACACGAATATACTCGAACACACTTATGCTGAGCACACACATACACATACAAATAAAACACGCATACACCTTATCTACTATACATAATTTAAAATAACTAATCTAAGTATTAACATTAGTTTCCTAAGTTTTGTGAAGTACTCCGAGGTGGGCGTAAATAGTAGCGACACAGTTCAATACTATTGCTGCTGTTTACGAACATTACAATTGTAAATATGTTTAAGTTGTTAAATAAATCTTTAAATCTTTAAAACATACGCTTATGTCACTTTTATTCTTGTAATCTCTATAATATTTTTTGAAAACAGCAACACCAGAAATCTAGATGATAGCACGGCCCACTGGCGCTGCTAAGGTGATTGGATCCCTCATCTCGTCAACCGATTATTGTCCCACTGCTGAGCACGGGTCTTCTCTCAGAATGAGAGAGTTTAGGCCATAGTCCACCGCGCTGGCCAAGTGCGAATTGGTGGACTTCACACACCTCGGGTGTATAGGTTTCCTCACGATGTTTTCCTTCACCGAAAAGCAGTGATAATTAATTTCTAATACGCACATAAATCAGTGGTGCGTGCCTGGGTTTGAACCTCGGACCTCCCAATCGAGAGGGCAAGTTTCAACCATTAGGCTATCACTGCTCTTCACTGGATCCCTCATCACTCAAATCTAAATAAAAGTACATATATACATACCTACGTTTCCGTCGTACGTCGTCGTCGTACGTACGTTGCTGTCAAGGCGAGACAAAATTTCAAAAACACGTAAAAGTCCTATTAATGTAAATGACAGTATCCACCATCCTTATCTTGCTTGTTACTTACTATATATTTTTAAGAACCTACCTTCAGCCAATCGTGACCTCTTATTTAAATCCTAAATTTAAACGATAGCATGGTCTTTTTTTTTTTTTTGTTTTCAAGGGGGAAACCTTCAAAAGGTACCCGACGCCGTGGGAGCGACGAAGGGTTATGTGGGATTTTTACCGCACTAAAACCCCCCCGGTGGCCATCCTCGGCGCTAAAAAGAGGACTCACGGATCTCCAACAAACACCACCGGAATCCTCTAAGCGTGTTGCCCCATCGGGCTCCTCCCACATGGGCGGCTGGGCCCACCGCTCCGTCTAGTCTATACGACGATATGCGACCACACATACCGCCGTCCTTCCCGGGATCGCCTGGCTGGACGGTTCAAGCTCCCACTCTAGCCACCCGCAACCCCGGAAGCCCCTTTTAGTCGCCTCTTACGACAGGCAGAGGATACCGTAGCCCTATTCTGATCCCGGAACTACAGGGACGCGCCGCCATTGCCGGCGGCCGCGGCCGTTTCTTCTCCGAGCGGGTTCAGCGCGCTCCCTGGCCCTTTCGGCGTCTTCCTTTGCCGACATGACGTCCTCGCAAAAGGTGATCATGCCTTTCCAGGCCTCTCGCCGCTGAACCATCGCCGCAACGACGGCCGCCGGAGAAAGGTCCACTCCAACCTTTTGGACGAGGATCCGCCGCTGAGACTCCCAAGCTGGGCAGTACTCGAGCGTGTGCTGTGCGGAATCCTCGTCGTGCCCGCAATGGTGACAGAGGGCCGTCTCCTGTCTCCCTATCCTGTTCAGATACTGACCGAAACAGCCATACCATGGTCTACGTAAAGATATTAAAATTTACATTCTCAAAAAAGTATATACCCAGTACTCAGAGTACTGCCAGAACTAATTTAGTGTAGCTAGATAGTAGTACATCACTACATAGTATAAAACAAAGTCGCTTTCCGCTGTCTGCCCCTATGTATGCTTAGATCTTTAAAACTACGCTACGGATTTTAATGCAGTTTTTTTAATAGATGGAGTAATTCAAGAGGAAGGTTTTTGTTTATAATACATGTATTATAAGTAGAGGCACACTGATAATTTTAGATTTTTGAATTTAAGGCGGAACGAAGTTCGCCGGGTTAACGAGTATTTTTATATTGTAAAAGCTATAATCGTGTATTCGACCTAATGTTAAGTGGTAACGAGGACTTACGGTCTTGTGACGTGTAAGATCATTTTAATACTACATAATCAATAGCACGTAGTGAGTGGCATCTGCTCAATCCTCTTACACGCCGGCATATTTTTTTAAATATATTTTTCCTGAAGGAACTTGGCTCTTATTAACTATACTACCTAACAAGCTATCCAATAAGTCGCGCAGTAGTTTGTTGCTATGAATGCTAATTCTGACCCATTTCAATGTAGATAGATAGTCACCCTAATCGATCAATAAGTAAAGTAGGGGAGACTTAGGAGCATTGAAACTGAGGTGTGATGAAACAATCGACATTTTTCGGAATCTAAAACACTAGCGGGCTAGAAATTTTGGATATTTGCCCCCTCTTTTTCCCCACCCACCCCCTGAGTAGTCACATATGCCCCACAATAAGCGCTTACGATGTTATCAAAATGACAGGTAAAAAAACTGCAAAAGTAAGTTTTCATCATAAGTTTATCTATACGTTAGTTTAAATTAATTAAAGGATTTATTCTAAGCGTAAATGTGTTATTTGACAGCTTATTAATTCAAGATTTTAACTGCTAATAATATTATTCAGTACTAACATTTGTCATCAATTTATTTAGTCAAACTGTAATGGAGGCGGATTTTTGCACCTGATGAGAATTGAAACAGTATTTTTCAACTCACCTCGTTTGTATTTTGTTATAGATTGGCTTTGTTTGCATTGGCATTTAGTTTTACAGGGATTTTTACCGCACTAAAAACCTCAGTGGCCTTCCTCGGCGCTACAAAGAGGACTCCGGGATCTCCAAACGAACGCAACCGAAATCTTCTGAGTGCGTTGCCCCATCGGGCTCCTCCTAGATGGGCGGCTAAGCCCACCACTCCGCTTAGTGTTGATGACGGTATGCGACCACACATACCGCCGTTCTTTCCGGGATCGTCCTCGGAAGCCCCTTTTAGTCGCCTCTTACGACAAGGCTATATATTCTCATAGTATTAGATGACCGAACAGAACAGAGACTTATAACAGGTCTCGACTGAAATCGAGGTATGTGGCCGCACAGTAGTGAAACGTTGATAAACACCGATGTGATCGATCGCGAAGGACCGTAATTTCGTTGTGTTTGGAAGCGAGCAGTCACTGCTGTATCCATTATTTGTTTAAGATTATTAGATATTACAGAGTATTGAGAGTATATGAATTTTGTGTTTTCATTTACCCCTCAATGATTCCCACACAACTCATGAATAAGAAATGAAATCGATAAGAACTCTCTCAAACATAATTGATATAAACTTCCTAGTATCCTTTTGAAAAAAATATTTGAAATATTCTTTAGGTACCTACTGATGTATTCTTGTCTAGTAAGAACCCAAAGATGCTGCGATGTGCAAATGATATTCCATGATTGGCTTTAGTCGCGTCGCCAGACGGGTCCGAGGATTTGCGTTTATTTTATTAGCAATGACGTCTTCTGCGTGATTCCATTTGGGTATATACATGTTTTTCAATTCTATATTATTTAAGTTATCTATTTACTGAAAAATATTGCCATTAATAGTGATAAGTAAGCAGTTAAGTATATCAATTGACTAATTATTAATCAATTAATTAAGTAGTTAATAGGTGGTAGAACAAGCGTAGTTCGCCCGGGGAAGTACCACCGCCACACCTATTTCTAGCGTGAAGCATCTGTTGCGTTTCGATGGAAGGGTGTGGTTGCCGGCGTACTTTTATATGAGGCGACCATCTCAGTCCTCGAAAATAGCAACGCATCTGTGATTGACTTCAGCTAGAACCTGTGTTCTCTATGAAGTTGCTTACAGGTGTCCATGGGCGGCAATGACCTCTTACCATCAAGTGGACTGCATGCTCGTTTGCTACTTTAATCATATAAAAAAAATCATAGTACATAAGTACTTTGATATACTTCGATCTGCAAACGCACAATTATGATGTCTGTAAGACGTGTAACAAAAATATTATCTATATAAGTTCTTAAATTAGCAAAAGTTTTTATCTCATATACAGGTGTATATGATTTTAGACTAATATTATCGCGGAATTGACACATTTTAATACTTAACGGGTACTCACGATATGCGGTTTTTGAATCCTTTTCGAATTCTTTTTGCCGATATTTCGACCCAGTTGCATGGATCGTGGTCACGGCAAAACTGCGGTGGCGGGGAGAATTCGAAAAGGATTTAAAAACCACATATCGTGAGTACCCGTTAAGTATTAAAATGTAAAAGGTGTATATGAGATTGTCACGATAGGAACAAGAGTCACAATTGTGGCATATAACAAAGACGATTAATTATTATTTGGTCAAAATGATCGCAATATATTAAAATCGCGAATGTCTTCTATTTATTTCATATTAATGAAAGTTATAAAGAAAAACCAATCTAGCCTTATAGTCTAAAATCCCAGAACGATCTGACATAACTTATTTCCACACGGATGAAACCCTTTTCTCAGTAGAGACTCATGTTTTTAGTAATACCTGCGTGTTTGTGGAGCTCGCCAAGTGGCAAGCAGAAACTGATCCAAAAACAAAAGAGCAACTTAAATTATCTTCACATGGATGATTAATATGTTTTGTAAAATATTATTCTAAAACAGTTATGAAGTATTACACAGAACATACACATAGAATATATGGTTTCATCTACGTAAAAATAAGATGACAGATGGCCCAGAGGCACTTACTCTATTAAGACTTACTTATACTTATTATCTGCCAACAAAACTTTCTATTAATGCTTCTATCCCTTCCTATTTACTCGTGTGTTAAAATAAAAATTTTTCGCGCAGTTTTTCTTCCAAATTTTGTAGAGATATCCTGTATATCACAATCACAGATATGCAAAACTCAAGCGAAGTTACATAGATTTGTCGGAGGGAGGGTTGATTCGTATCAAATCATTGTAGTCATCTGTCGTCGTGTACCTACTTTAACAACTGTTCAAATGAATATTCAATAAAAACTTTTTAACAAAAAATATCTACCGACTTCCATGTCACAAATAAAAACTTTTTAACAAAAAATATCTACCGACTTCCATGTCACAAAAAAGTAAAAAATAATTTAAATATATTTTGGTCTAGAACATACTCAGTACTTAGTACATAGTTCTGAAGTCGGTGCTCATATAGGACGTAGTTACCGTCGTCCAGCGAAATATGTCGAGCACCGACTTCAGGACTATGTACTAAGTACTGAGTATGTTCTAGACCAAAATATATTTAAATTATTTTTTACTTTTTTGTGACATGGAAGTCGGTAGATATTTTTTGTTAAAAAGTTTTTATTTGTGACATGGAAGTCGGTAGATATTTTTTGTTAAAAAGTTTTTATTTTACACTTTTTAGTGACTATATTTTTATGTTTGTATTTAAATAAAGCCTCTAAGTTTGCTTTGTGCATCTACATATTCACAAAAATTAAACATAAAACACTTTTACAATTCATACAAACAGGGCGCCCCCTCTGGAAGTACCCCTCCATCATCAGGGTTGAGGAGTTGAAGGTCAAATTTTTCATCTTATATTGTTGCTTAGTAATCTTATAACATATACGTTAGTACCAGGTGGCTAACTTCTATGGCTCAGGCTTGCAGTACCCTGCATCATCAGGGTTTAGGAGTTGAAGGTCAAAATTTTAATTTTGTGCCTCTGTTTGGTATTATTTTTACATACCCGTAAGCACCAAATTGCCAACTCCTATGGTTTAGAATTGAAGTACCCCTTCATCATCAGGGTCGAGGAGTTGAAGGTCAAAATTTTAATTTTGTGCCTCTGCTTAGTATTATTTTTACACAACCGTAAGCACCAAATTGCCAACTCCTATGGTTTAGGATTGAAGTACCCCTTCATCATCAGGGTTGAGGAGTTGAAGGTCAAATTTTTGATTTTATATTTTTGCTTAGTATTTTCTTTACATAACCGTAAGCACCAAATTGCCAACTTCTATGGTTTAGGATTGAAGTACCCCTCCATCATCAGGGTTGAGGAGTTGAAGGTCAAATTTTTCATCTTATGTTTTTGCTCAGTAATCTTATAACATATACGTAAGCACCAAATGGCTTATTCCTATGGTTTTGGCTTTAAGTACCCCTGCATCATCAGGGTTGAGGAGTTGAAGGTCAAATTTTTGTCCCATGAATTTGCTTAACAATTTCATTATATATTCGCAAACATCAAACGACCAACTTTTATAGTTCAGGCTAGCAGTACCCCTGCATCATCAGGATTGAAGAGTTGAAGGTCAAATTTTTCATAGTAAATACCTACATAGTAATTTTATTCTATATTTTACTCAATTGGACTTCTCCAGCTAAGGTTCGGCCGACTATCACTAATTTTATTATTTTGCTCCAAAAAGTTGAAGATCCTATGATTAGAACCTTATCAAACTCTTATCAGACTACCCCTGGAGTACATCCTTTCTAATAAAAAAAGAATCATCAAAATCGGTTGGCGGGATATTGAGTTATTCATACATTTATCGCGTACATTGAAAATGCAAATTTAAGACTTATGCGTTTTTCTTATGGATGCCCTAGTCAAAAAAATACTAAAAAAAAATGGGACCCTATGACACGCACTACCTTTCAAATAAAAAAAAAATCATCTAAATCGGTTCACCCAGTCCGGAGAAATGAGGTAACAAATATAAAAAAAAATAAAAATAAAAAAAAAAAATACAGACGAATTGATAACCTCCTCCTTTTTGGAAGTCGGTTAAAAAGCCCTAAGTGAATCGATGAAAATTGTTAGGTAAGTGATATACCATTGTGACTAAATTAGTTTAAATAACATACATAAATAAAAACGAATACGGAAGTAAAATCTCGTGGAATTACGCGAGTAATGTTAATAAATCAGAATATCACGTTTGGGAAATAAAAAGGAAAATTATATAAAATTGTTACGTAGAAATAACATTTTCCATTCTATTTTTATTTGAATATGGATATTTCCGCAATCTTTATGTAGCAAGATCGAACAAATCCTGACATTGAATGTCAAACTGTTTACAATTAAGACCTTCGTACTTACGTAATAAAGCCTTATTTTATATATATTTTACACATAGAATCAACTTTGCGAAGCGTAGGGTTCGATTATGAAAAATCAGGACATCTTTCGTCGATAACAACATCTAGAGCTATTAGTATCAAGTGATCTTCCTCAACGGGTGCCGTCAATCACTCAGCAACATAACTCCCAACTCAGCGTTAACTTATTAGAACAAAATCCTTAATTATTATATTCGGGGTAATTTTGTACAGAAAACTTCTTGAAATATTATAAAATTTACTGTCTGGTAGCTGATGTTGATTATAATGCTGATACGTATATCAATATAATTTGGATATTAGAATAGAATCCCAATTTTGCGCGTTACGTATATTTTTATGTAATTCTGCCATTCATTGGTCTGTAAAATTTATCTTTTGAGTTGCCGGCCCCAATATGGAAATGTAAAGACAACTGGAACAAATATGTTGTTCTAAATGTGTCTTCACTTATAACACCCACTTAGGACTTAAGCCTCTCACTTACCTTAATACTAGACTGATTTCGATTACAGTATATTATAAAACGTGCAGTTAACCTCAAAACAAACGCTAAAGTACAATTTGTGCTTTTATATCCCACGAAGTATATTTAGGATATACCCACATAGTTACGTAGAAATAACATTATTCACTTGAATCATTTGTATTTATATTTAATCGTAAGTATTTCCCCAATTTTTGTGAACAAAGGTCGAACGATTTCTGTTACGAGCTTTATTTTAAAGACATTATCGAAATTGAGTAACTTTGAGTTCGATTATACAAAATTGGACATCTTTCTTCGGTAACAACATCTAGTGGCATTAGTGTCGAGTCGAGTGATATTCCTGAACGGATGGCGTCAATCACTCAGCATCATAACTCGCAACTTGGCGTTGGCTCACCAAAACATCGCAAACTCTTTAATTGGCAGTCCATTAAATGCGCGTAAATTTTAGTATTAACGTTTAAAAATGATCTATAATGTTCTTATGAACTAAACCTTACTGTATTTTACCAACACCAACACTACCGTGAAAATTCTGTTTCTTCTTCAACTCAGAAGTATAGCGCTACTGTATCGCTATAGTGTGTATTACAATTATTAGTGTGGCGACTTCCTGCAACTCGTTAAGAGATGGCTACTAGTATTCTCAATTGTTGTTCTTCTCAATTGTCTAATTGTTTCATGCCCAAGGGGCAAAAACGAAACCCTGTTACTAAGGCTATTAACACATGGCTTATTTTAAACGCGCAGTCGACGCGCTGGTAACGCACGTATACGCATTTTAAATGAGATTTGAACGCAACCTTGTAACCTGAGCACACGGGGTGATCGTGAAACATGCATCGACTGCGCGTATACGTGCAGATATACATGAAAGATGGGAAAAAAAATCTAAATGTACCGAATGTCATCGCAGCAAACGAGTATAGAACGCGATTCACACGCGCGTTCGAATCTGTGAAAACGTAAAAATCGGCATCTACGGCGCAGAAAACGCGCGTACCTAAAACGCGCTCGTCTGTGCGTTTAAAATACGCTTTGTACTAGAGGCCTAAGACTCCTCTGTCCGCCTGTCCGTCTGTACGTCTGTACGTCTGTTGGTCTGTCCATCTGTCTATCACCAGGTTGTATCACATAGTTAATATTTTCAAAGATAATGTGTTTATGTTGCCGTTATAATAACAAATACTAAAAATAAAAGAATAAAATAAATATTTAAAGGGTAATTAACGTATTTACTTACCAATTTTAGGTACGGAAGTCATATAGCGCGTGTCCGACTCGTACTTGGCTAGAGCTAGGCTTTTTACCACTATTTGTATGAACTCTAGAGACCTATATCCGTAGGCGAGCCTGTACATTAAATCAATTAGACTGATGTCATAACAGACAGGTCGTGAATAATAGCTTAATACATTTTAAGTGAAATATAAATATATAATTAAATTAAAGCGAACATGACAACTAAATATAAACATATTGAATGATCGAGCGCCTGTCAGAACGCCTTATGTTTGAAAATTATTTTACCAAGGTCGAAGAGACAATTCATTCTTTTTTTAATGTATTTTCTTATATCATACTAATAAACAGGCTAAGTATGAGTCAAACTCGAACACGGAGGATTCCAGTACAATTATCTATACTTAAATTGGGACAAAAAATCATGTTTGTTGTATGGAAGCCGCCCTTCAATATTTATTTAGTAGGTTACTTTAGTTGTATCACTCTCGTATATAAACTTTTTGAACCATAAGTACATTTATTCTTAAAATATTAATCTTAAATTAATTTAATATTTTAAGCTATGTTTCTCTTTATTATATCTTAATAAAAGCATACCTTAAAATGTGTAATTAATTACGAATTGAGGTTTATCATATTCTGAAGTTTAATAAAAAAAATGATTTTAAATCAAACCTATATTCTTAACTTCAACAAAAAATAGTTTTTCTGCTGGTGCTTTATTCTATGTTTAAATTAGTTTCGAAAATAGAACGATAGATTTTAGTAGAAAAATCATGAAAAAGTAGAGGACTTTTCAGCTAAACCTTTACAAAGATTAGTATGCCTTGATCTCAATAACGCAATCATAATACTGCCAATGGTATTATCTAAACAATGTTTGAAAAAAAATATATATTTATGTTCTCAATTACCTGCCTATTCATAATTCAATAGACAAATGAACAGAATACCATATATAGTCAAGGTTTTTTGTATGATAGCGATTGATTGAGTTTGACAATAATGGGTTGACGATACTGGGTATTTTGTGCTGGCGCTCGATGCAGGTACCCCGGTGTACCTCCTCTCCCCATAGATCCAAACCTGTCTAGAATGCTCACATAGAAATCAATAAAACTTATCAATAACGATTAATTACGCTCACACCGACTTTGGTATGTAATAAAACGCTATTGTTACGTGTTTACGTGTTAATAAAGAAAAATTAGATCACTGATCGGCAACCCGCGGCATGAAAGTTTCTCCCCGCGGTTCGTGAACTAGAACTTATCCGGGGCAACCCCTGGACTTTCCCGAACGTTGTCTTTACTGTAATTCGTAATAGAACCTTCCTACCTAATGTAATTGAAGTCAAGAGATCACTGCAAGGCTTGGCCACTAACCATTCTCACCTCCACCTATACGTACTGGAGCAGCGTGGCGAAATATGTTCCAGGCCTACCCTAGTTGTAGATATAAAAAATAACATGAAGAGGGCAGCCAACATTCAACAATAAAATCGAGCAAAGTAATTAACTGGCGTGATTGATGATAGCACCAATATATTTAAAACGTTTTAAAACAGGCGACGGCCAGTTCACGTCATATTGTTAATTGAAGTCTACGCTACCACGCCTTCTGTCCTTTCGTTAATTTGTTTCGCAAAACAGCTAAGTTTGAATGGTATGCCATGCTACTACCCTTTAGTTCATTAGTATATTCTGTCATGCCATGCATAGTTTATGAAAAAATGAAAATGAAAATAGTTTATTTCTCTCACAAAGAAGGTCTTAGCTAAGATACAATTATTTAAACATATGGATATCCCAACCTTTCGAAGTGAGAACCTGGTGCCTATTATAGATAGGTATGGGAAACCTGGATTACAGAATGAGCTAATTCCATTGAGACGGAGCGAAAAACGAAATAAAAGTTCCTAATTTATTTAACATTATTATAAACAAGCTGTAGGTATACGAGTATTAACACCCTAAAATGTAATTTTGCGTGTTACAATTTACTTTCACACATATTATATGAAAATTGTTTTCAGGAATCATTTTTTATTTTGTAAGATTCCGAGGTTAGCTTATTTTTATCTATGAGATTAAAATAACAATTAAGTACATGAGCCTGATGCTAAGTGCCACTGGATGGATATCTTTGACCAACTTCTCATTAAGCAGACACCCCATTTGAAACTAGATAGATGCGTTACCGCTTTAGAGAACTAAGATCAATCCTCATAAAAATTAGAATGCTATAACTGCTTCTCGCTAGAAATGGGTGTGGCGGTGGTATCTTGAAGGCCGAAGCAGTCTACTTCGGCCGGGGCAATACCACCTCGTCATTTCAGGCACATCTTAATCTGATAATTACATTTATGTAGATTTATGATTGATGACCTGTGAGATTTATGTACTGCTTTTCGGTGAATTAAAATATCTCGAGCAAACCTACACACCCGAGATTTCTTTAAAAAAATAGTTCTCGGAGGTGTGTGAAGCCCACCAATTCGCCCTTGGCCAGAACGGTGGACTATGGCCTAAAAACTCTCTTATTCTGAGAGAAGATCCGTGCCCAACAGTGGGACAATAATGGGTTGACGAGGGAGATAGATGACCTGAGATTTGGTTGGAGTAGTAAAAAGTGTGATTGTGTATTACAATAAGATGACATCAAAATATTTTGTTGTGGCATAAAACATAAAACGTGTATGTACATTTGAGGATGAGAAATTAATTCTAGGTTCCAAAGTACAGAATATCGTAAAAATACTTTGCGGTATGCCGCTTGATATCTGAGCTATGCTATAAAAGGATTAAATAAATGAACTATGAAAGAAAAACATTTCTTGCACGTTTGCGGCGTTCAATAGCATTTTGTAGCTGCAGTTATTCTTCGATATGGCTAAGTCATTATATTATTATAGCCGCCCTAAACTTTTATCGTTAATCCTTTCGCCAGCTCTTTTGTCAAAGAAATATAGACTTTGTTGTGAAGGTTCTCCTATAACACTTTCTAAAACTTTGATTGAACAATATCTTTCGTATTTTTTTACTTGTATTTATTATTTATAGTATCATCCATCCGACGTTGAGGAGTTATTTATCTTTCATCTCTTTATGACAATCCTCAAAAAAGGGCTTTTATATATATATGAATGTTTGATATATTACTCTCAAAAATGCATTGATGATTCAATTACTCTAAATGTGTAGATATTGTATTAATTCAATGAGAATAATTATATTTATATTTTTTTGTATCGACCAATTGAACTAACACGTTTATTATTAAATATGTACATTACACAATACATGTTACATGGTTATTTGGTAATTTTTAAGCCATTATATACACAGTGACCGTAACGTTAAAGATTTAAGGGAACACAGAAAATAGATTATTTATTATTATTTTATTATCTATAAGTTCTAATACAATAACGAAATTTGGGCAAATCTATTGACGTTAAATTGACGATAATTTAAAAAATATGGTTGTAGCGCTGTTCAGCCATTTCAAATTTTTGATGTTAGAAGCATGAAACTTAGACCTACGTGGATGTAAAATTAGGGTTAAAAATTCTCAATGGGGTCTTTGTGTAACATCAATCCACTGTGGTCACTAAAAGTGTTGTCAGACGCGGAAACTATTGATAACTAACTATTGATATTCACATACCTGCCAGCACTGGACATAGGCCTCTCCGGACTTACGTCCAACAATGGATTTCAATTCTAATTGATGGATGGATTTTCCATCGAGACATCCAGTAAATTAAACTTATGGAAATATCGGAACAATACCCACTATCCATAAATAAACAGAAATTTAAAAAAATATATATCATTTAAATAGGTAATAAATATCACATTAACGTTAAGATACGAGTATTCAACATTTCACTCCCAAGCGATATCAATTTGGCTAGTTAGTTAAATTTTGTGCTTAGTGAAAATTTCTGTTAGCAACTATAAATCATTCTTGGTCACGTTTGTGTTTTACGACTATGAGTTGTCGTGGCAGGAGAAATTTCCATTAACTAAAAATTTATAGTTGATCGCATACATAAGAAAATAAATTAACATTGGATAATATAATACATAAAACGTACCAAATTTATGGAAAACATATATTTTCGTGACTATTTATTGGCCATCGCCATTTCTTATACATTTATGTGTGTGTAAACTTTTATTTTTTTAACTAACAATTCGCACTTGGCCAGCGCGGTAAACTATAGCCTAAAACTCTCTCATTTTGAGACAAGCCCAGTAGTGGTACAATTATGGGTTGACCATTAAACTTTACATAAAGAACTAAATTAAGAAACATATAATATCCACCGCCACACCTATTTCTGGCGTGAAGCAATTCTTGCGTTTCGATGAAAGGGTGTGGTTGCCGGCACACTTTTATATGAGGCGACCATCATAGTCCTCGGGAGTGGCAACACATCTGTGATTGACTTCAGATGGAACCCACGTTCTGTATAAAGTTGATTACAGATGTCCATGAGCGGCAATGACCACTAACCTTCAGGTGGACTGCATGCTCGTTTGCTACTTTAGTCAAATAAAGAGAAAATATATATACATAATAATGCCCCACTGATGGTAACGGGTTGAAGACATGGCAGAGTGTGGATTGGTAGACTTCGAATTTCTTTAAAAAGTACTCAGCCATACGAGTTTCCTTTCGAAGATTGAAACTGGAGGTAATTAAATCCTAATAAGTGCGTAGTTAGAAAAACCAGGCATGCTAGGTTTCCAATCATGAATATCCAGTGACTCCGGATTTGAAACCACATAACTAAGCTGAAGAAAGCACAAAGGATAACCCACATATTTTTAAACTCGGAAGCTAAATATAGTATCAAGTTACTATCTCGGGATTCCTGGGCAAACAAGTCATACGTGACATTCCTACTTTCTATTGGTTTCTCCACTCAATATAGAACACTCTGACAATATTGGAAACTTTGTTTTATTTTCACTTGTTGTGACTAACGTCATTCGAGTAAAGGTCTTGAAGATTAGGGTTCTATACAAAATCATATACCTAAAGAATAATAGAAAAAGTAATATGTTATTTGTCATGTTCCTGTTCACTTGTTTTAGGAGTGCTGTTAGTGCTGTAATTTCACATCACTTAATATATAAGTGATGTGAAATTAGATCATATCTGGCAGGTACCTAAAACATGTTTTTTTTACATAATAAAAGTAAAAGTATATTTAAAATACTAGCTGACCCGGCAAACGTTGTTTTGTCATATAAAAATTATTAAAAATCTTAAGGGTGGACAAACCTTATGACCAAGGGGTATGAAAAATAGATTTTGTCCGATTCTCAGACCTACACGAAATGCTCACAAAATTTTATGAGAATCGGTCAAGCGGTTTCGGAGGAGTACGGGAATGAACATTGTAAAACGTGAATTTTATATAGGTAGAAGATTGAAGTAGCAAATGAGCATGCAGTCCACCTGACGGTAAGTGCCCACTACCGTCCATACACTTATCTATGGAACTTTATATAGAAAAGGGATTTATCTGAAGTCAATCAAAGATGCATTGCTACTCCCGAGGACTGGGTTTATCGCCTTATGTGAACGCAATAACTGTTATTGTGATTAGTAATTTTGTATATACATATAATAAATGCAAATGAGAATCATCACGAATAATTTGTATCGCAGACCTCGTCCATTTAATTTAATATAACCAGAAGAAGTAAATTGTGCACCTCTCAACCCCTTTTCAATATTTAATGTTTGTTCGTCGTAAATTTCCAACTGCTCGGGCACCGAACTCTTTAAAAGAGGTTTACGGTTTATTCAAATGACCAGTGCGTCTCTTGTAGGCTGCAACTCCCGAGATAAAATCTTTTACTTTCGGACAGATTTTTTTAAAAATTTATTCCCTTACTAATTTGATCGCGTTTTTCGTACGAACACAACGTGGTCAGCCAGAGCTTTTTCTTTTACAAACAGAGGAGGTTTCATTGTGTCTATCAATTACCCGATACACGAACATTTGACTAAAACCAAGCGTATGCAGGATATTAAAAATTGTATTAGGTTCCTTACCTACTTTATGTAATGCAATCACAACTATTCGGTTTTCTTTGTAACCACACTCCATTTTAATATCACAAAATATTTTACAATCTATTGGTGCGAAAATAAAAAAAAACAATGAACAATCGTATAAAAAATACAGATTCCAAATTCAAAAACAATATTTTGTTTATTTTTAATTGTAACAGTATTTTTGCCCAGACTAAGTATATTCAAATGTATGTTAAAACATTTTATAGATTTTGAATTTAGATTCTTAATTTTTTTTAAAATATGATGTAATAATCTAGTATTGTTTGTCTAACAATATGTTACAATCCATAGCGTATTATTAATCAATACAATGCGTTGAACCAAATTGATCATTTTAAAATACGAATCTATTTTTATAGTGTTAAGATTTCTCTTCTGGTTGCAGCTACCATAAATGATGCATTTTGTATAATTTTGTTAGTCTGTATTTTTTAAAATGGAAGGGAAATTGTAGCGTTGGGTGTAGTTTTGCAGGAGTGTTTATTTATTATTTACCGAAAAATAACGAAATTAATGATAACCTCATAAACTGTAACATTAAATACTCAAAATATTTAAAAGTGTTAATAATAATATGACCGTAAAATAAGATATAGCAAATGGATTTAACTTTTTTATAGCTATATTAATGTGATAAAAACGGTTCGTCTCGCCATTTTTTTCTATTTAAAGAAGCGATAATTAAAAATCATAAAGCCTATGAAATTCCTAAATTTAAGATAAATCAGGTCAAGCCGTTTAGAGATTAGTCAGTAGAGCATGCCAAAGTAATCAACATAGGTATATACATAGCATATACACGTTTGAGAAATCTTCTGAAGTGATCAAGGTAAAACCACAGTGTAAAACAAAGTCTTATCGCATAAAGAGTGATTTCCTACGAGGCAAGGTAATTTGCGAATTACAAAATTTAAACATAGAAGTTTTATAATAATTATTGACAAATCAATATATTTAGTCTCATACCCATTTTTGTTTTCGAGTTTTCGTTTTCGAGGAGGAAACCTTCAAAAGGTACCCGTGGAAGCAACGCCGGGTTATGTGGGATTTTTACCTCGCTAAAACCCCTTTGGTGGGCCATCCTCAGCGCTGCGTGGCGGACTCCAGGATTTCCAGTGGAACACAACCGGAGTCCTATGAGCGCGATGCCTTATTCGGGCTCTTCACAGTGAGCATTTGTACTCACTGCTCCTCCTGGTGTTTACGAGGGAGTGGCGACACGCGTAGCCCTATTCTGGTCCCATACTACTCCATTTACATGAATGCGGAAGCATGCTTCGGAGTAAAATCAGGACACAGGTGAATCTCTCTCCGCATTTGTTTGTGCATAGCAAATGTCTGGATATAAGCTTTTTTCCACAGAAATGCATAAACTCTACGATACACGTCTAGGTATTTTAACGAGGAATCTCTCTGTACAGCGATCAAATGGATTTCTTTTAAAGTTTGTGACGTACATATTATTCGAAAAGGCATATAGCATCAAGCAAAACACGACAGTTTTCTATTAACAATTATTTTTCTTTTAAACGACCTCGCACTTCTCTTAAACATTTTTTGTCGTATTTCTACTGATTGGTTAGAAAAACCCTGCACTCTGATCATTAATTTGAAAATGTGTTGTTCTTCAAAATTAATTTCACTTATAAATCAACAAGACTTTTAGGGGCGATAATATTTTTTTCGGTAGGTATATTTTTGAAATCCAAGCGCTTAACGACTAAATTGTACAAGCCGAAATATAAAACAGATTTATTTGGTCATTTATTTATGTCATTTATATTTGTTATTTATGATTATATTTAAAAACACCTAAATTAAAAAATAACTGTCTCAAATGAATTAGGTGTAATGCTATGTCCGAGTAATAACGTATAACTTAAACTAACGTTCGTGAACCAGGGCTCCGGGGCTGATATAACGAGCTGTTTTATAAAGTTAAACATCACTAAGGCCGGACTTAACTTTGATGGGTGCCCTTTAGAAGCTTAATTTTATGAACAGATTTTTAACATTGAATAGCAATCCCTTAAAAGTCTTAGAAGTCACAAGACGGTGATGGAACACTTTAATACTCCTGGTTGATGTCTGCCTAGTCCTATTTGAAGGGTGTGATTAGAGACAACGTTATCCGAGATATTCTAAGTAGGTCCTTAGAGGTAGCAACGTATCTGCGACCACTTTTAGCTTTAAACGCTAATGTGCAGGTGAACAGCAAACCATAAACTAACCAACTATCACACTTGTTTATAACATTTTCTCCAAAGTCATGACATTGCAGAGTATGTAAGAAATATCCAAGTTACAGGAAAATCCGTACGAAATATTGAATTAACGTGTGCTTCCTTCATCGATTTAACTCTTCCTTTAACTTGTACCTTTTGGTCGTAAGTCTGCTAACTAAACAACATTTCTGGTGTTTTACTAATTATGAAAGTGAAATTTTAAAATGATATATCCAAGACCCAAGCTTATAATAATAGTAGAATCGTTGTTACTTTTCAAAGGCACATAGTATATCAAAGTTACGTGGGTACCTACTTTAATCATTTTAAACCAGATTTTTACGCGACACGGGGTCCCATGTTTTACGGTTTGGTAATGAAATTATATCGGCGCTAAATCGTTTATATCCTATAAAGGCACTCATGAAATTACTTTTTGTTGGTATCATTATATTTTTTATGTAATAAAAACATCAAATCAGCCGTTCTGGTCTTAATCTGTGTTGCCAATTCGGAGCTTTTCCCAGAATGTAGTTCAAACAATGTTTTTCTGTTACAGCTTTTAAGAGATAAAAATTTAAAGAGAGATAAAATTTACACAGAAACTTAAAAACTTTTTATAATATGTTGTATGTTAGTATTTTATTAAGTGTCAATATAGTTTTTATTTTATTTTATGTAAGGTTACAAAAATAATTAATTCTCTATTTGAAAAATTATGCAAGCCGACTAAAGGTTAACAGAAACTAAACCGAAATAGCTTTTTTAAATAAATAAATTGCATAAATTTATTAATTTAGTACTTTAATTTAATTTATTTGTTTTCATTAATTTCTCAGTTTTCATAAATCTACTATATAAAGCAGAGATAACAAGCCAAGTTTGCACAGACACGGTAACACTTAAATTTTGTAGTATAATACGATTTGTGCGAATTGAAAAAATGAAATGAAATGAAATGTCTTTATTTTGTATAGGCCTGCGGGGGCACTTACAAATTGTCAGTTACATTATTTTTCTTACACTGCCACCGGATCGGAACACGACCTCAACTGAGAAGATCCGGCAAGAAACTCAGTGGGTTTGTCTTTTTTTCTTATTTTTTTTTAAATAAATATTGAAATATATTTCATAAAGCTCTATTTTACTTACAATGTTTGTAAGTCATAGATGCGACGATGTCTTTCTCGTTCAGTAATAGAATTTATTCATACTTTCGTTACGACTCAGTGGCTTATAAAATAATGTTGTATTGAAAACTTTAACATAAATAATTGCATAATATCAGGATGTTATATATTTGCCATTTTTAATATTATGAAAGCAACAAAACACAATATGAAACAACTATTTCGTTTTATCTGTACGTAGATACCTGCTGTATTTACTTTTTCTTAACTTTAATTTTTATCTTAACAAATATATTTGGTGACAATAGGCTATTTGACAATGCGAAAAATTAAGTGTCAATTACTGTTATCAGTATATATTATGAGTTTAAGAATGGGTATTTATTAATATAAGTTGAAAATAATAATTAAATTTATTTAAAAATCCTTAAATAAAAATGCATTTTTTTAAACGTTTGTCACGTGACACAAAATGCTCCTGATTGGGCGGGTTTATGATGACGTCACTTGCTTGTAAACTTCGTTTGCTTACTTGCGCCCACTTGTTTTATTTGGCTTTCGATACTGTTTTAATAAGACTTTCCTATAATATCCATTGTTTTTGTATGATTTGTTTACAATATTTTACAAATTCTGTCAAGTACTCTTACCATGACCAACGATTTCGTAAAAGCAGACAGTAGAAACCTGCCCCAAGTCGACGCTATGGTCGGATGGATTATTTTTCAAAAATAATTCTTAAACAAATCATAAGACTGTAGCTACATTTTTAACTAATATTAGGAAAAACAGCGGAAATATTCGAAATGAGTTGCACGAGAACAGAATGTTTAAAAACATTAGAGGTATTATTTATAACCTCAAATCAATAACAAAATATTTACATTCTGAATGTAATTAATTATTTAGAACTTTAGATATTATGTTTACTTACATCGAAATGGTCTTCACAGAAAAAAATATTTGTACTATTTGCTATGTCACTATAATCCCTCCGAGAAAGCTGCAACCACTTTCGGCGCACTTCGACGTTCTTTGGGACACTCACAAATAGTTTCTGCGGAGTTTTTATTGCCGTATTCACACATTTTGGCACTGCACACCATTTGTAACTCATTTTTTCACATAAAATTTAGACCCAATCGCACTTTCGTTTGTTGTTTACAACAAATGTATGTGGATGATATGAGCCACAGACGACAATACAGGCAAGTGACGTCACCAACCCGCCATATTGTCAAAGTAGCGTTTTTGCGCGCTATTTAAATATTGAATTTTTAATTTGATATTTTTCAGCAAATATGTACCAAAATTCAAAAAAAAAACTTTTACTGGGTTCCTTAACCTCTGCTAGATAATATAAAATGGATTTTAAAAACCTGTCAAATAGCCCATTTTATTACTATATAGACCATCAGTTTATACTAATTTATCAGCTGTGGCCTAAGAACAAAACTAGCAATATGCGGCTTTAAGGAGTTGTCTCTCTCAGCTATCTCCCTCGAGGGAAACAGACACTGAGTGTCAACAATATACTTACTAAAAATACATTCCCACTTATTAACCGACTTCCAAAAAGGAGGAGGTTATCAATTCGTCTGTATTTTTTTTTTTTTTTTTTTTTTATATTTGTTACCTCATTTCTCCGGACTGGGTGAACCGATTTAGATGATTTTTTTTTTATTTGAAAGGTAGTGCGTGTCATAGGGTCCCATTTTTTTTTAGTATTTTTTTGACTAGGGCATCCATAAGAAAAACGCATAAGTCTTAAATTTGCATTTTCAATGTACGCGATAAATGTATGAATAACTCAATATCCCGCCAACCGATTTTGATGATTCTTTTTTTATTAGAAAGGATGTACTCCAGGGGTAGTCTGATAAGAGTTTGATAAGGTTCTAATCATAGGATCTTCAACTTTTTGGAGCAAAATAATAAAATTAGTGATAGTCGGCCGAACCTTAGCTGGAGAAGTCCAATTGAGTAAAATATAGAATAAAATTACTATGTAGGTATTTACTATGAAAAATTTGACCTTCAACTCTTCAATCCTGATGATGCAGGGGTACTGCTAGCCTGAACTATAAAAGTTGGTCGTTTGATGTTTGCGAATATATAATGAAATTGTTAAGCAAATTCATGGGACAAAAATTTGACCTTCAACTCCTCAACCCTGATGATGCAGGGGTACTTAAAGCCAAAACCATAGGAATAAGCCATTTGGTGCTTACGTATATGTTATAAGATTACTGAGCAAAAACATAAGATGAAAAATTTGACCTTCAACTCCTCAACCCTGATGATGGAGGGGTACTTCAATCCTAAACCATAGAAGTTGGCAATTTGGTGCTTACGGTTATGTAAAGAAAATACTAAGCAAAAATATAAAATCAAAAATTTGACCTTCAACTCCTCAACCCTGATGATGAAGGGGTACTTCAATCCTAAACCATAGGAGTTGGCAATTTGGTGCTTACGGTTGTGTAAAAATAATACTAAGCAGAGGCACAAAATTAAAATTTTGACCTTCAACTCCTCGACCCTGATGATGAAGGGGTACTTCAATTCTAAACCATAGGAGTTGGCAATTTGGTGCTTACGGGTATGTAAAAATAATACCAAACAGAGGCACAAAATTAAAATTTTGACCTTCAACTCCTAAACCCTGATGATGCAGGGTACTGCAAGCCTGAGCCATAGAAGTTAGCCACCTGGTACTAACGTATATGTTATAAGATTACTAAGCAACAATATAAGATGAAAAATTTGACCTTCAACTCCTCAACCCTGATGATGGAGGGGTACTTCCAGAGGGGGCGCCCTGTTTGTATGAATTGTAAAAGTGTTTTATGTTTAATTTTTGTGAATATGTAGATGCACAAAGCAAACTTAGAGGCTTTATTTAAATACAAACATAAAAATATAGTCACTAAAAAGTGTAAAATAAAAACTTTTTAACAAAAAATATCTACCGACTTCCATGTCACAAAAAAGTAAAAAATAATTTAAATATATTTTGGTCTAGAACATACTCAGTACTTAGTACATAGTTCTGAAGTCGGTGCTCATATAGGACGTAGTTACCGTCGTCCAGCGAAATATGTCGAGCACCGACTTCAGGACTATGTACTAAGTACTGAGTATGTTCTAGACCAAAATATATTTAAATTATTTTTTACTTTTTTGTGACATGGAAGTCGGTAGATATTTTTTGTTAAAAAGTTTTTATTTTGAAAAGACATTGAAATGAGATTTTTTTTTTATTTTCTAAAAGTAGCAAACGAGCATTCAGTAAACCATATACATATAGGCAAACTCCTAGTAATACTGGTACTATAGGCGGTCATTGCCATATAGGTACACTCCTACTGAAGCTTTGTTATGGTTGCGTTGGTGCCCCGAGGATCTTATCTTTATCGTCTTTTCCTTGCCTCTCTCTTTAACTCAGAAAACAGCAACGTTTAACAGTTATGTTGAGGCAAAAATGGTTGTGTCTCCGTAATCGAACCCCAAAATTATTCTACCAGAGAGAAAACAGAGATATCTATTTAAACTATTTTGTAATCAAATTCCATAGCTTTCTTTCATTTGAAATTGATTGCCTCAAAAAGGTTTATTACATTATTTCGAAGGTAATCGAGCATATTAGGAGATTTATTTCCAATCACTCTCCGGAAAATTAGAATTCGTCCGATACCTGCTCGCAAAGTACGTATTTAATTTGAGACCCTCACAACTGGCAGTAATATCGAACACTGTAGGTTTCAAAATGTATTCTAGGGGAATTTATAATTAGGTTTCAGCATTATCATAATTAATTATAGAAATAATTTATATTGAAAATAATTAAAGCAATTAAGTACAACCAGAATAATTTGACTGGGAAAGTATCACTGCCACACCTATTTCTAGTGTAAAATATTTTTTATATTTATATATTATTAATATTAATATAATGTTTTGATGAAAGAGTTTAATAAAGGATAAAGCAATCATGTTACTCCTCAGGTATGGATGAAGGTAGAACTAGTGTAGTTCGACCGGGGAAGTAACACCGCCACACCTATTTCTAGCGTGAAGCATTTCTTGCGTTCGATGGAACACCCTTCCGGTTGCCAGCACACTTTTATATAAGGCGACCATCATAGTCCTCGGGAGGAGCAACGCATCTGTGATTGACTTCAGATAGAACCCATGTTCTGTATGAAGTTGATTACAGATGTCCATGAGCGGAAGTGATCACTTACCATCAGGTGGACTGCATGCTCGTTTGCTACTCCAGTCAGATATAAAAAAATGGGGTTTGTTGAAGATTTCTAGGGCAGTGCCTTTTAGCATTGTCCTCTTAGTTTAGTCGTGCAGGCTTGCTTGCTACTTCAATCTTCAACATGACTGTATTCGAACTTATAGGCCAGACTCAATTAATAAAATCCTTTTAAACAGTGTTACGCTAATTATATAGTGTCCCATACGGTGCCATATTTATAACCTGTGTAGGAGTTCACTCTTTTCTATGGTCACCTACCATGCTTTAACAATGATCTTTTAAATCTGAACTTCTAAAATACTTTATATCTAAATGTATGATTATGTATACTATAACACTAAACAGCCTGGTTCGGTCGATAACACGTACAGAACTGATCTACGTCTGATTAATATGGTTCTTGTGTATCGCTTACGCTCCAGAGACTTTAGGTGGCTCTTAACGGAGATGAAATTCCAGTTTGTCATTTCCCTGCGAACACACATGATCGCACGTGACTTTATTATATTAAATGTAACTAAATAGTATAGTACTAGTAGTACTTTATTATATTAAATGTAACAAATTAGCAAGTTATGAATTTCGACACAAGCACACAACTAAGATTTTTTTTTTGTATGCTTATTACAAATTTATAAATGAGTCTAGTTTTAACTGTGTTTATACTTTATTTTTTTACTACAGATTGTAGTAAAAAGATCGTTCTAAAAATATAATAATGGTAAATAATTAATTAGACATTATATCCCGTGTGACTAAGTGGTTACGTGACAAGCAATATGTATCGGATTCGATCTCAGAACAGACAAAAATCTGAACGATAAATTTTGATTTCTGTCCTGGATCTGAGTGTTTATGTATTTGTCTTTATGTCTATGACACCCACGATGCAGGAAATAATTCTAATGTTGAGTAAGAGTAAGAGTATAGAATACGTTATTATTACGCGTTATTATTATTATTGCTCCAAAATAGTCCACAAGGTTTGAAAGTCCCACGGCACCTATAAATAAAGCCGAATAAAAACCAATATGTATTTCAGTTTGCCTGTTCTCAAAATGTCACTATTGAATAAAGTCTTCATACATTTGAAACGGTGCAGTCATGGTTAAATTTAGTTTACTTCATTTGCCCAAAAACCCGGCGTATATTTATTTGCAAAAAGTAAATCGGCGCTCCGAAAGCGAGTGCAAATAACAGTCATCTCATTCTTGACGAGTTTCAAGAATCCGAGTGCACAAAAGCTCTGCCATTGCAAACGAGCTATTATGCCTTCCATTATCCGCACAACCTCGACGAAAACGATCAGATCATGAGAATAAATTGGCTATGTGTCATTCAGTGAGTCTAGATGTTTTGTTTTATTTAATACATAGGTAGTTAACAATGTAGTAGAAAGTATGGATCAACCGGGGACCTAAAAGGTTGACGTTAAAGGGTTGATCATCTTGAAATTGAACAAGCACATCACTTTACTAAATTATTTGAATGAAATTACAGTCGTATGTATGCTGCGGCAAGCGTGACTTTGATACTTTATACCATGTATTAAATATACAACTTATAAGACGAAATATTCGTTTGAAGTGTAAGTGAATACTTACTTTCAGCAATTGGGTCGATAGTTAATTACTTGGCAAGCATGATACAAAGATTGAAATAAGCCAGAAATCTCTTAACTAGTCGGAGATAATTAGTTGAAATATATGCATTCACAAATGGACCAAATATCCCATAATCATACATGACGCGTGCTATACTGCAAATTCGCAATTTCGGTCCTGTTCAATGTTGCTAAGCGACCAAGTGTGAAACATATTCCAACATTTTGGCTGCCGCCCGTTGGTACAACAATATACCTATGTGTAATATTGTACTTGATTTATTAGTCGTATTAGTAATATTACAGAAGAAAATATTCTACTACACGTTTCATATGAAAAGGATTATATTTTCATCGACATACATACGGCGCGACTTTCCTCATTTCGTTAAGGGTGTTCGTAAGGGTTATCTTTAAAAATAGGGTATAAAAATTATCGCCACAAAAATAAGTACGTTATCTTTTAAACACTTAAGTCATATTTAGATTGAGTCTGTCAATGGTCAAAAACTACTAAATCTTTGCAAGTTGTATAACAGAAACTAATTTACTTTCTTAAAGACCTGTGTAACCTGTAGGTATCTACGAAGAATATACCTATATATTAAAAAAACTTATTAATTACGCTTACTTTATTTTAAGACAATACCAGATTGGGTGTACCCAATCTGGTATTGTCTTAAAATAAAGTACTTAACAACAAAGGTGTTAAATATTCGTACCCGTTCGGAATATTTAACAACAAAGGTGTTAAATATTCGTACCCGTATTACATTTCGGTGTGTAACCGAAATGTAATACGGGTACGAATATTTAACACCTTTGTTGTTTATGACAAGAAATTTCCAAAGGGTATACGGTATATAAGGATTTCCCATTTACATTATCTATAAGCTTTCGTATACGAATACATAAAAGATAAACATATTACAATAATGTAGATATATGATACAAACAATATCATAAATTATATTAAGTGAACTTTGAAATTTTTTTTTGTCCTGACCTTTTTATTAATAAAATATTTTGCTAACGTAAACATTACAAAAGCAAACGAAAATCTAGCCTATATATTGTTATGCTACGACTTCTAGAGAATAGTGTGGTGAAGTCCCTGTGAGATGTAATTCAGACATATGTTTTTCCTCTTTCACAAGTGGGCTCAACCAGAACAGCAGAAATTTTGCTTTTACTCATTTATTATCCGTGTTACGGAAACAAGATAAAAATAGATAGATTCGTTGGAAATAACTTATTCTCAGTACCGTATGAATTGTGGTGCTTCTTATGACGGTATATTCCGTTCGATCTTAATATCAACAGCACTCGCGTAGAGGAAAAAATATAAAAAAAATGTTTCATTAAGTTTATTTTTAAAATTATTACATACCACCTGCTAATAGTAGTACCTAATAATAGTACCTACTCACAATCAGTCGGTTGTCAATAGGGTTGCCACCTTTTTTTTCAATGATTAAAGTACTTTGGCTATAATAGGTATAAAGAAAAAAGTACATAGCCTCAAAATAAGAACAATTTATTTTATCCCCGTGTTTTTTAGCTCCAGAAACCTTTAGATGGTTGAGAACCTAAAATGGTACGTGGTGGTAGTCGGCGAAAAAAGGTTAAATATACATAAAATTTGACGAGCAAAAAAAAGGTCACCAAATATACATATTCTACTATTTTCTAAATAAGGTAGCTATGAAACGTAGAAATGATAAAAAAAATTGTTTCACACATAACTGCTTATAATCAAACTTTTTTTAAACCTAGAAAATAAAGTATTTTCGCGTACTTTATTTTTCTCATAAAGTATAAAGTACAATTACTCCAAATAAAGTACAATACTTTATAATAAAGTACGGGTGGCAACCCTAGTTGTCAATAATATAAACATAACTCCCCGATCTGATGACGCAAAGCCTTTAGATACAACATAATTCTGTTACAAGTATTTGCCATTTGTGATTAAAATCAGGTTAATTGATAAAAAAAAACATCAATTAAAACATTTTGGCTTCAATCTCTTTTTCTTAAAAAAATCAGGACAGCTGAGTTGATATAAAATGGCGTAGAACTATCAATACGTTAAAATGTTCCAATAAGAAAAAAAATAGACATTATTCTAATTTTCACCCTAAAATTTTAGTTCCACTTACAAATAATAAATCGTATTCTTTGTATATATAATCTGTACTTTATTAAACATACATACTCATCATAGGGAAAAAGTATAAATTTAATCAGATAGGGCGTGTTAGTGTAGTAAAATATAAGGAGAGTCCTACCACATTTAAACAGCAAGCAATATGGTTCCGTTTCAATATAATTAATTGTATAAATAAGTAGTCCACTCATAATCTATTTAATATTCTAATAGACGTAGAGTACTGACCTCAATGACATAAATCTATAAGGAATGTTGATATGCAGTTTAGTTACAGAATTTCGTAGTTCTAGGTGACCAAAGTGTTAACGCTCGAACCTTTCCTATTAATTTAAATTGTAAATAAAGTAGAAACATATAAACCATAATTAAATTATCAAATAATTTAACAAATTTCTGATAACCTAAGTTTTTAGGAACCTCCTTTTATTTTCGTGATGCATCAAACATATTTTCATTATAGCCCATATTGGATTTAGAATGACGTTCATGAAAGGTGTTTAACAAATCTCAGCTCATACGGTTGTGGTTAACTGATATAAAAATCAGTAATCAAATACGTATTATCTAACAATGCACGTAGAATAAATATTTGTAGAAACCGCGCATTTTTATTTTTTAAGGCAAAGAAATGTTAGCATTGATACGTTGCAATTCAAATATATTTAAGGTGGTAGCGCTCTTTGTATTTCAACTCAAATGGCACCTTCATAACATAAGTGTTCAGCGGTGCTCGTGTTCTGCTGTGAAATGTGCTGTGAAATGTGGTGGTTAGGGGTATATACGCATGAAAAGCATTCCAACTAAGCCTTCTAGAGTAAGTCGTCAGTAGTCAGATGTGGCCAATCTCAGATAAGACTCATCTTATCTGGAGGGTATTGCAGATGTCCATAGGAGGAAGTGGCCACTTATCGTCAAGTGGACTGCATGGTTGTTTGGTATTATTATATTATTAAAGAAATAAGTATCTAACGATGATTGCAACTCTAGCACTAAAATATGACCTAACGATTTTCGAAATTTTGACAGTTAAATCAATAGTACATGACACGAATATCTAAGATAAGATATCTATCTAGGATAAGGACATTATAATATCCATCAGCTAAAACAAAAACCATAATCATCTATGTACATGACAATGGCGAATTAGAGCAATGTTTCCTTAGTGTCTTTTACTGTTAAAGTTTAACAAATACTGCTACGAAAGCTTTACACTATGCTTGCAAGGCTAACAGCGAACAAATTCACTTACACAGATTGAGTTTGAAGTTACTCTATTAAAGCAAGCACTTCCGTTCTGAACTTTCAATTACACGCTTACACGGGCGCTAATTACGGGCACTTGTATGTGTAAAAGTATTTCCTTTTGATAGAATCTGTACTTTTGTCTGTGTGCTAATATGTGTACATGAGTATTGAGTTTCTAAAAGTAAAATGTAAATCGTAACTTTTAATAAATAGTTATAATTAATCCATTACAATAATAGGGTTCCGTATTGCAAACTCTTAAACTTTTCTAATTCTAACTCTATTATACATATTAGGGTAATAAATACATATTGTTATCCAAACATGTATATAAATTCATACATTGTGAAAATTTAAGCTTAACCGAAAACTGCCACTTTTTTATAGGAATTAATTAGATTACATTTAAAACTCTTCCTGTACCATCGCCCAGACACGGAACACAAATTAGATGAATTCAGATATTTGTCCATAATGCTGTCTGTTCGGAGTTCTAGAACCCTTTGGATGTCATGCTGATATGGTGAACACTCGTCGATTTTATACATTTACAAATAGTAAAAGAATTCGTGGTTGGACTTTGCCTCGCCCATTTCAGCCCTATAATAACAAAAATAGGTAATAGTGTGTTTCAAGAATGTTTTAGAGAAGGAATACGAGTATGCTCGTTCGAAACGTACACCTCAGGGGTAGCAATGCACGTCCCTGTCGTTCCGTGATTAGAATAAGGCTACGGCATCCCCTGCCTATCGTAAGAGGCGACTAAAAGGGGCTTCCGGGGTTGCAGGCGGCTAGAGTGGGAGCTCGAACCGTTCGGTCAAGCGATCTCGGGAAGGAAGGCGGTATGTGGAGTCACATACCGTCGTAAAGACTAGACGGAGCGGTGGGCCCATCCGCCCATCTGGAGGAGCCAGATGGTTTAATGCGCTCAGAGGATTCCAGTTGCGTTCCTTTGGAAATCCCGGAGTCTTTGTAGCGCTGAGGACGGCCACCCGTCGCTCCCACGGTGTCGGGTACCTTTTGAAGGTTTCGCCCTCGGGGGAAAAGGGGTAGCAATGCATCTGTTAACAACCTTACGTAATGCTCTAATCTTATCTGAAGTTGATTACGTTGGTATCGATGCATGGTAATAACCACATATCGACAAGTGAGTTGCGCGATCATACGCTACATCTATATACAAAAGCAAAAAGTGAAGGCGTTTTTTTTTTTATTTTAAGCTTTTTATAGTTATGCCTAAATTATTCATGATCAACCCGTAGCACTAACATAGTTCGTCCCTGTAGCCTCGGGGTCAGAATAGGGCTACGGTATCCCCTGCCTGTCGTAAGAGGCGACTAAAAGGGGCTTCCGGGGTTGCAGACGGCTAGAGTGGGAGCTCGAACCGTTCGGTCAGGCAATCCCGGGAAGGACGGCGGTATGTGTGGTCGCATACCGTCGTAAAGACTAGACGGAACGGTGGGCCCATCCGCCCATCTGGGAGGAGCCCGATGGGGCAGCGCGCTCGGAGGATTCCGGTTGAAGTCGTTTCGAGATCCCGGAGTCCTCCTTTTCAGCGCCGAGGACGGTCACCGGGGGGGTTTTAGTGCGGTAAAAATCCCACATAACCCTGCGTCGTTCCCACGGCGTCGGGTACCTTTGGAAGGTTTCCCCCTCGAAAACAAAAAAAAGCACTAACATAGTTACGTTCTTGGAATTATATCACACCATTACATTTATTTAGTAGGCATAATGTTAATGTTCTCACGGTAAACGAGCGGTGTGCGGGTGTTAAATAATCGGTTGCGTGTCTGACTTTACGACTTAGAAATTGTTAGAAACTTTTCCACATTAACGTAACAGGTACATCCGTACACTTTTAATATCATTGATCAATAATCTTCTTTTATATACAATCAAAAATGACAGAGCGATTAGGTCGAATTATTCTGCCAAATAAATCTATGTATCTATAAATGTGGTCTAATTTAAGGATGATTTTAATCCTATTTGGCTTTGGCCATATACAGTGTTGGTAATTAAGTTAATGAGATGAAGCAGATAGGCCATAAAAATGTTAATGATACTGATTCGCGCTGTTTATTATCGTTACCCAAACGGTTACAGTCCTATAAGACCGCAACGTAATATTACGGCTGTACGTACTTAACCATTAGAGCCTTTAAAAAATGTTATTACAGAGTACTATTTCATTCATTCACGACAGCCTGTTTCATTTCGTTTATGGAAACACCACAACACTCGGTCCTCCGCTGCTCTCATCCTCTTTTTTTGTTCTCCAGGGTGAATCCTTCGAAAGGTACCCGCCGTGGGAGCGAAGCAGGGTTATGTGGGATTTTTACCGCACTAAAACCCCCCTCGGCGATACAAAGAGGACCCCGGGATCTCCAAAGGAACGCAACCGGAACCGCTGCTCTCATCCTGCCACTAATAACCACCTCAACATTTTTGGAAAATAAATTAATCTTACTAATCTCTAAGGCGATCAATAAAATAGCTCTCTAACGTTACGGTAACCATACATGAGGTACATGCATACATGAGGTACAAGCTTGATTTTGAAAACTGGAAGCATGTTTTCTTTTTGTTGTTTTAAAAATTAGACATTAAAAGTATTAGGGTAAGTTGCCCCTTGATACACAAAGATTTATTTAATGCTGCAAACGTCAACATTATAATGAGGGTTAAAGTGAAGTATTAATACCAGCAAATGGCACCGTGTCACGCCCACTCAGATTATTGGTACTAGGAATATTAAAAGTGATAGTAGTAGATGTATAATAAATATTATTACTAACAATTTTGATAGATATGTTTAACTTATAACATCGCATTTTCACTTCAGGGGCTAAAACGTTGTGATTGACATTCACGACGATAAACTGACACTAACTACGAATCAGCTAAACGTGCTTAAAGTTACATTTAATAATGATATTGAAAATTAATAAATTTCACTTTTAAATTGCAGTTAATTTATCAAGCAGGTTACGTTCAATGAAAACGTTGGCCAATTTGATAAATACATTAATATGTTAAAATGTTTTGTTAAACATAATAATGTCCTAATTAACAATCAAATATTATGGTAAAAATTTTCAAATGTAGCTAAATCATTAACAACGCGCTTTCCTAAATATATTTTACACTAAATAGGTACACACTTAAACACAATCTTGTGCAAAACAAATTTAAAACAAAATCTGTTTTAGAAACCCTATAAATGATTTTTCTAAAGTATGAATTAATCTCAATAATTGGGGCATATTGTTTAGCATAGAAGCAAACCTATATATAAAGCTAAGTAGTTTCTTAATGGAGTTCGCTCTCCAGTCCGATGGTGATTTAAACCTTGTAAAAAGCTGGATAAATAAATGAGACCGACCGACAAGCTTGAAAGCTCCTCGGAGCTTTTCAAGACTTACGAATTACAATTCGGTCAATTAAAACTTCCACTATCAAAATTCCGTCTTTTTGAGAGTTTAACAATTAAGCCATTTCATGGTTAGTCCGGGTAAGGTAACTAGTCCGGATAAAGTATAAAAAAAATAACTAGTCCGCCATCTTGGATCATCCGACATTTTAGAATTACAATGATGTCATATAACTAAACATGCATGGTTATGCAAACTAAGCCTGTATACCAAATTACAGCTCAAGCAGTTAAAGATAACTGCTTCAAAATTCAGTTGCAAGATTCCACCTTGACAAACATACATACGTTGCATGTTAATAAAGAGCTTGTAAAAAACATAAAGATTTTTGAATAACACGCTCGTTTGCTACTTCAATAACATAAAAGATCGGTCAAGTGCGTGTCGGACTTGCACGCTAAGGGTTCCATACCATTATGTATAAAAACGCCCCTTAAATATTTATTTTATTCTGTTTTCAATATTTGTTAGCCCACGAAGCATAAAGTAATACCTTATAAATGTAGGCAAATATTTATATAAAACAATGTAGATTAAATTTCTTAAAATAAAATAAAATTAATACTTTAAATCCAGAACGATTAGTAAACAAACATTTAACTAAAATAGCATTTATCCATGAGCCTACAAATTCGTATGAGTTACTCTATATTTGAATTATAGAAATATAGCATTTGCTCGTTAAAATTGTACTACAATGTCGTGGCGGGCTGACGCTAATTTTAGAGACTAAAACTGCATAAACATCACGTTGACAGAGTTAACAATTTGACTCCAGTAAATAAAAAGATCGATCAATCGAGTAAAGGGTCTGAATTAGTTTAGCGGTATCTCTCCGCTATGCCTTAATAAGATTCGGTTTTAACACTTTGGTTACGGAACCCTGAAAAGGCTACGTTGTGTTAGGTGCCTACCTAACTCACTGAAATACCCGTATGCAAAATTTACTTATATTAACAGTATACGACCCTATGGCGGAAATTTTAAAAGGTCAGAATAGGGCGATACAAAGGGATCAAAGGGTAATTTTGGATCCCAGCCATCAGATACATTCAGGTCTAAGTAATGACACCCTTTTATCGAATATAACCGAAAAGATTCTTTTGAGCCGAGAAAAAGCCTGGAACAGTCTTAGGGTTTCCATTTTAATTCTGATTTTTATCTTAAAAATATTTATGTCAGAGAATAGTTATCGTTCCATAAAATCTTGACAACAGTTCTACATAAAGAAGTAAAAACTGAATCGTACGCTATAGATACACTAAAACGAATACATGAATACCCAGAGGTAAATCAAATAACTAAATTAGTTATTCAGAAACCCGTTTGGCCGAACAATGAACCTAAAGATTTGAAGCATTTTTTTGTTCTCGAGGCGGAAACCTTCAAAAGGTACCCGACGCCGAGGGAGCGATTTTTAGTGCACTAAAACTCCCCCGGTGGCCGTCCTCAGCGCTACAAAGAGGACTCCGGGATCTCCAAAGGAACGCAACCGAAGTTCTCTGAACGTGTTGCCCCATCGGGTTCCTCCCAGGTGAGCAGCTGGACGCACCGCTCCGTCTGGTCTTTATGACGGTATGCGACCACACATACAGCCGACCGTCCCAGGATCGTCTGATCGAACGGTTCGAACTCCCACTCCGGCCGCCCGCGACCCTGCAAGCCCCTTTTAATCGCGTCTTACAACAGGCAGGGGATACCGTACCTCTATTCTGATCCCGGAACTACAGGGTCGAAAGATTTCAACCACATTTCAACTGCCTTTGAAAAGCAATTAATTAATATTTTAAGTCATCATTTTAAAAACCTTTTATAGCTAATAAAAGGTTATTATTTTAGAATCTTGCACTACTTCCACATCCACCGTTTATATATCAGGAATCACATGTTGAAGTTTTCACAGCACCATTATACCTTGTACAACATTTATTTATTTATTTCTTTATTGCACCTCTATAAAATAAAAGTTACAATAGGGCAAACTTAATGCCTGATAGCATTCTCTGCCAGTCAACCCTGGAAAATTTGCGGCAGGTGGAAGTTTAAGAAAAAAAAACCAAAATAAAAATGCTTTAAATATATACATAAATATACATACATTTATGCCATCACTTTAAGCAATTTCTCTTAATATAAATTTATAAATATATAAATATTTTATTATATTTGAATTAGCTTTTGTCAAGCTTATTGAATACATTTGTGTAATTACTTCCTTGTAATTAAATAGTTATTTACTTATAAATATCCAATTAAGTTGTAATCTGTGGTATTTTAGTTTAATTTGTAAAACAACACAATTCGTTCTTCTTTATGAGAATGGCTTAAAAGTGTAATAAATAAATTAGTCCTGCAAGGAATAATATCTCAGAGATTTTACTTAAGTCGTGGAACCTTTTAGATCTTACTCGTGTTACGAATATAAAATTAGATAATTATGGGAATAAGAAGTCATTACTTTAATGACTCCATTAGCCACAATTAAGCAGCAACGCCAAATGAATGAATTCTGCAGAAAAGTTTTCATAGCCACTTTTGCGGATGAATATAAATTCGGAATAATTAATTTCATTCTTCTAATAACATATTCAAAAGGACATTATCTCTTTAATTGCTAATATTATTGTAGATACATACTGATGTATGAATGATATTTTATGAAAAGACTAGGAAGTCTAAGCGAATGTGGTAGGCTAGGTAGATGCGATGCAAGTACACGCGTTGCTACCCCTGAAGACCAAGTTAGAACGCCTCATGTGCCTAAATGATGATGTGTCCTTCCTCAGATCACTTAGAATAGCAACACATTTGTGATTGGCTACAATTAGAACCCTTGTTCTGCATAAAGATGCTTATACTTCGATGTGTATGGGCGAAAGTGACCACTTGCCATTAAGTAGACAGCGTGGCTGTTTGCTACTCGAGTCCAATAAAAAACAATTTTTATCACTGAAACTGAAACAAGGCAGAAATAGGTATGGCGTTGCTGTCCCTGTAGTTCCGGGACCAGAATAGGGCTATGGTATCCTCTATCTGTCCTAAGAGGCGACTAAAAGGGGCTTCCAGGGTTGCGGGCGGTAAGAGTGGGAGCTTGGGCCTACCAGCCAAGTGACCCCGGGAAGGACGATGGCATGTGTGGCCGCAAACCGTCGTAAACATCGAAAGGCACGGTAAGCAAGAATTGGTCGCCGGGGAAGGGCCTGAAAGTGGCATTGCGCTCTTAGGACTCCGGTTGTGTACCGTTGGAGATCCCGGAGTCTTCCGTAGCGCTAAGGACGGCTACCGAGGAGTTTTAGTGAGGTAAAAATCCCACATAGCCCGCGTCGCTCCCACTTCGGCGATAACAAAAAAAAGATACGGTATTGCTACCTCTGGAGTCAAGCGACAATAAGTTATAGGTACCATTTTGTAATAAATATAGTATTGCGATAATTCATACTCCGTAAATAAAGTATGTATTACGTCAACGTTACAACATTTACCCTACATTTATTTTCATTATACGTAACACTGACTTACCTACATTTACTAGTACGGCGCTGTTTTCTCCACAATTTACTCGGGTTTATTTTATTACCTGGTATCTTTTTGTCTTGGTCTTAGTTAAACAAGAGCATTGTCTTAGTACTCTAGCTTAATACCCAGTAAACTAATATAATTATCCACATATTGTACTTGAACAAAGGCCACCGGCAGACTTATACTACGCATACATTACGTATCAAATTATTGTTACGGTTTTCATAATATATACATTGAAAATACTTACTATAAAGATAAAATCAAATCTTTATATATTACCATATCATTGTGCTATAATTTCTTTAAAAATCCCAAAAAACTATATTTGCATTTTGTTATTAATAATACCGTATTTTATGACGTGTTGACTGCCGACGTCTGAAACACACTGTATGTAGAACAGGGGTTCTATTTGAGACCAACCAATCTCAGAACGTTTCCACTCCTAAGTACTAATTTATCAGCTAATCTGTAAGTTAGCCGAAATTCTCACTCTTCCAACGAAATACGGAAATCAACTGTTTTACATTAAAAATAAGAATATTTGGTAACAGCATAATATCGTCCTAAGACCAAAAAAAAAATTACTACGTGACATTAACATAGGTACATATAGGTAGTTCCTGTAGTTCCGGGACCAGAATACGGCTACGGTTCCCTCTGCCTGTCGTAAAAAGCGACTAAAAGGGGCTTCCGGGGTTGCGGAGGGGAGAGGGGTAGCTCGAACCGTCAGGCCAAGCGACCCCGGGTAGGACGGTGGCATGTGTGGTCGCATGCCACCGTAAAAACCAGAAGGTGCGGTGAGCGTTTCACGCCCACCAGGGAAGAGCCCAAAAGGGGCATCGCGCTCGGAGGACTCCGGTTGTGTCCCGTCAGAGATCCCGCAGTCCTCCACGCAGTGCTGAGGCCGGCCACCGGGAGGGTTTTAGTGCCGCAAGAATCCCATATAACCCGCGTCGCTCTCACGATGTCGGGTGCCATTTGAAGGTTTCCCCCTCGTAAAAAAGCTACATATAGGTATACATAGGTAAAGTATTGTATTAATAGTACAATGAAATAGTGAAACTGAGTAACAACTATTAATATATACATACAAAATTTAAGGATTACTAACACATATTCATTTAACGTTTATTTTAACTTATCTTATTATGTTATGTCAATAACTGAGTCGCTTTGAACGGATGTACCATAATAAATCATCAAGTTAGCTGCGATTCACATCAGTTGATTAATGTTAGTCAATAAAATTCTAATCCAGTGACGTAAATACGCATGTGTCCCCTTTATCTTTAATGATTTATGTACACATTTGTTAGTACGTTCAGGTAACTCATGAATATGGGAGACATCCTAAATTAACCCTTATTTAGCCCAACTAATATTCTAAAGGTGAAGAGTTTGTTGTTTGTTAAAACGCTCTTATATTTTTAAAGGTGTTAGATCACCCGACTATGCTTCATAATAGAAATGCTGCCCTGCTGTGTTCTGCTTTGAGGAGTATGGATTTTTTATCTGATTGAAGTAGCAAACGAGCATACAGTCCACCTGATGGTAAGTGGTCACTGCCGCCCATGGACATCTGTAAGCAACTTCTTTTGGAACATGTGGTCTATCTGAAGTCAATCACAGATGCGTTGCTTCTCCCGAGGAGTACGATGGTCGCCTCATATAATAGTGTGCCGGCAACCACACCCTTCCATCGAATTGGAAAAAATGCTTTACGCTAGAAATAGTTTTGGCAGTGGTCCGCGGTCGAACTACACTGGTTCTACAACCTGCTAAAATGCTGCTGGATTTCAAGTTTATGCAAGTATTTAAAAAAAGGATAGTAATAGGATTAACATAACAAGTATCCCCACAGCTGATGATAAAGTTTTATGATGGCTAAGCGTTATAACAAAGGAGGAAGTATGGAAAGTCATCTAAAATTTTTCCATTATTGGTCACTGTTGATACATAACTTGGAGATAAATTGAAAATTAACCACAAATCTAATATCCTGAGATACTTGCCGTAGAATATTTAACTTTATACAGCGTGCTAGTTCCTACAAAATGGTGGAGTACAATTTAGAAAATAGATGTGGATCACAAGAACATAAAACGGACGGATGTGTTTAATATACTTCGGTAACCGTGACGTACTGACAGTGATGTATCACAAGCGAAGGCGGTGGACTCGATGTCTGCTCTTCCTAGAATATATTAGCCCTAGATAAGGTCCAAAGCTTGTCCTCTTGTTTACACGAAGTCTGACGTGAACACAGGCGGCACCATTTCCCGGTTAAGTAAATTTGAATCAATCGCCTTTTGCTATGCTTTTCTACTTTTTGGAGTTTATTTCGAATTATAATTAAAATGATGTTTCAATAATATGCATTATTATAAACATTTATTTTGAAATGAACAATTCGTGAACATATTAATCACTACATAGTATAAAACGAAGTCGCTTCCCGCTGTTTGTCTCTATGTATGCTTAGATATTTGAAACTACGCTATAGATTTTAATGCAGTTTTAATAGATAGAGTGATTAAAAAGTAAGGTTTTTAAGTATAATACATCGGAAGAACACTGATAATTTCAGTTTTTTGACTTTTAGGCGGAACGAAAGTCGTCGGGTCAACTATTTAATTATAATAAAGTTATAAAATTCATGAAATATAAAAACCGATGTTGATAAAAGATATAAAACTCTCCTGTAATTTTGGTAAAACAATGAACTTGATGACAATAATATATAAAACTATTAATATATTATTTATAAGTTATAAAACGACTTAATAAATATCAATAATAACTTGATATAACATTACGTTATTTAGCTGTCGGCACTGCTTATTTAATTACGTTCATCAAGTAATCTACACAAAGAAAATTCTTTGATAAAAATTAATAAGGGATATGCTCTTGAGATAATGACTATCAGATAATTTTACTAATTATTGTTTTCGAAAACTCTTATGTCTGTTATTTTAAATAAAGCTTGTGTGTAAAGACCATCGAAATTTACATAGGGATGTAATAAAAAACCTAAAAACTTTTTTGTTTACTTTGTTTATCTGTTATAGGATAACAGATAAGCAAGCAACGATGTCGCGGGCCAAAGCTTATACTTAATACCCTACCATTTTATTGTAAATAATTTATCTATAACGAGACTATAAATTATTTCTTACGACAAAATATGATAACACAACACCTCAGCTACACCTGACGAAAATGCAGATTATTCATACACCATTAAGCCGCGTTGAAGGCTTTAGCTGATCCGATATATTTGATCACTCACCCACATATTTAATGCTTCATCAACCCAGCAGAATATCGTCTTGTAGTTTAAGTAATATTAAATCTTCGCTTCATTTGTAAATTAATTTTTACTTGAACTCATAAAAGTTGCAAATTTTAATGTAGTTTTAATTAGGCACGAAGCTAGTTTCATCACAATGCTTTTTTAAAAAAATCTGTTTAAGGAAAAAGAATTGGACATTTATTACCTCAATTTTAAAGTAATGTATGAATTTCAATTTTGGAATATTTTTTTGTTATTTATAGACCCGCATGGCGCAGCGGTTACTATACCGGTCTGACGCGCAATCGGTTCCGGGTTCGATTCCCGGCTAGACAGGTATCTGAATGATGAGTTTAGATTCCTGTTCTGAGTCTGTGTGTTTGTGAATTCGTCTTGTGTGTGTCCATGGTACCCACGAAACAGGAAAAAATCCTAATTTAAATAACTTAAAAATTATTACATTTTATTTAAATTAGAGAAATATTCCTACTACTTTGGACACTATGATGTTTAATTTTTTTAATTTAAATTACGGTCGAATTTCGACCGATACGACGGGTGACTAGTATAAGTAAAAGTACATGTATGTTCTTTAAGTACACCAAATTATTCATTTTATTTCATTTATGTTAAAATTCGACTTGGAAATGTACGCTTAAAATTTATGCTACGCAAAATATCTTTGCATGAAAATTTGGGTCATAATGTCACAACCACATTTCAGATGATAAATTTATTTTAAAAAGTTACATTGGCCTCCCAGCGACTTAAATTGACGTAGAGATCTTCATAACAAACAATGCGAGCTGTTGGCCTCATTTTATGGAGATTTTTTCAAGACATAAAGTACAGAATAATTT
This sequence comes from Spicauda simplicius, assembly GCA_949699795.1. Classification (NCBI taxonomy): domain Eukaryota; kingdom Metazoa; phylum Arthropoda; class Insecta; order Lepidoptera; family Hesperiidae; genus Spicauda; species Spicauda simplicius. The sequence goes on from OX453063.1 coordinate 12,027,716, forward strand.
TAACAATTCATATATTTTCAAAAAGTTATGTTAGACGCTGAAAATAAGGATAGGTATTAACAAATTGTTAGCATTGTTAAACTAATCAATGCAACAGCTGGTAATTTAAATTTCATAACTTATTAAAATTGCTTGATTTATTTCGTTATACACAGAATTTGTTTATTTTAACTCATATGTTATTAATATATAAATTAATAAATTATACTCTTCAATAATGCTTTAAATAAAAATGTGTGTCTATTTTAAGTCTCAATTTTTATGATGATATTGTATAAATAGAATAATTAATATATTATAAGACTAATTTTAAATATGAAAGCAAGAGAACCATTCTATTTTACGAAAATTTGCACTTAGTTGAAGTGTTTACGCATCAGTAAAACACAAACTTCAGTAGGCATTCATATATCGGACCGAGCGTTACGAAGCAACAACGACGCATAATTCGGGTACTAAAAGTGAGATTCGGCACTTGAAAAGGTCTGAAGCCGCAACTCCACAAAGTTGTGAACACGCAATTTCATTTGACTATTCGTACTGAACCGTTTTCAAGCGTTCGGCTAACAAGTCGTATTTACATCCTACAAAAACCACAAACTACTTGAAATAAGAGCAAGTTACTGACTTGTTTAGGATTTGATATGTCCTAATGACACAACGGGATAAGAGTATTCGTGTGCCTGTCTCATGAGTATATATTAAATACGTGAAGCATAAACTTATGATTCGTTTTTAAGATATTTGCCGCAAGCGGAGGAGCATGGCATTACGCACGGTTATAGTTGATGTAGAGAAGGATTTCGCAATGCTAATATTTTTTTTTTAAATAATGCATAAAACATACATAAAATGAACTTCCGCGGCCCAAACGCGAAGGACTAAGTAAACTAATTTAGTATTAATTTAAAGAATTACCTATAAGGAGCAAATTAAACAATTTAAAATAAACACCTCGCTCAGGTATACTTATCCGCGAAGGGTGCATACTCACTATTACCTATTTCAATGAAAGTTTTAGATAAAGTGGTTATTACGTATCAAAATACCTAATTTACAAACGATAATTTTAATTGGACGTCTCTGAGAAATATGCCAGACAAGAAATAATGCTACGATTATTAATTTTCTTATCCGAACCTATACATTTCAGCTTTATTGTTTTGTCCATGTTTTCTCTAATGGAAACACAATCCTTATCTATTTAACAATATCTATTTCGTATGAAGAACTAACAAGGCCTATGTAATGTGAATAAAGTTAAGTTCGAACCTGAAAACAAAGATAAGCTTACGATAGTCTCGTTATATACAATGTTATCATTGAAACGTGCTTATGTTTGTGTAACTTGTTAATCCCTCTAGTGGCCCGATATTTAAGGCAGCTTATATCCTCTCGAGATGTCCCTTACAAAGAACCAGTGGAGCACGGCTAACAATACCTAATACTCGTGTATTTAGACAGATGGAGAAAACAAGACGTATATACGTAAGATTATAATACAAATGTGTCCTTATCTCATAAATATTTTATACAAATTTATATTGTAGTTATTGTATATATAAGCCCTCTAAGTTAAGGTTTTTAAGGAGTTCTTGGACCTATATAGAGTTATTAAAATAAAATTTTCTGCTTTTACACACGCCGTCTTCTTGGTGTATTTATCATAACTAGTGACCCGTCGCAACGGTCGAAATTCGACCTTAATTTAAATTAAAAAACTAAACTTCATATTGTCCAAAGTAGCACCAATATTTCTCAAATTGAAATAAAATGTAAAAAAAAATAAGTAATTTTGAACGCACCCGTTAAATATAAAAAAGAGGTTTAATTGTCTAAGCCGCATTTAAAAGCAATAGCGGTATTTTGACAAAGACATCTGACATTTTTGACGATATGTTTTTTCATATTTAACCTTCCCGCTGACAATTGCACACATGTGTGCTATAACTTAAAACTACCGCTGGCTGGACTATAGCACACATGTGTGCTATGACTACTACATGAAACAAAACCAGCTTTTTTATATTTAATATACATTATTTCTACTACCTGTCTTAGGAAAATATGAAGATAAATAAATTATACACAAATTTACATTATCAGATTTGATGCATTCATATAATATTTTGTATTTTGTAACATTTAAAGTTGTATGCTATCAACATGTATTTAGCACAGATTTTATTAGAGTCAGTGCAATATGGCGGGAGTTTGAAGTGTCATGGTGTGATTTGTTTTCGTGTTTATAAATTGGAAAAGTAAGTAAAGTGTCGTGTATTACTCATAATAATTATTTAAAACTTTAGAATAACTGTTTATTAGTGTTTTGTGTAAATTTATACAACAAAATAGTGTGTACTTTCTAATGAATAAAATAAAATTCGGTTCCATTTCAATCTGAAAAAAAACAAATTTCTTTGCGTAAGATGTGATAATGTATTTGTGAAAATAATAAATATAAATCTGAAACAAAGGAAATATATTATCAAAATTATATTCATAGAATGTTTTGTCCAATATAATTCAAAAATTTCGTATTGAAATATTTCCATACAAATACTAGGGATGGGATAGGGTGGTTTTAATTTTATATCGGTATTTGAATTGAAATTGAATAATATAAAATATCTATAATTTATTACAAACGTTGAAACAATGAGTAGATATAAAATACAATTAATTCCATAAAATAAATTATATTGTATTAAATAATGACAGAATATTTTCAAACTTACTGACATCATCATTATTTTTTTTAGAAATGGGAACCTACAGAATTTCTTCCAAAAGATTTTTTGGTTCGGTTAATTTTGGAAATAAAAAAAATTAAAGCAGATTACATACTGAAGTGTTCATGATAAAATTATAATGAAAACTAGATAAATATCGATTATTACAAAGGATAAAATCGATTTTGATGTAATATATTTTTATTTATAATTATGTACTTAAATTTATGAATTTGTTATTTTCAGACATGATTTAAACCGACGCTATCAAACTCTTAATGGAAGTGGTCACAGATTTTGCATTCAAGATTATCTGTGAGCCACAGGTCAGTGAGACAGACTGAAATCAGGCACTAAAGCAATGGTGACTACAAATGCATCGACGGGCCACATTATGGCCAGCGGGCCTGGAGTTGGACAATTTAAATTTAAGCGGTGACTAAGTTCATTCGAAAAAGTAAAACTTTAAATAATAAACTTTAAATAAGACATTAAACAAGCAGACAGGAAGAAAACAAAAGTAGTGTTCAAATAAAGAAGAAATATATTATTTACTGTTTTGTTTTAGATTATGTACCTATACATACTGTTTTATAATTTATGTTTGTTAAAATATTTCATATTTCTAAGTGTTGTTAGTAGAAAGATTATTGATCCGACTATTTAGAACACTTTTAAGCCAACAATCTAAAATTAAACGGCAGGTATGGACATGAGTCATTCCTAAAATAATGTAGTTACTTTATTCATTACGATGGAATGACATGTAACTTCATCTTTATCTTGGCAGATGAACTACATTTTTTTTATCCGGTTGAAGTAGCAAACGAAGATGCAGTCTACCTAAAGGTCATTGCGTGGACATCTGTTAGCAACTTCATATAGAACATAGAATCTATCTAAATTTAATCACAGATGCGTTGTTATTCCTAAGGACTTGGACCGTCACCTCGTACAAAAGTCTGCCGGCAACCATACCCTTCCATTAAAATGAAAAAAATGCTTCACACTAGAAATAGGTGTGGCGGGGGTATCTCCCCGGTCAAACTACTGTCCCATCTGAGGCTATAAATGTATGAGTTGGAAAAAAAATCCACCTTCGGCAATATATTGGACTTCAGCCAAAATGGGCCGAGAATTTAGCCGAAATCAAATTTTTAGGACGTTTTCTCTAAAATTATTATGACACTTTTATGTAACTATTTTGACACAAAGTCTAAAAAAAATCATAGATATGGCCACTCTGTAAACTAAAACGATCTAATTATATGTCATATTTCAAAAAATGCCCATACATATGTTCGAAAAACATTACCAGTTGGGCAGTTTAATATTTAGAGTTGATTTTAGAGTGTAACTGATGTCTGATATAAAACTAAAAATATAAGCATTATTTTCAGTTATTATCCGGAATTATAATATTTATGACACAAAAGAAATATTAAATTTAAGTGAAAAATGTAGTCAAACACAGACTCAAATATACAATTTGACCGGACTATAATAATACCGATAAATATTTTTTATCGATATTAGTACGGTCACATCACTAGAGAATAAGATTTGTGACTATACATTTTTGGCGCGATTATTGTAAAACAATTTTATGTAAAAGATCATAATAATAATATTTTAGTGTAGTAGACGTATAAAGTGTTTTTATGACATGTAAGGGGTTCAAAATATTTGTTTTGTTTGTAAATAATGATTTTTCTACCACAAAACGAATGTGTGTTGAAGTGTTGGACGAGTTGAGTTACTTGAACAAGTTGAACAAGATGTTATAAAGTATTATTTGTAATTTTACTTGAATAAAATAAGTGTGATTTTGTGTTGTCTTTTTATTACATTATTCAAACCTTCATACAATTGATAACCTCTAACGAAGTAGGTACTGTAGGTAACAGATTTTTGTCTTTTTATTTTTGGTATTTTTCTCAATAAATAAAAACAATATATAGTCAAATGGCATAGAATATGTTATTTTATATCAGAAAAAATAAATAGTCCAATAAATTATTATACTTTTACGTTATATTTTGTAGAAGCAATCACGTCTCATTATTATGTTAATTACATCTCTAAATATTATTATTCACCATCATAATTTTACATGTATGGGTAAAACGACTAATAAAGAAACGATGACTGTTCATTTAATGCCGAAATATCAATTTATTTTTGAAGATTCCTTCAATAAATGAAACAAAAAAATTGGTAGCCATTTTCTAAAAACTCGTCTTTTCGGGTGGCAGTCAACTGTAGGTAAGCTGTCATTGACAAAGTCAGCGGAAGTGTTAAGACATTGAATGTTCTATTTCGTTTACTATGTATGTGTTTTTTCAAATGCAAGGCAGTGTGTGTAATGTGTTTTAGTTGATTTTATGTATGAAAAATGCATTATTTGAAAAAAATATTAACATTCTGCACTCCTTCTCTATGTCAACTATAACCGTGCAAAATTTTATACTCCTCCATCCGCGGTAAGTTACTTAAAAATGCTTCACAAGTTTTTGCTTCACGTATTAATATATAGATATTGAACACTTAACACGTAGGTCGTTGTTCATACAAACATATATGATCATTATATTTCCATTCTTAGCCTTAGTCTTTATCATTATTTGTCTGCGGCTCCATATTATGTTACGTAGATAGGCGCAGATTGATCGGCCGAGGATAAAAATTAATCCTTACGTAATGTTCTATTCTATTAAGGGGATTCTCTGGTTTGATGACTTCGAAAAATAGTTTCTTGTTTTTTGCATAAATTGCGTAATCTAGACATATCAAATGTCTAGATTACGGTGGTAAAGTTTTTTTTTTAATTCGAAGCCATTTTGTCGTCTGCCGGCTTGATATCTGCTTAAGACAGATCTTTAACTCTTCGAAAATTTAGAGCAAAATTAATTAAATCTTTCCACGTGTACTGACAATACCCAAAATGAGTTGATAAAAGATACAATGTTTTATTTGTTATGCTATAGAATTTCCTTCCGAGCGAGCGTTCCATGATATTAATTTCGTTACAATTATTCTCATCTTTACGCACCAATCAAGTATAAATATGGAGTGGTTAGTGAAGCGATATGAACGTGGATGAAAACATCGTAGCGATCGGTCAAATGAATTAATCAAGTTAATAAGCATGCTTACGTTTTGACGCAAACACAATAGCCTGATAGGTATTGGCACTTGAACTCTGCGTGACCACCACTGATATGGCTATTTCCATTTTAATCCTTTGGTTATTACGCTACATCAAGTGCTGATATCGATATGCATAATCATATACCTGATTACGTATAATTTTAATATGCGTAAATGACAAAGCTTTGAATGCTTGAAAATTTTGCTACACTAGATTAATGTCTCAAAATAGCTTGACAATTATAACTATGGTGTGCCTCTTATTGGATAATAATTATACCAAATAACAAGGATTTTTTTTACGTTCTAAGGCTTAGAGGGCGTAATTATTGTTATTTTTTATTATGTGCTTACAGGTGTGATCAAATAGGTGTTCACATATATGGCTTGGGCTTTCGACACTATTAATAGATATTTGATCACTGAAGTGCACTTTGTCATTCCGTGTTGGTTTTTTAACGCACATCAAAGGGATGAAAGGCCAAATGTTTAGGTGCCTCCCACATTTGTACGTAGCACGTTGCGCGAGCGTCGCCACAGAAAGCTGTTATACCTTAACAACCAAACGAACTTACGACGGAGAGGAATATTGAGAGCATTTTTTTGCTATTGTTCATGAAATGAGTAAACTGCGTCAAGCAAACCATCGTCCATGTTTTGTGAAGTCTATTTGAAGCTCACTGAGCTCATAGGAATGATGAAATCTTTGAACACTATTATGTGGCAGGTACAACAATATGTGACCAGGATTAATTGCATTGAATTAATAACAATATTTATGTAATCGTTAACACATTTTTTTTACTATACATATATACATAAACCACATTTACATATATATACTATACGTAATTATTATTATTGTATGTACAATTTTATTGTTATAATATAATCTTAAGTATTTAAACTACACCACGATGCATGTCGTGGTGGCCTATTATTAAGACAGCATTTAATTTAAGCCTAATGTAGTTTTTAGTTGTAAGTGTAATGTATTGTCTTGTTAGCTGCCCTTTTTAAATAAATAAACAAAGTCCTCAAAAAAGTGATCACTTCTGGCGCGACATTACAAAAATATTGCTTATTTTTCACATTTAAATAACTAAATTTTAGTTTGAAAGGAGATATTTCTAGTCCACTTAAGTAGATTGATCACATGCAAAAATATTCACATATTTTTTCTATTTCTTATAACATTACGTACGTACAGAAATTGTGATAAACGTGATACGATCACAAAAACAGGCTACCTTTTTCTATAACGGTTTTAAAGTAATGAGATTCTCATGTAAAGAGTAGCGTTTACAATCGTTACTACAGAACACATTATGCTCGGTAATGAAGCGATTCTAAATCACACTTTATCTTTGTTTAAGTGTTTGTGTTCATTATTGATTTACGAGAACGTTTAACAATTAAGTAATAGGTACGCTAAGATACCTTAAAATGTGCCTACTGAATGTGATTAACGTAGCACCTAGCTACCTCTAACATTCTAACATTTAATCAGCATGTTTTTTGACTACAGGTCTCCCTTTTTTGTGGGAAAGACTCATAACCCAGCATTGGAATCATCATTGTAGCCATTATTATATCAGCGTGAAAGATGGTAGAGTTTTTTATGGTTGTACTCCGAAGACACCATGAAAACATCTGTTTCTACCAAAAACCAGCATTGCATTGTTGTTCTCAGGGGTAGGATTGCATCTGCGGCCAAACTCAGGTAATACTAATCTCAAGTATTTATAGATTCCAATGGGCAGTATTGGCCACTTTGTTACCTCTATATAATAAAATCGCAACCACAGGTACCAAGCAGATACAATTATAATAATAAACAACTAACATTTTGCATATTTACATTGTTATATTTCTAGAGTTGTTATGTGGAAGCATCCTTATAATAACCTAGCAAGGGGACCCTCTTTCTTATGGAAAAAGTTTTACTAACTTCGAAATTTGTTATGACGTGCAAATTGTTTTCTACTCGTATGTACAGAGTTCATTAATATCTCACGAAAGAAAAATATAAAACTGACAAATACGTATAATATACGACAAAATACAAACGCATTGCGTTAGGGGAATATTAAATTGGACTTTACCATTATGGGTTTTACTAAAAAGGAGTATGAGAAGGTGACTTTATTATTCTGGGGATTACTATAACGGTCCAGAAGTTGCGGCGTAAGTCATGGTCGGTGTGAGCTTCCGCCTACCGCCTCGCGCTGCGTGGGGCCTGGCGCTTCGCGGACACAGGGCCCCGTACCATACGCTGACAAAAGTTTTCTCCGAGACTTGCTGTTTTTTTTATCCGTCAAATGCAATTTGTTTACATTTGGCGCCCTTTTTTGTGGTCGCCGTCAACTAACTGCTATTTTGACTTAAATCAGAGGGCCACGCGAGTTCTTGTTTGACTTAAACAAGAGGGCCTCGCGGTTTATTGTTTGCCCTCATATTCTGTTTAAGCGGTTTCCAAATTTGACCTGTTTAAACAACGCGTATTTATCGCCTCAAACTCCAAACTTAATGAAAAGCGAGTAACTTTCATGTACGCGGTATGTGTCTAACGATTTAAATAGTAGGTAATTAATTACCCAAATAGCGAAGGAACGACGTAAGGAAGACTTTGGTACGATGAACAACATAAGGAAATATTAAACTTACTGATTAATACAAGTATTTTTAAATAAAGAGAACGTTACAAAAACATCACAAACGGACGATCTATTTTTTATTATATATATGGGTTTCCTCTTTTGACACATCTGTTGTAATACCCTGCTTTACATGAATAATCACACAGTTCAAAATTCATTAATTTTAAATTAATGATGCAGTTTTATCTAAAAAAGAAAGCCAAGAATAATACGTACACCGTAATTTATGGCCTTACCATTTATGTTTATTATTTATCCAAGTATATATTATGTACAGCTGTACTCCAAATCTCATGATATACCTACCTATAATAATGACCATTGCCTCTTTTACCACAAGGTGACTGACCGAAGCAATGTTTATCATTCAAAGTATTCAGATTTCGTATTTGTATAAGACCTAGGTCGCCACTTACTTAAATGTAAACTTAAAGAGTACCCTTCAATCGAGATGTACGGCAGCAGTTCGGTAGTTTAAATGAAAACGTAATCAAATGGGCTGAATTAATTACTTGCCTATCGAATTCAATTAGAAGAAAATTGACGATTAATAAGTTCAAAGCATCAATTAAGCCAAACCTTTGTTGTAAACCGCATAATATCATTTTTGATTACATAGAAAACAAAGCAGATTGCAACTGGGCCATTACATATAAATATTTCCATAGTTCATTAAGTGTCAAAAAGTGGCGTATAACATAACACGCCAAATATTTAGTCAAATATAAGGCCAAGACACGACACGACACAAATAGAAAAGACTCACCCACCGGCCAGAAATGTCGGCAGAGTAAAAAAACATATTTTCACTGAAATGTCTAAGTGCCCCCTAGCTTCTTACATTCATTTCAAATTACAGAATCGTTTAATAAAAATTCCGACATAGGAACGTAGGAAAGGTAGGAAAAGTATATAATACAGTCCGTATTTAATAAAAAGACGGACTGTATTATATACTTTTCCCGTTTAAATTGTCGATCATTTTCTTCGACATACCTAATTTGGTATAAGTCAAAGTTACGAGCTTAAAATTTAAATCCTGGATCTCTAGAGTGGGAGGGCAAATTTCATAAACTTTCCTAATTTATTCAAGGATTTTGATGCTTATAAGCTTACTGCTATCGATATAGTCCTGTGACTTGTCATTCAACTTATTGATGGTAGTGTGTTCATAATCCTAAATTAACATAACACCACACAGCTCTTTTTAACCGACTTCCCAAAGGAAAGAGGTTATCTATTCGTCACGTATATTTTTTTTTTTTTTTTTTTTTTTTTTTTTTTTTTTTATGTATGTTCGGGCGAAATGGCTAGAAATCGTCGACCTACCGACACGATTCATACGACATTGTATGCGACTAGTTTCACAGGCAATCCCATATTGAGGAAAATGAAAACCTTCCGGCGGTTTTCCCGGAAAATTGGAAAATGTCGGTTTCTTAAAATCTTGAATAACTTGGGTGTTTATAAACCGATTTCCATTTTCTTTCTTTCATTTGATAGGAAATTTCGTCACGCAACTTTTTCTCTTGGACATGGGTATGCTGTGATGCTTAACTCTTTGAGTTATGGGGTGGAAACCACCACCACTCCTCAAGTTTTTTAGATAATTTGAGATAACTCGGCTTCTGCCGAATCGATTCTTATGAAACTTGGAATATGTATTATATATCTATGATTATATAGGTTGACGAAAAATTTGACCTTCAACTCTTCGATCCTGATGATGCAGGGTTACAGCTATCCTAAACTATAACATTAGCTATTTGGTGCTTACATATATGTAACAAGACTACTAAGCAGAGACATGTGATGAAAATTTGACCTTCAACTCCTCAATCCTGATGATGCAGGGGTGCCCCAAGCCTAAACCATTGGGGTTGACCATTTGGTGCTTATGGGTATGTTATAACAATACTAAGCAAAGACATATTATAAAAAAAATGACCTTCAACTCCTCAACCCTGATGATGCAGGGTGCTGTAAGCCCAAGCCGTAGGTGATGGCCATTTAGTGCTTACGGATATATAATAAGATAGCAAGGCAAAGATGTACGATGACAAATTTGACCTTCAACTCCTCAACCCTGATGATGCAGGGGTACTGCAGGCTTAAACCATAAACGTTAGACATTTGTTGCTCACGGATTTGTAATAACATTGCTAAGCAAAGGTATACGACGAAAAATTGGACCTTCAACTCCTCAATCCTGATGATGCAGGGGTATTGAATGCCTAAGCCATAAAACTTAGCTATTTCAATCTTACGCATTCAAAATGATATTTAAAAAAATGTAAGGTAAAACATTAGAAAAATGGTTGTATACGGTGGAAAATTGGACCTTCAACTCCTCAATCCTGATGATGCTGGGGTGCTTCGAGTTTAACTATAGGCGTTAGCTACATGATCGCTACGTATATCTGATAAGATTACTAAGCAAAGATATAAGATGAAAAATTTGACCTTCAACTCCTCAACTCTGATGATGCAGGGGTACTTCAGGCTTAAACTATAGGCGTTGGCCATTTGCTGCTTATGGGTATGTAATATATTTACAAATCGAAGATGTATGATAAAAAAGTTGACCTTCAACTCCTCAACCCTGATGATGCAGGGTACTGTAAGCCCAAGCCATAGAAGTTGGGGATCTGTTGCTTACGTGCATGCGATGAGATTACATAGAAAAGATATGACATGATAATTTTGACCTTCAACTCTTCGGCCCTGATGATGCAGGGGTACTTCAGGCTTAAACCATAGGCGTTGGCCATTTGATACTTATGGATATGTAATATATTTACAAAGCAAAGACGTATGATAAGAAAATTGACCTTCAACTCCTCAACCCTGATGATGCAGGGTACTGCAAGTTTAAACCATAAGCATCGGCCATATGGTGCTTACGTATATGTAATGAGATTACTAAGCAAAGATATGACATGATAATTTTGACCTTCAACTCCTCAACCCTGATAATGCTGGGGTCCTTCAAGTTTAAACCGTAGGCATCGGCCATATTGTGCTTACGTATACATAATGTTGTTGTTCACAATACCAACAATGAGTTTCGGAGAGGATATAATTATGATCAAAAATTCCACTTTGAATACAATTACCTGAAAGATGCAAGAGTACTACCAACCTTTTTAAATTGGATGGGTTATTTTTATCAGTATCAGTTGAATCATACTCTTAGTTATAAGGTTTATATTACTTTTTCTACTTTAAATATTGATAATTATAGGTCTTTTCTTTAAATAAATGTTTACTCAGAAAAAGTTGTTTTATTCGGTTAGGTTAGGTTCGAACAGATTTTTCCAATTCAGAATCTAAGGGAGGGGGCGCGGTAGCGCCCCCGACCGGTTGTGTCAAAGAAGTCTATTTTTATATGATGACGTCAGCACATAATTTTATTCATCCGAAAATCGGACGAATAATTAATTTTATTCATCCGGTTAGCGGACGACTAGCAACAGCCATAACTGATTTTATCGTGACTGAAAAGCGTGAAAAAAAAAATTTTAAACAAAAAATACAACCGACTTCCATGCCACATAAAAGTAAAAAATAATTTAAATACATGTTGGTTTAGAGCAAACACAGTTCTTAGTACAAAGTCCCGAAGTCGGCGCTCATATAAGATACATGTAGTTTCGTCATGATCCAGCAAAATATGGTAAGCGCCGACTTCGGGACTATGTACTAAGAACTGTGTTTGCTCTAAACCAACATGTATTTAAATTATTTTTTACTTTTATGTGGCATGGAAGTCGGTTGTATTTTTTGTTTAAAATTTTTTTAAATTTATTTAGAATAGTTACCCGTTGCATCGGTCGAAATTTGACCGTAATTTAAATAAAAAAACTAAACTTCACATTGTCCACAGTAGTACCTACGCATATTTCTCAAATTCAAATAAAATGTAATAATGTAATAAAGTAATTTTTAACGCGCCTGTTAAATATAAAAAGTGGTTTAATTAGCTAAGCCGCGTTCAAAAGCAATAGCGGGTATTATGACAAAGACATCTGACATTTTTGCCGTTATGTGTTTTCATAGTAAGACATTGAATGTTCTTTTTCGTTTATTATGTGTTTGTGACAAATGCATGGTAGAGTGTGTAGTCTGTTTTTAGTTGATTTTATGTATGATATATACATTATTTGAAAAAAATATAAACATTCTGCACTCCTTCTCTACGTCCACTATAACCGTGCAAAATTTCATACAAATCCGTCCGTGGCATATTACTTAAAAATGCACCACAAGTTTTTGTTTCACGTATTAATATATAAAAGATAAGAACTAAAAGTGTTTATCAGTCGCAATAAATCTGGATTAAAACCAAGAGGTCGATCTGAGCCTGAATAATTTCGACTACGCTAATTACAGGACTGAAGGCAGTTTATGTAAATTGCCTTGTGAATGACCGATTTTACTTTGAAAGTTTTTATCCGTAAATTCCTTTTTTGCAGCACAAATCGAATACAAATCGTTTTTTAATGATGGATCAACAAAATACTTGAAAAGAAAAAAATGTTTCTAAGTCTACTTTGTAATCCAGACTAGCTGTTAAACATTAAATTTATTTATTCTAATGTGGGCACTTTTTTCTAATCGAAGTCGCAAACGTGCATGCTGTCCACCTGATGGTAAGTGGTCACTGCCGCCCTTGGACATCGATAAACAACTTCATAAAGAACATGGGTTCTATCTGAAGTCAATCACATATGAGTTGCTGCTCCTGAGTAGTACGACGGTCGCCTCATATAAAAAGGTACCGGCAACCACACCAAACGCAAGAACTGCTTCACTTTAGAAATAGATGCGGCGGTCGTATTCGCCGGTCGAACTACGCTGGTTCTACCACCTTCAAAACTGCCGCCCATGAACATCTGTTGTAAAGTAAAATAAGAGTTCTGCCTGGAACTGATCACAGATTCACTACCGCTCTTGAGGACTGAAAATCACCACCGTAAATTCTAGTGAGCGGACACGCTTTTACATTGTAAGAACTGATTCCCACCAAAATTTGATGTAACGTGATACCATTCAACACTCCTGGATCATTCTTTTAAAAGAATTTAGTGATATCATACAAATTGCAAAATCAATACAAAAATATGGATGCCTATAATCTCTAATCGATGAGATAACTGCAAGTTTAACAGATAACTGCAAGCTAATTTATGCTTATATAGTAGATTCGAATACCTACCTACTAGCTCACCAGCATTTTCAACCCATTATTCATTACCATCCCACTGTCAGGTACCTCTCAGAATAAGCATAGGTATCGGTTATAGACCACTACAATGGCATTGTATGAATAAATGATTTTTTCACACATTTGAGAAATCGTCTTCATAATAAAGGTGGTAGAACCAATGTAGATCGACCGGGAAGTTCCACTGCCACACCTATTTCTAGCGTGAAGCATTTCTTGCGTTTCGATAGAAGGGCTGCCGGCACACTTTCACGGGAGGCGACCATCATAATCCTCGGGAGTAGCAACGCATCTGTGATTGACTTCAGATTGAACCCATGTTCTGTATGAAGTTGATTACAGATGTCCATGAGCGGCAGTGACCACTTACCATCAGGTGGACTGCCTTGAGTACTAAGTCTCAGATACCTGAATTTTATCTAATTCAGTTAACTGTATTTAATATTTACGTTAAGCTTTTATAGACAACTGCTTTTCACCTGATGCTCGAATGACATGGCTGGGAGACAAAAACCTACCTACCTAGACATACTTCGATATACTATTCAAAATACTAGAAAACACTGTTTTAAAGGACCTAGTTCCTTTTTCTTCAAGGGGAAACCTTCAAAAGGTACGACGTCGTGGGAGCGACGCATTGTTATGTGGGATTTTTACCCCACCGAAACCCTCCCGTTGGCCGTCCTCAGCGCTACAAAGAGGACTCCCGAATTTCCAAAGGAACGCAACCGGTGTCCTCTAAACGCGTTGCCCCATCGGGCTCCTCCCAGGTGAGCTGAGGTGAGGTGAGGGCCTAGCCGCCCACCATGCGACCACGCAAACCGTCGTCATTCCGAGGGTCGCCTGACCAAACGGTGCAAGCTAAAGCTCTAGCCACACAAGACCACGGAAGCCCCTTTTAATCACCTCTTACTCCAGTCAAAGGATACCGAAGCCCTATTCTAATCCCGGAACTACAGGGACGAAAGGATTTAATACCAAATATCATAAAATTCGATCATAATTCAACGCCTTCTGTTTTTGCATTTTGAATATCTAATTAGGTGCAGTTCACTTTAATTTAGTGATGCAAATGTATTTACGAAAAGTTTTCTTTTTATTACACCCGGAATTGCTGAAAAATATTTTCGCGAAATTAAGTTAAAAAGTGGACGGAAGATTTCGTTTGAATAATCTAGAATTGTACAATATAAAAGTGAGCTTAAGTGTATAATTATAAAATATAATCTCAGTAACAGTAAAATTATTTATTATGTGGTTCCTTTATGAAGCTTCTTCAATAAGTTTGTACATTTTTATTGCGAGCAGACTTATCGTTGAAAACATTGCAATTTGGTGATAATGGTGTAAAAAAAATTCGTAAGTATCGTTGAGATTTAACCGACACCAACAAAAAATATTTAATTGAAGGTCAAATGGGAAGCGAGGAAAGATTAGACCGAATTGGAAATCTCATTACTTTCCGTTTCGGATAATTTGGGACTGATTTATTAATGTTTTTCAATTTAAAACAAGGCTCGATAGAGCGTTAATTGGAATGACATGAACAGTTGAATATGTTTTACTGTTGCTGTGCTCCTTTCCTATTTTAAAAGACCGAATATTTCCGACATAAATACTTTAGTTTGATAATTAATCCAATCTGTAAAGTGTGATATGGGTTCGCGTTAAGGAAAAATACTATCTGTATTGATCCGAAACGCAATATTGTCGAGGTTAAATTGGACTTTCAATAACAGTAGCTTAGTCAATTAAATCTCTTTTTTACTTTTCGGGTGTATTTAAAATTAGTAAAATTTCATTTAATTTTAGGAATAATTAATTGTACTACTTTGGAAAATATCAAGTTTAGTTTTTGAGTTGAATAACGGTCAAAGTTCGACCGTGCGTTGTGACGTGTGACTAGTATTATTAATTAGGAAAATCAGTCTTGAATTCGAATATCGGAACGCAATATAGAGGCTCAAGTTCAGTTACCAATACCACTAACATAATACTGCTATTTAAATAAGATAGGTATATCATGTTATACAGCACTATAGGTTTAGTGATGGCTCTGAAACCTCAAAATACAAATCCGGTTCCCACTTGACCTGTAAGTGATGAAAATTTGTGTTCCGAATCCATTTATTCAGGTGCGCTGGTAATTTAAATTCCGTCTACATCGCTCAATTGAAATATCGCTGTGGTCTTCAAATTTCGTTTTCATAGAAGTTAGTTAATCCTGATTTCCTTTCGTATTAATTACATTCATTTAAAGTTTCATTTTGTCAGAAGTTTGTTTAAAATTACAGCCAGTTCAAATCTAATTGTAGAATAAGAAAATAGTTATTATTAAACAAAAATATATAACATTAAAAGTATATAATCACTCACGTTTATAACGACATTTTAAGATTGCCTATTTTTAGTTATTGCCAATATAAGACGCACGTATTATACGTGGCAATACTCGTTTTAATATATTTTTGCTGAATATCTCTATCAGCCGTGTAAACTCCTTCAATGAGGATTATACCTAGTTCTTCCACCAGTAATTTTAGAACTGATAAACACCGAGAAGTAAGAGTAATAATTATGTGTTAATAAATTTAAAAAGATATATCACCAGACTACCACCTTTTTATTGATCACGAGGGGGAAACCTTCAAAAGGTACCTGATGCCAAAGCAGAGTAATGTGGGATTTTTACCACACCAAAATCTCCCTAGTGGCCGTCCTTGAAGCAACAAAGAGGACTCCGGGATACAAACCGGACGCTACAAACAGGAGTCCTTTGAGCGCGTTGCCCCATCGGGCTCCTCACAGATGGGTGAACGACAGAAAGAAAAACGGTTCGAACTCACACTCTAGCCGCTCGCAACCACGGAAGCCCCTTTTAGTCGCCTCTTGTGACAGGCTAGGGATACCGTAGCTCTATTCTAATCCCTGAACTACAGGACGACCAGAATGCCACCTATCACATGATGTTATTTATATCTTAATTAAGGTTCAGATTTTTTAGAGATGTATGGAAAGGAAAGGAAAAGAGTAAAATGCTATCGACTGTTCTACAAATGACTTAAAAATAAAGAACCTTGGACGTTACATGGCAACAGACTTTGAAAAAAAATCCGGTACAACAATGGGTCGACGAATCTCAAATTGCTCGTCACAAATTTTCGAGTTATTAATCTGAATAACGACGTCCGTAATGATCCAGGCAATGGGAATATTACCCTTTTTGTGATTTCTTTTCCTGGTTTGTTATTAGAGCGCGATCCCATTGAGAGGCATTTTATTTGCCTATTCCATATACCTAATACCTATAGAAATTGCAAACGAGCATTGAGTCTACTAAATTGAATAACAGAGGTCGCAATGGATACTATACTAGAGGACTAAATGGTAATGTTACTTATCCGAGGCTTATAAAAGATCTGCAAATGATACTATCATTTGCAGATCTTTTAATAAATACTGTTGCTATAGTACTTATTAAAAGATCAGCAAATCTGCAAAACGTTAAAACTACCATTTGCCAAGCAAAAATCAGTGTGCCAGAAACGCCTATCAAACCACGAAAGGTTCTACCACCTTTAACAATAGATATTAGTTAACAATTACTTAATATTGTCTAATATACTATTTATTATTCAAAGGCGGGCACATTATTTAGTGAACTACAAACTATGTATAAGATTGAGAGACATACCAATACCTACATAATAGTCAGCTGAAATTCAGCCTACGGATGCACTAATTATTTTTG
The DNA here is from genome assembly GCA_949699795.1 of Spicauda simplicius. NCBI lineage: Eukaryota > Metazoa > Arthropoda > Insecta > Lepidoptera > Hesperiidae > Spicauda > Spicauda simplicius. Next base: position 12,045,236 of record OX453063.1, read on the forward strand.
TTTTATAAAGATAAAATCTTTACATCAGTTTGATTACAATGTCAAAGCAATGCGACTAAATACGATAGGTGAGCACACATGTCTCCCCGATTAAATAGATTGTGTAATTTCGCTTGCGTTCATACATGAAGAGACGTACAAAAATAAAGCTCTTTAATGGGAGCACGTCCTTAGCGAGCTATTAAATGTATCGTCAACTACTCTTTGTCTGCACTTAAGACTTAGGCTTAAAGTAAAATGTTTAAGTAGTTCTCTGCGTACATCTACGCATCTAGCTCACATATACAAGGCTTTTATATTTTGCCATAGATATACATAATATATTCGCGCTTGATACAATAATTATATAAATAAATTTTATAATGCTTCAGCAGAGACTATAGCTTTATATCGGCCTGACATGCAGTGGGTTCTGGGTTCGATTTCCAGGCAGACAGGTATCGGAATGATAAATTTAAATTTATGTCACGGGGCTGCATAATCATGTCTTTGCGTGTTTATGTCACCCACGACACAGGAGAAAATCTTAGTGTAGGGATGTACATAAGTATAGAAGGATTCTGTTTATTTTATTGTTGTACTCTCTATAATATTATTTTTAATAGAGCTATACAATATGACTGGCTTATGGCTGGGCCTACTGGTCCTTTTATTTCCGGGATCAAAATAGGGCTATCCCCTGCCTGTCGTAAGAAGATACTCAAAGGGGCTTCCGGGATCGCGTGGGGCTACCGTGGGAGCTCGAACCGTTCTGTCAGGCGACCCCGGGAAGGACGGCGACATGCGTGGTCCCATATCGTCGTAAAAACCAGACGGAGTGGTGGGTCCAGCCACTCACCTGGGAAGAGCCCGGTGGGACAACGCAATCAGAGGACTCCGGTTGCGTTCCTTTGGAGATCCCTGAGTCCTCTTTGTAGCGCTGAGGACGGCCACTGGGGGAGTTTTAGTTGAAGTTAAAACTAAACGGCCTATTGGCACACTTACCGCAAAACACTTTTATCAAAAGTATAAGTTATAATAATTTCGTGGGTAATCGAGCAAGACCAGTGCAACAACAGTAATAAGGATCGATATCCATATCATTACTCTTGCAACAAAACGAGCAAAATTAACTACGCCAAAAGTTAGTTATTTCTGTATCAACTGAGCAGTGTAGCGTTACTATTTTCTTTTTTGAAGAGCGTGATAAACGATAGAAACTAGTCGCGAACATGTTTACATTAGCCTTTTCTATTACGTTTGTAGCGGCAACAACGCGCATGTGGCCAACTATAGGTCATTCGATCTTGTAGAAGGATCTGGATGCGACTTACGAATATGGCAACTAACTAAGTCATCAGAAGGGACAACGTATTTGTTGTCGCCTTTGAACAAAAATAATTGTTTTATAAGGTCGTGGTTACATAAATCCTGTGGTTAAATAAGTTAGCTGTGACCACTTACCATGAGATTGACGGCATGTTTGTTTGCCACTTCACTCCTAAAGAAAATGTAACAAAGCAGAAATAAATATATCCAGTAACATCAATATGCTTACAATACAAATTATAAATTATCCTGTCATTTACTTAATTATTCATCGGAATGTGAATGCAATTTGTCAATTTACAGTGTGTAATTGCGGAGGTGCGAGTATGTAATAAGCAATTAGCATGAAATTAATAATAGCGTATTGGTATGAATTTCAGTGCAATACGTACATATTACAAAATATTTATTTTGATGACGTGGCGTGGCGGTTACCATACCAATCTGACGAGCAATGGGTCCGGATTCGATTCTCGGCCAGACAGATGTCTAAATGATGAGTTTGATTCATGTTCTGGGTCTGGGTGTTTGTGTATTCGCCTTGTGTGTGTCCATGGTACCCACGACACAGGAGAGAATCCTAATTTGGGCCTATGAGTGTAGAAAGCGTTAGTGTCGAAAGCATGTTATTTATGTCTTCCAATGTCACTTTTGCATGCCATGTTTTATTCCTCACGATTTTTGCGTTTACAAAAATCGTGAGGAATAAAACATGTCCTGTAAAATAATGCTGTTTGAATTATAACCAAATTATTGGCGATACATATCATTATTTCTGTTATAAAAATATTCCATATCATTGATATTATGAAAGTGAAAAAGGTAAAATATAATAGGACTGTCCGAAAAATACGTATAATATCATTCATTCCCCGATAAAGAAGAAAAGTGTTATCATATTTATTACAACTGGAAACATTTCAATTGGAAACAGTAAGAAAGACATTAAGGGGAATACAAATTTCGTATTTTTCTTTAATAACTAAACCCTACTTCAACATTTCATTAGAACTCTTCAATCTGACGTGAACAAAAGAATCTTTCAATGAGTTTACATGAAAACCACGAGACTGGATTTTCCATTTAAATTGTCAAATTCTAAATATTTGCTTTGGCCAATGTAGTCGAACACTACGGAGATGACGTCGGTCTTTACCGAGTGGTAAGGCGTCTGCGAATGTTAATGATGCTTGAGCCTTACCGCACGCTTGCCGATGTTAAAACGTACCTAAAACATTCTAATGATGCAAATGTCAATGTCATTGACCTACAATTTGAACGGATTTGTTTTAGTGTGAGATTTTCAATAAATTTAAATTAAATTAGATTTATAGTATTAGTATGACTAGCCGTACCCTGCTCGCGTTCCTACGCCATCACAAAAAAAAATACAGAAACATTCGCGAGCTTATGAATAACACCTTTGCTAAATATCACCACATGATCAAATGAATAGTTTACTATTCTATAGAGGACTTACAAACAAACATTAATTTTATATATAAGAAGATAAGGTAAGAAAAAACTATTCAATAATGTCAAATAGCTTTTTGCATCATTTTAACAAAACCATTTTATTTGACCTTCATATAGGGATGTATAGAAAATAATTAGTTGTACCGCCGTCATAGAGCGCACCCCATATTGGATAAAAGTCACTTCATTGAACTAAGCAGGCATTGTCATACAAATCAACTAGTTAACTGGTTTAACTGGGGTTTATTTGTTTGCACAAAATATATGGGTATGCATATATGTATAATAAAATATGAAAAACCGTAATTCTGCTTCAATTCCGTTAATGGACGCAGTCTGTAATAACAATATGTACTTTAAAGGAGGCAGTTTAGTGATATTAATTACACTCTAAAGGCTAATCACTCTACTCCTTGCTTACAAACCACACTAAGTAACTAGATAATCAACAGCTTGGTCAGCTTGTAGACAGAAGATAGTTAAATTAATTTAAATATTATATTTCAATACGTGGGACGACATTTTATTTTTTATTGTCTTGTTTGCTAGATAGATTTGGTTTATATCTATAGTTTCTTTTTAACCGACTTCCAAAAAGGAGGAGGTTATCAATTCGTCTGTATTTTTATTATTTATTTTTTTTTTTTTTTTTATATTTGTTACCTCATTTCTCCGGACTGGGTGAACCGATTTAGATGATTTTTTTTTTATTTGAAAGGTAGTGCGTGTCATAGGGTCCCATTTTTTTTTAGTATTTTTTTGACTAGGGCATCCATAAGAAAAACGCATAAGTCTTAAATTTGCATTTTCAATGTACGCGATAAATGTATGAATAACTCAATATCCCGCCAAACGATTTTGATGATTCTTTTTTTATTAGAAAGGATGTACTCCAGGGGTAGTCTGATAAGAGTTTGATAAGGTTCTAATCATAGGATCTTCAACTTTTTGGAGCAAAATAATAAAATTAGTGATAGTCGGCCGAACCTTAGCTGGAGAAGTCCAATTGAGTAAAATATAGAATAAAATTACTATGTAGGTATTTACTATGAAAAATTTGACCTTCAACTCTTCAATCCTGATGATGCAGGGGTACTGCTAGCCTGAACTATAAAAGTTGGTCGTTTGATGTTTGCGAATATATAATGAAATTGTTAAGCAAATTCATGGGACAAAAATTTGACCTTCAACTCCTCAACCCTGATGATGCAGGGGTACTTAAAGCCAAAACCATAGGAATAAGCCATTTGGTGCTTACTTATATGTTATAAGATTACTGAGCAAAAACATAAGATGAAAAATTTGACCTTCAACTCCTCAACCCTGATGATGGAGGGGTACTTCAATCCTAAACCATAGAAGTTGGCAATTTGGTGCTTACGGTTATGTAAAGAAAATACTAAGCAAAAATATAAAATCAAAAATTTGACCTTCAACTCCTCAACCCTGATGATGAAGGGGTACTTCAATCCTAAACCATAGGAGTTGGCAATTTGGTGCTTACGGTTATGTAAAAATAATACTAAGCAGAGGCACAAAATTAAAATTTTGACCTTCAACTCCTCGACCCTGATGATGAAGGGGTACTTCAATTCTAAACCATAGGAGTTGGCAATTTGGTGCTTACGGGTATGTAAAAATAATACCAAACAGAGGCACAAAATTAAAATTTTGACCTTCAACTCCTAAACCCTGATGATGCAGGGTACTGCAAGCCTGAGCCATAGAAGTTAGCCACCTGGTACTAACGTATATGTTATAAGATTACTAAGCAACAATATAAGATGAAAAATTTGACCTTCAACTCCTCAACCCTGATGATGGAGGGGTACTTCCAGAGGGGGCGCCCTGTTTGTATGAATTGTAAAAGTGTTTTATGTTTAATTTTTGTGAATATGTAGATGCACAAAGCAAACTTAGAGGCTTTATTTAAATACAAACATAAAAATATAGTCACTAAAAAGTGTAAAATAAAAACTTTTTAACAAAAAATATCTACCGACTTCCATGTCACAAAAAAGTAAAAAATAATTTAAATATATTTTGGTCTAGAACATACTCAGTACTTAGTACATAGTTCTGAAGTCGGTGCTCATATAGGACGTAGTTACCGTCGTCCAGCGAAATATGTCGAGCACCGACTTCAGGGCCGAAAATTGCTCACGGCGGAGGCGCTTTCGCCCTTGGGTATAGTCATTAGAGCTACTGACAAATGGAGTTCCAGAGTTATCCCTATACGAAATAACGTGTATTTCATATAACGCAATTAAACAGAATTTTGCATCCCATGCCCGCTCCTACGTACTGGCGTCCGAGGCATCTCCTTCTTCTCTAGACCCCTATAATTTTTACATAAAAATCAATGAAACATGTCAATAAATAATCAATTAAACTTCTTCTGGCGGCCGATGGACTTTTGTGAAAGGTTTTTTGCCGTAATCCATAATAGTAACAAAGCCCTATCCGTAGTCAACCCTTTCAATATTATACGAGTAAATGTAAAAAACTGTTAGAATGTACTCGTATGTTTGTGTTTGATACTGTTACATGAAAAACTACAGATCGCATTTAACTGAAATTTGGCAGACAGTTTATGACCTGGATTAAAATATTTCATATCCATTACCATGGTAAACGTGATCAAACCGAGCGGAGCGATGAGAATAAGCTAGCTATAAAAATACTGCCTGTAATAACTGCAAAAGAGAGAAATAAGTGCGACGATGATAACGACAGTTAACCTTCGATGTGCAGACGGTTACTATTAAGTAAAATTTTACTTTTCCTTATTTATCGCAACAAAAATCGAAGGACTTTGCACGTTTCTTGAGCAATTTACAGTGGCTAGCAACGTCTGACATAGACAGATGACGGATGGGTGGCCCCAAGTAACAATACTTCATGTACTTTTTCGTAATAAAGAAGAATAGTCTTGAGCCCGGTTGTGGTCATTAGATTGCAATCTTTGAAAAAATGGCGTAGCTTGACCACTAAGTCTTACCATAACTAATATGCTCTAGTGCAGAGCGACGATGTATTCTCCAATCCTTTCCCAGGTGTACAAGAGACATAAAGCGCGCAGCCAATATTTCACTATAATATCGAACAAAGTAATTAACTGGCATGATTGATGATCGCACAATATATTTTAAACATTTTATAACAAGCGCGGGCCAGTCCATGTCATATTGTTAATTGAAGTCTACGGTACCACGCCTTCTGTCCTTTTGTTAATTTGTTTCGCTAATTTTGAATGGTGTACCGTGCCACGGACTTTTATTTCATTAGTAAATGCTTTACGTACCATGCCCTGTTGCATTAGCTAATTTCATTGAGACGTACTTAAAAAGGAAATAAAATTTCCAATTTATTTGACAATCTTTTATACAAACAGTACATTCTTTTTTTATCAGATCGAACTAGCAAACTCTGATCTGCTGGTAAGTTCTCACTGCCGCCCATGGACGTCTGTAAGCAACTTCAAATAGAACGTGGGTTCTATCTGAAGTCAGTCACAGATGCGTTGCTACTCCCGAGGACTATAATGGTCGTCTCATATAAAAGTGTGCCGACAACCAAACCCTTCCATCGAAATGCAAGAAATACTTCACGCTAGAAATTATATTCATAGAATGAAACGTCATTTTACGTGTCACAATTTATTCTTAAAAACGCGCAAAGCATTATTGTATGAAATATGTTATCGGGAACCATTTTTATTTTGAATGGTTCCAGATTGAAATTGTCTTCTCATAAGCAGCTAGAACGCTAGAACTGCTATTCACTACACATAAGTGTGGCGGTGGCTACTCTCGGCCGAAGTAGACTAGTTCAGCCACATAAAAATGTAACGCTGGACTGATATATGGTAGCTGAATATGTGATATATAATACAATATGGTAGCAACAATATAAATCAATAATATTTTATGCTGGTATAAAAATTCAAATCCATCAGAAAATGTAAACATACGTAAGTATATACACTTTAAAGTGGAAAAATTACTGCTAGCTTGAAAAAGTACAGAAAAATGTGAAAATTCTTAGCGGAAGCCGCTTAATATTAGCTATATGCTATAAAAAAAAATTAATATAAGGAACTAAGAAATAGAACAAAATTTCTTACTTGTTTGCGGCGTTCCATATCATTTTGTACCTAGTTATTATAGCTTAGTCATTATATTATTATAGCCGTTTTAAACTTTTATCGATAACACTTTCACAAATGTATCTTTACTGTAAAGTGCATATAGATATGGACATTTTGTATAAACGGTAAATATAAACATAAATTACATAACTTCAGCTGAACAGATATCTGGATGCTAGCTAACAAAGTTTAAGCTTCAATTTCAGAACTAACAATATAACTCAGTTAAAGACCGTTCTATCTTAGGTAGTTTGAAGATAATCGGAATACGTCCCTTTGGTAGCAAATACGCCTACGGGGTTTTTTATCTGATTGAATATAGAACACATGTTCTATCTGAAGTCAATCACAGATGCGTTGGTCCTCCCCAGGACTGAGATGGTCGCCTCATATAAAAGTATGTCGACCACACCTTTTCATCGAAACGCAAGAAATGCTTCACGCTAGAAATAGGTGTGCCGGTGGTACCTCAACAGTCGAAATACACTGATTCTACCAGCTGGTAATCTACTTGCTGTCATCTAACGATTATATACACTGTGTCGATGACATTAACGATGTAAGGAAACATAGAAAAAAGATTATCTGTTTGTATAAGTTTTAATGTAATAACAAAATTTGGGCATCCTTATTATGTCCCAATTTCCACAACAAGTTACTTATGTTCTTAATGTTCTACTTACTTAATGTTCTGAAGGAGGTAGAACCAGTGTAGTTCGACCGGGGAAGTACCACCGCCACACCTATTTCTAGCGTGAAGCATTTCTTGCGTTTCGTTGGAAGGGTGTGGTTGCCGGCACACTTTCACATGAGGCGACCATCGTAGTCCTCGGGAGTAGCAACGCATCTGTGATTGACTTCAGATGGAACCCATGTTCTGTATGTAGTTAATTACAGATGTCCATGGGCGGCAGTGGCCACTTACCATCAGGTGGACTGCATGCTCGTTTGCTACTTCAGTCAGATAAAAAAAAAACTTAAAGAAACCTGTAGACACCTATAATTCTTAATGTTCATAATAGGATGAAACCAGACTTAACGACTGTTGCTGAACGCTCTCGCTTGGGTGAGAATCAAACATTGGTCACACGCGAATAAACATGAAGCAAAATAAGCCCATAAAAATACTTAAACCGAAAAATAAACATTAAGCCCAAATCGGCTGCGACGGCCAAGGAATTTGAATTTCCTTTACTTGGAAATCTCATTCAATTTTGCCCCAAATCCAAATCCATTTAAACGGTATTCGGGTTCGGTTGATTAATTCAAGACAATAACAATTTCTATTAAGCTTCGTATCGAGCTCTGTTCGTGTACAATATTCGGTGGGTATTCAGAATAATAAGAACATAATAGATTCTGATAAACACATTTTAATTAAGTACATCACGTAACCTTTAAGACAAAACCTTATTACTCTAATTACAGTAATTTTATTTACAATTATTAAGTTACTTATAGACTAAACAATATAACAATATTATTGATCAATTAGAAGGCTCATTGATCAATAATAATATTCAAAGACTTCAAAGACTTTTAAAGGTGGTAGAGCCAGCGTAGTTCGACCGGGGAAGTACCACGGCCACACCTATTTCTAGCGTGAAGCATTTCATGCGTTTCGATAGAAGGGTTGGTTGCCGGCGCACTTTCACATGAGGCGATCATCATAGTCCTCGGGAGTAGCAACGCATCTGTGATTGACTTCAGATGGAACCCATGTTCTGTATGTAGCGGATTACAGACGTCCATGGGCGGCAGTGACCACTTACCATCAGGTGGACTGCATGCTCGTTCGCTACTTCATTCAGATAAAAAAACACGATTTTTTCAACAATCATCGAACTTGTTTTTATTGTTTTTATTTATAAGTGAATTACTACGTATAAGTACTAAATCCTAAATCTAAACTTTAACCGTGCTTTCGTCTGTGTTCATCGTAGTTGTAATTTATGAGCGAAGTTTTCCTTCATGCCAAGCAAAGATTGCATAAATTGCACGAATAAGTCCATGAACAACGCGAGAGTACTTTTCATAGTTCACCATTCGCCTGCCATAAGCACAAACTAAATACCACAGTAAAAATATTGGGAACAATAGGTATGTAAACTACCTACAAGCGTTCGAAAACGGCACATTAACACAAACATACGCATTGACGAGGCCGCTTAGGAGTTTTTACAGTGCTTCAGTAGCGAGTGTCGCGTCAAGACGGGCGCTCACGTTGTTGTTTCCGCGATCTTTTTAAAAATGCCACGATTGTATTTCGTGGTATACGGCAGTTTGATTTCTTTACACTATAAAATTTAATAATAAAGAACTCCGGACGTGTCGTCGCAGAAGAATCTATTTTTCAGTGAATAATTTGTAATTAATGAATAATAAAGGATTTTTTGTGTAATGGCTTTTTAATTACTAGATATCACACGCATTTGCAAACATCTACAAGTATCAATATTAAATTATTTTTCGTATTTCAAACTAAGTATCATAATAATTATTGTCATGCTGGGATTAAATTGCGAAGCTGTGAGATTAATACTTGTATAATTTGTAAACTGCTTAGATATTACAATTCGATTGATTGATGAGTACATAGCAATAAATGTTAAAATAATTAGGTACTATTAATAGGTATTAATAACGCTATTACAAAAAAATAGAGACAACCCTATTGCTTCAATAGAGTGTAGGTTTTTTTTTATAAACGAGGCGTAGTTTCCATACCGTTCCATATTTGTACTGTGCCTTTGCACAACGAGCATCACACAAAGCCTGTCTTTTGCCACTTGCATTATTATTCGCATCAACCCATTATTGGCCCACTGCTGGGCACGGGTCTTCTCCCAGAATGAGAGAGTTTAGGCCATTGTCCACCGCGCTGGCCAAGTGCGAATTGGTGGACTTCACACACCTCCGAGAACTTTTTTTTTTTTTTAAGAACTCTCGGGTGTGTAGGTTTCCTCACGATGTTTTCCTTCACCGAAAAGCAGTGATAATTAATTTCTAATACGCACATAAATCATTGGTGCGTGCCTGGGTTTGAACCTCGGACCTCCCGATCGAGAGGGCAAGTTTCAACCATTAGGCTATCACTGCATTATTATTGCTAAGTATTAACTGCTCGTACTTCCAAATGTATTACTACTGTAAGAGAATATGTTTAATTGTCGTCAACCTTCGTGGACTTCACACACCTCCAGGTTTCCTCACGATGTTTTTCTTTACCGAAAAGCAGTGATAATTATTTTCTAATACGCACATAATTTTGGAAAAATCAGTGGTGCCTGGGTTTGAACCTCGGACCTCCCGATCGAGAGGGCAAGGGCAAGCTTCAACCATTGGGCTATCACTACTCTAATAGTCATGCAATTTAAAAAAAACATGTGTGATTTGGTTTGTCTTTCTGCCTGCAAATCATTTGAACAACCGTATTGATAAAAAGAACAAAGCAAGGTGCTCTTTCCACGCTCCATACTAACGACCTCGAATCTTTCCGCATCGCAATGATAAAATCTTTAAATTAAAAATGTATAAATAGACAATCGTAGTACTGTAAATTATAGCACACGTCAATGTTCCCATTTATTAATCGTAAAACGTCGATCAAATTGACGCCGTTCCCGATAGGTGACGTATATCGACGAGATTAACATACTTCCCAAAGCTTTTAAAGTAAAGCAAAGCAATTTATCGCGAGCCATTTATCTTTTCCGATATAAATTCGTATATTGTGATTCATCATTTCTGACGCGAAGCTTCTAGGTCTCTTTGACACGAATATATACAACGGCAAGATACTGTGGAGCTAAGTTTTATTACAATGAAAAATATAGATGATTGAAAAAATATATATATTATAAAAAAATATACAACATAACAAAAAAGACAAACTCGCTAAATTTCTTGCTAGATCTTCTCAGTTGTGGCCGTGTTCCGATCCGGTGGTAGTGTATGGAAAAAAAATGAGTCACTGACAATCTAATAGTAGAACTTACAAATTTTGTAAGTGCCCCCGTAAGCCTGTACAAAATAAAGTCATTTCATTTCATTTAATTTCATATCACCAACAAACAAAATTTACACATGCATGACATCGTGTAGTTATATAGGTTAAATAGTTAAATAAAATGGTTAATATAAAAAAGGTTAAATAATGAAAGAAGTAATAATCTATTTGAGATATTTCTTTCTCTTTTAACTCCTCATTGGGGTACAATGAACTGTATTGAAATATGCAATTAGACATTTTACCTGGCAGGTATTCAAATTAGGTTTTTTTTATACGACTGGTGTAGAACGAGCATATAGTTTGATAAGTGCACACTACTGTCCAGCTTTGTCTATGGTATTTTATATAGAATATGGGGGCTTATCTGAAATCAATTACAGAATTCAGATAAGCTCCCATGTAAAAATGAGCCTTCTACTGAAAGGCAAGAACTGTTTCACACATGACATAGATGTGGCAGTAGATCTTCCCTGGTCGAATCATATTCACTCTACCTACTTGCGTTTTTAGTACATAAAAGTTTTGAGTTTAGTTTGAGAACTCATTTTACATTGTCATGACTCATTTTGGATGGCAATAAATAAATATTTTTTTCCAAATAAAATTCAGCAGAAATAATTCTAATCGCAGTCCTCGTTCATTCAAATAAATTAAAAGAATATACCTACAACTAGTGTAAATTATATATCTCAAAATCTATCCCATTTTAAATATTTGAAGATTTTCGACCTTTTACCTTCCCACTGTTGGGGACTAATCTTTTCATGGGGGTCTAGATTACAACCTAACAAGCTGGTCAATTTGGATTAAACGTCTTATATGTTTTTTAAGAAAAATGAAAGCATATGAAACTTTATTTTAGGCGCCTTTCCCTGACCCACTCTACATAAATCCCGTTGCCGTGTTTTGCATTTTAGGGCTTATCTTTCACCATTACACGCCTGCTCCATTGTAAACGTCAACATAAATTGTTGTTACTACGTTGTTGAATTTACATTTTTTCTTTCTTAGCTTTCTTATGATAAGAAAAAGAATTCCGCAAGAATAGACAATCAGTGCGAAAACCGCACGACATGATAACGATACAATTATAATGAAAGAATGTCAGCCAATGACAAAATTTAAGATAAGTGGCGCCCAAATTGTTTTCTGAATTTATCGAATTTCTTCAATCGTATTTAAACAAAGCATTACTTCACAATACACAATATGTAATCTTAGGTAATGTTTGAAAATTGTGGATGGCAAACTAGGGGTTTGCCTAGTATAGTAAACCGATAATCAGAGATGTGACACAACTAAAATACAAGTATCGAAGATACAGATACAAGATATGTATTTTCATCTTGTATCTGAAATACTTTTATAAAAATTATCTTGTATTTAATACATTTTGTTATGTATCTAGTACTTTATAAATACTTTTTTGATAAGATATTTTTAATAGAGATGAAGTGTCTTAAGAACTATTTTTTTCATGAAATGTGACTTTGTATGATGACATTAGATAAAATAAATATGTAGAATGGCACCTGCACTGTATTTAGCCTGGGAACAAATTGATAGACGGCGACTATTTCTTTGTACAAATATCATCAATATATATATCAAGATGTGAAATTGGTTATTTTTTGGGTGACTCTTTTCTTCCAAGGGTATGATCATGAGACCTCATCGAAGAAAAATGAGTGATAATATGTTTTTAATTTAGTTAAGTCTTTCACTTAGAAATATAATATTTTGTCCTTTCACATTTTCGCGATAAACGCAATGTCGAGTACATAGCGTCGATCAAATAATTAATAAATGTCGTGATTCATTACATTTGCCGTATATGTTTATAGGTGGTAGAACCAGTGTAGTTCGACCGGGGAAGTACCACCGCCACACCTATTTCTACCGTGAAGCATTTTGTGCGTTTCGATAGAAGGTTGTGGTTGCCGGCACACTTTGCTACTTCAATTAGATAAAAAAAAATGAGCTCCGATTATAATAGAATCTCTCTTATATTAGCACAATCGCCAAATTTAAATAGGTCTGACAAATTGTACGTATAAATGGCTTTTAAAATCCTTTGACGATTAATATTACTGTGGTATCAGTTTATACAACTTTACGGCTCAAGCCTGCCTACATCTGAAAACGCTGTGATTTAGTATGGGTAGAATTAAGGCTAGTAAATCTGCTACATTTGTCAAGCTGCGTGTACCCGTATTTGTACGTAACAAGATTACCATTTTCTGAGCAGATACCTACTTGAAACGAAAACTTAATGTGGTAATAACCTTAACCATCCTATTTTGAGTCAAAAAAGGTTATTCCGTTATATTTAATTGATATATATTCCTTACAACTGCAATAAGTTGAGGTCGTATTCCGATCCGGTGGTAGTGTAAGAAAAAAAAATGTAACTGACAATTTGTAAGTGCCCCCGTAGGCCTATACAAAATAAAGACATTTCATTTCATTTCAATAAACAAATGCTTCTATAACATTGAAGAATATCTGTGTGACACTGGCTGACATTTACTTGATGCATGTTAATATTCACATTTTAAAACAGACATTCTCTTATTATTTACATTATTATCTACCTATACCTACCTAATATATTGAATATTTGACTTAAGAGAATATATAAATTGTAAATTGCATGCCTTATAGTCCCGACATTCGCGAATGCAAATGCGAATGGGAATATAGTTTTTTTTAATTGAACGCCAACATGGGCGTCGCTAAGGTTAAATTTCAGATTTGACGATCTTGTTTTTTTATCATTAAACAGCACTTCGACTAAAATATGTATCGACCCTTTTTTTTGTCGTCAAGCTGCATTTCTATATTCGCCAAACATTAGAACAATCCTTAAGAATGCAAATGCTACTGCGGGTTTTAAAAACATGCGAATATTCACGAATGCCAATATTAGTTACTCTTATATCACTATTCTGTATATAAGCTTTGCTCCACAGAGTAAAGCAGGAATTCTACGGTGCACGCGTTGGGTATTTAACCCAGGTATCGCTCTAATACTACGATCAAATGGGTTTCTATTAAATCTTGAAATTTACTGGTTATTAAAAAATGCAAATAGCATACGCAAAACAGCGGAATACAAAGTTAAAAGAGAATACGTTTCTATTAACATTTATGATCCCCGTTTTATTTTTTAACGACCGTAACAATTGTCATAAACATTATCTTTTTATTTGTACTGAATATTAGCCCCTGCACTCCGATCAATGATTTGGAAATGTGTAGTCCTTCAAATTTTATTTAACTTAGGTATAAATCAACATGACGTTTACGCTCAATAGACGATCATAAAGATAGAGCAGTGATAGCCTATTTTTTATAAATGATGTGCTTATTAGAAATTAATTGTCACTGCTTTTCGGTAAAGGAAAACACCGTGAGGAAACCTGCACACCCGAGAGTTCTTTAAAAAAAAATTTACCACTACCAATTAGCACTTGGCCAGCGTGGTGGACTATGGTCTGAAAGTCTCTCATTCTGAGAGAAACCCCGTGCCCAGCAGTGGGACAATAATGGGTTGACACCACCAGACGATCATAAATTTTAGAGTATATTTTCACAATGCAGCTTTGGTCGAATAAATTGTTCAAGTCGAAATAGAAAACACATCTTCATTTATAAAGTTACTAGCATATTTCCGCGCTCCACCCGCTTCGTTCACGTTTACGTAATACGATTCGAATCTTTTACTTTAAAACTTAAATGTGCATGTGAATAGCAAACCTGCTAATCACATTATCACGTATTCAAGAACATTTTCTCCAAAGACGTAACGTTAATCCTGCTAAGTCTGTAAGAAATACCCAAGTTACAGGAAACTCTATACGAAATATTGAATTAGGGAATGCTTCGTTCATCGTATTAGATCTCCCGTTAATATGTCTCTTTTGGACGTAACTTTTCTGACTAGACGAAATTTCTGGTGTCTTATTAATTATAAAAGTGAATTTCGGAAGATAAAATATCCTAGACGTAGTTTATAATATATATACGAATAGGATCGTTGTAATTTTCTCAACCGTATATTATAAAAAATTTGAGTACTTAGTATATAAATATGGTTTAAAATGATTAATTTTAAACCATATTTATATGTGACACAAGATATATGTCATATATAGAACCCATGAAATTACTTTTTGTTGGTCCGATATTGTTTTATATTACAACACTTTCAATCAGGCGACCTGCTCCTAAGCAATGTTGCCAATCTCGGCGGTTTTCCTCTAAATATAATAAAATAAATATTAAAGGAGATTTTGTGAAGTAAAAATTTTAAGAGAGAGAACTATTATACAGAAACTTAAAAACATTTTTTTTTGTCAATTTATCGGTGCCGGAATCGAATGTAGGGGCTTGAGTTTGAATTTTTGCTTTTTTGTATTGTTTTGTTGGAATTTTTGCAACAACACTGCTTGCAATTGTCCGCTGTCGCTTAGCTTAAATCATTACTAAACACGAAGACTAAGCTGGGACGCCTAAGTTCAGTGTTTCTGTCATAAACATGTACCCAACGAAAACGATGTACTAATGATTGCAAGTGTATTAAAAAAATAATATAATAATAATTATTAGTTTGAAAAATTATACAGGCAATTAGTCGGTTAAAAGAAACTTGTCGAAATAGCTCATTTCATTATAAAACTGCTAAATAAAGAAATAACAACAAGCCGCAAGCGTGGGCAGATTGTGAAGCGCATGGCGAGGCGTACTACGGCGCCTGGGCCGGACGGAATCCCAGGAAATGCATGGGTCTCAGCTCTCTCTCTCTCATGAGAAGCTGCGCAGGCTTTTTACCGCCTGTTACCGCCATGGACGAATTTCGTCGATATGATGACAGGCGAGATTGGCGCTCCTGCACAATTGGGGTAAGCCAAAAGACTCCCCATCGGCGTACAGACCCATCTGCCTGTTGGACGAGACGAGCATGCTGTTCGAGAGGATCATAGGCCTCTCTAATGATTAATAATAAGAAATAATTGTTATGCTATTATTATGCGTCATTATTATTCCTTTAAAATAGTCCAAAACATTTAAAAGTTCCAACACCACTTATCAATAAAGCTGAATTAAAGCCAAAATTTATTCCAGTGTGCCTGTTATCAAAATATCATTAACTAAAAAATTCGTAATATATTTGAAGCGATGAGACGTGGATAAATTTAGTTTCCTTCATTTGCCCAAAAACTATACTACTATATTTGCAAAAGGTAAATAGGTGCTCCAGCCGTGATAGCGAGTGGAAATAACGGTCATCTAATTTCCCGGCGAATTTCAAGAATCCGAGTGCACAAAAGTTCTGCCATTTCAAGCGAGCTATTATGCCTTTCATTATCCGTAATGCCGCGATGAGAACGATCAGATCATGAGAGGTACTTCCGAGAATGAATTGGATGTGTGCCATTCTGGAAAGGAATAGAATGTTTCGTTTTATTTAATACAAAGAAAGTTTGCGACGTGGAAGAACATTTATGGTTCCACCGGGGAGGTACCACTGCCACACCTATTTCTAGCGAAAAGCAAACGTAGTAACTCTGCGTGTCAGTGAAATTGTTTATATGCTAGCCCATTTTTATGTGCGACCATCTTAGCACTCTGAAAAAGCAACGCTCCTGTAATCTACTTCATATAGAAGCAGTATTCTGTAGGAAGTCAATTACAGACGTCAAAAGACGTCAATAATTTTGTACATCCAGACGAACTACACGGTCCGTTTGCTAATTCAACGTGATTTACAAAAATAAAATTACGAACCTTATATGTAGCCAACCATAAAATTAAATATCTTTTATATTTTACTAAATTATACCGACAATGTAATTTCACTATATATATTAATACGAAAACCACTGCATATCTTTGTTAATAAAACGGCGATCAATAAATGTGTACTACATTTTTCTTAAAGTATTTTTGCTTGCAATGTTATTAAGATCCAACGGTTGATACATATAAACGATCCAACCATAAGTTATTGTATATCTTTTATTTACTTATCCTGACATAGAAGGCTAAAATGTAATATATATAATTTCCATGTCACAATGTTAATTACAGTACTCCTCCGAACCGGCTTGGCCGATTCTCATGAAATTTTGTGACCATATTGAGTAGGTCTGAGAAACGGTCAACATCTATTTTTCTATCCTTAGTGATAATGGTTGTCCACCCTTAATATTTTATTTTTTTATTTTTATATGGCAAAACAACGTTTGCCGGGTCAGCTAGTATCTACATATTATTTAACACAATTATAATATACTAGGTGACCCGGCGAACTTCGTTCCGTCTAAAAGTCACAAATCTAAAATTATCAGTATTTTACCACTATATTATACATTAATACCTTCCTCTTGAATCACTCTACCTATTAAGAAAACTGCTATAAAATCCGTAGCATAGTTTTAAAGATCTAAGCATACATAGGGGCGGACAGTGGGAAGTGACTTTGTTTTATACTATGTAGTGATAAATTAACAAATGTCTAGTTTAACACAAAGTTAAAATTTGATAAGAGCAATATATTCTAGAGCACGTCCCTTGCGCTACGTATGCGCTGCGACCTAGTAGTTTACTGTGCCACCTCTCTTGAAACAAATATACTTATTTCTCAATATTATAAATAACATAACATAACATAACATAACACGCTTTCTACACTCATAGTCCCACAGTAGGATTTTCTCCTGTGTCGTGGGTACCATGGACACACACAAGACGAATACACAAACACCCAGACCCAGAACAAGAATCTAAACTCATCATTCAGATACCTGTCTGACCAGGAATCGAACCCGGAACCCCTTGCGCGTCAGACCGGTATGGTAACCGTTGCGCCACGCGGGTCGTCAAGTAAAACGACCCGCGTGGTCAAATAAATAAACGGTGTTTATATCTTTCCTCGTGAAATTAGTGCAATTATAAATATTTTAAATATTTTTATATTAAGTATTGTATATATTATTTTAAATATTTGCTTAAATAAATATTAAAGGTTTTAACAAAAAAATGGGGATGTTCTAGAAAAAAAAGAAAAGAGGATTACTCGTTAAACTTGGGGCAAAATGTTATTTAATTAGGCGCAACAAGTAGCCAACACCATCACCTATCCAACATTTTCCTATGGCTACTCACCTTCCAAACACCATGTATAGTCCAGAGTAAATGTACATATTACAAAGAGTATTTTATAAATTTAAATCTCATATAAAAATGAAAAAAATAGAAAAATTGGAAAAATAGTAAAAAACTACAATTTTATAATAACGTACGAATAATTAAATATATAATTCGATAACTTCTCATTATTTAGGAGTTCGGGCTTACGAAGTACTTTAGATAACCTTTATAGATTTTTGAAAGTTATAATTTAACATAAAAATTTGACGACGTCGATGTACTCTATTCAGGACGGGTAGTCCTGATTAGAATCCACTCTTAATGTTGATTTCAACGTGTTATTGTTTTAAATAATTAACGATACCAGTAACATTTGCAATAATCTATTTCTTTAACCAAATAAAGGAGAATGGCGAGTTTGGCCTTAGTTGCGTATATAGTCAAAGACAGTGTGAAAAAAAACCTTATATTAAGTTAATATTTATACCGTAATTGAATATTTTTTACATCCCGCAGTAGTGCATAAAATGAAAGAATACATTTTATTTTTTGTTCTAGAACTTCCATGTGAAAGGGAACGCAGTCAGGTATACGTTTCGTTGTAAATTAACAGTTTTTGAAGTGAAACTTCTTTATCGGGGGTTTATCGGGGGTTTTTTTGAAAAATAACGTCATAAAGAAGTTTCACTTCTTACGAGTGTACGCTAGTACACGCACACATTTTTAAATCTTTAATACATTTTCTCTGTGGAATGAAACGCATGTTTACGAAAATTACGAAATGTCAGCGTCAACTGTCAGTTACCAATTACTGTCATTGTTCACTTTTTTTTTATTTCTACATCTAACCTCAAACAAGATTAGAACTTAAAAAATTGAAACTTTTTTTTTGTTTTAATCTTTTTATATATATTTTTTTATTTTTTATGTTAGCTAATTACCAGACGAAGTCAACGGAGTAATAATTACAAAGAACAAAACAATTATGTATAATTAATTTGACTTGCAAAGTATAACATGCCTTAAGTTATATAAAAAAAACCTTAAGTTTTAAAGAAAATATTATCTTTTTAATGAATTTACAATATGATAAAAAAATATTAGAGCCAAGCATGTATTGAAATTCGCCATTCTCCTTTATGTCGATCCAAGCGCGTCATCATATATGTTGCGCCATCATTATATAGAGCAACCAATACGTTAAAATGTTCCAATACGAAATAATGCACACACTATTCTAATTACCACCCTGAAATTTTAGTTGCACTTACAAATAATAGGTTCAATCCCCCCAATAGAGACCAGTAATGATACTATTACTATATATCTATTATACATTATTTGAAACAGGACAAAAGAATTAATAAAATCTATAATGTTGTATTATAGTAAAAAGCACGACTATGGTCCTGACGACCCGCGTGGCGCAGCGGTTACCATACCGGTCTGACACGCAATGGGTCCCGGGTTCGATTCCCGGCCAGACAGGTATCTAAATGATGAGTTTAGATTCTTGTTCTGGGTCTGGATGTTTGTGTATTCGTCTTTGTGTGTGTCCATGGCAACCACGACACAGAAGAAAATCCTACTGTGAGGCTATGAGTGTAGAAAGCGTTTTAAGTTTTTTTAAGTCCTACCACTTTTAAACAATTACCAAGCAATATGGTTCTGTTTCAAAATAATAGGTTGCATAAATTAATTGTGTTCTCCTAATCCATTTGGTATTCTAATAGAGCCCTGACCTCAATATCATAACTAGATAAGGAAACTTAGTATACAATTTAATTACTAAATTCTGAAGTGTTACATGACGGAAATCTTAACGCTCAAACTTTCCCTATTCACTAAAGCTGTACCAAAAGTAGCTTACAAATAAATCTAAATAAATCTTAAAATAATTTTACATATTTTAGAAACGTCCCTTTTTTTTATGATTCGTTGAGAAAAAGCCTTTCTTTAATACCCATGTCATGGATGTGCACAATTTTTTTTATCTGATTTATCGGGAAGTACTACCGCCGCACTTATTTCTGGCGTGAAGCATTTCTTGTGTTTCCATAGAAGGGTGTGGTTGCCGGCACACTTTCACATCAGGCGATCATCATAGTCCTCAGGAGTAGCAACGCATCTGTGATTGATTTAGATGGAACCCATATTCTGTATGAAGTTGATTACAGACGTCTATTGGTGGCAGTGACCACTTACTATCAGGTGGACTGCATGCTAGTTTGCTACTTCAGTTAGATAAAAAAAAATTCAGGTGTAAGTCGTAAGTTGTCGAATGTGGCCAATCTCAGATAAGACTCATCTTATCTGGGGGCGGAATTGGCCACGACGTGGACTGCATGATCATTTACAATTTTTATATTGTTAAAAGCTGCGCTTGAGAATTACGAAGTTTTTGCTATTAAATCAATAGCGCAGTTCACGAATATCTAGGACAAGGACATTATAAAATGTACTCAGCTTAGACAAAAAACAGAATAATCTGCATGACAGTGAAAAATTAAGGCAATGTTTCTCTCGGCGTTTTTTACTGTGTCAAGTTTATCAAATACTGCTAGGAGAGCTTTACATCATGTCTATAGCGAACTAATTTTCTTAAACAGATTGAGTTTGAAAGCGAGCACTTCCCTTCTAAACTTTCATTTTCATGCTTACACGTGCGCTAATTACTCTCACTTGTTTGCGTAAAAGTATTTGCTTTTCAGAGAATTTGTTTCTTTTGACTAGATATGTACCTACCAATATGTGCACATGGCTTATATTTTCTATAATCTTTAATTTCTATAAATACAAAACATTGATTGTAATGATGATTTTTTATTGTCTGAACAAAATTATATAATATTATATTTACAGTTTTCTAGCAACTTTTTAAGGTGATAGAACCAGTGTAGTTCGACCTGCGAAGTACCACCGCCACACCTAATTCTAGCGTGAAGCATTTCTTGCGTT
The DNA here is from genome assembly GCA_949699795.1 of Spicauda simplicius. Taxonomy (NCBI): domain Eukaryota; kingdom Metazoa; phylum Arthropoda; class Insecta; order Lepidoptera; family Hesperiidae; genus Spicauda; species Spicauda simplicius. The sequence continues at coordinate 12,066,295 of OX453063.1, forward strand.
TCGATAGAAGGGGGTGGTTGCCGGCACACTTTCACATGAGGCGACCATCATAATCCTCGGGAGTAGCAACGCATCTGTGATTGACTTCAGATGGAACCCATGTTCTGTATGAAGTTGATTACAGATGTCCATGGGCGGCAGTGACCACTTACCATCAGGTGGACTGCATGCTCGTTTCATACTTCCGTCAAACTAAAAAAAAATCTAAATAATCAAACACACGAAAGACCTCAATAATTAGGTAAATGTGGGTTAACGCGCACGGCGGATTCCGCACTACAAAATGTAAAATTTTGACATCTGTGACTGATAAATTAACGTTTATAAAACTTCATACATTGTACAACAGTAAACAAAAAAATAACACTTGTTCGTATGGGATATTATTTATTTATATTACGATTTTTCCTGTGTAGTTTGTGCTGTCGACGTATGAAGACGAATGCACAAACGACCAGACCTACAGAAATTAGATAAAAGTCTACCACCGCTCTGTCTAGTCTTTACAACAGTATGCGACCACACCGCCGTCCTTCCCAGGATCGCCTGGCTGGACGGTTCAAGCTCCCACTTTAGCCGCCCGCAACCCCGGAAGCCTCTTAGTCGCCTCTTAAGACAGGTACCGTAGCTCTATTCTGATCCCGGAGCCACAGGGACGAGCTGTAGACAACCTTAGGCTTCTATTTTTAACTTATCTTAGAGTTTTAGTTTAACCCGATCTAAAGTTAATTACAGTTAATGCTGAGTGGCCATGGTCACATACCTTCAAGTGGACTGCACATTCATATGCTACTTTTTTATAACATAAACAAATAGAAAAAAACTGAGGGCGCATTTTTATTTTAAACTGCTTATGACACACCAGCTGAACCCCGCAACTGCGCCCGCGTTAAAATAATGATTGTACCGTGAGAATAAAATATTTTCCCACAGCAAAAAGTAGTCTATATATTAATTCAGAGTTTCAGCTAACTCCCTACCAAATTTTATGAAAATCGCTCCAGCCGTTTAGACGTGAAGAAGTAACAAACATACACACTCACAAACTTTCGTCTTTATAAGTATGATTATTCAAGACCAACCCTTAGCACTAACAGTTACGTTCTTGGAATTCTATCGCACCATTACATTTATTTAGTGGGCATAAAGTTAATGTTCGCACAGTAAAGCTTGAGCATAAAGAGTGTGCGGGCGACAGGCTCGTAATCGTTTTCCTGCCTGACTTATTTTACAGAAGTAGGTTGGATAGCCAAAGTAAACAACACTTTTAAAAGATTTAATTCATTTATCCGATTAACTATGACAACAATTGTATATTTTTACGACACTACACTTATATAACTTCAAGATAGATTCGAACAGAGTACGTCTCACACTGGTATTGGTAGAACAATGTCTCTTCCATCCTTTTTAACCGACTTCCCAAAGGAAAGAGGTTATTATACTAAACGTCGTAGGTATTAAAAAAACTGTCATATATATGCCCCGTGGAGAAAAGAATAACAGTAATTGCTTTTTAATAATTAATTATCTGATTACTATATACATTAAATTATGTCAGAAATCCAAATTATAACATAGTTTTTTTTTATTAGGGGAAGTATAGTAAAGCTTAAAATTAAAAATTAAGTTAAGAAGGTAGTTAAACCTACCGTTTATTTAATTAAATATCATAAAGATCTAATTAAAGATTAACTTTAACGTATATTGAGTTAATGTAAGCAGAGTATTAGTAATTAGGGGAACGGGATTAAGCAGATAAACCATAAAAATGGCAACGATACTGATTCGCGCCGTTTAATATCTTTACCCAAACGTTTAAGGCCCTATAAGACCGCGCAACGTAATATTACGTCTGTACGTACTTAACCATTAGAGCCTTTTATAATGTTATTGCACAGTAGCATCGTGACTGTGACTCTGTATGTATTGAATATATCTACTTGTGGAATGAAATATTCCTTGCGTTAAAACAAATCGAGGTTTTCAAGGTAGAACCAGTGTAGTTCGACCGGGGAAGTACATGAGTTTCACTTGAGGCGACCATAATATTCCTCGAGAGTACCAACGCTACTGTAATTGACTTCAGATGGAATCCATGTATAGTGTAATAACAAGAAATTCTACTCAATATACCTTTTTACATATAATGTAACACCAGTGAGCCTTCAGAAAACACTTGTCAAAATTATTTGTTTTATATTATACACGTATATACATATTAAATAGGGACTAAATGAGTCTATAACATTTTACTGTACGAGTAATATTTTAGTATGTATGTATAAAAACAATATTAGTTTTGTTAGAACTATGGTGAGTTTTTTTTTTATTATTTGACTGAAGTAGCAAACGAGCATGCAGTCCACCTGATGGTAAGCGGCCACTGCCGCCCATGGACATCTGTAATCAACTTCACACAGAACATGGGTTCCATCTGAAGTCAATCACATATGCGTTGCTACTCCCGAGGACTACGATGGTCGCCTCATATAAAATAGTGCCGGCAACCAACGCAAGAAATGCTTCACGCTAGAAATAGGTGTGGCGGTGGTACTTCCCCGGTCGAACTACACTGGTTCTACCACCTTGAAAACCTAACGTCTAATTTAATTTCATTTATTCACGTCAGCCTGTTTCATTCCACTGCTGAACATAAGCCTCCCGCCCAGCCTCTACAACAAACCTTGGTATTTGAATAATTTTTGATTATTTAAATAATTTAATCTTACCAATATCGATAGCAACACTCGAATAAACAGCTCTCTAACATTATGGTGTCCATGAGTGCATTTTCATAGTGCTCTATATATAGTTTTAGTTCTTTCTACTGTAAAAATGTATTTTTCTACTGTATCATGTTTTATTTTTGGACGAAATCGACTAACGAAATTTATATACAAAACGTCAACGAAATGCTATGTAGAGGTAAGCGTCAGTATAGTTGAGGTGTCACTTCAAATTAAGCATCTGAAGAGGCCTCCGCTGTGTCGAAAACTGACATTGAAACTATAAAGTTACCTCTTGTTAGACATAGGTCTATCAAACACTAGAAAATCGAAAATGATTATGAGAGTTAGGCGAGTATAATTACACATATTTGTTTTAGTGACTTTAGCTAATATATACTTAGCTAAAGTCACTGTAACCAATGTAATCTGACTTATTAACCCAATAAAGAAAGTACTATCAATATTTTTATCTAACCGTCATCGTGTCGGAGTACCACTCAGCTAATGCTAAAAGTATTAAAAGTACACAAACAACTTTATTAAGATATGCTTTCAAAGAAAAAAACTCATTTAAATCGGTCCACCCAGTAATAGCCTACGAAGTCATACAGATATATAATTAAACTTATAGCAGCCGTACGCAAACAGCGCCGGTGGCTAAAACATTGGGATCATATCAATATTCACGACATGAAACCGACGCTACCTTTATAGCAGCCAAACGTGCTTAAAGTTCATCTGATACAAAGCTTATATAAATTTCATTTTGAATGACAGTTAATTTATTGTATTGGAAGCCTTGTCCAATTGTATAAATTCATTAATATGTAAAATTTATCACTTCCACATTATAATGTGGTAATTACCATCACAATTATCGTATCTATAAATTTTAAATGTGGTTTAAATAATTAACGCATGTATTTAGTGATAACTATATTTAATAACACGCCATTTTATTAAATATAATTATCACTAAATACATGCTTTATAACAATATAAACCTTATGCCAAACACTTTTTACAGTAAAAGTATTTAAATAATCCTATAATGTGAACATAGAAGCTAACCTCATTTTTACGTTTGCCTACTGGGGACACAGCCTTAGGCTGGACAGTTTCTAAGTAGATTTCACTCCAGTCCGATCGTGATTTAAACCTTGTCAAAAGCTGGATAAAAAAATGAGACCGACTGACTTTTATTCTTTTAAAAGCACCTCGGGGCTTCTCGAGAATTTAAGAATTACAATTCGGGCATTAAAACTTTCACTAACAAAACACCGTCTTTCTGCTGAATTTTAAAAAGTTGTTTTACAAGCGTTAGGAAACAGTGGTTGAGATCATATTTTGTCCCTTTGGCCAAGTGCCAAGTAGTAGGCTCTCAAGTATTTGCGAACTTTTACATAAAACTTTTACATAAACTATATTTATGATTCAAACATTGAAGTTTCATACAGAGATGTGGAATTTCAAAAAACTTGGCTATGACTGCTTTTTAACGAGTTCAATGCCACTATTATGTCCACGCATGCTTTTCCGATGTTGACGTATTTTTACGGGGTACTGTGAGTGCAACTGGCATGTTGCTGGCACCGCGACAAAATGGGCAACAACTCGCAGCGCGTGTAGGTGGCACTAAATATGTTAAGTTTATATAGGTACATTAATTGATGATCGTCAACCCATTATTTTCCCACTGCTGGGCACGGGTCTTCTCTCGGAATGAGAGAGTTTTAGGCCATAGTCCACCGCGCTGGCCAAGAGGTACATTAATTGCTTGGTATTAATGTTACATGTATCTACTACATGACATCGCATGTAGACTGCGGCGGCACAAACATTAAGTCTATATTCAAGCGGTAAGAAAGACACGCGTGTCAGCGATCACTATACTACACTGACACTTTCAACCCCACTCACACAGGTTCGACTCTTGCCAGCTAGATATTGGTGGAATTCAATTTCTAAACAATCTTTATACAGGTCATACATGGCACTCACGTTACAGAAAAATACTAACGTGGACCTACAAACTGAGAATGCGTTATTAAATCAAGATATCGTGATTGTGCTAATTTATATGATTCATAACGAAACTGGTTGACTGGTTATCAGTGTTTCTCCACTATATTACACATGTATTATAAATAAAAACCTTGCTTTTAAATCACTCTATCTAATAAAAAACTGCATTAAAACCCGTAGCGTAGTGTTAAAGATCTAAGCATATATTATACATACAAGCATACAAAATCGCTTCTCGCTGTAGTCATGATTAAGAAAAATAAGGTTTAAGAAGGAAATCCTCGTTAGCTACTTCAATAACATAATAAAGTAGCTATAATAATAAAGCTACCACACCCATAACGTGATCAAGTACCCATATGCAAAATTTATTTAAATTAGCAATATATGGCCCTATAGCGGAAACTTGAAAAGGTCAGAATAGGACGATACAAAGGGATCAAAGGGTAATTTAGGATCCCAGCCATCAGTTATATTCAGATCTAAGCAATAACTCCAATTTATTTTATATATCTGAGGAGATTCTTCTAAGTTAAGAACAACAACCACATGTTGAAGTTTTTCACCAATTACATCTATTGCCACAGTTTTATGCAGCTTCATGTAGAACAGAACTTATTATAAACGTATTTTTGTTGATAAAATCTAGCCAAGTCAAATTTTAAGCGTGTCAGACACAAATATATTAAATATCCAATAAAAAAAACCTGACACGCAGTAGGTTCTGGGTTCGATTCCCAGCCAGATAGCATTTAATTGATGAATTTAGATTCTGGGTCTGGGTTTACAAATTCGTCTTTGTATCACCCACGACGTAGGAGAAAATTCTAATGTATGCCTATAGGTAAGTGTAAAAAGCGTATTTCTGACCAATGACTTTTGAATAATCTCAGAGGTACGAAAGTCGATCTATAATTTCAATCTACATTGTGAAGGCCTGGTAAACTATAGCCTATAGCTATATAAGTGGTAAATTGTGACAGCATTAAGTTCAGGAAAATGAATAGAATCAAGACCAAATTATTTAAGAATTCAAGGCTCAAGCTCAAGTTACGTACAATAAAAAATAATGAGTAAGATGAAATAAAAAAGTTATAACGGCTCTTCAAGATTTATATGAAAAATAAAGTTACGAAATAAGAAATATCAGCAAAAAGAGAGCAAAAAAAGTTTCTCATAACAAATTTTAACCACAGTTTTGCCCTAATCTTTTTTCAGTAAGAAATAATGAGGTATCCTTGTGCTATTTCGAAATAATCGCGTTGTTAATCTTTATATAATTCATGTCACTCTACGGACACGTTAACAACTGTTTTTGAAGTTAAACTTCTTCAGGCGCGTTATGAAAAAAATATGAGAGTGGAATTTTAAGATTCGGCACACATAAGTCACAGATTTTTTTTCTTTTTTTCGTGACACAAAAGTTACAGCTTTTTTTTTTTGTTTTTTTCTACAAACGTAGAATAAGGCAAAAGATTTTTTTTTACAAACATTTTTATCTTGTTACGCCAAAGAAGTATAACTTCTAACGCGTGTACGCACACACTTTTTTGTTTATTTTAATTTGATAACTGCGTAATAATTTCATGAGAATATATGCTAAGTAAAACACGCACCTTATTCACTGCAAATCTATAATAGAGCCTCTACGTATACCCTAAACATCTATGCAAGTAAAAAAACGCAAAGTTGAAAAGGGGGAAGTCGTTGCAAATACTATACTAGGATTTACAGTACAAAAATAAAATTAGTGATTATTATTCCTTTAATAAGGTATTTAATCGTAATATAGAATTAAGTATATTTCCTAAAAACTTGAAATATGACTAAGTTACTGAATTCCTAAGGGTTTTGGACATCTAATGACACAACGGAACCCTAATTAAATCATTTGCGTGTCTCTCTATAGGTATAGCCATTTTAACAAAATATGTTAAAATATGAATTTATTTGACCCAAACATTAAAACATTAGAAACATTTCAAGATCATTCATTGAGAAAGTATTTTAGAAAATTTCGTGATGTGACATTTTACATACAAGGCGTTAAAGTACATTTCACATTTATTATTAAAACATCTTTTGTGGCAAATGTTTTAGCGTACACTAAGTAAGAGCTGTACGGCCTATTGTATTGAAGATTGATCATCTTGTGGCGTTTTATCTAAGATCTTAGAAGAAACAACTTGTTTGATCGATTTTACAGATTTAGGTCTTCTGTTCTATACGTATCACTTAACATCAAAAGACCTGTATGATCGTCTGCTACTCATCTATATATATAAAAGGCAAATTTACTAAACTACTGACATATCAACGCACAGCCCAAACTACTGTATCTAGGAACTTGAAATTTGGTACAGGAGTTCCTGTCATGATGTAAGTGAGCACTACGAAAGTGTTTTAAGAAATACTCCTCCTAAAGCAACAAAGGACAACGTAATTTGTTGGTCCAATTTACTTCACATTTCTGAGAAACATTTTTTAACAGAATTAGCGGAATATGTGTTTCATATTTTATCGAAACTCGTCGCCTAACGGGGAGGAATTTTTTTGCCTCGAAGTTTATATCGATACTCCTTGGTGCTTTTGAGTTAAATTACATTTCTTTTTTGATATATGTTTGAAAACGACATAAACGCACCACCAAACTACTACTAAAAAACATGGAGTGGCAGGTTTGTATGAAAGACCGCCAATTTTGCTAATGAAACTTAGTTTTTGGCTTTCCGGTTTAATACAATGGAAAATCGTTTTCACCATCAAATATAACCTATAAAAGGGTATGATGGGGATTGAAAGTATTTTCGGAACTCCGTCAAATTTATTGCATGCTCAATGAAACTTAGTGTTTGGCTTTAGAGTTCAATATGTTGGTGTCAGTTTACAAAATTAGATGTCCATCAGTGGATCTTAAAAGTATAATGGATGCATTACGATTCGCGCGAACGAAGTCGCGGGTTCTGCTAGTATTACATAAACCAATTTTTCTGTTGTCGAAAGTGGAAATACCATGTCAGTATTTACGAAAAAATAAAATAAACGAGCTGGCGACAAAGCCTCACACTTATTTTTTGATAATTGTAACCATAGGCATAATTATATATGTTGTATATATGTACTAAAAACAATATACGCTATTTTTGACAAAGAATTCAAATGACTATATAATATCATAAAAATTTGTGATGTAGTCCCAACCTAGGCCGATAAGGGTTTCCAATTAGACTTAAATGGTTCAGGCAAGCTATGAATTCTCAAATAACACCGAATTGTTCCGAAAAAACGTGATTGGCAGACCCATTCTAAGCTTATGAAACGAAGTGCCATCCCGATGTAATTACTAACGCAGTTGTATACATGGGTTACTAAAGTACATGTATTTTCTGTATACCAGATTTTGCAAAATACTGTTTTATTTAATTTGTGTCAAACTATGACTTGTAAACGTACGCTTACATTCCAGAAGGTAATTTTATTTTAAGTTGGTTTGGCCTCCCAGCGTCCTAAATGACGTGCAGACCTCCATAACAAACAATGCTGGTGACCTCATTTTTTAGAGTTTATTTTCAAAACAAAATTTACAGAATATCTTCATTATTTCTATATTTTTTTAAAGTAATTTTAGAACACTGAAAATATGGGTTGGTATTAATAAAATATTATATTTTTTAAGCGAATCAATGCAATAGGTGAAAAATTAATTTCCTCACTGAATAAAATGTCTTCACACAATAATCGTCTTCTTCTTCTCTTCTTCTTCATAAAAATGAATGTTTGTCTGTGTGTACTCTATAATCGTAAGCTATTCGTTTGATCATGTGACGATCTTTAGCAAAGTTGTTATTCAAAAGCTCGCGTATGCAATATTGATAATATTGTACCTATATACATTTTGATATCATTACCATTATAAATTGCATTTAGATATGACAACAACAACTCCTTTCTATTCCTTCTATTTTATTTTTTGGTAATAACTTTTATTTAAATAAAGTTTTTACTCATTAGTACAATTCACCAACTTCAGTACAGTAGGCATTCATATCTCGGTCCGAGTGTTACGAAGCAACGAACGACACATAACTCAGGCACTAAAAGCGAAATTCGGCACTTGAAAAGGTCTGAAGCCGCAACTCTGCAAAGTCGTGAACACGCTATTTCATTCGACCATTCGTACTGAAGTGCCCCTGACTCGCTACAGCCAGCTAACAAGTCGTATTTACATGTTACAAACCGAGAAACTCAAACTACTTGAAATATGACAAACCTACTGACTTCATTAGGGTTTTGTATGTCCTAAAGACACAACGGAACCCAAATAAGATCATTCGCATGTTTATCTATATAGCCATTTGTCACAAAATCTACCGGGCTAATTAAATTTAAATATTGTTAAAGTAAGGATTTATGTGACCCAAACACGAAGGACTAAGAAAATTTGTTTAGTGTGTTTATTAATTTAATTACCTTTAAGAAACAAATTAAACAATCTTTATAAATAAAGGCTACAAAATACTTAACACGTATTGATTAAACATCGAATAGCCTGAACTACCCAAGGAAAACATATGAATTTTTCTCTCGGGGTTCCTTTTGGCGTCGGCGGCAGCTACGAACGGATTTTCCGAATGTAAAATAGTAAATAGACCACTTACTATCTTTCATTTAATATCCAGGTTATTATATATTATGATAGTCAAAATAAAAACTTTTTAACAAAAAATATCTACCGACTTCCATGTCACAAAAAAGTAAAAAATAATTTAAATATATTTTGGTACTTTTTTGTGACATGGAAGTCGGTAGATATTTTTTGTTAAAAAGTTTTTATTTTACACTTTTTAGTGACTATATTTTTATGTTTGTATTTAAATAAAGCCTCTAAGTTTGCTTTGTGCATCTACATATTCACAAAAATTAAACATAAAACACTTTTACAATTCATACAAACAGGGCGCCCCCTCTGGAAGTACCCCTCCATCATCAGGGTTGAGGAGTTGAAGGTCAAATTTTTCATCTTATATTGTTGCTTAGTAATCTTATAACATATACGTTAGTACCAGGTGGCTAACTTCTATGACTCAGGCTTGCAGTACCCTGCATCATCAGGGTCGAGGAGTTGAAGGTCAAAATTTTAATTTTGTGCCTCTGCTTAGTATTATTTTTACATAACCGTAAGCACCAAATTGCCAACTCCTATGGTTTAGGATTGAAGTACCCCTTCATCATCAGGGTTGAGGAGTTGAAGGTCAAATTTTTGATTTTATATTTTTGCTTAGTATTTTCTTTACATAACCGTAAGCACCAAATTGCCAACTTCTATGGTTTAGGATTGAAGTACCCCTCCATCATCAGGGTTGAGGAGTTGAAGGTCAAATTTTTCATCTTATGTTTTTGCTCAGTAATCTTATAACATATACGTAAGCACCAAATGGCTTATTCCTATGGTTTTGGCTTTAAGTACCCCTGCATCATCAGGGTTGAGGAGTTGAAGGTCAAATTTTTGTCCCACGAATTTGCTTAACAATTTCATTATATATTCGCAAACATCAAACGACCAACTTTTATAGTTCAGGCTAGCAGTACCCCTGCATCATCAGGATTGAAGAGTTGAAGGTAAAATTTTTCATAGTAAATACCTACATAGTAATTTTATTCTATATTTTACTCAATTGGACTTCTCCAGCTAAGGTTCGGCCGACTATCACTAATTTTATTATTTTGCTCCAAAAAGTTGAAGATCCTATGATTAGAACCTTATCAAACTCTTATCAGACTACCCCTGGAGTACATCCTTTCTAATAAAAAAAGAATCATCAAAATCGGTTGGCGGGATATTGAGTTATTCATACATTTATCGCGTACATTGAAAATGCAAATTTAAGACTTATGCGTTTTTCTTATGGATGCCCTAGTCAAAAAAATACTAAAAAAAATGGGACCCTATGACACGCACTACCTTTCAAATAAAAAAAAAATCATCTAAATCGGTTCACCCAGTCTGGAGAAATGAGGTAACAAATATAAAAAAAAAAAAAAAAAAAAAAATACAGACGAATTGATAACCTCCTCCTTTTTGGAAGTCGGTTAATAAGTCGTCCTTCCCCCTTTATTTCTGACCGCCGGGGCCATATTAAAAAATTATATAAGCCCACGCCTCACACCTAAGTTGTTTGAAATGATGTGTCATATGTTAAAATCCATCAAGAAAAATGTATAGACAATAAACATACATACAAACATATAAACATGCAAACATGTAAACCCTCGAAAAACATCAGTTTTGTCTGACGCAGTCAGGTAAATAGACGAAACATTCTATGAGCAACAGCCTCTATCTGAGTAGCATCGACACCCAAAGCTGTCGCTAAAACTCATGCCAGACCCGGTGACTATTGACCTAATCCCTATTACAAAGGGGGGTGGGTATCATATGAAGAATTCTGATACAAAATGAGTAGGTGACAAAAGCTTTGAATGCTTCAGTTGCAGATTTGCAACAATGTTAAGTAGATTAAATTGGATGCATGTCTGAAACTTACTAAACATCTACTATTGCAGTGTGGCCCCCTGGTACGATCGTTGGAAAATGTTTAAAACAGAACCAAAAATCTTCGTTGAAATTCTAAAGCTGAGAATTCATATGTATTTATTTATTTTAAAAACACAAATATCTTCTAAAACTTATTTCTTAACAGTTACGTTTTTATAAAAAGATTTGCTTATTTTTAACATTAAAGTATTAAAATTTTACTTAACAATGAAAAACCGACTGCTTAAGAACGAATCCATCGCTTTTTGGTTTTTGTAATAATTTATTTAATTTTACGCTTTCTGTCAAGTTCATGTCATTTGATCTTTTTTCCCATGCCAAAGAAGTGCCAAACATACATACAAACATACGTACATCCATATATACGCTAGAAAAACATTACCCTTCTTCGGCAGTAGGGCAAAACGAGAGATTTCCAATCCACTTGGGGGTACAACCCATTATTGTCCCACTGCTGGGTACGGGTCTTCTCTCAGAATGAGAAAGTTTTAGGCCATAGTCCATCGCGCTGGCCAAGTGCGAATTGGTGGATTTCACACACATCCGGGAACTTTTTTTAAAGAACTCTCGGATGTGCAGGTTTCCTCACGATGTTTTCCTTCACAGAAAAGTAGTGTTAATTAATATCTAAGACGCACATAAATCAGTGGTGCGTGCCTGGGTTTGAACCTCGGACCTCGGATTGATAGGGCAAGTTTCAACCATTAAGCTATCACAGCTCTTTAATAAATAAATCTTTCCAATCCGCTTAAATAATGTAATTACATGCAACTGAACACATTACATATTTTTTATAGAAAATTTTACTCACGTACACAAATCGCGATAAACGTGATTAGATCACAAAAAGAGGCATACCAATTTCTGTAATGGTTTTAAAGTAATGAGATTCTCATGTAAAGGGTAGCGTTAACAATAGGTACTAGAGAACACATTATGCTCAGTAATGGAGCGATTTCAGATAAGCAAAAAGCTTAAAACTTTATCACTAACCATCTTGAAAGTACTTTTATTATTCTACCTTTATTTAAGTCACATTTTATCATTGTTTAAGTGTTAGGTATATTATTGGTTTCGTCCCTGTAGTTTCGGGATCAGAATAGGGCTACGGCATCCCCTGCCTGTCGTAAGAGGCGACTAAAAGGGTCTTTCGGGGTTGCCGACGGCTAGAGTAGGAGCTCGAAGCGTTCGGTCAGGCAATCCCGGGAAGGACGGCGGTATGTGTGGTCGTATACCTTCGTCAAGACTAGACGGAGCGGTGGGCCCAGCCGCCCGTCTGGGAGGAGGTCGATGGGGCAACGCGCTCGGAGGATTCCGGTTGAAGTCGTTTCGAGATCCCGGAGTCCTCCTTTTTAGCGCCGAGCACGGCCACCGGGGGGATTTTAGTGCGATACAAATCCCACATAACCCTGCGTCGCTCCCACGGCGTCGGGTACCTTTTGAAGGTTTCCCCCTCGAGAACAAAAAAAAGGTATATTATTGGTTTACGGGACAAGCTTAACAATTAGTATTACTTAATTTTTAAGCATAAATACCAGAGAAGGTACCTATTGAGTGAGATTAACGTTGCACCTAGCTATCTCTCACATTCTACTATTTAATCAGCGTGTTCTATGACTACTGGTCTACCTTTTTTGCGGGTAAGACTAACCCAGCATTGGAATGTAAACATCACTGCAGCCATTATTATATCAGTGTGAAAGATGGTGGAGCCTTTTATGGTTGTACTACGCTGACACCGTCAAAACACCTGTTTCTACCTAAAACCAACATTGTTAAGCACTGCTGAGCTCTGTTTTTTAAAGATGTTACCTATTTTAAAGCAATGATGTAATAGGCAACTACAACTAAGCATAATTACATCGATATATTTCTAGCCAACTGTTACGTGAAAGGATCTTTATAATATTCGCCTAGCAAGGGAACCCTCTTTCTTATGGAAAAAGTTTTACGAACTTGGAAATTACTTATGACGTGCAATTTTTTTCTGCACATGTGTACAGAGTTCATTAATATCTCGCGAAAGGAAAATATAAAATCGTGACCTAGTACTTATATGATAAATACAGTGCTTTAAGAGTAAAAATTGGCTTTACTATACATCCCTCGCAACGGTCGAAATTCTACCGTAATTTAACTCAAAAACTATACTTGATATTGTTTTATTGTATTTCCCAAATTCAATTTCTATTAATTTTCAAGTAATTTTAATACATAAAGGTAAAAATATGTTTAAGTGACAAAGCTGCATTCAAAATCAATAACGGGTATTTTGACAAAGTCATCTGACATTTTTGACGTTCTGTGTTTTCATACTTTGAATGTTTTATTTTGTTTACCATTTATGTGTTTGTGACAAATACACGGTAGTGTGTGTAATGTGTTTTAGTTGATTTTATGTATGTTATATGCATTGTTTGAAAAAAATATTAACATTATGCACTCCTTCTCTACGTCAACTATAGCCAAGCAAAATTTCATACTTCTCCGTCCGCGGCAAGTTACTTAAAAATGCTTCACAAGTTTTTGCTTCACGAATGAATAGAAGATTATGGGCATTGCTTTAATGGTCTAGCCTTTAGCCACGTATCGTTAGAGTGTTTAACGCCGAAGTCAATAGTAACTACCACTTTGCTAAATGTGAACCATTATAGGGTATTGTTATATAAAAATATTATACAACTTGTAATTTTAAATTGTAAATTTTGATAGAACAGAATACTTACATCAATTTCTTAAACGAAATTTAGTAGCTGTGGTTTTAAACGATTTCAAACACATAGGTAAAGGAGACGAAAAATACAGAAATTGTGTATTAAGTTTAAGTCTCAGCCCTCCAAACTATCTTTTTTTGAAAATATCGATAGGTGTTTACAGGTGGTACCGTCGTAAAGACGAAAACAAATGGTGGGCCTAACCGCTCGTCTGGGAGGAGCCCGATGGGACAACGCGCTCAGAGGACTCCGGTCGCCTTCCTCTGGAGATCCCGGAGTCCTCTTCGAAGCATCGAGCACGGCTATCGGGGGGTTTTAGTACGGTAAGAATCTCACAAAACCCTGCATCGCTCCTACGGCGTCAGGTAGAGGTACCTTTGGAAGGTTTCCCCCTCGAAATTATCGCACGATTTGAAATTCAAAAATTTTAAGTTAAAGATACAATTCTAGCATGAAAGTCCGATAATTAAAATTAGTCATGACGTATAAGTTTATTTTTACTTAACTCGCGTGCAAAAAGTACGCTGAGCTGTGTTCTTATTGAAAACAGCAAGTAGTATTTATTATACAATCCAATAATAGGAGATAGATATGTACAGTTCTACCCCAAATCTCATGATATATATTCATGAGAACTGTCTCTTTTACTAGGTGCCAGAACGAAGCAATGTTTATCATTCAAAGTATTCGGATTTCATATTTGCATAAGACCTAGGTCGCCACTTACTTAAAGGTAAACTTAAAGAAAACAATTCAATCGGGATTTACGCCAGTAGTTCGGTAGTGTAATGCATATTTAATCAAATGGCCGGAATTAACAGTTTGAAATAACCATTGTGGCTTTGCTAGTAAATGTTACGTCTGTAAAAAAAATATATAATTTTATAGTGTAACTGACCATGTCCAAGTGCCCTTATATGCTTATACAAAATAGAGACAATTTTATTTCAAATTCTAAATTCAGTATATAAGTCATAAACAAGTAACGCTCGCGACTTTTATATTATAGACTTCATAAGAGTACCTTGAAACCGACATACAAAATTCGCACGTATAGTTTTACGGGTACTATTTAAACGATTCCCGTTTAAGTTTTCGATGATTGACTTTGACATAATTTCGTACAAGTGAGAGTAACGTGCCTTAAGTTTAAATCCTGTATCTCTAGAGAGGGAGAGCAAATTTCATAAACTTTCCTAATTCAATCAAGGATTCTAATGCTTATAGGCTTTACGTCAATGATAAAGCCTTATGGCTTGTCTAAAATTCTGTTCATGTTTATAATTTAGACTATTAGATGAGAACTAAAAGTGCTTATTAGTCGCGTATTATTTTTATACCCATGTATTTCCTAAATTACGTTTTAGTCCCTACTAATATTATAAATATGAAAGTAACTCTGTCTGTCTGTCTGTTACTTATTTACGCCTAAACAACTGAACCGATTTTAATGAAATTGGGCACTCAGTATTGACCTCGAGAAAGGGCATGGGCTACTTTTTATCGAAAGAAAATGAATTGAAAGCGTTAAAATCGGGCATAAATGTTTGTATGGAAGTCCGTCATTGATAAAGACCTACATAAATAATTCCGTCAAGGGTTAAAATAGAATTGATTAGAACCCTATCTGAATAATAAAACAAAAAAAATATTTCGAGTCGACAACATATATTTGTATACTTCGGATTGTTGCGAATTTTGTTAAATTATAATGTAAATGACAATCGCCATATTGGCCGCCCGGATGTAATCCTGAGTTCGTTCAGAAATCATACATACAAATTTGCAACAATTAATTATCGTACAAATAAATGTGATATAAATTTTATTTTAATTTACCTACATTTTACCCATAATATATACGAAAGATACAATTACGAGAAATTCCCGATGAGTTACGTATACTTGCGCCATCTATCGTTAATACTGTTGAATTACTTTGAATGTACATTAGAGTAGTACTGTCTGTTTAGTGCTTTATATATCAAATCAGTCCTATTAGCACTTAAAAAAATATTCCATAAAGGGGCGACCTCATTCGCCAACTAAATTTATAATAATATATGTATTTTTATATACGAATATAAAAATATACGTATTTTTCTAAAGCCTATAGTGAAAAAGCTGAAAAGATTTACATATTAATTAAGTGTTCACGCGCGACTGCAGGCGGAGAGCACGCCGAGATGTTGTATCGTAGCGCTAACTTATTTGAAGTAATGAGAGTATAAAATCGAGATTCAATAAAATCAAGTGTTATAAAGTCTGAATACGTCCACGTCTATAGCTAGACTTGTCGATGAATCGACTATTCAGACATCCTTTATCCAGCCATCCATCAGCCCTTTGAGGTCCACTGCTGGACATAGGCCTCCCCTAAATGACGCCACTCCAACCGGTCCTGTGCCTCCTGAATCCAACATTTTCCCGATGTCTTCTTCAGATCATGGGTGCACCCGGTGGGGAGATGACCTGTGCTGCTTTTGCCTAAACGTGGTCGCAACTCGAGGACGTTCCTTCCCCATCGGTTATCAGTCCTACGAGCGATGTAGCCGGCCCATTACCACTTCAGCTTGCTGATTTTGAGAGCTATGTCGGTAAGCTGCATCATTACAGAATAACTTAACAAGTCAAATTCCTATAAAGCATCTAAAATATACTACTAGCAGAACCGACACGACTTCGTTCGCGCAGACTATAATGTAAATTTGAGATCCACTCCTGGTCATGCTTGTCCCCCAGCTTGTCAGGAGTGTTGGCGACAACCGTGGGTGTTGATGTTATTCCGATAGAAGTCCCAAAAAACTTAACGTTATGTAAACGCTACCGGCTGCTTTGCTTGCGGGCACACTGATCAATGTGCGGAGGCGGTGTCTAAGTTTTTCGTAGATATCTCTTATATTGTACATTTTTTTCCCACTAGTGGGACTCGTGGAGATAGTAAGGTGGGTGCTTAGCATCTGGGGGTATGTGTGCGGAATAGTTGCCCAGTGATCGCAAATAAAGCGGTAGCCCCAAAATGGTCACGACATATGCAATGAAAATTTTTTTAAAACATTTTTTACACCGTGATTCACGTTACTGAAGTTTTAGCAAGGACCCCTTAGGAATTCTAATTAAAATAGCCTATGTTACTCAGGGATAATGTACCAATGTTGAACGGATTTTAGAATATTAGTATAGAGTTGTTAATCTTCAGTCAAAAATTCTTAAAACGCTCAGTTACCTAATTTAATTGCTTTAAAATTTTAGTATAAACATCCAATAAACGTTCATAGTTGTAATAACTGTAGTTTATACGTTACCTACATTGCTTTATATCAGTCCTTAGCTTAACAAAATGAGTACTTTGAAATTGTGTCTATAGAATGAGTTAACAATTACAAACCCAACTGACGGCTTAGTCAGTTGCAAACTTTCGAAGGTTTCAAAGTTTCGAAAGTTTATAATATGTATAAATTTAGCGAATGTCTTTAATAAGTACCCGCTTTAAGAAGAATACGCACTTAGAACGTTTAACTTGTATCTACAGAATTATTATTATATTAATACGTGAAGCAAAAACTTGTGACGCATTTTTAAGTAATATGCCGCGGACGGTTTAGTATCAAATTTTGCACGGATATAGTGGACGTAGAGAAGGAGTACAGATTTTTTTTAAATAATGCATAAAACATACATAATATAAACTAACAACACATTACACACTACCGTGCATTTGACACAGACACATAAATAATAAACGAAGTAGAATATTCAATATCTTACTATGAAAACACATAACTTCAGAAATGTCAGAATTTGTCAAAATACCCGCTATTGCTTTTAAATGCGGTTTAGCTAATTAAACCTCTTTTTATATTTAACGCGTGCGTTCAAATTTACTTGACACTGATTACATTTTATTTGAATTTGAGAAATATTCGTACTACTTTGGACAATATGAAGTTTAGTTTTTTAATTTAAATTACGGTCAACTTTCAACCGATGTCGCATTGGTTGAAAGTTAACTAGTGAGTTAAATTACACGTGCACCATTCTTGCTGAGTTGCCAACTTGGAATTTCAAAAGCAAATAGTATATATGTAACCTCTTTAAGGAGAATAATGCCCAGAAATCTAGGTTAAAATAGAGGTCTATCCCTCCCTTAATAATTTCGACTACGCGAACTACAAGACTGAAGGCGGCTTATGTAAATTGCCTTACGAATGACCGGTTTTACTTTAAAAGTTTTTATCCCTAAATTATTTTTTTGCGGCAAATCTGATACTAATCGTCTTTTAATGATGGATCAACAAAATACTTGAAAAGGAAAACAAGTTTAAGTCCACTTTGAAATCCAGATTTGTTGATAAATGTCAAGTTTATTTTTAAAAGATTTAAGTAGCGATCAAGCATACAGTCCAACGGAGGGTATGTGGTAACTGCCGCCCACGAACATCTGTTGTAAACTACACGTAGGTCAAGAGTGTTGCCTAAAACTGATCTCAGATTCACTGCCACTCTTGAGGACGAAGATGACCGCCTTAAACTCTAATGAGCTGGCACACTTTTCCATTGTAAGAACTGATATACATGTGGCGCGATACCATCTCCATTCAACAATCTTGATTTTACCATCATTCAAAAAGTACTTAGTGGTATCATGCAAATTGCAATATCAATACAAATATATGAGTACCCATTATCTCTAATCGATGAGATAAATGCAATTTCAATAGATAACTGCAAGCACGTTATGGTTTAAAAGTAGATACATATACATACTGACTCACATCATTTATCAACCCATTATCCTTTACTATCCCACTAATGGGCACTTCTCAGAATAGGCATGGGTATAGATCATAGACCAACACAGTGGCCAAGTATGAATAAACGAATTGTACATACCTTTGAGAAATATTGTGCTTATTTTCCTTCATAATAAGTAGACTTGCTGAACCCCGCAGCTTCGCCCGCGTTAAACTAAATCGATGTACCGATTGTCCCATGGGAATACGTTATTTTCCCACAGTAAAAAGTAGCCTATATGTCAATCCAGGGTGTCAGCTAATTCGCTACCAAATTTTACGAAAATCACTTCAGCCGTTTAGACGTGAAGAAGTAACAAACATACACACTCACAAACTTTCGCATTTAGAATACCTATTATATTAACTATAAGTATTAGTATGATTATTATATTAGTATTAGTAGGTATATATTAGTTTATTAGTATGATTGCTTTGCAAAATATCATATGAAATTGGGACTTGAACCCCGGACCTCGGGTGCTAAAGTCTTGAATACCTATCTGAATTTCATCTCACACTATATTAACTACTGTATACAAATCTTCATTAAGAATTCATAAATAACTGCTATTCACTTGATGGTAATGGTATCAAGTGAGAAGCAAAATAATACCGTTTTGTCTTATTTATTAATAATACGTAGACAAACATCGATATATCTCCAATTTGTATTCGAAGTAAGTGCAAAGTTAGTAATACAAATCTATTTACGAAAAGTGGTTGTGGTATCCCCTTACAACGAGGATTATTCGTAAACCATATTTCATCACATTTCACCACACTGCTCCGATATGGATCGCTGGAGAAGCGTTTAGATTAGTACCCAACCTTTGCCAGTATTTTTGAAACTATGTGCCGTGTGGATGACATCTCACCAGATTGGTGGCTGCAGGTGGTAGAACCAATAGTTCAACCGGGGAAGTACCACCGCCACACCTATTTCCCACGTGAAGCATTGCGCTTCGATGGAAGGGTGTGGTTTCCGGCACACTTTTATATGAGGCGACCATCTTAGTCCTCAGGAACAGCAACGCATCTGTGATTGACTTCAGACAGAACCCATGTTCTATTTGAAGTTGCTCAATGTCCATGGGCGGCAGTGGCCACTTACCACCAGGTGGACTGCTTGCTACTTCAAACAGACAAAAAAAAAGATTGCCTTGATACGTTCTGCGACATATCACATCTGTTAATTTCTGATAAAATTGTATGTAAATATTGGTTCTTAAATCAAAATATTGCATGGGATCCGGTGGCGTCAAGACATTTTTCTGACTAGGGACCCTCATAATTATGTCCATGAGTAGTAAATATTCAAAAAACCCTTTTCTCCGCCTAGAAGCGGGTCTCCATAATTTGATAAGTGTTTTTTGTCGGAATTTGTGGGAAACATGAACTCAATTTATTGCGGTGCTACGATAATTTAATTTATGGCTTCGTTGTTTCTCGTAACAGGAACATTAAATAACATTCACAAAGTAACCAACCTAGGATTATCTTCGTAGTAGTAGGTAACTATAAAAGTAATAGAAAATACAAGCAAAATCGATTTTTGAAGTCTTATGCAAACAGACAGACAAAAGTATTAAAAAATATAGAAATTATAGATTATATTATTCTCCAGTTACATACTATTTTTTTAATATATCTATGCACATATATACGATATACATCAATGCGCACAACGTGGAAGCTCCAGTTTTTTTGTCTTTTTAGATCTATGCTTAATTTTGAATTGATATCTAGGAAGGCGGTGAAAGTTTTTATTGTCTGAGTAGCACCGAGTTTTAGCATATTCCTAACCCTTAATAGCCATACACGTGTACTTAAAGAACTTAAACTTTAACCAAAACATAAACTTAAGTGCTCGTACTTACGGAATAAACCCTTCTTTTATAAATGTTCAACTGTGGGCAACGTTGGGTTCGATTATGCGGAATCAGGACATCTTTCCTCGATAACAACATCAAGAGGCATTAGTGTCGAGTGATCTTCCTCAACGGGTGGCGTCAATCACTCAGCAACATAACTCCCTCCGTTGGCTTACTAGAACATCGCAAACTCCTTAATTAAGGGGCAATTAAGTAAAGCGGACTTCTTGAAATATTATAAAGGAGATGTTTCAAAATGTATGGACCTTTGGCCAGGTATCTGTACACCATATGATAAAAAAGCCAGTAAAGTATAGAGCACTTTTTAACTAAGCATTTTATTAAAATCGTCTGGGTTTATTAGTACAAGACTGGAATTTTAAGTTAGAATTGCAACACAATATAATGGCGGCGATATTATTGCATTTTGACAGTTGAGGTTAATAAACAAACTCTGACAATGACAATCACTTGTCAGTGATCATCTGATCCAATGCAATCATAGCCTCTTTAACCTTGCACTTGACACATTTATTCTACAGTTCTACTGCTTTCAAGTTATTTTATGGTCAATTGATAGAAACACATAATTGGCTGCAACCTTGATATAGAAACTCCAACATAATACGCACACGAAAATATTCCGTGAAAATAAGTAAGAAGACAGATGAATTGATCTAGTAAAAGAATCATTATGACAGTTGTCAGATAATGACAACTACAGTATTGTCCACAGACTGTCTAAATCAGTTGTTCCGCTATATTGGAAAACGAAGTAAATAGTTGATTTTAATTGGTTTTGTACCAGAAAAGTACACGTTTTCATTAATTTTAAGTATTTTTTTCGGATTCTTGAGATTTTTCTCGATTTTTTGAGATGGTGTACATATACCTAGCCAAGATTGAAACATCTCCTTTACTGTTTGGCAGCTGATGCTAATCATGACGATGATACATACATCAATATAATGTGTATAAGATACCAATTCTGCGCATAACGTATATTCTTATGTAATATCCGCCATTTATTGGTACCTATATTAAATTTATATGCTGAATTACCGGCCAAATTATGCAAATGTAAAAAGGATTGGGAAAGCTCCCGTATTTCCAGAGTAAATATATCAACGGTAAAATATTAAAAAGAACATGTTTGGATAATTCTCTTTTATTTGCCTACAAATAAATAAAACAAAAAAAGATTTTAAAATTAATTGGAATTGTCTTTTTGAAGGTAATCAAAAATAAATAAGCACCTAACATCTGATGGACCGTACTTACGTTTTTAGTTTCTGCTTCTCATAAAACTATATACCCTGTCTTTAAAACTCTACAATGTACGTGTACAATATGACCAAAAATATATAGGACAGGTTGAATTTGTCAAATGAGCGTAAATGGCCATATCCCAAAATACATAGAATTACGAAAATGTTAGCTAGCAATAAGACAAGAATTAGCATGAGAATGTATGAAAAAACTTATATTATCTTAAAAATAAATATAAAAATCTTATTAATTAAGTAGTTCGTCATTTGCCATAAAGTGTTTCCCAGGATTCAAATCTTATAAGCGAAGCTGTTCAAAAGCGCACTAGGACGAGTATAAGTTTTAATTATTTACTCGTTCAATTTCAATTCCCAGCTAAGGAAATATTGTTCAAATTATGTTCAAATTATGTCAATTAGTTCAAAAAAATGCAGTTGAATTTTTATGAAAATCGACCTCGTGAGTTCTTTCAGCATTTATTGGATATTCCTTACGGTTCAAGATTGAGCCATCCACGCAAACTCAAGCGTCTACAGTAGGTATCTGTCACGTTGGATTTATATGTCAGAAGGAAGATTGGGGCATTTGTCTTGATTCGAGTAACGTTATCATAGTAATACATAAAATGCGTACACATGGAAATATGTGGCTTGATAATATTGGTAGATTTAATTTGGTAGTTTGCGATAAGTGCAGCGAAATATTTTAATACGCAATAAAGGAATGTACCTATATTCTATACACGTAGCCGAGAACTTGTAATAAATTTAGTTCAATAACCCACATGATCAAAGCAGAATATCTATTCCTTCGATCGTACTCAATTTGTTTTTTATCTGTTTGAAGTAGCAAACGAGCATACAGTCCACCAAATGGTAAGTGGTCATTGCCGCCCATGGATATCTGTAATCAATTTCATACAGAACATGGGTTCCATCTGAAGTCAACCACCGATGCGTTGCTACTCCCGAGTACTGTGATGGTCGCCTCTTGTGAAAGTGTGCTGGCAACCACACCTTTCCATCGAAACACAAGAACTGCTTCACGCTAGAAATAGGTGTGGCGGTGGAACTACACTGGTTCTACCACCTTCAAAAAATTTGTAGTGCCAGTAAATTAGTATTTCAAGCTATTTTAAACGAAGCCTTGCAACCTGCTACTCTAAATAATAATTTATTCAGCAATGTTTAGTTAAGGGCATTTTCTATCAGGGCACACGGGACCCGTGTTCACAGCCCCAGACTTGGGGTTCGAAAGTTTGAGGTCTCGAAAGGCTATTTTTTAGAGCTTTTGTTTGGAAAGACAATTTATTGTATTTTTTGTTAAGAAGTGTTACAAATACTGTACAACCGGGCCCCAAGATTTGTTTTTTCTATATACCCCGGTATCTCCTAATACGGTCCTACAAACGCACTAAAATGTTTTTTTAATGATTTACTGACAATTTACATAATAGATGGCGGTAACCTTCTCACATGAATAGATAAGGAGATTGATATATAATAGGTAGCTATTACCTTTTTGAAGGGCCTTTCTCGAAAAATGCCTCAGAAGAATGCTCAATCAATAACTACCCTCAGATAAGAGCGGCCAAACGAAACCGTAAAGGAGTGACATGGGTCAAGTTATGCCTACTTAAGTAATGTAGATGGATTTGGGTATATTGAGTTAGTACGGCAATAGAAAACGGCAGATAAAAATTGATTGCGAATTGTACCTACACCTATCAAAGAAAATGTTCAATAAAATTTTAAATTAGAAATAAAATATATAGATCTTACTAGCTGTCCCGACAAACGTTGTTTTGCCATATAAAAAATAAAAAATAAATGTTAAGGGTGGACAACCCTTAAGGGGTATGAAATATAGATGTTGGCCGATTCTCAGACCTACTGAATAAGCATATAAAATTTTGTAAAAATCGGTCAAGCCGTTTCGGAGGAGTATGGCAACAAAAACTGTGATACGAGAATTTTATATATTTGATAGAAATAAAATATTCTTGTAGCAAGAGTACTTTAAATTTTAATATGCTCTAATTGATTGCAGAAATAGTGCAAAAGTAATAAAAAAATCGACATAATAATACAAGTCTTAAATAGTACGAGATGCGTATTGAGTTCAATGTATATACTTTATTAATTCTCGTATAACCTTAATGCTGAGTGCATAAAATAATGTATAAATATTCATATTTTATCGTAATATATTAAAAGCATGCAAAAGTTATATTACAGGTACATAATACGTCGTGTATTATGACATAAACTTGAAATTTAATTATTTTTTGCTAAAAATAATCTCGCTCAATAATGGTTCTAGGTTCAGCGTTATTTAATTGTTATTTGTCTATAAATATTCAAAAGATTCATCTACAGACCGTCCCCGGCTGCAAAACTAAATTTACTTTGCTATCTTATTTCAGTCAAAGGGAGGCAAAGATGAAAGACATTGAAATGTTAAAGTTACCTTAAGAATGATTACAGTATATTATTAGGAAGTAATTTAAAATATTCTGTATTATGTGTAACTATATTATATAAAATTTAATAATGATAAATATGTTTAAGCCATTCAAATATTAAATTAATAATAATTAAATTTGTAGTCAGAACATTTTTGATTTTTTTTTCATTTAGTGTCGTTGGCTCCTATTGTTATTTCATTACATTTAAATATCAAATAAGTAATATCTCTGGTCAGAATGTTTTTCGAAATTTAATATATTTTTTAAATTTATTGTTGGTTCTGTGAAGTGTGTATTTTATAGTAATACAAATACAAAGTGTCATTTAAACTGCAACAACATTTATTTATGTACCGAAAAGTAATCAAATTTCTTCGAATGGTTCTCACTTATTCGCATTTGGTTTGTATCGAGAGATGGTTTCAGCTTACATAAAACTTTTATTTATTACTTGTAAATGTATTTTTGGGTAAAAAAATCTATGCTAGTAGAAGTAAAATAATAACAATAGCCACTAATGGAAGAAAACGCTAACGTCACTGTATGATATCTTCGATTAACCAAAGACTAAAGATTGCCTTGATCCCCCTTCTCCGCTCATGATCCCGTTATGATATAAATCAACCACACTTTATGGGGATTTTTTGTTACTTTAGTACGAACTTATGATGTTTTCTCATCGTTTTGTATATTCGGTCATAATATCAGTGACTGTTTTTGGAAAACGAAATAACTCGTGGTAAGGGTAATTAAATTTCATAGATAGTTTAAGACTTTCAATAAAGAAAATAGGAAGATCTTGAGCTTAAATATTTGAAAACGACATTCTGAAGTCGATAGAGGATTCGGACCCTTGTCAAAAATTAAAGAATCATAACCGAAGATTGGTTTTGTACAGTTCAGGATTATATTCAACATATAGGAAAGTGGTACTGTATTGTATTTTGGTCCTTATGAATAGACGGAGAAGACACTCGATTATAATTTAGAATAAGATGCGGGTTCTTTTTGATAATTCTCTACGAAAAAGTAATCGCTTACTTCCGGAGAAACATATGTTCTTATACTTAGATATTTGATTAAAGTAAAGAACATCTTTGTGAGTGTGTGATAAGATTATTCTACAATTATGCACTACGAAGACTGCATAATTTGAAAGTGCATAATTCTTCAACGAAATAAACGGTCTATTTTAATTAGCTTTCAAAAAACGTGCAGTCTTACGCAGCTTAAGTTTTATTTTATTTTTCGAATACCTTAATACATAATGTAGCTGACAGTCTTGTCCGCTACTTTATATATCACGAATATAACTTACACAAAAGACGTTTAATAAAATGAATCTACTGACTACGTACTTACATGTTCCAACGGCTCCATTAAGACTTCCGGCGAATGTAGAGCCTGCAATAACAAAAAAATATAATCGAGTATACACATTATCAATTCAAAAACATAAATGAAAAAATGACAAGTCCTATTGTAAAAATATGTAGGTATGCTTAGTTTTTTGCGTAAAAAATTGAGATGTAAACGGTTACTTTATTTTATTTTTAAGTAGTTTAGTATTTTAGTACTAGTTTATTTGTAATGTTTTTTTACACATATTTCTTTCGTATGTAAAGGTAATTCCTGAATATGAAGGATATTACAAACTGCACCTTATTAGGCCATACTAATATTGTTAAGCTAAGGGGATTGTTGTTTGTTCGAACAGTCTTATGCGTTTAAAGGTACAACAAACCGAGAACAATCCGCTACACCTACATATCTCTACCTCACAATAGCAGTTTTAAGCGCTACTGTGTTTTGATTTGGGGAGAGTGGGATATTTGGAGGTGGAGAGATTTCCTCGGTAGAAAAAAAACTAGCGTAAAAGAAAACTGGGTAAAAGAAAACCTCAAAGCAGCAGCTTAAGTTTTAAGTTTAAGTCTAAGTTATTCATGTCTAAGATAACAATGGGTACTTCGGAGGAGGCAGTTTAGTAAGATTAATTATGCTCCAAAGACTTAAACTAATCACCCTAATCCTTGCATACAAACCACACCAACTAACTTAGTAATCATCAGCTTGTAGATAAACGGAAATTTAAATTTAATTGAATACGTGAAACAACATTTTAAAAAGTTACTCCATAGCGCAACGATCAGTTGTGGAGAGTATTTAAATTAGCATTTCATTTACCTAGTTTATTTTAAAGGTTAAGATAACAGCGTGATGGTCAGAAACGCCTATATCTTCAATTACCGGAGTTTTTATGCCCGTATTTGTTAAGCTTAAATCCAAACCACTTTTTCTTCCCGTTATTTTAATAATCCTCGTCGGTTTATTTGTTTAAAATTTTACGAGAGCAATGCATATTTTAATTTAAGTTTGAAGAATATGTGAGTGTATAAGTGTGAAGAATTGAAAGTAGTAGAACCAGTGTAGTTCAACCGGGGAAGTACCACCGCCACACCTATTTCTAGCGTGAAGCATTTCTTGAGTTTCAATGGAAGGGTGTGGTTGCCGGCACATTTTTATATGAGGCGACCGTCATAGTCCTCGGGAGTAGCAACGCATCTGTGATTGACTTCAGATAGAACCTATGTTCTGTATGAAGTTGATTACAGATGTCCATGAGCGGCAGTGACCACTTACCATCAGGTGGACTGCATGTTCGTTTGCTACTTCTATCAGATAAAAAAATATATATGTTTAGTTGTTTAGCGACTGGAACGATAGAGACGTATCTAACCGTTTTAAGAACATTCGCCAGTGTGCATCATCATCTAGCTGTGTCAACGGGGAACTTAAACCACTACATCATCCCGAGCTCATGGATCCCGTGAAGGTGGAGATAATCGAGGCTATACGCAGACCGAGATACATGCCGTGAGACATCGTCTTTAGATCTTCCCTCGATCTGACTTCCGTCAATCCCAGAAGTGGGATTATAGCCGCCCACCTACGCGTATCCTACACAATTATACAAATACAATCTGTTAACTCTATAGCACGTTTCAATTACATATTCACCATTACATATACATAGAATACCAATTCCCTTGAAAAGACAAATTGCATAACTACAGCAGAACAGATATCTGGATGCTAGCTAGCAAAGTTTAAGCTTGAATTTCAGAACTAACAATAGAACTCGGCCAAAGACCGTAATTCCATCTCTTGCTTAGTTCGTAGATACTAGAAATACGTGCCTTTGGTGGTAAATACATATCATATGAATCATAAAAAAATAATGGGTATATTTATATAAGATTATATCTTAGGGTTTTGGAAAATAAACAAATGTGTTGCTTTTGAAAATAAGAAACGACATTTCAAGTTTATTATTCCACCAAATCTATCTTTCTTCACAAAATATATTCTGAACTTTTAAAATTAGACAGACATGTCAAATTAAAAAAAAAAAAAAATAATTAAAGAAAACCTATTTTCTTTATATCTCCCCTCCCGGGGAAGAAAATTCATCTGTGAATTTCTCTTCAGAACTCATTAAATTCTTCTTCCATCTCTTCTTCACTTGTTCCCTCCTCTTCATATTTTTTTACCCATAGGTATTTATTCATAGATTTATCTCCGTGGACACAACTCCTCGCCATGTACTCACTATGTCTGCCTAATAACAGTCGTGTTAAGCGCTGCTGTTTTTTGGTTTGGAGGCTGAGGTAAGAGAAACATACCTACATATTTAAGGCGTTTCAACTTCATTTTCAGAGGTGCCACCGCATCTGTGATCAATCTTAGGGAGATTCTAGTCTTTTTACACTATACGTAAATATATACGTAGATATAACGTTGTTGGTAACATTAAAGATGAAACTTATACCTACAAATAATGTATTTTCTATGTTCTAAGGGGAACATAGAAAATATATTATTTGTAGGTATAAGTTTTAATGTAATGACGAAGTTTAGACACAATTCGTTCAATGTCCCAATTTTTACAAGTTAGGTACTTCCTTCAACTTAAAGAACCCTATAGGTACCTATAATTCAGAATGTTTATAAAATGATGAAACCAGATTTAATAAACACACTTAACACGCTTAACACTTTCGCTTGAGTGAGAATCAAGCATTGTTCACACAGGAATGAACATGAAGCGAAATAAGTCCATTAAATTTCTTAAACCAAAAAAATAACATTGAGCCCAAATCGGGCTAGAAGGCGAAGGAATTTGAATTTTCTTCACCTGAAAAACGAATCCAATATTGCCGCAAATCTAAATCCATTTTAATGGTATTTGGGTTCGGTTGATTAATTCAAGACAATAACAATTTCTAATAAGATTCGTATCGAGCTCTGTTTGCGTACACTATTTAGTAGGTATTCAGAATAATAAGAACATAATAGAATCTGATTAATACATTTGAAATCCATTACGTAACATTTTATCAATCGTACCAATAAATCTATCCTACAACAACTCCAGATAGAAAAAAGACCTCGACTATCAAACGTGTGCCTCCGCCGCATCTTGGAGTTCTTCGGTCACATCGCACGCAAAACAGATAACAACCTGGAGAAGCTGATTGTGACTGGAAAGGTTGACGGCAAGAGACCTAGAGGCAGAAGTCCGATGCGCTGGTCAGACCAGATCCGCACCGCACTCAACACGAAAGTTGCCGATGCTTTACACATCGCACAAGACCGGAGAAGATGGATGTCCATCGTAAAAAAGAGGCTCATCTCGAACAACCTGTAATGAGGTCACGACCCCCAGCATTGGGGAATCGATTCAAGGAGGACTTAACATTTTAGACTTGTCATTAATGCTTTGATTACAGAAATGTCATTTACAATTGCAAAGGAAACTTGCTTAATTCGTACCTTGGCTAAATCTGGGCTTAGGTAATGGTACCCACCTCCACTAGTGACCAAATATGTTAATAATAGTCGGCCATATTGGTAGGGAACGTTATAATTCTTGTTACGCTGCTCCTGACAAAAATATTAAAAAAGTAAGTTAAGTTATGTAATCTTTTTGCACATTTTATAAGGGCTTGCATCAAAGTAGGTATATTGTTTGCAACTTGTTAAACTATTGAAATGTAAATCTTTTTTGACGTAGTTAAACCGGCATGATCGTTGACATTCTTTGTGGTAAATTTGAAATTCATGGCTATTTCGTGCTTGGAGCAAGTTCTTAAAACGTACCGGTACGATATAAATTGCTGAAAAACTGCTGCAATGTCTGCCGAAAATAATTGGCGAAGATCATCTGCCAAAATACTACGACTTAATCTAAATACGTACATTAATTATGCTGATTATGATTGTTAAGACTCAAAATCAATGATAAGATCTTAAGGTACGATTTAAGAATAATCCAAAATCGTACTTTATTAAGGTTTTTCAAAATTAATTGTTACTCAAAAGTTTATAACATTAAATATTTATTTCATTCTGTTTTTATGTATTTCTTGTTAGCGACAATAGAAATACATCATCTGTGAAAATTTTAACTGTGTAGCTATCATAGTTCATGAGATACAGCTTGGTGACAGACAGACGGACGGTCATACGGACTGGCGGACAGCAGGGTCTTAGTAATAGTCCTTAAAACGAATGAACAAAAATCCAATCTAAAAATAGAGTTGTAAATCGTAGTATTTAGATCTGCCTGACTGGTAGGTACAAGGTAGGTACCTGCAATGATAGGTACAAGGGTTGAAACTGACGTTTAAATGAAATACCTTGGTTTGGTAATTAAATTGGAATATTATCTTTGAAATACAAGTGCTCATCCTTATGTCACCCAAAAGAATAAAATAACTGTGAATCAGTGTTAAAACTATAATAAAACTAGTTGACCCGGCGCAACTTCATTCCGCCTAAAAGCCAAATCTAAAATTATCAGTGTTCCTTTACTATATTATGCATGTATTATACATAAAACCTTTCTCTTGAATCACTCTCTCTTTAATTGCATTAAAACTGCATTTAAATCCGTAGCGTAGTTTTAAAGATTTAAGCATACATATGGACAAATAGCGGGAAGCGACTTTGTTTTATACTATATAGTTATTTGCGTTACATTTGTCAAATTTATAAATAAGTTAAAATAAACCAGGCGTAAATGTTTTTGTATTCACCGATTGCAATGTGTCCGTCGTTTAAACGCAATGAGTACGTCAGTCCACACTAACTTGTGATTTAAGGGAAAATATTCATGCAGTCTAAAAATACATGTGTGAGTCCTTCGATTGAAATACTTCGTTTATCTTTCCGTCTGCAAATCATTTTATTAATAAAACGAACCAAAATTGATAAAACAAACAAAACAAGGTGCTCTTTCCACGCTCGTTACTAACGACCCCGAATCTTTTTGCATTGCAACAACAAAATCTTTAAATTGAAAATTGACTTAAAAACAATCGTAGCACTTTAAATATAAGCACACGTCAATATTTCCATTTATTGATCGTAATACGTCGATCAAATTGATGCCGTTCCCGATATATGACGTATATGTATGTTAATCTCGTCGAGAGTAACATACAAAGATTTTAATGTAAAGCAAAGCAATTTAGAGCGAGTGATTTTTCTTTTGCGATATATATTCGTATATCGCGATCCATTAGGCTAACGCGAAAACATGGTTTAATGCCCAGTTTTTACGAATTTCTTGAACTCTATGACGCGGGCATAATCACTAATAAACGAACTGTACACACCCATTAGCTGGTGAAAGAACAGAAATGACAATATTAGGCACAAATAGACCCATCAACTTTCTATATGATAAGACATAATAAAAAACCTGCATATAAAAAGGTAAAACTGATTTGACTACCGACATATCACCGCACAGCCGAAACGACTGTACCTAGAAACTTTAAATTTAGTAGAGCGATTCCCTTCATGACTTAAATGAGCACTAAGATAGGATTTTTAGAAATTCAAACCTTCAGGGGATGAAATAGGGGCTCAAGAGTGTGTTAAGCTCTCTCTATTATAGACTTAGAAGTATTAAATAGATATATAAGCTTTCGACTATAATTGTTATCCTCGCATATAGGAATACATAAAACATAAACAGATTACAAAACGTGCAAAAATATTACACAAACAATACCATAACTTATATTCAGAGATGTTTGCAAAAATGTCTTTGTTTAGTACAACTTTTTAATAGAATATTTTGTTAACGTAGGCATTACAAAGGGAAATGAAAAACCCGCCTGTATATTGCCTTGCTACGATTTCAAAAGAGGAGTATGAAGTGAGGTATTACACAGACTTAAGTTCTTCCTTTTTTCACAATTGGATCCAACTAAAATAGCAGAATTTTGCTTGTTTTGTGATATTCAAGCAAAAGAAGTTACTTGAAACAGGGTTCTCTTTTACTGAACTGTAAGGTAAGATATTGGAGCTAACTTTCATTACCATGTAAAAAACATAATTGTAATTATATAAAAAAATTGATATAAATAAGAAAAAAGACAAACCCGCTGAGTTTCTTGCCGGATCTTCACAGTTGAGGTCGTATTCCGATCCGGTAGTAGTGTAAGAAAAAAAATGTAACTGACAATTTGTAAGTGCCCCCGTAGGCCTATACAAAATAAAGACATTTCATTTCATTTCACATAGATTGATTGAAACTAACTGAACGTTTTCTCTAATTCTGGGAGAAGACCCGTGCCCAGCAGTGGGACATTAATGGGTTGATGAGAGAACTGAACGTTAGTACCGTATGGATTGCGATGCTACTTACGACACTATTCCGTCCGATCGTAAAATCGACACCGTCCCCATATAGGAAAAAATGTTGTATAGAAAAAATCTATTTTATTTCACTTTTTTTTTTATTAATTACTTTGTCTGCCGCCTGGCAATAATATAAGCAGATATCTCCGAGCAGATACTAGGTACAAGAACTTTTAGATAGAACATAGTTTCCGTTACAAGTTTCTAGCAGCCACTTGAAACTTCTTATTTGTGTTGGGGTAATTTTGGGCTTCCATTCACGTATTTGATGAAAGATCGATCAATTAAAACTTTTTCGCTTCGATCTCCTTTTCTTGAACGTTTTTCGATATAGATGAGAATATATAAAATATTGTAGAACAACCAATAGATCAGCAACGCCCCCACGCATCGGTTTGTCTTAATCTTAATTAATTGCAGTTGCAGTACGTCATCCCCTGCCTGTCGTAAGAGGCGACTAAAAGGGGCTTCCAGGGTTGCAGGTGACTAGAGTGGGAGCTCAAACCGTTCGGTCAGGCGATCCCGGGAAGGACGGCGGTATGTGTGGTCGCATACCGTCTAAAGCAAATACTAGACGGAGCGGTGGGCCCAGCCGCTGGGAGGAGCCTGTTGGGGCAACGCGATCAGAGGATTCCGGTTGCGGTCGTTTTGAGATGCCGGAGTCCTCATTAGCGCCGAGGACGGCCACCGGGGGAGTTTTGGTGCGGGTAAAAAAAATCCCACATAAACCTGCGTCGTGAATTTTTTTAAGGTTTCTCCCTCGAGAACAAAAAAGAAAGCACTATCGTCATCTCATTCAGTCTACATCCATCATTCACCGATTGTTTTGCTTAAATTAAAACTCTTTTTTATACGAATACATAATTATTTTTATCATTAAGAATTTTAAAATAAGATAAAGTGAAAACGATAAAAAAGAACTTCACAAGGAAATATCTAACATACATGTACATTTAGTTAAAATAAAAATAAAGTGAAAAATCTTACAATTTATAATACTTGTGATACTAATATTTGTCCTTGATTATATTTATAATGAGAAACATCTGTTCCCACTTGAAATCTTTGTTCTATTAGTCGCATATGTCAATCAATACTCCTCTCGTTAATATTCAAGAAAAAAGGGCAATTTTATATTTTAATAATTAATTATTTGCTTACTGTAACGTTTTAATTGGAACAAAAACATCTCTTTTGCAAGAGGTATTATAAAGCTTAAAATTAGAAATTAACTAAAGAAGATTACATTAAACGTAAATACTAAAAACTAAAGATTAAATTAAACGTAAATTGGTTTAAGCAGTGTGTTAGTAATTAAGCTAATGAGATGAAGCAGATAGACCATAAAATTGTTAATGATACTGATTCGCGCCGTTTAATATCTTTACCCAAACGTTTACAGCCCTATAAGACCGCGCAACGTAATATTACGGCTTTCCGTACTTAACCATTAGAGCCTTTTAAAAATGTTATTGCACAGTTGTTTTATGTCCGAGACTCCGCTTGTGTTAAAATCTAAATATAGAAGAGATTGAATTTTTGCAATAAAATAAATCATTTTCAGTCCGAAATTTTTAGAGGTACAGAGAGGTAGTGTTTATCTAACACTTTACTGTACGAGTACAATTTTAAGAGATTGGTAAATACTAGTTTTTCAGCATGAATATTTATAAAAACAATATTTGTATTTGATAGAACGATCCAGTGAAATAAATAACTGATAAACACTGAGCACGCCCAACAACTAATATTTCACTCATTCAAACACAACAGCGTGGTTAGTTCTATTGCTGGAAACACCACAAAGCTCGGTCCTCCTCTGCTCTCATCCAGCCACAAACAGCGACCTTAATATTTTTGGAAAATAAATTAATCTTACTAAAATCTAATACAACGGATCAACAAAATAGGTCATTAACGTTATGGTGTTCATACATGAAGAAAGTGGTAGAACCAGTGTAGTTCAGGGTAGTACCACCGCCACACCTATTTCTAGCGTGAAGCATTTCTTGCGTTTCGATGGAAGTGTGTGGTTGCCGGCACACTTTTATATAAGACGACCATCATAGTCCTCGGGAGTAACAACGCATCTGTGATTGACTTCAGATGGAACCCATGTTCTGCATGTAGTTAATTACAGATATCCATGGGCGGCAGTAGTCACTTACCATCAGGTGGACTGTATGCTCGTTCGCTATTTCAGTCAGATTAAAAAAAGAAAAAGCATGAGGGCAGGTTGTTTTTGAAAACTTGAAGCATGTTTTCTTTTTGTACTATCCCAGGAAACGAACTTTATATACGACATGTCAACAAAATGCTATATACAAGCTTTTATCATGTCTATTTTCATTTGTCGGAGGAGCGTCTGTGTAGGGGTAATGTCACTTCAGAACAAGGATCGGAAGAGACATCCGCTGTGTTAAAAGCTTTGACATTGAAACTATAAAGGTAAGCTACCCCTTGTTAGACAAAGATCTAATGAACGCTGGAAATGTTAACATTATAATGAGGGTTAATTATATACATTATATTGAGCATTTATAGTTTAACTAGTCGACCCGGCGAACTTCGTTACGCCTAGAAGTCAAAAAACTAAAATTATCCATGTTTCTCTAATATATTATAGGTACATATATTATACATAAAACCTTCCGCTTAAATTACTCTATCTATTAAAAAAACTACATTAAAATCCGTAGCGTAGTTTTAAAGATCTAAGCATACATGCGGACAGACAGCGAGAAGCAACTTTGTTTTATACTATGTAGTGATGATTGTTCATGATTGATATTGTAAAATTAGGTCAAATATGTATACCAGCAAATGACATCGTATCGGAGTGCCGTTCAGAAAATACTATAAATATTATGGTGATAGCAGTAGATGTATAAGAAAAATTATTACAAATAATCTTGATAAGATATGCTTGCAAATAAAAGAAGCCATCAACCCCTTTCAGAGATACGATGTTTCAGATTCTTTTTCACGCATTTTCACTTCAGGGGCTAAAACGCTGTGATGAACATTCATGACGATAACCTGATAAAAACTACGTATCAGCAAAACGTGCCTGAAGTTACTACTATATTATTAGAAATTAACAAATTACACTTTTAAACAGAAGTTAATTTATTAAACTGATTGTGTGCAATGAAAGCTTTGTCCAATAAGATAATAAAATTAATATTTAATTGTGCGTAGTAATTGCTTTCACATTATAATATTTTATGAACAAATAAACGTTTTAAATATTTTTTTAAATGTCGTTTAATTAATAACGTTCCTATAAAATATAATTAATACTATACGTATACATACTTAAACATAACCTTATTCAAAGCGACGATAACAAAATTTGTTTCAGTAATCCTATAATTGCAGCATATTGTTTAAGGTAGAAACTAACCTACTCTTACCTTTTTTTTTGTTTTCGAGGGGGAAACCTTCCAAAGGTACCCGACGCCGTGGGAGCGACGCAGGGTTATGTGGGATTTTTACCGCACTAAAACCCCCCCGGTGGCCGTCCTCGGCGCTGAAAAGGAGGACTCCGGGATCTCGAAACGACTTCAACCGGAATCCTCCGAGCGCGCTGCCCCATTGGGCTCCTCCCAGATGGGCGGGAACCTACTCTTACCTAATAAAGCTAAGTAGTTTTTAAGTCGAATTCGCGTTGCAGTCCGATCGTGATTTAAACCTTGTAAACAGCCGGGTAAATACATGAGATCGACCGACTTTAATTTTTTTGGAAGCTCCTCGGGGCCTCTTGAAAACTTAATAATTACAATTCGGTCAATTAAAACTTCCAAAAACAAAATACCGTCTTTCTGCTGGTTTTTAAAAAGTTGTTCCACTAATGTAGGACAAGAGTGCTTGAGGGCATAGTCCATTACGGCGGCCAAGTGCGGAGTAGAAGACTCATACACATTTGCGAACTTTAAAGAACTAGGTTTTGAAGGTGGTAGAACCAGCGTTGTTCGACCGGGGAAGTACCACCGCAAAACCTATTTCGAACGTGAAGCATTTCTTACGTTTCGAGGCTGTGCTTACCGGCACACTTTTATATGAGGCGACCACCACAGTCCTCAGGAGTAGCAACACATCTATTACTGATTTCAGATAGAACCCATGTTCTATTTGAAGTTCCTCACCGATGTCCATTGGCAGCAGTGACCACTTACTATCAGGTGGACTGCATGCTCGTTTGCTACTTCCATCAGATAAAAAAAACTCCGAGGCCGAGGATTCAAACTTGGAACCTCCATATAGAGATATGGAATTTCAAAAACTAGACTATCACTTCTTAACACGTCAACGACGTTATTTTTACGTATGTTTCCCCAATGCCGACGTATTGTTGCGAGGTAGTTTGAGTCTGCCTGGCGTGGTGCTGGCACCGCAATAAGATTTATAAGAACACGCAGGGCGATAGCGTAGAACGTAGATGGCACTTAAGGTTACGTTTATGTAGGAACAATTTTTGCTAGGTACCTATTATGGTATTCCGGTTGAAGTCGTTTCGAGATCCCGGAGTCCTCCTTTTTAGCGCCGAGGACGACCACCGGGGGGGTTTTAGTGCGGTAAAAATCCCACATAACCCTGCGTCGCTCCCACGGCGTCGGGTACCTTTTGAAGGTTTCCCCCTCGACAAAAAAAAAAGGTACCTATTATGGTACATTTATCTACTTCACGACATCGAAAGCGGACTGCGGCGGCACAAACATTAGATTTACATTCGAGCGGTAATAGAGACCCGCGTGACAGAGCAGTCACTACACCAGGCTGTGTAGAGGCACGTAAAGGGCTCTAATTTCCACTCTTGCCAGCTAAATATTAAGAATGACGGATATGAATTTCTTCTTTCGGCTATGTGATAAGAATCCATTATTAAATTTTGAAGACATTATTTATAAATAAATTAAGAAACGCAAGGAAATTTTGTTTATATTAACAATGTATGACCCTATAGCGGAATCTTGGAAAGGTCACAATAGGACAATACAAAGGGATCAAAGGGTAACTTAATATCCCAGTTATTAGATATACGGATAGATCTAAGAAATAGTAAATTGCTTACAAATGTTCATGGGTGACAGTGGCCACTTTCAATCCGAGATACATTTTTTTTATAAGATTGAAGTAGCAAAATAGCATACAGTCTATCTAATGGCAAGTGCTCTCCGCCGCCCATGGACACCTGCAAGCAACTTCATAGAGAACATGGTTCCACCCGAAATCAATCACAGATGTCACACCCTTTCATGGAAACGCAAAAACTGCTTCACGCTAGAAATAGGTGTGGCGTTGGTACTTCCCAGGGCGAACTACACTGGTTCTACCACCTATAAACTACATACCCAGGTACTATTTCAGTCTTATAAAAAAGAGTATCCCCCTTACAGACCAGTTTTGACAGTGCTGTGATAAGGCAGTAATAGATATGGCCTTGTTCATCTGGAGTCAAGCTACGATGAGTTCTACCATCTTCAATTAAATATAGCATTATGATAGTTCGTACTGCGTACATAAACTATATATTGTGTCTGCCTTAGGGCATTAACGCTACATTTATCTTCATTTTACGTAACACTGACTTACAATTACTAGTGCGATGCTCTTTTCTGTACAATTTACTCGGGTTTATTTTATTACCTGGAATCTTTTTGTCTTGGTCTTAGTTAAACAAGCGCATTTTCTTAGTACTCTAGCTTACTAAAACTAATATAATTACTTATCCCTATATTGTGCTTATACAAAGGCTGGCTATATGCACGCGTATATGTGAACTCAACAAAATACGTATCAGCTAACTTTTCTTGACCCATAACAAGTGAAGACTTTTCAAATAAGTAGTTTTTTACCATTAAAATAGCTAACAAGCGTATTAAGTCCATCTAATGTGTCACTGCCACCCATTAACATCAACTTCATGTAGAAAAACTACCTGAAGTCAGTTTCATTTGTGTTGCTTACGAGGTCTGAAATAGTCTCCTCATATGAAACAAATAACACCATAATGAGTTAATAAAATAATAAATAGTCTATGAGTACAAAGAATTTGTATACGCAGCATAAGTATTAGGTACGAGTTTATTAATAAGATGTGTTAGGTATAAGCACGTCTGCTAGTACCTATATTGTCGTCCCTGTAGTTCCGGGATCAGAATAGGGTTTACGGTATCCCCTGTCTGTCGTAAGAGGCGACTAAAAGGGGCTATTTCGACTAAAAGATCGTCGGGAGATCTCGGAGTTCTCTTTATAGCGCCGAGGACGGCCACCGGGGGGATTTTGGTGCGGTAAAAATCCCACATAACCCTGCGTCGCCTCCACGGCGTCGGGTACCTTTTGAAGGTTCCCCCTCGAGAACAAAAAATAACAAAAAAGGTGTACGCACGAATCAACTTACATTTTTTAAACGTATTTAAAGTTTAAGGAGACAAGGCTCGATTTCAGTAGATACTACATTCATAATTCTGTAATATTAAGATCGTTAGATAGTAATTACAGACATCGATGTTGAAGGTTAAGTTTTCAATAAAAGGAACAAACTAATAATTTGTGAATTAAACCTAAATAATTTATTTTGTTGACGAAGGATAATAATTTATTCATCATTAATAACCATTATGTAATATTATTGACAAATAGATGAGCAGCTTTTGTGGACGCTTTGAACTTCTAACAACCTGTGGCCTTTTTTTTAATTGACTAAAATAGCAAACGAGCAGTACATCTGATGGTAAGTGGTCACTGCCGCCCATGGACATCTGTAACCAAATTCACATAGAACATTGGTTTCTATCTGAAGTCAATCACAGATGCGTTGCTACTTCTTAGGACTAAGATGGTTGCCTCATATAAAAGTGTGCCGGCAACCACACCCTTCCATCGATACGCAAACCTGCTTCACGATAGAAATAGGCGTGGCGGTGGTACTTCCTCGGGCGAACTGCACTGATTCTACCACCTATAAAAGTAAATAATAATAAGTTAACCAGTATCTACAATCTTTCAATGGAACACAGAAGTCTACTGCTCTACATTAGAACTAAATGTATGTTAAGCAAGACTGTGTAAATAAAGAAGTAGAGTGCAAGTGCTATAAGCTAAACGATAAGGTATTTATTCATTCCTTATACATATGTAAGCTTTGTTTATTGCGTGTATAAATTAGTGTATCGATAGTAAAATACCTTTTTTTTTCTATTTGACCGAAGTAGCAAACGAGCATGCAGTCCACCTGATGGTAAGTGGTCACTGCCGCCCATGAACATCTGTAATCAACTACATACAGGACATGAGTTCCATCTGAAGTCAATCACAGATGCGTTACCACTCCCGAGAACTATGATGGTCGCCTCATGTGAAAGTGTGCCGGCAACCACACCCGTCTATCGAAACGTAAGAACTGCTTCACGCTAGAAATAGGTGTGGCGGTGGTAGTTCCCTGGTCGAACTACACTGTTTCCACCACCTTGAAACTAAAGAAAAGAAACTAAAGAATATAAACTCTATCAATACATACATACACAATCTATGGACAACTAACACATGCAATTAACCTTTATTTTACCTTTATTACATTACCTCAATAACTAAGTCGCTTTGTTCGGACGAATCTCAAGGACGTATTTATCACAATAAAACATTCAAGTTAATTGCGTTTCACATTAGTTGATTAACGTTACTCAATAAAATAAAATCCTAATCCAGCAAAGTAAATTACCTGTTACCTTTTATATCTGTAATGATTTATTTAAACACTAGCCTTTGCCCGCGGCTTCGCTCGCGTGGAATTTAGTCTGCCACATAAAGTTTCCAAGGAGGTAGAGCAACGGTTCAACCAGGGAGGCATCACCGCCGCACCTATTTCTACCGCGAAGCAGTTCTTGTGTTTCATTAGAAGGGTGTGTCTGCCGGCTCACTTTTATATGAGGCGATCGTCATAGTCCTCAGGAGTAGCAACGCATCTGTGATTGACTTCAGATTGAACCCTTGCCCTACTTCCTAAGGCGATTAACATACGGTACCGCTCACTGCCGCGGTAGGCGGTGAAGCGGATCTCATGTTGTATTGGGGTCTAATAAATCCATTGATGCCTCACACACGTACACCGACCGACCGCGCGGTCCAGCGGTGTTCTCATCACCACCATGTCTCCGCGCAAACGACAGTGCGGAGGGTTGGCGCCTCACACACGGGCTGGCGCCTAACCGCGGGGATCATCGTTGATGCAGGCCGTGTTGCAATTTAATAAAATGGATTTCGGTGTCGAAAAGTTTATTTTGATGATCGGTCCATCCGCACGTACAGGTGCGTAAACCGCCTTAACGCGCGGGGCACCGCTATTCGCGGCGGTGCGCGGTGCCGTGTGTTAATCGCCTCAATCAGAGTGTTCAAATTTCAAATCACAGGCACGTATATTAATTTGAATTAGTTTTGTCGGCAACAGATATTAATGCTTACTCTGAAATTAAAAGTTTTAAGAAAGGGTCTTAAAACGCGTGACGGTTACCAACGCGCAGTTGGCTAGCGTGGTCAACTACGACCTAAACTACTGCTAATCTGACACGTGTGCCGAGTTCTGTAACATTAAAAGGTCGATGACGATTGAATAACACATTTAACCTTTCCACCGTTTCATTCTCATTGACCTTTTTTCTCTTTTTTTCGAGGGAGAAACCTTCAAAAGGTACCATACGCTGTTGGAGCGACGCAGAGTTATGTGGGATTCTTATAGCACCAGGACTCCGGGATCTTCAAAGGAACACAACTGGAGTCCTCTGAGTGCATTGCCCCATCGGGCTCCTCCCAAGTGAGCGGCTGGGCCCACCACTCCATCTGGTCTTTACCACGATATGCGACCACACGTATGCCACAGTCCTTCCCGGGATCGCCAGGGCTGGACAGTTCAAGCTCCGTCCATCCTGGCTCTCACGATAACATGCGACTACACATGCTGACATCTTTCCCGAAGTTGCTGACTGGGTGTTTGGAGCTCTCCGTCTAGCCGCCCGCAACCCCGAAAGCTCCCTTTTAGTTGCCTCTTACCACAGACAGGGGATACTGTAGCCTTATTCCCGGAACTACAGAGACGTCATTGACCTTTCACATTTTGCTCCGTGTTTTATAACCATTGAAATATTAATATCATACAACTTCGTTGTATACGGCGGCGTCGCACGGCGCGTACTGCCGGTCAATCAATTGACTACGCATTATGTTATACTCGTAATATCTTCTAAACTACTTATCCAATTTACATGGTGTAAAAGGCAGATTCAATCTTTATTAGATGCTTGATTTTTTGAAATCATTTATTTTGATAAGGATTTATATTTAGTTTGTATAAAACCCATGGAAACATCAACTTCATATTTTTTAAATTTTCAAAGTATAAAAAGAGTTATTGTGGGTTATACATAAAATATAGACATATGCTGTCGCGGACTTTTATTTAGATCTATGTGAGCCAAACAATTCCACGGTACATTATATTTGGATATCTCCAACGGTTTAGGCAGCGTACGCGAAGATATGTCTCAGAGGACAACTTTTTTTGCGACTAACCCGGTATTTCTCGTTATATTATATCTTACAACAACCTTATTACAAAAAAATCGGTATAAATTATAGTCCATGTGTGATTCTGATGTATAACCTATACTACTGTAAAGTTTCAACCAAATCCGTTGAGTAGTTTTTGCGTGAAAGAATAACAAATACACATACATCCTCACAAACTTTCGCATTTATAATATTAGTAGGATAATAGTCACCCGTCGCATAGGTCGAAATTCTACCGTAATTTAATTAAAAAAATCAACTTTATATTATCGAAAATAGTACGAATATAGTACGAATATTTCTCTAATTCAAATAAAATGTAATCATTTTTAAGTAATTTTGAACGCACCCGTTAAATATAAAAAGAGTTTTAGCTAAACCGCATTTAAAAGCATTAGCGGGTATTTTGACAAAGACACTGACATTTCTGACGTTATGTGATTTCATAGTAAGACATTGAATGTTCTACTTCGTTTATTATTTATGTGTTTGTGACAAATGCACGGTAATGTGTGTGTGTGTGTGTTTTTAGTTGATTTTATGTACGTTAAATGCATTATTTGAAAAAAATATTTACATTCTGCACTCCTTCTCTACGTCCACTATAAGCGTGCAAAATTCCATACTAATCCGTCCGCGGCATATTAATTAAAAATGCTTCACAAGTTTACGTACGTTACGTATTAAATATACTTTTTTTATATGTACCTACAGGTACCTCATGTATATTTGTGAAATCTAAAATGTACCCTTAATGCAAATTAGCGTTTCACATTAGTTGATTAACGTTAGTCAATAAAATTCTAATCCAGCTAAGTATATAGTCATTTGCGTCCTTTATCTATAATGATTTATTTACACATATTTTAGCACGTCCAGGTAACTCATGAATACGACAGACATTCAAAATTAATCCTTATTACCCATTCTAGTATTGTAAAGCTGAAAATGTTGTTTGTTAGAACGCTCTTATTAAATTTGATGGTGGTATAGCCTTTTGCCGTTCGACTTCGATGGGCACTGCCACTCTCGTATATGCCTCATTACAGCAGTGTTCAGTGCTGCTGCTTACCAGAATATGTAGGACAGTAGTAGAGTAGGATTGCCAGAGGAGGTGAGTAACTTGAAAACAGCATAGTAGTTTATACAGCATTCTTAGCGGGTATTTTTAAAAAAACATCTTGCATTGTTGTTTTATGAACCTAATGAGTGGAAGCTATCGTGTGGATATCGGCTAGCTGAATCAAACTTGCCCACCTGATAATAGATTTAATTGATGGAACCTTACTAACACATTTTCAAACGTATACATTTTTCTGTTCTAGAAATTTTATAATTAATATTATTAACTAGTCGACCCGACGAACTTCGTTCCGCCTAAAAGTCAAAAACGACTATATTATACATGTTTTATTCCTTTAAAATCGCTCTATCTATTAAAAAAAACTGCATTAAAATCCGTAGCGTAGTTTTAAAGATCTAAGCGTACATAGGGACAGTCAACGCGAGGCGACTTTGTTTTATGTAGTGATATGTAGTGTTTATACGTTACTGTCTGAAAATAGAGTCCAATTGATGCAAGTAAGTGAGCGAAGCCGAAAGCAATACTTATAGTTCACAAAATTGGAATAAATTAATTTAATTATTACATTTATTAACATAATTAAGTAGAACTCACAGAAATTTGTAGCAAAGCTGTGCGAAATAATTGAAAGCGTAATTAAAATACAAATCCACTATTCAAGACAACAGATAGACAATATTAATGATTTAATCAAATTTAATTGGTACAATAAATATACCGTATTTTGCACCGTAACTGAAAGATGTAACCGTAACATAAACTGAAAGATTTACTTTTACTATAGTAAGTTTAAACTTCTT
Source organism: Spicauda simplicius (assembly GCA_949699795.1). NCBI lineage: Eukaryota > Metazoa > Arthropoda > Insecta > Lepidoptera > Hesperiidae > Spicauda > Spicauda simplicius. The sequence continues at coordinate 12,109,886 of OX453063.1, forward strand.
AAAGAACCGCGTGCCACAATATAATTAATATATGTACATTTTCTCCGTCACCTTCTAATACTTTTGTTAGCCTGGAGCGTTCCTAATACAGCTTGGGGAATGAGACGAATGGTAAAAAGTTAAGTTACGTAAGGGAATGATAGGCTTCAATATGTTCTTCTCTCTTCATGTTTAATTTTTTATGTACCTAATAATCTGTGCGCGCTAGTACCTCCTAAGATTCAAACAGAGATATACCAGTGACCGCAACACTAGCGCGTGGTTTTATTTCATAAAAGTAACAGACGAGCAAGAGGCCTACATAATTCTACATATGTTCACTATTGCTTAAAAAGGATTTGCAATATATCCAATACAAAATAGACCCATACCTAACGTCAGTAAGAATTGAATACGTTACTCGTATAATCCTACATCACACTTCTTGTAACAAGGGCCCTTTATTATGTAGTAAAGGTCACACAAGGGCAAACAATCTATACCTAAATATATGATACGATATGAACCATATTTACCCTTAAGACCTCCCCCTACCTCCACTTACCGAGCTCAGATCACCCGTAATTTATTTTTTCTTTAATTTGTTATTGTTTTTGAGTTTCATCTTACTATTTTTTTCACTTTTTACCTCTTAAAGCTATCAGCACTAGTCTAGAAATGAATTGAGGTCGTATGTCGCGCGGGTGCATTACGTGTTCGGTGGAGTGTCAATGATTTTGTGTTATTTCTTCATTTTATTCTTTTAGTTAAACTATTGTGAGTTAATATAATAGACCTTTATTTATTACGTGCGTATTACTTTTAATTCTCCTTACCCGATTAACTTTCGCCCTCACCTACGTAAAACAATATGTGGAGTCGCAGACAAATAATGATAATCACACTGATTAGTTATATCTACATTTTCGTAAATATACATACGTACCTGTAGATATTGAGAGATAACACGAAAACTACCGATCTGATTATACAAATATTGCGTGCACAGGAGTGTGATATTTGGCATAGGTAGTCAGATTTCACAGACAGGAAGTGCATAAAGATAATACTTTTATTTAATTAATGTTATAAACATAAATAAAAGGAAATAAAAGATTAAAATAAATGAAATGTTCATTGTTACTAATATGATTACGACTTTGAAACATGCCACGTAATTGTTAATTTACTAATTGTTAAAACTTTTATCTTAAATTGTTATGGTAATGGTAGAACTCTTATATTTCCACAATGAAAGTACTAACAGCACGCTTATTTCTCCTATTTAAGAGCAGTGTAAATGTTATGTTGTACTGTTATATCCTAAGACTTGATATGATATTAGTAAGAGACATAAAACATGACTGGTCCCAATTTAGTCAATAAAACAAGGCAACGTACCTGCGGCCGACTATATTCTAGACACCGACCGTAACTATAAACACAGTAACACGGGAGAAGACGATAGGCACAAGACAAGTTAGAATGATGACATTTAGGAGAGGAAATAGTCCAATGAAGAATGGGTGAAACTATGAACATAGGGTACCTAGGCAATAGGCCGCACTTCCATGCTACTCGTTCTTCTAAGTGATTGTGGCGAATAATTATTTTTAGGTTCTTATCTTAATACGGTTGGTTTAATTCTTCACACGCGACTAATTTTCACGCCGGCCGAGATAGGTAGGTATAAATATGGATTTAACCGTTTACTCATAAGATAAAACATTTTGGGTTGACCCAACTTACTGGTCAAAATTAATGAATTATTGTGATTACATACAACTTTCCTGGGTCCACTATAAAATCTCTTTTTATGGCCCGCTTAATTAATAATATTTAGGTATATACAATTCGCACTTGGCCAGCGCGGTGTACTATGGTTTAAAACATTCTGAGAGAAGACCCGTGCCCAGCAGTGGGACCATAATGGGTTACCAAGAGAGGTTTAAACAATTTAAACAATGCAAGTAAGTAAAGTAGAACCATATATAAACATCCAATAAAATGTATTTTGATTCATGCAAAACGTTGATAATATTACCAATTCCTATAACCCTAAAGTTACGTAATTTTGGTTGGAGGAGGAGGTGTTAAAATCAAAAGTTGGTACTTTAGTACCCTCGAATGTTTTACTAATTAATGGAATATATTAGATACCTTTTCGCTAACACTTTACCGAAATTGACTAAACAGAGGTAATGGGGTAAACATATCATTAGGAAAGTTAGTGTACAGGAGAATCAAATTGTGCGGTTAGGTCGGTCGGTTTGTTTCGGTCTACCTTCACGCTTAAAACTGTTATACTAGTCTAAATAGTCTTAAACCTGAGTCTGCTGCTGGATGGGACAATATTTCAACAAAATTCATAAAAATGGCAAAAGAGGAACTAATTCCGATAATAACTCACCTCAGTGTCCTATGCTTCCAACAAGGCAGATTTCCCAGAGAATTAAAATGTGCAATAATACACCCTGTGTTTAAAAGTGGCAATAGAAGCGACCTTAATAACTACAGGCCTATTTCGATTCTAACTGTTATTTCTAAAATTATTGAAAAACTAATTAACTCACGACTATCCCAATTCTTAGACAAATACAACATACTTTCGAAGTCACAATATGGTTTCAGGAAGGGTACAAGTACAGAAGAGGCTATTCTAGACCTAACTAGCCATATAACGAAACATCTAGATGATAAAAGAAAAACACTATGTATTTTCCTAGACTTAAAAAAAGCTTTTGACACAGTGTATGTTCCCACTCTTCTTATGAAACTGGAAAAAATTGGTATAAGGGGAACTTTTCATTCCTTAATAAACAGTTATCTCACTAATAGAACCCAAAGGGTCAAACTAGATAATAACATAATTAGCTCACATCATTTAACCTCTAACTTTGGGATCCCTCAAGGTAGTGTGCTCGGTCCTACCCTGTTTCTTATTTATATAAACGATCTGACAACACTAAATATATATAACGGCAAAGTATTTTCATATGCCGATGATACCGCCATACTGTTTTACGGAGCAAACTGGAATGAAGTATACAAATTGGCAGAATCCGGTCTACACACGGTAGTTAAATGGTTACATCTTAATACACTCACATTGAATACTTCAAAAACAAATTTTATAACCTTTTCAATAAACGACTCCTCGCAGCCAAATCCTAACTTAACAATAACGCCGCATTTTTGTGTCAACGCTGACTATAACAGTTGTGACTGCAAGCAAATAGAAAAAGTAAATAGTACTAAATATTTAGGAATAGTATTGGATAAAAATCTATCATGGTACCCTCAACTTGAATTAGTTGCAAATAGGGCAAGCAAATTAGTTTGGATTTTTAAACACCTAAGGAATATAGCTGATAAATCTTTAGTTACCTATATATACGTATCTCTTATACAATCTATATTTAACTACTGTATTACAATATGGGGTGGAACATGCAAAACAAAATTCTTAAGCATTGAACGGGCGCAAAGATTTATACTTAAAATTATGTTACATAAAAAAAGGATATATAGCACTGATAAATTATACAAAGAGGCAAATGTACTAACAGTAAGGCAATTATTTATTCTTCAATGTATTTTAAAAACGCATAAGAATATTTCAAAACATAACGACCTGCTGAAAAAACGGAGGCATAATATGATTATACCACATGTGAAAACAAATACAGTAATGGCTTCGAGACAATTCAAGTCTCAATCTATTAAGATTTATAATAAAATCAATAGAATACTTAAACTACATGATATGACGTTTATCGAATGTAAAAAAAGAACAACACATCTACTTAAGTCCCTAACCTACGAAGAAACAGAAGACCTATTACACAATTAACTTAATTTTCTACCCGCATAAAATGATTAAATATAATATATATCTACTGATGCGACTATCTTTTATATTAGTTTATGATATTATATGATATATGTACGTCTATCCAAATAACTAATAAGTATGTGTTTATTTATGTATTTTTCATATTTTATCTATTTATGTATAGGTATTATAAATAAGTAGTATTAAGTTATATTTAAGGCTTTCAAAATTTTAAATAATTGCATAATTGTAAGTATGGTAGGTGACCACAGAGAAGAGTGGACTCCCCTACCACAGGTTATTAATAAACTTACCAGGGGAGATCCCATGCACTGTATATTGCCAATTTGTTAATAAAGGATTTTTTGATTTTGATTTTTGATTTTTTGATACTACTAAGCAGAACATATTAATTTATATAAACTGATCAAATGTATTTATTGTTTCCTCTTCCTTGATGCGTAATGCTCTCTAGCCTAATGACTCACTGCATATTCTTGGCTGCCTAAAAGTAACGAAATTACACATTATATTTATGTACACTATCTATTCTGATTCACTATGGTCTTTACAATAAAACAGTTCACCACTCTTGACAAAACCTATATGCATTTGCTATGCAAAATGTATACGAAGCTGGAATCTAGACTGCTAATAAAGATAACTATTTAATCACGATGACTTCTACTTGTCTCGATGACCTACTTAACACGTGGGACAGCTCACGTTTCGTGACCCACCTTTTTTGTGACCTTCAGAAGGTACACCGAAGCTTTGCGAGTCCGGGTTATGTGTGATTTTTACCCACTAAAACCTCCTCGGTGGCCCTCCTCTGCGCTTACAGAGGACCACAGGACCTCCAACGGATACCACCGGTGCCCCCTAGCGCGGCGCCCCTTACGGGCTCATCCCTTGGGGAGCATGACTGTCCCCTACGCCTTTCCGTGTACGACAACATGCAGCCACTCAAGCCGCCGTCCTTCCAGGGGTTGTTGGCTGGGCGGTTAGAGCTCCCACTCTAGTCGCCCGCAACCCCAGAAGCCCCCTTTCAGTCGCCTCTTACGACAGTTCGTGTCCCACCTAACAGCTGATTATATTATATACGATCGCTAAGCGTTATACAAAGGGAAATACGGAAACTCTCCTGACATTTTCCATTATTGTTCACTCATGTTACATAACTTAAGAGTGGCTTGAAATTTGTCTCAAGACCAATATCCTAACATAAAGATATTTGCCATAGAATAACTTAACTTTGTATAGTGTGCTAGTTCCTACGAAATGATACGGTACATTTTAGAAAATAGATCTGGAACACAAAAACATAAAAAGGACGGATGTGTTCAATATACTTGAGTAACCGTGACGTACTGACAGTGATGTATCACAAGCGAAGGCGGTGGACTCGATATCTGCTCTTCCTAGAATATATTAGTCCTAGATAAGGTCTACAGATCGTCCTTTTTCAACACAAACTTGTCTTGTCTAACGTGATCTTAGGCGGCACCATTTTCCGATCACTTAGTAAGTTTTAATTAAACTTTTTTTTCTGTTCTTGGTTTTTTTGCATTCGTTTCGGTAATATGTATTTTTATAAAGATTTATGTTTAAACTATTAGCAATTAACAGACACATAAATTGATATTGTAGTACCTAAATATCGTATTAAATGTATTAAATATTGTATGTAATGTTAAATATTAAATTCTCCTATAATTTTGATAAAATAATGAATTTCAAAGTCGATAATTATACCTAGATAAAACTTTGTATATGTTTATTATAAGTTCTAAAACGACATAATTAATATTAACAATTACCTGAAATACTAGAAGCAAGATTAGGTTATGTAGATGTCGGCACTGCTTATATTTAAAAATAATAGATATAAGACCAATTTAATTACGTTAATGAAGACACGCAAAGGAATTTCTTTCATAAAAATTAATAAGGGTCATGCTCATGAGACAATGACATTGGATAATCCTGCTAATTATTATTTTCGAAAAGCTCTACATATATTTAAATCACTGTGTAACTACAATAGGAGTAAAATATTAAAACGTATTTTTTAGTTCTTTCCATCATAAAATAAATTTGCGGACATAATTTTATGTTACCAGCTTCAGGGATTGTCCTTTCGCTTTTATGTAATTGCTGCGTAAAAATGATAAACCGTAGAAGTTTTCGACAAAAAGTTTGGTTATTATATCGCGCGGCTTGAAATAATGTATTTGTCTTGATATTCTGAAGCTTGACCCGCGACGACGCTACGACGTCGGGGTCCAAAGTTTGTTATATACCTACCTATTAATTGTAAATATTAATACGTGAAGCAAAAACTTGTGACGTATTTTTAAGTAATACGCCGCAACGGATTAGTATGAAATTGTGCACGGTTATAGTGGCCGTAGAGAAGAGCATAATGTTAATATTTTTTTCAAATAATGCGTAAACAATGTTTTTTTCAAACATACATAAAATCAACTAAAACACATTACATACACTACCGTGCATTTGTCACAAATACATCCCTACTAATATTATAAATGTGAAAGTAACTCTGTCTGTCTGTCTGTCTGTCTGTCTGTCTGTCTGTCTGTCTGCTACTTATTCACGCCTAAACAACTGAACCGATCTTTATGAAATTGGGCACACAGATAGTGTTGACCTCGAGAAAGGACATAGGCTGCTTTTTATCGAAAAAAATGGGTTGAAAGCATTAAAATCGAGCATAAATGTTTGTATGGAAGTTCGTTTTTGACAAAGTCCCATATTGACAAGTCCGTCAAGGGGTACGATAGACTTACTTGAAACCTTATCTAAATAATAAAACATAAAAAAACATTGATTTCGAGTCGACAACATATATCCGTAAAATTTGGATTGTCGCGTATTTTGTTAAATTCAAATGTAAATATGTGTGACATGACAGTAGTGTGACATGACAGTAGCCATAATGGCCGCCCGGATGTCATTCTAAATTAATTCAAAAATAATACGTATAAATTTGTAACTATCAATTATCATAAAAATAGATGTAATTCAAATTGATTTTAATTTAATTTATGAATTTATGAAATATTTCAATAATAAAAAAGCATCCGTTGACGCGCTGTGGCCGCGCAGCTTGCGACCTAATGTAAAATCGCTCTTAGAGTACAGGGATTCCCAATTGATAACAGATAGCGCGTCATACTATTAAAGTAAAATAGTTATTCGAATCCAATAATTCAAAGGCGATAAAATGTTTTAACATTGTTTCAAAATAAAATTATCGACTCCATTTGTCACTCCATGTTCATGTTACATAAGTTTCTTAACTATTATTGCATAAATAAAGTTATGTTATTGACCACACCCGTACATTTTTTGCGAAAATAAATATTAAGGACTAAATACAATTGATAGTCTTTTAAGCAAAATACTAACATTAATAAGTGGATCAGTATCTAAATAAGATATAACAATTATATCATGAAAGAAGTTTTGCAACTTTTGTGATAAATAATTGCATTTATGAATATTGAAGCATGGTTGATGAACACTTGGCTCTATTAACAAACGAACAAGGTCAACATTATTGTTCTTTTTATATTTATGATATGTTCAGTAATAAATAATGTTATAGAAAACATGCATTTAAATAACAACATATTTTAAATTAATTTTAGAATAACAAAGTGTGTCAAAATAAGCCAAAATAGACGATGTTCTTAACTCATAAGTATGTGAATTTCGCATCTGTTATTAAAATCGTGATAGCCGTGTGGTGCCAAGTCGGGCGGATTAGAAACGCGAGGTCTGGGGTTCGAATCCAGTTGTCTTATGTACATTATTATTATTATTATTATAATCTGTAGTTTTCATAAACTAATTTTAGTATTATTTTTTTAATAACGACCTCATTTTTAAATATTATTTAGTATCGGAAATGCAAAGCTTTCGCCCGCCTGGGAATCAATGTGTCACAAAGTTTATATGAAATTAATAGAGGTTTAACCTCTGTCAGGTAAAAGTACAAAATAATTTGGATTTACCTTGCCGCCAAATTCAAATTTTAATGTAATGAACCACAAACAAGGCTTAATAAAGATAAACTATGAACATACCTGAGCGCCGCTTAAATGTTAGTAGAACCAAAATTAGTTTACGTATCATTGATACTGTCATTAGATTTTTAGTTTTAGTTAGATGCACTAGGAGGCACGGGTAAAACGTTTTTAATAAATTTACTATTAGCGAAAAATATAAGATCTGATAGAAAAATAGCTATTGCCGTGGCGTCGTCCAGCGTTGCGGCCACACTTTTAAAAAGCGGTCATAATGCCTGCCTATTCGCCTTTGAGCGTCCACTCAAGATTTGTAGCAACGATTTCTCTAACATTTTTAATATTTCAAATCAAAGGAATACTGGAAATTCAATGCGGGATTGTTATTTGACTATTTGGGATGAAGATTCTGTAGATACAGCCATCGAGATCGAAGACATTATCCAACAAAATTTTTGGATTCCTTCAACCCGTCTCCCGGTACTCCTCCACACAAACTTTTTTTTTTTAATAAAAATACGCTTTCTACACTCAATAAAATAGAAAATTTCAACAATTTCAATTTCTACAATAGGCCCCACATTAGGACTTTTTCCTGTGTCGTGGGTACCATGGACACACAAGACGTATATAGAAACACCCAGACCCAGAACATGAATCTATTCAGATTCCTGTCTGGCCGGGAATCGAACCGGGTGTGGTAGCTGCTCCGCAACGGGGGTCGTCAAGGTTGTCAAATTAATGTTAAAAGTAGGTTCACCTATATGTAATCTTACTCAGAAATTTAACCAAATTACTTAAAATAGTATTTTTCTATTCATAAAAGTTAAAATCCATCTTTATAATCGATGCGCTTTGGTTTAAATGTGGAGGCGTTGTTTGAAAAGATGTATTCCGATATTGTTAATGTACACTAAGACTGTAAATTGGTTCAAAAAAGGGGTTTACGATATTCTGATTCGTCTTATTTTCATAACAATATACACCTACCCACAAATACACACTTAAAATTCGTTTTTTCACTCTGTGTTTGTCCGGGTAATCCTTGACCGGCAGATTTTTACGGGTTTTTTTATTATAGAAAATGTTATGGAACAACATGTAGACTACTTTTATCCTAGAATTCCTACTGAGTGAAGATATGCGCGGGAAAAACTTTGCGATACATTGATTTGCTCGCGGGCGTAGCCGCGGGTACAGCTAGTAAATAATAAATGAAATAGAACATTCAATGTCTTATTACTACGAAAACACATAACGTCAGAAATGTCAGTGTCAAAATACCCGCTATTGCTTTTAAATGCGGTTTAGCTAATTAAACCCCTTTTTATATTTAATGCGTTCAAAATTACTTGAAAATTATTGAGAAATATGTACGAATATTACTTGTATATGTATTACTTTGGACAATATGAAGTTTAGTTTTTTTAATTTAAATTACGGTCGAATTTCGACCGATGTGATGATGATGACAGGTGACTAGTTGTAAATATAAACGAAACTATAAATTAATTCTTACGACATAATATCATAACACAACATTTCAGCTACACCTAACAGAAATGCAGATTATTCATACACCATTAAGCGTTGAAGGCTTTAGCTGATCCGATATTTGATCACTCACCCACATATTTAATACTCCATAAACGAACCGGAATAGCTTAGTCGCTTATGCTCCACCTCGCCTTGTTTATTTTAGTAACAATATATCTTCGCCTCGTTTTTGCAATGCAATATTACTTGAGCTCATAAGAATTGATGATTTTAATGTAGGTTATATTAGAAAGCCAATTTCAGTGCGATGCTTTGTTAAAAATCTGTTGCAAACTTATCAGTTCCGTTTCTTTTTAAATGAATCCTCACTTTGTGTCAAGACTTATTACACTACAAATATTCGTAGGTTATTCCAGCCTTTAATAAGAATGGCGATTATGAAAATATTTTCTCTGACCATTTTTGACCTAATATCTTCAGCATTAGCAGCTTCTTCTTCAGTAAATGAGCATGAACGTATGAAAAAATACTCTTTACCCTTTGCGATTCACATAGTGGTCAACCCATTATCATCCCACTGCTGGGCACGGGTCTTCTCTCGGAATGAGAGAGTTTAGGCCATAGTCCACCGCGCTGGCCAAGTTCGAATTGGTGGGCTTCACACACCTGCGAGAACTTTTTTTTTAAGAACCCTCGGGTGTGTAGGTTTCCTCACGATGTTTTCCTTCGACGAAAAGCAGTGATAATTAATTTCTAATACGCACTTGAATCAGTGGTGCGTGCCTGGGTTTGAACCTCAGACCTCCCGATTGAGAGGGCAAGTTTCAACCATTAGGCTATCACTGCTCTCACTCATTTGCGAATCACATAGTTTCTCACAAACAATCAGCCTTATTCGATTTCGCCATTTTGTGCTTTAGATTTTCACAACCAGTTAGGTCTTAAAGTTGTACATTTTTAATTTAACTAGTGATTCAGTTTAACTCATCAACTAAGTTTTTGTAACTGTTCCAGCTCAGGCTTCTAGTTATCAGCATGTTACGTATAAAACTTAACATGTACGTATTATTTCAGAATAATATACATAGCTTGGTCTGTCTACATCAATAATATATTTAAATATGAAAGCAAAAACAATTCTATTTGGATCAAAATTTGCATTTGGGTTAAGTGTTTCCTGTCCCTGTAGCGTCGAGATCAGGGCTACCTCCATAGGGTATCCCCTGCCTTTTGTAAGAGGCAAATATAAGGGACGTCGGGGTATCGGGCGGCAAATTGAGAGCTCGAACAGTCCATCCATACGACCCCGGGATGGACGGCGCTATGTTTGGTCGAATATCGTCGTAAAGACCACAGGGTGCGAAGGGCCCAGCCGCTCACCTAGAAGAAGCCCGATAGGGCAACGCGTTCAGAGTCCTCTTCGTCGTGCCGAGGACGACCACCTTTAGTGCGGTAAGAATCCCACAAATCCCTGCGTCACTCCCAAGGTTAAATTTTGGCGCATCAGTACCTATAATTTATAAATTTACAAACTTCAATTCAGTAATCATCCTGGTACAAATGTTACCAGGCAACAGACAACGCATAACTCAAGTACTAAAAGAGAAATTTGGTACTTGAAAAGATCTGAAGGCGCAACTCTGCAAAGTAGTGAACACGCTATATCATTCGAATATTCATACTGAAGTGCCCCTGACTCGCTACACCCGGCTAACAAGTCGTGTTTACGTCCTATAAAGTGAAAACCACAAACTTCTTGAAATATGGCTAAGTTACTGAATTCTTTAGGAATTCGCACGTTCTAATGACACTGCGGAACCCTTGTAAGGTCACCCGTGAAAGTAAGTGAAATATGAATTTCTGTGACTGAAACCCCAAGTACTAAGTAAATATGTTAAGTATTAATTTAAAGCATTTGAGAAATAAATTAAACCAATTTAGTAATTAAAATACATATTTACCTACAGGTACCTCAGGTATGAAAATCTACTAAATGTGAGTGATACGTAGTGTTACTTGAACATTTCAACGAGTATTTCGATCATTTTTAAGCAAAATGTTTACGCAGTATCCCTAATTTTATTTTAACGTCTTTGAGAAATACACCAGACACCTAAGATTGTGGCGATTAATATTTTTGTAACCTGAAAACAGAGATACAGTTCACAATAGGTGTTGTTATACAATACAATGTTATCACAGAAACGTACCTACTCGTGTTTGAGTTACTAACCGCTAGTGGCGAGATATTTAAGGACAGCTGATATCCCCTCGCATCCCTTACAATGACCCAGTGGAGCACGGTTAACAATAGTTAATACCCGTGGAATTAGACAGATGGTAGGTATATAGAAATAAAACATAGTCACACAAGAATAAGATAATAACATCTGCTTCTAATTTCATCAATATTTTTCTACGAAATGGTATAGTATTGTACACATAAAGACTTTTGATATAATAATAAAAAATATTTTTATTAAACAACTAAGTAGGGTTATCTATCTATTCTATACTTATAATAAATCTGTAGAGAGGTCAATTCGTTACATAAAATATATATCCAAAATAACTATCAGGGGGTGATTAGGGATCGATACTGATGCCAAAAATGCAATCTGTAAAATTTTTGTCTGTCTGTCCGTCTGTCTGTCTGTCTGTAGAACCGATAAAGAAACAAAAACTACTGGACGGATTTTAACGAAACTTAGTACGATTATTCTTCATACTCCTGAGCTGGTTATAGTATACTTTTCATCTCGTTACAATCAGTAGGAGCATAGCGGTAAAGGGAATTGTTGGGAAAACGGGAGAAGTTACTCCATTTTTTAAGCTTCCGTCGCGTATGCAACCTTAATGGTTACTCGTTTGAACGAAATTCATACGGTGAATCACTTATGACTGTTTGATCTGCAATTGTGTTTCATTTCGTATACAGCTTGCTCCAGGTAATGAGATTATTTCAAGCTCGTGACTCGATAAACGGTTGCTTTCTTACAATATGATTACATTTGTGACTATTCGTTTGGTGTATCCGTATGCCTACTATATTATTTGGTAACACATGTACACTGTAATATTGTAATGACAAAGAAACGATAAGTAATTATTTACCTCACTTCGCAATTTCAGTCGCATTGCTGGGTATGGATAACCTTTATACAATGTTAAAAGAGACAACTTACTTTCTGGCCAGAGCTGGATGAGTAAAGTTCGCATAAAAGAAAACGGAGAATAATACATTGTGAGGAAACATTACCTTACATTTCTTTACGACGTTTTTCTTCACATATCTATCTTTATCATCTCATCGAATGGAGTATTTTTTTTCTTCTTACTCGATGACAAGAAGGTACGTTTTTTTACTTGTGTTTTTATAATAAATACTTTTTATTGCCTAGACCGTAACAACAACCTGTCACATTGAATTATTTTTATTAATGTTAATGTCGAAATATAATAGGTAGGTTAAAATAGTTTGGAAAATCCAAAATAACACGTCTTTTAACATTGGGTATTAAAGAAGTTTAAACAGATAAATAGATTGTCAAGTAACTTCAACGCAATAGTTGACATTTTTGGTGTTGACATTTCGAGTGCCGCTTTACCCGAACGCAGTGGAATTGAATATTATTTTTTAATTAATTATAACCTAGTACTTAAGTGTGACCTAGTACTTAAGTATGAGACAATAGAGAAAACTAAAACTAGGCTTTACCATTATGAGTGTTACTTAGAAAGGAGCATTACAATAACAGTCTAGCTTTAAACCAGTACTGTTAGTTTTGAATTCCACGTCAGTACACTGTAGATACTACCAGTTATGCTAAATGTGAATCATAATAGGTTGAAAATATTAATTATATTATATCTATTGGATGTTACAAATAATTTCAGATTCTGATGGCTCTGGACCGGTCGTTGTGGCGCAAAGTAGGCTGATGGATGTATGGATGGATAGATTACAAATAATTAGCATTTATGATTAATTTTAGTATTACATAAACATTTAGTAATATTCATTTCAATTCAAAATCAAATCATTCGTCCGGTAGGTACCTACATACGGATTTTTGTTTTTACTTCTAAAGTTCCAATTTTCGTTTTTTTAACCCGACAAACAAAACTATACACTCGTAGGTATCCACCAAACCGTTTTTATTTAGGAGTATTTTGTTTTTTAGTTGAATATAGATTACTCAAACAGAAGTAAACTAACAAGAATAAGTAGCTACCTATGTACTAAAATACGAGTACCTATGTAAGTAAATTAAATATGTAGATTTAGGAAATTGATATCGTTCAAATTCATACCAGTAGGTACACTTAACTCATCTCGTAGAATCGGTAACAATATTGCGAATATTCGGTGTAAGCGGTTTCTAAGTTTGACCTGTTTAAACAACGCGTACCTATTTATCGCCTCAAGCTCCGAACTTAATGAAAAGCGAGTAACTTTGATGTACCTACCTATGCGGTACGTGTATAATTTAAATACGAGTAGTATGTAATTAATTACGAACATAGCTGAGTAAGCCTTGGTGTGATAAAAAAAACATAACTACCTGATATACAGGCGGATAACTTTCATTTTTTATTATATTATAAAGTTCAATCATTTGAAGTAAATCATCAGAAAATTGCTTATTGCTTTCACTGGAGATATTTGTTTTAGGTTCATATTTTGTTACATGTGGCCGAAGATAAGATCTTAAGTGATGCGTTGACTTTGTCTGCTCTGGTCCCTTTTGCTATAACGGGCTAAATTTGTTAAAAGTCTTCGAAGAAGAAATCGGTGCAATCACCCTATTTCTATGCATTGTCCCTATAGTTTCGAGATCAAAATAGGACTACGGTATCCCCTGCCTGTCGTAAGAAGCGACTAAAAGTAGCTTCCGGGGTTGCGGGCAACTAGAGTAGGAGGTCAAACCGTCCAGCCAAGCGACTCCGTGTAGGACGATGGCGCTTGTAGTCGCATGCCGTCGAAAACACCAGGAGATACGGTGACCTCAAATGCTCACTGGGGAAGAGCTCGAAAGGGGCATCGCGCTCAGAAGACTCTGATTGTGTTCCGTTGGAGATCTCGGAGTTCTGAGTTTAAGGTAAAGATACAATTATAGGAAAAAAGTCCGAAAATTAAAAACTTGTTGCTCAAACTACACCATTGTTCATGACGTATAAATTTATTTCTATTTAAATTTCGTACAAAAATTACGCTGATTTGTATTATTATTCAAAACAGCGAGTACGGTATACACTATACAGTCCAAAATTAGAAGATGGATATATTATTATGTACAGCTCTATTCCAAATCTTATGATATATATTCATGAGAACTGTCTCTTCTACCACTAGGTAACTGATCGAAGCTCGTATCGATGGAATTTCGTATTTGCCTAAGAGCTTAAGAAAAGTATTACTCAAGTAATACTTTGATAGAACTCTTCAGTCGAGATTTACGCCAGTAGTTCGGTAGTTTAAATTAAAAGTTAATCAAATGTTACTAGTATTTACGAAATAATATATTTTATAGATCATTGTATACGTTTAAAAAAAATTTCCTATTTTAATCATAAACTTTGTCATTTAATAAGTTCAAAGCATCGATTAAGATCAAACTTCGCTGTAAAGCTTATGACAAGTTAGCGTATCTAAACTGAAGCCACTTTGCCTAAGTAGGTACAAAAATACCTACTTAGCGTATCTTGCCTAGCTCGCCTATAAGTAAAATGTAAGGCGAGATTCTGGAGTTAGGTTTTAATTCCACGTAAAAAATAAGATAGTAATAAAGATATACATGTAGGTACTTTATAAACAAAAAGAACTCACTCGCCGGCAAAAAGTGAACGCAGAGTAAGAAAAAATATTGTAACTGACGATGTCTAAGTGCCCCCCGTAGGCTTAAACAAAATAAAAAGATTTATATAGCGCTTTTACATTAGGTCTCGAGTAGCGCGGCTTCAGCGCGTGAGCCGCGCGACTACAGAGAATGTTTTCTTTTTATTTACGGCTATAGCCGTGGGAATTTTTTGATTAGGGCGGCACGCTGTATTTTTATAATGGAAATAATAACAAAAAATAATAAATACGGAACAATTATTTTAATAATAAGCATCCGTTGCAGTCGCGCGGATGACGCGCTGCGGCCGCGCTACTTGCGACCTAATGTGAAAGCGCTCCAATTTCATTTCATTTAAAATTATAGAATTGTTGTTATTAACCATTTTAAATGTATTTAAGTCTATAGTGCTAGATTAGGATCACAAATAGTGCTAGATACTGTTTATAAGATTGAAATAGCAAATGAGCACGCAATCCACCTGATGGGTAGCTGGTTATTGCCGCCTGAACATCTGTAAGGACCTAATGGGTTCTATCTGAAGTCTATCACAGATGCGTTGTTACTCTCGAAGACTATGGTGGGGATGGTCGCTACATATAAAAAAGCGCCGGCAACAACACCCTTTCGCCGATACCCAAGAACTGTTTCATGCTAGAAATAAGTGTGGCGGTGATACCTTCCGTGTCGGACTACAATGGTGTTACTACCTGGTGAAGCCACAATTAACAGTCTTCGTATAAGAGCAACCTTGAAACCAACATCCAAATTCAGATATACCTACAGTTTTACCGGTACCTACTTACTATTTATATTGCCATTTAAGTTATCAATAATTTAATTTGACATAATTTCGTACTAGTCAAAGTTACGTTCTTAAATTTTAAATCCTAGATCTCTAGACAGAGACGGCAAATCTCAATTTTTTTTCTAATCCATTCAAGTCATCGATAAAGTCCTGTGGCTGTTCATTCAACTTATTTATGTTAGTCTGTCATAATTCTAAATTAACGTAAATTGGCACAGCTGTTTGTGAAATTATTTAGATTCGAATTTAAAGTGCTTATCAGTCGCTTATTAATTTCGTATCCACGTATTTCCTAAATAACTGCTCTATATATCAAGGGAGTCATATAATCACTTTAAAAATATTCCATAAAGAGTCCTCTTTCGTCAAAATAATAAAATGCGCGTATTTTTCTAAAGCAGTTTCTAAAGTAAAAAAATGTCATCGCATCGTGAAAACGTTGAAAAGATTTACATATTAATTAAGTGTTCACGCGCGACTGCAGGCGGAGAGCACACACAAATGTTGGCATTGTAGCGCTAATTTATCACAGTAACGAGAGTACAAAATCGAAGTACTTAAAGTAATCTTAAGTATCATAAAAAGCTTGAATGGTCGGTTCACTAACAAGTCTGGCCAAGACGTGACATAATAGCAGTGTGCTATTCATATTATTAAATTATATTACCGAAATAATAAATCAATACTGCGTCTTTATTGAATAATAATAAGTAAGTGCTTTTGTACTATCTACAGTCCAAAATCATTAAAACGTTCAGTTACTCAATTTAATTGCGGTCGGGTTTTAGTATCAAACCCGTATTTAAATGTTAATTCTTATAATAACTGTAGTTTATACGTTACCTACTTTGCATTATATTAGTCATTAGCTTAACAAAATGAGTAATTTGAAATTGTGTCTCTAGAATGAGTTAGTACTTACACAACCAACTGACTTCTTAGTGACTTGTCAACTTGAAGTTTCGAAAGCATATAATTAATAGCTTTATTAAGTAACCTCTTTAAGAAGAATAAGCAATTAGCACTTTAAACTTGTGACTATAGAATGAGTTAACAGTTACACGTACTTTCCTGACTTCTTACTGAGTTGCTAACTTGGAATTTCAAAGGCATATAATTAATAAGTAACCTCTTTAAGGAGAAGAATGCCAAAAAATCTAGATTAAAACCGCGAGGGATTAGGATTACGCTAACTACAAGACTTAAGGAGAATAGCAGTTTATGTAAATTGCCTTGTGAATGATCGGTGTTATTTAGAAAGTTTTTATTCCTTTTATGTGGCACAAATCGGATACGAATCGTCTTTTAATGATGGATCAACAATATACCTACTTGAAAAAGAAAAAGTTCACAAAGCCGACTTGTGTAATCCAGTCTAATTTTTGGTGATAAATATTAAGTTTATTTTTTATAGGAAGTAATCAAACATACAGTCTAACCGTATGGTGTGTAGTCACTGCAGCACATGGACTGCAACAGAAGTATAACAATACACTAAATGTATATATAACACGAGTTCTACGTGGAGCTGATCACAGATTCGCTGCCATTCCCGAGGACTGAAGATGGTCACATTCAGTTTTAATGAGTTAGCACGCTTTTCCATTGTAAAAACTGCTTTACGTCAGAAATGGGTGTGGCCATGAATACCCTCTCGGTTTAACAATCCTGGTTCTACCATCTTTCAAAAAGTATTTAGTCACATCATCCAAATTGCAAAATCAATACAGAAATATGAGTAGGTATCTATTATCTCTAACCGATGAGATAAGTGCAAATTTAACAGGTTGCAGCAAGCAAATTATACTTATAAAGTAGATAGGAATACATAGGTATAAATACTAACTCAACGTAATTGTCAACCCATTATCCGTTACGATTCTACTGTTAGGCACCATCACCTCACTTCGGCATAAATTATAAACAACCACAGCGGACAAGTGTGAATAAATGAATTTTACACACCTTTAAGAAATCGTCTACCTATTTTCCTTCATAATAAACAGATTTGCTTTGCAAAATGTAATAACTGAAACTCGAACCCCTAAGCCTCGATTGCTAAAGTATCGAATCCCTATTTGCCTTGTTTGGTAATAACCTAGACGTACAAATATATTATAGATAGGAACTATTCAAAACACTTAGAAAAACAAACATTTTGTAACACTTAGTACTAAACATGATAAAAGAAATTCGATTCTGCAATTTGCATTTCGTATTAGGTATGTGTAGTTAGTGATACAAATCTATTCATGGTAAGTTTTATTTTATTTCATTTCATTCTTGACAAAGGTTTTGGCTTAATTAAGATAAAAAGTGGACGGAAGATTTCGTTTAAATTGTACGATTTAAAATTAAGCTTAAGTGTATAATTATTAAATAAAATCTCAGTAACAGTACTATTTTTAACCTGCGGTAGTTCTTCATACAGCCGCCTCCAATGATCCAATGATATAAACCATACAGATTTAGTGTGAGATGAGTTGAGATGACATATCGTTGAAGACATTGCCATTTGGTGACAATGGTGTAAAAATAAGGTCATAAGCACTTATGCACTCGACATTTAACCGACACCAACAAACAAAAGTACTCATTGAATGTAAAATGGGAGCCGAGAGAAGATTAAACCGAATTTGAAAATTCATTACGGTCCGTTTCAAACAAATTGGGACTGATTTATCAATGTTTCGCAATTTGACACATAAAGCTCGTTTAGGCGTTAATTGGAACGACATGAAATAATTAAAAAGGTTTCTACAGCGACCGTGCTCCCCTCCTCTTAAAAGATGAAAGAGAATATTTCCAACAAAAAAGACTTTTATGTACCTAACTATTAAACAAATCCGTTAAGTGTGAATTGGGCTCGTGTTAATTATTAATAATATCTATATTGGCCCTTAACGCGACATCGGACTTTTATTGAGAAAGATTTAATAATAAATAAACAAACACACACTTTATACACTTACAGCCCCACAGTTGGATATTCTCCAGTGTCCTGAGTGCCATAGACATATGAGACGAATACACAAACATCCAGACCCAGAACAGAAATCTGAATTCATTATTCAGATACCTGTTTGGCGGGAATCGAACCCAGAACTCAATGCGTGTCAGACCGACCGTGACGTCAGACCGTGTATGGTGACCGCTCCGCCACGCGGGTCGTCGGATAATAATAATTAATAATTCATATTAAAGTAGGTAATACTACCCCGGAAACTCACAGGTCTTAAATTCGAACATAGAATTAGATACCTAATTGAGAGCGTAAAGTTACCACAAATTTAATACTGTTAGATATGTAAAAATTTGTGACGGTATAGACTCTTAACCAGGGATGTAACGGAGCTCCGATTCCGGTTTCGATAAGTCGGAACTTCCGATTGTAAATGCACCTTCGGTTCCGATTCCGGTTCCGAAATTTTTATATCGGAGATTTATATCGGAGGTCGTCTGAAGTGAATTTGATTTAGGTAATTTGCTAACTGTTTATGAGAAAATGTTAATAGGAAACATGCCAATTCTTGTTGTCGTCGTGTTACACACACTTTGTTTTACTCTGTAATTAAAGTTGAAAAGGTTTACTGTCTCACGTTGTTACTAGCAATTCAATGATGTATTATTGAAATTGTCTCAGTTTACGGAATGAAATAAGCTATAATTTTTAAATATGAAGAGAAAATGGTGGATTAATTTAAAAAAAAACGTTCCTTCCTCACCTTTCTTATTAAACTGCGTTAAAAAGAGAGGACTGTTCTTCTAGCATAAGAACGTACCAGCAGAACCCACAACTTCATTCGCTCAGAGTCGTCAATGTTTCATCCATTACAATTTTGTCAATATATTGAACCACTAAGCCAAATACTAAGTTTCATTAAATTTGCATCGAAATTGATGAACTTTCATACAAACTTTCCTTTCCATTTTTTTCCCATTAAGGAGTAATTTACAAAAATTCTTTCCTGGTGCCCACCTACACTATAAAAGGAAACAGTGCAAATTTCTAATTACATTCGTTTGGGCTGTGCGTTGATATGACAGTATTTAAGTCAGTTTTTTTTCACATGTATAAATTTGCCCGAATAAAACACTTTTTTGCCATAATGTTTATTGACTGATACAACCTCCGATTCCGATTCCGATTCCGGTTCCGATTCCGATAAAACTAATTTAAAAACTCCGATTCTGACTTCGTGTTCCGATACTTGACCTCCGTTACATCCCTACTCTTAACACCCAAATCCGATTCCCACTTGACATATAATTAACCTTCCCGCTGACAATTGCACACATGTGTGCTATAACTTAAAACTACCGCTCGCTGGACTATAGCACACATGTGTGCTATGGCTACTACATGGAACAAAACCCGCTTTTTTATATTTAATATACATTATTTCTACTAGCTATCTTAGGCAAATATGAAGATAAATAAATTATACACAAATTTGTATTATCAGATTTCATGCATTCATATAATATTTTGTATTTTGTAACATTTAAAATTGTATGCTGTCAACATCGTATTTAGCATACATCTAATAAATTCAGTGATTCGTTTTGCGTGATAATAAAATGAAAAAGTAAGTAAAAAGTCGTTTATTACTAATAATGATAATTTTAAACTTTAGATTAACTGTTTATTAGCGTTTTTTGTGGATTTATACAACAAATTAGTATGTATTTTCTCATGAATAAAATTAAATTTAGTTGCATTTGAATCTAACTAAAATAAAATGCCTGTGAAAGATATGTTATTGTTATTGTGAAAATAATAAATATAAATCTAGAAAAACAAAATATCAAAATCATACAATATTTTGTTCATTATTATTTAAAAATTTCGTATTGCAATATTTGTATACAAATATTAGGGATGTGCCGTACTCATAAAATCGTTTTTACGGTTTTCTTATTATATCGGTATTCATACTAAACATAAATTTTAACATTATTTGAAAGAATTATATAAAACATCTTTAATTTATTATAAAATATTATAAGTAAAATATAATTGTAATTGTAAAATATAATTATTGCCATAAAATTACTTAAATTCTATAAAATAATTCTGTGTCGTTAACAGGATTTTACTGAAAATTTTAATTTTTTTAGAACTGGGAATCTACAGAATTTCTTTCCAAAAGTTTTTGGTGCAGTTAATGTTGGAAATAAAGAGACATTGAAGCAGAAAACGTCAGATACCGGAGTGTTCAGAATAAATTAATTATGTAGTAAGTAAATATCGATACGTTATTATAATGGATATAATGAATGGATAAAATCGATTTCGATATATTTTTCTATCTACTTTAATTTATGAATTTATGTTCCTTTCAGACTACATTTAAGCCAAGGCTACCAAAGCGTTAATAGAAGTACCCACGAATTTTGCATTCAAGAGCGTCTGCGGGTCACACGTTAGTGGGATGGACTGGAATCAGGCACTAACGCAACTAGAGTGGACCTGAGGTTGGACATCCTTGATTAGAACGGTGACTGAGTTTGTACGAAAACAAAAAAGAAAAAATGAAGTGTGTGTGTTATGTTCATGCGTTAGAAGTTATACATCTTTTACGTAACAAGATAAAAACCTTTTTAATAATTTTATCTTTTACCTTATTCTACGTTTGTAGAAAAAAGACACTAACAATAGAAAAACCTAAAATGTCGGTTTTTCGTGACGGCGTGCGCGCGCATGGTGATAAATTTACTCTCATCCCTAACGTGCCAAAAGAAATATAACTTAAAGAAATATAGCTTACTGTTTCCTATTCGATTATTTATTTATGAAAAAAACTTGATATTTGTAAGTATTGTTATAATAAGTATCATTGATCCGACCTTTTACGATACTTTTAGGCTAACGCATCTAAACTAAAATTAAATGTCAGTTGATCGAAATAAGTCGTTCATAATCTAGTTACTTATTATTATCAGAATAACAAAAGTTTCATAAAATATAGCACATTAGCACATGTCATTGTAAACTTAAAAAATCTAATTATATACAATTTGTCTAGCCGTTTAAGCTGTAGCACACCAAAAAAAACATTAGCCTCCTTCCGATGCAGTCGGTCAATATTATAAATATTATTGATTTGAGGATCTTATAATTTTTATCTATGGAAGGCGACGTAGCTGTGAGAAGACAGGCGCCAATTTTTGCGCGCTTTTTAGAGTTTAACAAATGTGCGATATAAATTTATCCTTACTTTTTTAATTCAGAGTTTTAATATAAATGTGGCACAAAAAATAATAAAATTAAAGTGAAAATGTATTTCGTACACTCAGATATACAATTAGGCTGGATTATTATAATAATACCGATACATTTTTTTTACCGATATTAGTATGGTCACATCCCTAGAAAACAAGCTCTGTGACTATACATTTGGTTTGGCGGGAATACAGTAAAACAATTTCGTGTATCATAATAATAATGTTTTAGTGTAAAGGACGTATAAAGTGTTATTTATAACGTATAAGTTGTAATTAGTGCAAGATATTTGTTTGGTTTGTGAATAACGAAAAGTTTTTCCAGTGATTTTTTGATGATAAAACGAATGTGAGTGTGTTGAGGTTTTGGACCTATTGTGTTACTTCAAACAATGATTCTAAAGAATTTCCTGTAATTTCGAATGAATAAAATACTATGTTCTGTTTTGTGTTGGCTTTTTTATTACAATATTCATATATTCATTAAATTGATAACCACTAACGAAGCACCGTAACATATTTTTGCCTTATTACTTTTACATTATTTCTTACTAAATAAAAAACAATAAATGCTAAAAATGCATAGAATATTTCATTACATATTAGGAAAATAAATAGTCCAATAAATTATTACACTTTTACGGCATATTTTGTAGAATGAGTCGCGTCACAGTATTATGTTAATTGCGTCTATAAATATTGTTATTCATCATCATAATTGTATATGTAGGCGTAAAACGCCCAATAAAGAAAAGATTACTATTCATTTTATGCAGAAATATCAACTTATTTTCAAAGATTCCTTCAATGAATGAAACAAAAAAATTGGTAGCCATTTTCTAGAAAATTCGTCTTTTCGGGTGGCAGTCAACTGTAGGTAAGCTGTCATTGACAAAGTCAGCGGAAGTGTTAAAGAAAATTTAAAATTCGGTTCCATTTATTCAGGCGCGCCGATAATTTTAATTCCGCTTACAACACACAATTGAAATATTATCGCTATGGTCTTCAAATTCAGTTTTGAAGACCATAGCGATAATATTTGAAAGTAATATTATGATTTCCTTTCAATTCATTACATTCAGTTGGAGTTCAATTTTGTCGGAAAATAGTCAAATCAAATTTAATTATCTAAATAAAAGTTGTCGTCTTTATTTAAATAGCGCTTTTTAGCTGTATAATTAAACGCGTGTTTGTAACGTTAAGACTATTTAAGATTGACCTTTTTTAACAAATTAATCGTAAATACTATAAGTAATTCTCTTGGATCGCTGGAGAATTTAGATTTTCTGAAGGTTTAGGTTTTTATCCGTCTGTACCAGTATTTTTAAAACTGTTCTCGATAAATAATACTCATCCAATTGAAAACCTTACGATGTCCTTTCAACAGATCGCCATCAACACTTGATCCGCGACATATCAAATCTGTTAATGTGTAAAAATAATGCATGTAGGTAAATATTTTGCATTTAAGATGAGTCGGGATTAAAAGAGGATGTGCCATCATTATTTAGATCACCTTAAAATATTTATATAGGTACTAATTCAATTATTTAGTTTGGAAATTTTTAACTCAACAGTAGATTAGTGTTTTGTAGGAGCTTAATATACCCCGGATACAGCAGATGGGCTCAGAATCAGTCGACGAGCTACTTCTCGCTGGCTAAAGCCCTGGTTTACCAAAAGGACAACTTGGGTGACTTCTTTTCGTCTTGTATCCATAGTGGACGTGAATAGTAATCATATCTTGCAGAAATTTGCTCAGAAACAACTTCTGATAAGCGACTGATAAGGGTGCGTTGCTTATGGAGGTTTATATAGAGATTGCATAGCGCAACTCGTTCGTACTGCAAGGAGTAAATTTTAAGCAATTACGTTCATTCTACGATATTTGCAAAAGTACTCGTAGTAATTGGATTAAAATGATAAATGTGTTAATTTAAAGTTAGAAGAATAGGCTTTAATACAATAAAAACTTTTTAACAAAAAATATCTACCGACTTCCATGTCACAAAAAAGTAAAAAATAATTTAAATATATTTTGGTCTAGAACATACTCAGTACTTAGTACATAGTCCTGAAGTCGGTGCTTGACATATTTCGCTGGACGACGGTAACTACGTCCTATATGAGCACCGACTTCAGAACTATGTACTAAGTACTGAGTATGTTCTAGACCAAAATATATTTAAATTATTTTTTACTTTTTTGTGACATGGAAGTCGGTAGATATTTTTTGTTAAAAAGTTTTTATTTTACACTTTTTAGTGACTATATTTTTATGTTTGTATTTAAATAAAGCCTCTAAGTTTGCTTTGTGCATCTACATATTCACAAAAATTAAACATAAAACACTTTTACAATTCATACAAACAGGGCGCCCCCTCTGGAAGTACCCCTCCATCATCAGGGTTGAGGAGTTGAAGGTCAAATTTTTCATCTTATATTGTTGCTTAGTAATCTTATAACATATACGTTAGTACCAGGTGGCTAACTTCTATGGCTCAGGCTTGCAGTACCCTGCATCATCAGGGTTTAGGAGTTGAAGGTCAAAATTTTAATTTTGTGCCTCTGTTTGGTATTATTTTTACATACCCGTAAGCACCAAATTGCCAACTCCTATGGTTTAGAATTGAAGTACCCCTTCATCATCAGGGTCGAGGAGTTGAAGGTCAAAATTTTGATTTTATATTTTTGCTTAGTATTTTCTTTACATAACCGTAAGCACCAAATTGCCAACTTCTATGGTTTAGGATTGAAGTACCCCTCCATCATCAGGGTTGAGGAGTTGAAGGTCAAATTTTTCATCTTATGTTTTTGCTCAGTAATCTTATAACATATACGTAAGCACCAAATGGCTTATTCCTATGGTTTTGGCTTTAAGTACCCCTGCATCATCAGGGTTGAGGAGTTGAAGGTCAAATTTTTGTCCCATGAATTTGCTTAACAATTTCATTTTATATTCGCAAACATCAAACGACCAACTTTTATAGTTCAGGCTAGCAGTACCCCTGCATCATCAGGATTGAAGAGTTGAAGGTCAAATTTTTCATAGTAAATACCTACATAGTAATTTTATTCTATATTTTACTCAATTGGACTTCTCCAGCTAAGGTTCGGCCGACTATCACTAATTTTATTATTTTGCTCCAAAAAGTTGAAGATCCTATGATTAGAACCTTATCAAACTCTTATCAGACTACCCCTGGAGTACATCCTTTCTAATAAAAAAAGAATCATCAAAATCGGTTGGCGGGATATTGAGTTATTCATACATTTATCGCGTACATTGAAAATGCAAATTTAAGACTTATGCGTTTTTCTTATGGATGCCCTAGTCAAAAAAATACTAAAAAAAAATGGGACCCTATGACACGCACTACCTTTCAAATAAAAAAAAAATCATCTAAATCGGTTCACCCAGTCCGGAGAAATGAGGTAACAAATATAAAAAAAAAAAAAAAATAAAAATACAGACGAATTGATAACCTCCTCCTTTTTGGAAGTCGGTTAAAAATACATTTAATAATATACTTATTTAAATGTTTGTCTATTTTGTGTGGATTATCGGTGTCGCCTGCACGCGACTGTAGTAGTACCTACTTAATGTACTCGCACTAATGTGATGATTAAGTGGTAACGAGGTTCTGCGGTCCTGTACAACCGATCCTGAAACCATTAACAAAGTTCATTCAACTTAATGTTGCATCTCAGTATTACAATAGAAAGCCATCTATTTGTATATCTACATTAGCAAATCGTGTTATTGAATTAAAAGAAACGCGTGTATTATTTGCAGCAAAAGATAAAGTATTACCAAACAAAGATTATTACAATACGGTTGGTACATACATACCATATTATATCTATAAATATGGAATATGATTATTATAACCTAATACCCCATCGTAACCGTTATCCACCAACATTTTTCCCTTCATGATGCGAAATAAAATGTAAAGAAATTTCACTCCAAATTTATGGTAATTGTGCCGCAAAAGAACGTGTGCCGAAAGAAAGTTCCATCGCTGTTAAAATGTACCTACACTCTTAAATTTAAGAGTGCAAACGAGTGAAAGTAACTATACGCCATAATAATTGCTTGGGAAATCGAGCAAACAAGTACAGGAAAAGTAATAGGTAATTAGAATCCCACATAACTCTGCATCGCTCGTACGGCGTCGCGTACCTTTCGAAGGTTTCCTTCTCGGGAACAAAAAAAGGAAAAGTGATAGGCCCTAATAGTTTTTGAAATCATTGACTTCTTAATTAGGTACATGCCTAATACAACAAAATCATAATAACAAGAAATAACGTTCCACCAGTACACATACATATGAGGCACTCACACATACTCACACATATTTTAGCACTCATCGTTGTTACAACCACCCAAAAATATTATGGTCCCCTAATTGCTCGTCCTCAAATGAGTCCTCAATGTTACGTCGTTTATATAAGATCATTTGAAAACTAAGTAATCAATAGATACTAATGGCATGTAGCCAATTTTCTGACGTCGGAATACTTGAATATATTTTTCTAAAGGAACTTGGCTCTTTTTAATTATACCTACCTAACAAGCTCTCCAATAAGTTGCGCATTAGTTTGTTGCTATGAATGCAAATTACGACCCATTTCAATGTATAGGACACTTAAGTCTAAGCGATCAATAAATACGTTACTTACATACAATTATAAGTGCGTGGTCATTTTAAAATTTGTTGTTATGAATCTTTAAAAAAGAAAGCTGATCTGCCTCTTTGAATGTGTTTAAGCAGAGGAACACAAAGTATGTTTTTCGAAGAAAGAGGAAAATAAGAAGTTGTTAAATATACCTTGGCTTAATTAGGTAATAAATAATAGTTTAACAATTACTATTGTTTTATATTGTATTTAATACATAGTCGTTATATTCTCATAGTATTAGGTGACCTGATTGGTACTGTATCTAATAGAGCAGACTTTTAACAGATCTTAGTGAAATCGAGGTATTTAGCTGCACGGTGTTGAAACGTTGATGATGATGATGTGATCGAACGAAAAGTACCATAATTTCTCGTTACTGCCTCGAACCCGATGCATAAATCGCTTGTTTGATAAGAATTTTAGAGTAGAGCTATGATTACTGACTATTGAGAACATTAATTACTGGTTTTCATTTATTTACCCTTCAATAACTTTTATTTACCCTTCAATTTTGACGGCCCGCGTGGCGCTGCGGTTAACATACCGATCTGACACGCAGTGGGTCCCGGGTTCGATTCCCGGCCAGACAGGTATCCGAATCATGAGTTTAGATTCTTGTTCTGGGCCTGGGTGTTTGTGCATTCGTCTTTGTGTGTGTCCATGGCACCCACGTCACAGGAGAATATCCTACTGTGGGGCTATGAATGTAGAAAGCGTTTTAAGTTTTAAAGTTTAAAGTTTTAAGTTTAATAACGTTCGCACAACCCATGAATAATATTGTGACATTGATAAAAACTGTCCATCTCAAAGATATTTGAATATATTATTTTATTAACTTTGAAAGCTTTGAAAACATTCTTATTCAAGTATTCTTCTCCAGTAAGAAGCGGCTGCGATGCGCAAATGATATTCCGTGATTGGCTTTAGTCCCGTCGCCAGACGGGTCCGAGGTTTTTTTTTTTATTTTTACTAGCGCTGACGTCTTCTGCATAACTTCAATTGTATGAATTCATGTTTTTAAGTTCTATATTCAACTTAACTTCCTGAAAAATATTGTTATTACCTACTACTTTAATATTCTTCAATCCGCAAACACAATTCTTTTTCTTCCTGTTAAATGTATATCAAAATCTTCTCTATATAAAAATTCTCACAAAAGTAACAGTTTATACTCGTAAGACATCGTCAACAGGGACAAGGGTCACACAATTGTGACATATAGGTACCTACATAACAAAGACGAAGGGATAAAAATCAATATCATTACTCTTTGATCAAAATGATTTCGATGTAATAAAAACAACCCTGTTACTTATTTGTTTTATCTTTATGAAACTTACAATCTATTTACTTAATATGTGAAAAAATAAGGCAACTAAACTAACTCTTACTACTACTTACTTTACGACTAACTTATACACCGTCTGCCAAATAAAACTTCTTTATGCTCGTTAAATAATAGATTTTTAATAAAATAAATGTCATAAAACCTTTAAAAATCTAGTTCAAAGTTATGAAAATGTTAATTAATAATCAGAAGTGATAAAATTAGTTTGCATTTATAAATGTGCGTTTTGTTTTGACTTTACAGTTTAGATTAGGCCATCCACGCTCACCTCAGCGTCTGCATTATCTTTCACGTTGAATTTCTATGTAAGAAGGAAAATGGAGACATTTGTCTTAATTCGAATAACGTTAACATAGCAATACATATAATATGTACGTAATATATATTGCTATGACTGAAGCGGACGAAGCCGAGGGGATTAACTTGTTATATATAAATAAACAAAATTTTGATTATGAGCAAGGTAATTAATAAGCTTGCTATTTCAGTTTCGTTGTACTTATAGTACCTACAGGACCATTGTAAGCTTATTAAAACCAGCTGCGAGATTGTAGAGCTCAAGTTATTTCCAATTTCAATCTACTATGAAAGAGAATAAAGCATAAGGTTATCTGTAGCCGAGAACTAGTAATAAATTATCCAACATGATTGAAGCAGATTATCTACTCCTTCGATCGTACTCAGTTTGAGTTTGATCGTACTCAGTTTGTTTGAAGGTGGTAGAACCAGTGTAGTTCGACCGGGGACGTACCACCGCCACACCTATTTCTAGCGTGAAGCATATCTTGCGTTTCGACAGAGGGGTGTCGTTGCCGGCACACTTTTACATGAGGTGACCATCCTAGTCCTCGGGAGTAGCAACGCATCTGTGTTTGACTTCAGGTAGAACCCATGTTCTGTATGAAGTTGATTACAGATGTCCATGGGCGGCAGTGACCACTTACCATCAGGTGGACTGCATGCTCGTTTGCTACTTTAGTCAAATAAAAAAAAGTTTAATTTCAATGCCGGTAAATTAGTATTTCAAGCAATTTTAAATAATGCTTGCAACCTGCTACGCTAATTAATTTTCCAGCAATGTTTAGTTAGCAGTCTTTTCTATAAGGGCACGCGAAACTCGTGTTCAAGGCCCCAGCCTCAGAGGAGACCCCGAAAGGCTATTAAATATTTTATTTTATTTTATTTGGAAAATTTACAGCTAACTTATATTCTAATTAACTTATTTACAATATTGAGTCTTTCACCCATTTACAAATTTTCACTTATAAAAAATCATTTAAAAATGTATTCAGATGTATTTTGTTAAATGTTACGTATACAGTCCAATGGGGTCCTGAGATCTAATATGGACCTAAAAAGATAAATTATAAACAGTTTTACTAGTACAATTTACATTATAGAAAGTGGTCTTCAAGGTGGTAGAACCAGCGTAGTTTGACCGGGGAAGTACCACCGCAACACCTATTTCTAGCGAGAAGCGTTTCTTGCGTTTCGATAGAAGGGTGTGGTTGCCGGCACACTTTTATATGAGGCGACCATCATAGTCCTCGGGAGTAGCAACATCTGTGCTTGACTTCAGATGGAACCCATGGATGGAACACATACAGAAGTATGTAGTTGATTACAGATGTCCATGGGCGGCTGTGACCACTTACCATCAGATGGACTGCATGCTCGTTTGCTACTTCAGTAAGATAAAAAAATATATATCACTTTCGCACATGGATAGCTAAGACGTTTGATATATAATAGGTAGCTCTTTGAAGGGCCTTAGATGTCTCGAAAAGTGCCTCAGAAGAATGCTCAACCAATAACTACCCTCAGATAAGAGCAGCCATAAGAAACAGCAAAAGAGAGACATGGGCCAAGTTATGCCTACTTAACTGATGTAGATGGATTTGGGTATATTGCGTTAGTACGGCGATGGGAAAAGGCAGATAAAAATATATATTCTGAATAGTATTAGTATGAATGCCACACTTGCTCATGATAAAATTAAGAAGACATTATTAATCTGATTTCGACTTATGGTGTTAAGCCTTTTCTAAAAACATTTACTATAGTACCTAATGTATATTTTTTTACACAATTATAAAGTAGAGATTTTAATAAATAAAGAGCCACAGACTTAAAAAAAAGAGATACTTAAATTTTCGATTGATTATGAGGTTGTTTTTTCTATATTTTATAAACATAAAGTAGAAAAAATATTTGAAATCCAATAAAATAAAATGTATTTGGACCATTAACCACTCCTTTTAACAAAAATTCTTTAAATAAAATATATTCTTGTAAAAGATAAAAATAAAAACCAAAAACTTATTTTTAAATATTTTTCACATAAATTTTGAGGTTAGGTGGAAAAAGTATTAATACAAAAGTTCTAGATCATTTTAGTACCTAACTTTGGCATTCAATGGAGTTTGCAACCCTCCCCCTCCCCCCTTTCCGACCTCAGATCGCCCGTAATTTATTTTTTATTTATTATTTGCCATATTCTCTTCCTTTTCCACAATGGATTTCATCCTACCATATTTTTTTTGGTTCAAAATTTATCGACCCTAGGCTAAAAATAGAAAAAAGCGCTAAAGTCATTGTATGCTATCTTTGATCGATCAAGTAATCAAGGCTGATTGTCTTGGTTCCTAGATGAAATAAATTAACCACACTAATGGGGATGTTCTGTATCCTTAGCAAGAATTTATAGTTTCTTCAAAACAATCATTGTTTATGTTTCGGCCATCATGTTAATGATTAAGCAATGGAGTTATTAAACGAAATAAACTCATCCTAAAGGATCCTAAACTTTAACGAAATTTAATATTATGTAGATAGTTTAAGGAGTTAAAAATGAAAATAGGAAAATCTTATATCAAAGACGGGGCAAAGGATAACCTTTAACATTTGATAACGATATTCTTAAGTCGATTGAGGATTACGACCCTTGTCAGGATTATATTCTAAGCATAGGAAACTCTACACGGAAGGAATTTGTCTCTTATGAATTGACGGAGACGACCGATCAATGGCGGACCATCTGCGCGACACTTTTGTCTCGGTACAAAGCCCATCCGTTTTTGCAACCAATTATAACTTAGGATGAAAAGCGGGTCCTGTTCAAATTCAAATTCTTTATTGCTCATGCTTATTTTCTAAGTCGGATCTTACAAATAAATTTTGGTATAAGTATGCACCCTGTAAGGGTATTGTAATATAATGTCTACATAATATTTTTTTTTGTCTTCTACATTATATTTCAATAAACGACGACGTATAAAAAAGGTAACCGCTTTCTTCCGGAGAAGCATCTCATCAAAGTCGTAGATAATCGAATAATATAAAGAAGATCCAATCCTCGTTAGAGTAGGATGGGATTTTTCTGAAATTATGCATTCTGAAGACACACCGTTAGCGAATGGTCTATTTTAATTCGTTTCAAAAATGGTAAATGATAATGTGTGGCCACACGCTGCTTAAGTTTCAATTACTTTTCGCATCCCCTAGTACACAATGTAGTCGGCAGTCTTTTATAGGCCACATAGATTACACACAAAAAATATTCAATAAAATAAAACTACGAAACTAGTACTTACATGATAACGGCTGCGCTGCATCCGTTGTTTCTTGGGAGAATATGACTTCTGACGAAAATGGAGCCTGCAATAACAAAAAAACAAATATGCTGAGATAAGATACATATTATCACTAATATATGACTACTCAGTTGTATAAAAGGTTCTTTCATAAAAACACGAAATTATGGTGTTAAAAATTCTACTCACATGCCAAGAGATGCTCGAAATGCCAGTTCAACGACACTTTTTCTCAATATAAAACCGCACACTAAACACAAGAGACAAATCACTTCCAATTGCATCGTAATATTATGTTATGAAAAGCACTAACCACTTATGAAATTAAAGGATACAAAACACGATTCTACCTTACATATAATGTCAGTCAATTCATTACTAATGTTATTCTATGCTAACACGACTGCCATAACCATAATATTAAAATTAAGAGGGTAGAAAAAGTTGATGCAAGGGCAGTCAGTAATTTAACATAATGTCGAATACACGCACAGTGTAGAAAATGTTTAGAATATTTTTTGTTTTCAAGATACATTTTAGAAATTTTGGTATTATTACTAATACCGTATATTACTAAAATTTGATTAATCTGAACAAATGATTACATAAAATGTACAAATATTAAAGTTTATAATTTGTGTAAGGAAAATCAATAAATAAAAGCCACAAAGACATTACGAATAGGTATAATATTATAAAATATTTTCAGCCTATCAGAACATAATCCTAGAGGATCTAACTTGATATTTACAGTTAAAAGAAAGGCGGATGAGCCACTGCGTGGCGTTCAGTCCTCGGGGGGCGGGAACCCGCGCGCCGACAGCGGGTCGGGCGCGGGGGACGCGTGCGGCGCGGGGGACGCGGCCGGCGACGCGGCGGGCGACGCGCTGCCCAGCGGCGACGGCAGCGTCGCGTACACCGTCGGCCGCGGCGGCTGGTATGACGGCGCGTACGAGTCGCTCCGCGGGTTGTAGAACGGCGAGTCGTCCGCGCAGCAGTCGAGGTTCGGCGAATACGGCGTTGCCGCTCCGCACGACGGCGCGTCGTCGCTCGGCCGGTACGCGGGCGCGACCGGCGCGTACACCGTACGCCGCGGCGGCTCCGCCTCCGGCTTGTGGTGTGACGACGGCGCGTACGCGTCCGACCAGCGCGCCTTGCTCGGCGTGAAATCACCCTTCACGTACAGTTGGATCGGCCGCCGGAAACCCTTGCTCGCGTGCTGCGGCGTTCCCAGTATACAGCACTTGCTGAAGCCGACCTCCGGCGACAGCAGATATTCTCGGAATTTGTTGGGGTATAATTCAATTGAATTGAAGTTCTCGTAGATGGTTGGCTGAAACAAACATAATTAATACTATTAATCAACCGGCATGTTACAAATAATTTAATTTTTAGTCATCCTTTGTTTATCGGGTTAAGTCTTGACTGATGAATCTCATGAGATTAAAAAAGAGTGTATTTTTACTTGTTTTGCCGCTTTAAAAATGTCTTTGAATTCTGTAAGATATACAGTTGTGGCATTAATTTATCTTTTACAAATAAGACTTCGTTCCATAGACGGATCAAATTTTATGAAGAAATCATACAGCTCATTTTTTATCCGTAAACCTTAACGTAATTTTTTCAAGATAAAAAAATGTAATGGGACTTTCATCAATAATACAATTGTTAGTCATCTTTTTTATCGGGTTTAGTCAAGAGATTAAAGAATAGTGTATTTTTTACTTGTTTTGCCGCTTTTAAAAGTTCTTTGAATTCTGTACGGTATCTCTGCTTAATAAATAAGTTTCAATTTTACTCAGTTATTAGTACTACTTAGTTTATTATGGCGCCTGTAACTTATC
The DNA here is from genome assembly GCA_949699795.1 of Spicauda simplicius. NCBI lineage: Eukaryota > Metazoa > Arthropoda > Insecta > Lepidoptera > Hesperiidae > Spicauda > Spicauda simplicius. The sequence goes on from OX453063.1 coordinate 12,143,593, forward strand.
AGACAATATTAAAAGTAAACTTTTGGTTCGATAAAAATAAATGTTATATGTTAATTTTTATTTTTTATTTTATTTTCAGCTACGCCTCCACAGACAGATCGTCCGTGCCCTTTTTTAGCATGGTTTTATTTTTGTCTTCACGTCATTATTACAGCTCCACTATGAGCCTTCGCCGTCGACATCGCCCACAACTAGGTAACAGTGTAAGCTGGGTCCCAGCTGTGTGCGGTGGCGGCAGCGGCGGTTATATGTTAAATTAGCTAACACCAAATAAAACCACTGTTACATTTATAAAATTACGTTGTAATTAATTACAATAAATAGTTCCAAGTAGTCCCTGACACGACTATATGAAATATCTTTCAGGAAGTTATAATTCATAAGGAACTACTTACGACCAACAGATTGAAAAACATCGTTTTGACGCGATCGTTTTTCGATTGACGAAATCGTTTGTATTGTAAGTTTCCCACACAACAAATGAATATCAATTGTAAGTTATCAAGCTGATATTATATTTGGCAGCAATGTAGGCGCAAAGCAAACTTTTCTGATGAAGCCAATTTCAATTATGGCTCCCTGACCCGTGTAAGCATGGCACTGAGAAGATCTCGACAACAGTTTAGGTTTGTGTCTAATTTGTTGACTTTATTGATCACAGAAGCCCTTTGACATTTAACGCTAAGAGCGGCCGCACCATTCGCCTTAAATTATCAGCCTAACTTTCTTAAAGATATTCCGAAATTTGTACTTCGAACCATAATTTAAAATATATTAGTCTAATGACAACCACCTGCTGCTCGTAGAGCGCTCATATAAATGATGATTAATCAGGATACCTTGAAAATTAAGAAAAGACTATAAAATGAGTCCAATTCATGTGTAAGCAGTATTTAAAATATACTTAAATAATCGTGGCTTACATAAGTAATAAAGATGAAAAAATGTATTTTTATTAATCTGCCCTATAAATGACATCCATTATGTATGTCACAGCCAAGTTTTAGAATAAATGACGAATAGCCTGAGCAACAGCTGGTGAGATCCTTAAATGTTGTAGAAAAAGACTAAATTGCTAAACGGCTTTTAATTTAATGACTAATTCAGCTTGTTGCCTGTAACATGAGTGTGTTACATTTATGTACGTGTGGGTTGTATCTCTGCATGGTAAATAAGTCTCAGTTTTATATTTTAACTAGAGCAGTCTGCTCTCTATACTCGGATTCAATCTGTAATAAATGCAAACAAACCATTTTTATATTCAACCAAAGTAAACATTAAATTTACGTCATTATATAACTTATGATGTTACAATCTTAATTCCATGGAGGGATTTCTAACCTATGAAATTATTGTACAATTTTAATGTTAAAGATCTGATTACGAAAACTTTACGGCGATAAGAATTTGCTAGTAAGTGATTTGCTTTGCAACTAAGTCGTATTATGTTTGGTAATAAAGACGTTTTCTTTCACTCTGTAATATTAAGTGTATAATGTTAAATGTTAAAAAATGTAGAGCAGATAAAACAACAAAACAAAATCATCCCCCTGCCTGGAGAGCGGCACCTGGCAAGTGTTCGACCGGTAGATTGCCGTGCTATTTACATGCTAGCAGCTTTTTATTACGGAAAGGTAAACACGTACAAGAGGCTTAAAGTATCGTTATTCAAAACATTCCAAATCGATTTTGTCCCGAGTGCAGTTTGATTTTTCTTTTATTTTCTTAGCTAACATAACCTATTATTTATATTGTGTTGAAACATAAAGATAAATTTATAATTCACTCGCTCGTAGGACACTGTCATGCACTATTAGCTCGAGTCCAATAACATATTCAGACAATCAGTAATACATTCAGATGTAAGGTGTATTGTTCATAGTCATTACATGAAATCAGGTATTGTTGATAGAACTAAATTTTAATTAAATTATCTGGAAATTAGACAGCGATTATTACCCAGTGAAAATGGCTATTAAAACCGAAATGATAATTAAAATGTCTCATGGAGGTTATTTACATAGGTACCTATGAAGATTTTTATTGATAAAGAATTGACTAATATATGTTAAGAACTCAACAAATTTTCAAGAATCACCATTGTTTTATACTCAAAACCAATATTTACCAATCAATCACCAATAAAATCTAATATGTAACAACTCTAATAGTAAAAGCCTTTTTTTTTGTTTTCGAGGGGGGAAACCTTCAATAGGTACCCGACGCCGTGGGACGCAGGGTTATGTGGGATTTTTACCGCACTAAAACCCCCCCGGTGGCCGTCCTCGACGCGGAAAAGGAGGACTCCGGGATCTCGAAACGACTTCAACTGGAATCCTCCGAGCGCGTTGCCCCATCGGGCTCCTCCCAGATGGGCGTCTGGGCCCACCGCTCCGTCTAGTCTTTACGACGGTATGCGACCACCGTCCTTCCCGGGATTGCCTGACCGAACGGTTCGAGCTCCCACTCTAGCCGTCTGCAACCCTGGAAGCCCCTTTTAGTCGCCTCTTACGACAGGCAGGGGATGCCGTAGCCCTATTCTGATCCTGGAACTACAAGGCGTAATAGTAAAAGCCTGCAAAATGTACTTGTACATTCAACAGCTCATGTTGGTAAAACTTAGGATGAATTGTTGTTGGGGCTTTAACGGTAACATATCGTTGTTTTATTTAAAAAAATGAGCTGACCAAGCAATGCTAACCTTAAATTGCAGCTATAAATAGATTTTAAAGTAGGGTGAGCCCTAAATATAAAGCAGTGCCTAATAAAATTGATGTTTTAATGATTCCAAGCATTGTGTTATCAGTAACACATTGTGTTACTGAGTTGTTACATGTAGGTTACATGTGGTGTTTTATCATAAACCTCAATATGGACTCATTCGGCAACCCTAGAGAGAGAATTTTAAAAATAATAAACCTACACACTCAAAAGAATGTATCTGATATATATTTATTGATTAGGAAAACCGCATCACCTTTGATAAAAGTGTCGTTTGGGGGAGATCTAATTAGAATTTTCATTTTTTTTTTCCATTTCATTTTGTAAAAGTATTGCCTTGCGCTTATTTACCGAGTAGTTGCGTTTGAACTAGACCAGTATTTGCAAGTAAAACAAATCGTGCCCAAAACTTTAATCTTGTTTTTCTCAAAATCATGTTTTCAAAGTCCGTGATCACGGTTACTCGAAAACGGCTTTACCGATAGTATTGAAATTTGTATCACTTCTTCTCTATATAGTAGACAATCTATTGCAGCACAGGCTAGATCACAGCAAAATTTGTTTCTTTTTCAGCGTCCTCGGCCTTTGAGATTTACCGTTTTACTTTTATATATACTTGTTCAAAAAAATTGGACGTTCACATTAAACATATATCTTTAAAACCGAACAAGATATTAATGATAATTTTACCACTTGGCCAAAAAAATATCGAAAAAATTGCTTATTTCTATCTTTCCAACTAGACGAGAAGTGGGGAGCCCCTTAAACTATATCGTCATATAGCTTAAGACCCCTTTCATCAAAGGTGATGATCACAGAAGATGTATTTCTGTTGGCACAATAACAACAAAGCTACTCTACTGAGCTACTACTGAGCTCAAAATAAAATAAAATAAATATTTCGTGGGCTCCCATACAACACACATTATTTTTTAACGTTTATAGATAATGGTACGGAACCCTTCGTGCGCGAGTTTGACTGGCACTTGGCCGATTTTATATTTTAATTATACAGTCATAGAAACCGTGTAGGTAGCGTGGACATACAAAGAAATGCCCAAACACTGAAAATCAAAAGTAAAAACTAAATCCATCACACAGGTATCCTGCGACAATGGATTCAACTTAAGACCCACCTTGTCAGATGGGTATGATGATAGCTCTGCCTTGCGGGTCCCCTGAAGTATAAAAGAACCCAGAATCCCCAGTATGACAGACGGGTATGCTAGTGTATGTGGGACACCTCAAGTATGAAAGAATCTATTTACCGTTAAACGCTTCTTCTTCTTATAGCTAGCCCAGTTCTGTGCTTCTAGCACGAGCTTGCCGCCGGGACGCAGGTCGGCGAACATGCGTCGGAAGGCCCGCTTCAGGCCCGCATCGCCCCAGTTCAAATGCATCCACTTGGTGGTGGACAGGCAGAGGATCAGATCGAATTGAGGACTCTCCATTCCAGAACCCACTGCCACCTCCTCGCGGGGCACGTAGTTGCCCTGAAATTTTCGGAAAATTTAATTAATAAACATAAAACGTTTGTGATACACCATTTTGTAGAAGCTATGTTCTTATGTACTGATTAGAAGAATAGGATAACATCAATTGTACTAGTACTTATTTTAGGAGTTATTTATGTAGTTGTAAATGATATCAAGTATATAATGACAGCAAGACGACATGTTTTCAGGCTATAGAATGGGCTATTTGACAGGTTTTTAAAATCCATTTTATATTATCTAGCAGAGGTTAAGGAACCCAGTAAAAGTAGATTTTTTTTTTTAATTTTGGTACATATTTGCTGAAAAATATCAAATTAAAAATTCAATATTTAAATAGCGCGCAAAAATGCTACTTTGTCAATATGGCGGGTTGGTGACGTCACCTGCCTGTATTGTCATCTGTGGCTCATATCATCCACATACATTTGTTGTAAACAAAAAACTAAAGTGCGATTGGGTCTAAATTTTATGTGAAAAAATGATAACTCATTGCAAATGGTGTGCAGTGCCAAAATGTGTAAATACGACAGTAAAAACTCCGCAGAAACTATTTGTGAGTGTCCCAAAGAACGTCAAAGTGCGCCGAAAGTGGTTGCAGCTTTCTCGGAGGGATTATAATGACATAGCAAATAGTACAAATATTTTTTTCTGTGAAGACCATTTCGATGTAAGTAAACATAATATCTAAAGTTTTAAATAATTAATTACATTCAGAATGTAAATATTTTGTTATTGATTTGAGGTTATAAATAATACCTCTAATGTTTTTAACATTCTGTTCTCGTGCAACTCACTTCGAATATTTCCTCTGTTTTTCCTAATATTAGTTAAAAATGTAGCTACAGTCCTATGATTTCAATAAGACTTGTTTAAGAATTATTTTTGAAAAATAATCCGACCATGATAGCGTCGACTTGGGGCAGGTTTCTACTGTCTGCTTTTACGAAATCGTTGTCCATGGTAAGAGTACTTGACAGAATTTGTAAAATATTGTAAACAAATCATACAAAAACAATGGATATTATAGGAAAGTCTTATTAAAACAGTATCGAAAGCCAAATAACACACGTGGGCGCAAGTAGGCAAACGATGTTTACAAGCAAGTGACGTCATCATAAACCCGCCCAATCAGGAGCATTTTGTGTCACGTGACAAACATTTAAAAAATGCATTTTTATTTAAGGATTTTTAAATAAATTTAATTATTATTTTCAACTTATGTTAATAAATAACCATTCTTAAACTCATAATATATACTGATAACAGTAATTGACACTTAATTTTCGCATTATCAAATAGCCTATTAGAGCTCTTGTGCTATCCTTTGTGCTGGGTTTAGCTTGCACATTGATATGAAACCATTGATTTATATTCCCTATAGCAATCCAATTCCTCATGAACCACAAAGTACATAATTATGATTTATTTTGGACAACAAAGAATCTATTTAAGCAGGAATATGGGCTCATGCCTGACATGACTACTATAGTACAAAAAAGGCTTACCTGTTTAAATGTTACATTATATGGGAATGTCAGAGGAGTACTTTCGGGAGCTGGAGCCGCTAGTGGACCATATAACATAGACATTGACGTTGGAAAGAAAAACTGTCCATGATCTTGCTTGTTCACTGCCTTGCGATTTTTCCTTGGCCTCCTAACTTTTCTACCACTCAAATTCTTCTTGGAATCATCATCTTTATCCTGTTTTGGATCCATATCAACATTACTACAATCATCACATTTATCCTCCTTGCATTTATCACACACCAACTTCTTATCGTCCCCTAACTCAGACTTCTTCTCATCATCTGTCTTTGGTATTTCTGATGGAACAGGCACAAAGGATTTCAGATTTTTCCTAGCTCGACCTGAAATGGAAAAGGAAAAACTATTATTTTACATAAAAGTTTATACTCAGTTACTTAAATTAATAACATCAAACAACCTTTCCTCATTTTAATTTCCACATCAAGGTTAATAATAATTAATATGCATTTATTATTATGATATATCAATTAGAATTAAAAGGGTGATTATATGAACACAAAAAATATGGACATAATTATAAAAGCACTAAAGCAAACTTGTGAATTAATAAATTTGATAATAGGTAGGTAGAATTTCTTTAAGATGGTTTTTTAATAACAAATGAGTGACTGTGTGGACTGACCTGATGGTAAGTGGTTACTGACACACATAGACATTTGTAACTAACTCCATAGAAAGTTGTTGTCTAGCTAAAAACGAGTACAGATATGGTATCCACTCTCTTCAACAGAAACGCAAGAACTGCTTCACTCTAAAAGCTGGTGAGGGAGAGGTACTGTCTTGACTAAAGAAGGTTTGTTATGGATACCTCCTGCTTGCATCATATTGGTTCTACTATCATTTAAATGGATATTTAAAAAAGGTATTAAAACACCGGATACTTACCTATAAGCACTGAATCAATATCTATACCAACTACAGATTTAGCACCAAGAGTACGAGCCACAGCAATCGAGATGTGGCCAACATTACAACCAATATCCAACACATCCTTATTCTGGAAGAGATGCCGATGCATCTCAAATACTTGCAGACGAATATCCATCATGGCATTCAAGTTGCGGTATCCATAATATCTGAAAATCAAAAATTATGATTAAACAATTTAGTCAACATTTTCTCCAAGAAACAGCTCTGTTAGGCTGGTTAACACTGTGAATCAAAAAGTCGTAAGAAAACCTGTTTTGCATTATGCAGTCAGTGAAGGCGAACTATATTGAAATAGCACACAAACATGCTAGTTACCCTGATAGTAAGTGCACTGCCATCCATGAACATTTGCAATCAAGCATAAAACAGAAGTTCTATATCAGCTGTGTTGTTGCCTCCAAAGACTAAAGTGGTCTTACTAAGATGGTCTTTTCATAATGAGCTGGCAACCATACCTTTGCACTTAAACGCCAGAACTGCTTTACAATATAGATATAGGTTGGTGGTTCCACAATCGTTCTATACCACCTTACAGATAAGAAAACTTCATAAAATTGTTTTGCGTTTTGCATAATTTAGCTATGAGAAACTATAAACACTGCATGTAGTTTTAACAAACTATTGCATCGGAAATTGTAATATCCTACTTAAATATCAGCCATAGTCACGCATATTGAATGCAGAATTGCATTAGATTTTGCAATAAACTACTGAAATGTATTCACTTTTGAGTTTATCTAATTTGCTTTAAACCCATCACTTTCCCATTGCTGAGCATGCATTCCTCTCAGAACAACAGATGAGGCCATTGCCAGAGGACATTTCATGCGTGTAGATTTTATTAAATGTTTTCCTTCACCAAGAAAGCAAAACCCCCAAATTGCAAACCCAAATTTTGATGCATTAACCTATCTTCATTAATCAACATTCACATGTGTAAGTTATATTCCATAAACAATACTCATTTATTAACTACTAAAGTTATAAAAACTCAATAGAAATAATACTCATAAAATTCATAATCAAATAAAGTTTTTTTTTATATAGAGAAATATAAACATTTTGACTATGATAATGGAACATTTATGATCTTTCATCCATATTAATTTCAGAGAAGTAACTTGTGCAAGGACTATAGCGATAACTCAATAAGGCAGTTAGGATACTTGTGTAGATTTTCATTATGAACCATATAAATACTTTTCATTACCATATAAATAGATTTCATGTTCACAGTGATGACAAATGGAAATTGCTACCCATGGAGATCTGTAGTCTTACTTAAATAGTACTGTGTTATCTGTTGTTGGCTGCAAACCATTTCCATACACCTAATAGTACTAGATACTGTTGTCATTGGACTAAAAATAGTTGTGGTAGTGCTACCTCCCGAGTAGACAAACCAGAAAGGTTCTATGCACTTTAGACACCTTCAGACACAGATTTTTACATCCTAAATCTACATGTAAGTGTTTTTTCAGAAAGGGTCATGTAAGCTTGATTCTCTTACCCTTTAACTTACAGTTAAACAGCATAGCACTCATAAAGCAAAGAAATGCTACGCAAGCCATATAGAGTTAAGAAACCATTCTAATTGACAAGTGTGACCATCTTTACCAATCATAATAGGTCTCTATATACTACAATCCTATATAAACTAGAAATTTAAATTAATAATTCTGATGTCTGCATGGCAGCGATCAAATTCATCATCAAAGAGTAAGAAAACCTTATAATGTGACATATAAAATAGCATACCTATCATAGTTTCCATACTGATATCTTGAATTTTTAGGGTGGAAGGTTGGTAACTTCTGTTCACCTTCTGACAAGCTCTTCAGCTTGGTGCGGTGAGGGGAAGCGGGACGGTCGGTGGCCGCCGCGCGTGGCTGTGGACGCGCTCGCATCCAAGCTCCCGGCTGGGGCACAACGGGGCTCACTATCTTGTCCAAGGAATCCATGCGTCTCAGCTTTTTATTATCCTTCCCCTTTTGTGAGGCATTCTCACTCTCACTGCAGGATCTCTTGCGCGATTTCGATGTCGAGGGCTCCGGTGGTGGCGGTTCCTTTATACCTTCCTCCGGCGGAACTGTTACTTCAATTGATGGAGTGACATTCTCTGTCGTGCGCCGCCTTAATCTGGTCTTCTTACGCGGTTTCCTTTGCTGCATTTCAAGCCGCTTCTCATATTCTTCGTTATCCAGAGGCTCCATTAGATTCAGAGGGTCCCTGATGTTAGGAGGTATGATGACATCAATTTTAGCCTTGTGCCTCGGCGGTGTCGGCAAGGGCGATGATTCGGGCGTAACAGCATTCATAGCCCGATTTATGTCCTCATCCTGTAAGCTGTTTAAGTTGAGAGGATCTGATATATTACCGCCAAGAAGAAATTTAGTTGGTGGAATAATAGCTTCCTTGCGAGGCCTTTTGTACGGAAGGAAAAACTTAGATATGGAAGGAAAGCTTTGTGCTCGTTTTCTACTTTGTTTAAATTTTGTGCCTTGGTGAACCCTCCTGACCGCGCTCCTCTCGGTACTATCCTTGGAAGGCACGTGGCTCTTCTTGCCATGACGAAACTTTTTCTTGGCTTTTTTGGCGCTAGAGCTGATCGCATCTCCCTCCTTACAACTTGCGTCACCGCCAGGCGGGTCTGCGGTAGCGCTCGTATTTAATGACTGATCAGTAGTATCAACCGCATCACTTTCCGAAATATCACCCGCATCATTCTCATTATTTACTATTTCACTTTTATTATCACAAGCAAACACATTTTCTTCCGAACTGCCCATTGTAAAATAATTCACATATTACAACTTTTTACTATCAGAAATCAAATTTACCGCCACACCGGTTCTTGCAAAATGCACAAGGACATCCGTCAATGAGTGATAAACAGGTTTAACAATGCTATTGTATTCGACACTAAATGTATTTTATAAAGAGTAGTTTCCAGAATCGTTCGGATCACATATTATACAATAATTCTAGGCTCTAATATAACAAACACTGCAAAAACAACGCAATTTCCTAAATATCTGCCACACCACATACAAGACAACTAAGCCAGAAAATGGCAATTAGACATTTCTGGTTGGGTGTTGCCTTATTATCATACAAAACGCATGTGCACGTTTCTACAGATAATAAAATTTTCAAAGTAGGTATATATTCGTGTAATGTATTATAATAATATCCACATCATACATACATTTATTTAAATATTAATTCGTTTTTGAAACTTATCGGTATGTGTCAAAAGAATTAATAATTGATTTGATTTAACATTTATGTAATATTTCGGCACCGCTACTCCGTATACATAATAATTAAATAATTTAAATTTTAAAATATAGTTGCATGTATATCATCAGTTTCTGTAAAAATATATTGTAATTTTCAATGATTCTATAGATAATTCCTTATTATAATAGTCAAAATTATTAAAATACGTCTTAGGTTGAAATTTATTTTGTGTGAACCAACTTTATATTTTATTTATATGGCAAATCCTAATTAATAGCGTTCAGCGTTCGAATTTTGAATTCTGTATGTCCGTTTTTCGTTTGCAAAGGTGACAAACGATTAATCGTGTTTGGTGTTTGTGTTTTGTGATATAATTGAATGTAGTGTTAACAAATACTAAGGTATGTCAATTTAAAATATACAATCGATCTCCATTTCATAAAAATATATGAATCTTCTCTTCTTACACTATGTTAATGTTATTAATTTCATTAAAATAGTAGTCTTAAAAAAATGGCATAACAATAATAATCACCAGTTGCGAATATCTAAAGAATCTCAACATATGTTACATAAACATAAGTTGAAACTCTTTAGAAAACCTTTTGAAACCAATTAATGTAATATTACTAGTTTGACGCTCTAATTTCTTCCTTGCAATTTATATGAAATATGTAAATAACTTCTGAGACGCCAACATTTCTATCTCGCCTATCGCTCACAAGATATCTTTAATGTTATTGCAGATGTCGCGCATACCAAAATACCCGTCGATTGCTTCTAAAGAAAACCGGCCAGGCCTTACTAATATGCGAAACATAACCAGAACTATCGGTAATGGCCTCAGTGACGCCGACAAGAAGAATCTAATTTTAAATCATACGAAGCCTGTACGCAATGGAATAACTAGTGTTGCTCCAGCACCAGCACCACGCCTCAAGAGGTCGGCGACAGCCCCTACTACTGTCAATGTGCCATCCAAAGCAACAAAAGTTGAGAGGAAACCCGCAACAGTTGCCCCAAAAATCCCGCCATATGACTATAAAGCAAGATTCAATGACTTACTAGAAAAACATAAAACCATCAAGAGTGAATTAAGCGATCTCAAAGATAAATATCTAGAAGTCTCAGATGAATATGAGAAGAATAAAGAAACAATGGAAAACAATTCTAATGAACTGAATATCTTAAAAGAAAAATCAACTCAATTTGAGAGTATTAAGGTTGACTTTGAAAATCTGAAACAGGAAAATGAAGACTTACAAAACAAAACCAGATTATTAGAGGATGTGACTAAAAGTTTGAAACTAAAATCGGCACAACTTGATAAACTTCAAGCGGAGCACAATGAGTTATCGAGGCAACATAAAAGTCTCAAGGAAGAGACAGAAGCATTGAGAGTTTTGACTGATCATCTTAAGAAAATATGTATTGAATATGACAAATTACAACTTGACCATAAAGAGGCTCTTGATACAATTGCAAAGAATAAAACAGATTCGGAAGCTTTACAAAATATTTTGGCGACCATGTACAAAGATCAGAGAATTTTAAGAAACAACATTCAGGACTTAAAGGGCAATATCCGAGTGTACTGCAGAGTACGACCACCTCTTGAGTCAGAAACTTCCAAGCCTTTGTATAATCTTAATGTTCTTGATGCTTGTTCAATAGAGGTTGAGAAGATTGAATTATTAAACTCTGCCAGAAAAGGCAAGTCTCAACATTCATTTACGTTTGACGGTATCTTCACACCACACTCTTCACAGGAAGATGTTTTTGCAGAGGTCTCCCCAATGGTTCAGTCTGCTTTAGATGGTTACAATGTCTGTATTTTTGCATATGGACAAACTGGTTCTGGTAAGACTTACACCATGGAAGGTGGTTGCGGTGTGGAAAAGTATGGTATTATACCACGCTCCATAAATATGATATTCACATGTATGGAAGATTTGAAAAGAATGGGATGGGAGTTGACGATCAAAGCATCCTTTCTTGAAATATATAACGAAATTATATATGACTTGCTTGATTCAAGTAAGGACCAAGCAAATCATGATATTAAGATGGTAAACTCAAAGGGGTCTGACTTGTATGTGTCTAATTTAAAAGAGGAGGAAGTTAAGAATACTCATGAATTCATCAGATTCTTGTTATTTGCCCAACGTAACAGACAAACGGCGGCCACCTTAAACAACGAACGTAGTTCGAGGTCCCACTCTGTTGCCCAAATTAAGATATCTGCAATAAATGAGATTCGGAAAGAAAAGTTCACCAGTAACTTGAACTTAGTAGATTTAGCTGGATCAGAGAGTGGCAAAACCACCCAAAGAATGGACGAAACCAAACATATCAACAGGTCTTTATCAGAGTTGTCAAAGGTGATTTTATCTCTCCAGACAAATCAGTCACATATTCCGTATAGAAACTCCAAACTCACTCATCTATTGATGCCAAGTCTCGGAGGCAACTCAAAAACCCTTATGTTGGTCAATATCAACCAATTCGATGAATGTTTCAATGAGACACTTAATTCCTTAAGGTTTGCCACAAAGGTAAACAGTTGTAAAGCGACTAAGGCTAAGAAAAACCTAACAATGGTTGACTCTTAACTCTGGTAGTTAATTTGATCAAAACATTTAATTATGACTATATAATTATATATTTTTTACTTAAACCACCATTTTAACCACCTGAATTATGTTTGTTGTTTGTTATAAGAAAAATGAAAGTTGCTAAACTTAATTTTCTATGTGTAATCTAATTTTTAATTAATTTTGGACATAATATATTGATACACATGTAGACATGAAATAGAATGGTATGTCAATAGTTAATAATTAGTATCTTTAAATTTATAAAACTAAAGATGTGTACTCCTGTACTTGTAGTAGAGTACTTTCTCGTATTATGTAATTTACTATTAATATTTTCTCAATTAATACAGTTATATGAGTAACTTTTGACATTGAAACAACATATTTTAAACGTTTGAATAGTTATTAATGTTTGCATTGTGACTTGCATTTTAATTCTGTGTTTTTTTTAAAGGCAATTGTAACATTAATTATAGATTTATTATTTACGTTTTTATTTTAGATGTTAGTTTTAGTTTAAAAACAGGCTTATAAATAAACTTTGTTATAATACTTTAAAAATCCGTATTTAAGTAATTTTCTATGCCTTTACTTCCATGAGTGTACTAAATATAAAAAATCCTTTGTTTTTAATGTATATATAAAAAGGTTTTCTTTACCACCATTCAATAATTAATCATATTCTTAATACACCCATTAGCATTCTAATATGATATTATTATCATATCATCAAAGATATTTGTAACGGCAGAAAGAACCCAGAAAAGTAATGGCACTGACATGTAAGTAAAATGTATACAAATGTAATGTTCTCAAAAATATCCTTCAAAAACATTACAATTAACTAATATTCTTAAGTATGTGCCTATTAGCTCCAGATTAACACTGCAAATGGGGTTTCTGATGTACTATTACTACTTTGAACAGTCAATTGTCAATGTATTAAATAACTCTGCAATATGCCAATAGATGACTCTGTATTGTTCTGTGAAACTACAAATGTGATTGTCAAAGATTCACTTGCATGAGTTTTGGATCCAAATATTTTTTAAACAAAATGTATTTGTGAATACATTTTAACCAAAAATATAACTGCAAGCACTTACGTAAAAAAACTTTCAATTATAATTATTTATGTGCAAAATTCATTCAACTTGCATTTAATTAACTTTATAGTAGCAAAAAACAAATTCGTGCACTTTATAAATTCGCGATTTTATATCTAATTTTATAATTAGAAACATGCTGCAAGTAATTATTTAATTCGGTAATTGTTTGATAATATTTCTTTAGTAATTTATATTCAAATAATAATTGTTTTTATTTTGAGATCTCAGTGTAGAAAAATCATGGTTGGATCTCTTACTAGTAAAGCATTGAACATATCTGAAGGATATCTTAAGGGTATTTTTTTACACGTTGCAGACGTTAGGTTATTTTCTTTCATTCAATGGAATTAGAAAACGAGCATACAGTCCATCGGCTAGTAAGTGTTGACTGCCGTCCATAGAAATCTGTAAGCTACTTTGTACAAGACAACGATTCTACCTAAAGGCAACTATAGATGCGTTGCTACTACCGAAGACTAGAATGGTCGCCTCGTTTAAAGGAGACCTAGCAAACACATCCTTCCACCGAAACGCGAGAAACGGTCGAAATAGTTCATATGGTGGTATCTGGCTACTAAAACCAGAGTAGTTTGGCTACGGTCAAACTACTCTGGTTTTACCACCTGATTTATAATAATCTATATATTAATAAACAGTGGGTAGTCGGGTAAGTATGGTCAGTCTTACCTGATGTCGGCTATTGATACGGTGCTACTCCTGTGGACCAAGCTGGAACGTCTTATATAAATATGTTTCCCTTACGACACCTTTCAAACCAAAATTCAACAGCGCTTAAAGCTGCTGCTATAGACCATAGTTGTGTCGTACCTACATTTATTAATGTTATCACATATCGCCCTAATACATATTATGGTTAGTTGGGGTAATATTGGACATGGGATAAAACCGTAAAATTGAGTCTGTAGTCTATGTAGCTATCTTTTATCAAATTGACAACGTCATACAGGTACATCATTTCTATGGCATTGTAGGTGAAGTCACACATAAAAAGAAAATGGCTGACTTAAGTTTAAAATTTTAACCGTGCGGTTTTACTCCATGTCCGATATTACCTCAACTCACCTTATATCGTTGACATAGTTGTTCACGGCTGTTAGGTATAATGCACATTGTAGAATTTCCTTTTCGTCGCAAATGTGTGCAATGAAACAATTATAGAAAGATTTTTCGCCTATAAAAAATGTATGGACCTAGGAATTAATCATGCAGGCTCTCATTCACTGTCTACTAGTACATACATCTGCTGCACTTATTTAAGTAGCAAGAGTAAATTTAAATTAGTCAACTTGGGGATGTACCTATATATATTTTAATCATAAGGCGCCATTACATTTTTATGCAACACATTTGTTACATTTTATGGCCCAATAGTTTAGCGATGTTCATTCAGTACAGGGGTCATAGACAGATCACATCACTCTATTTTTATTGGGTGCATAAAATCTGTTATCGACCTCGAATAGATCGTTAAACTATTTGAAGTCAATTCCAAAATCTCTGTCTACTATGGTCTCTACACAATTTGCTATTTTATTATTAAAATGTATCTAGGTATCATGTGGTTTGAATCTTTCAGATAAGGTATAATTTATTCTCAAAAAATAGGATGTAAGTACGTACAATGATTTTATCAATACATTGTACAATCAGTTCACAAATACCCTAGCTACTAAAGAAAACCATAAGATTTAAATAAATACATTTAAAATAGTCATTCAATAATGTTCTTTATATTTATTTAACTATCACTTATCTACCTATTTAGTTTTTATATCGTTTTCAAAAACCTTACTAAGAGTTGTAAGTATATGTTGTTGTTGTTGTTAACCTTATTCTCTGATTAGGTCTATGTTACATTGATATTAAACAAGAAATATTAATTTATTTTCAATGTCATCACATATTCTAATAATATTATAGGTACATGTAAATAAAATATCGTATAAAATCATGGTACTATATTTAATTATAATAAAGGACTAGATCATATAATTGGGCGATGCATAAATCGCATTTTCTCTTTCATATGCACAAACACAAGCGTTTTTCTGTACATCTCCATGCCATTGCTCGGGCGCAAGGCGTGGCATACTTAGTGGCACATAGGCGCGCAGGCCAAGCAAGCGGTCCCACGACCGCGGGGCAAGTCCAGGAGTTCATTCCATGGCTGTTCAACGCGACACGTCAGGTTCTGTCGCGTCTGACAACTTAGCAGTTTCTATAGTTTCAATCAGTCTGTCTAAACCGTACAGAAAGCCTTCTTCGTGGTTTCCTTGATCCCAGGGCGTGCGATGAGTCACCTCCATACCTTCAGGCAGTTGTCTGGTCTTGGCGAAATCAATCAACCATGCGCCAACTCGTTCGTCGTCATAGATGATGAAGATGCTGCTGCCGACGATTTCATGATTTCGGAAAAAATCTGATTTCTCAAAAAGACTTCTGATTTCGCGGAGGCGCGCGGCGATGGCGCGACGAGCGCGCTCATCGTGGCCCAGGAATCTAGCTATCGTCGCTGCTAGTTGACGCGGCTCTCGTACTTTCTGGAGATCGGTAAGAGGAGGCTGTCCCGGTAGCTTCACTGCCTCGATACGGAAACCTTGTTCCGCGGAGGATGATTGTTTTTCACGGAACTGCATGTAGCGCAACTTAGTCACTGCACGCGCTGCATGTTCCGCTTCGGTGGGGGCGTTAGGGTCCAAACGCACCATTTTTTCATAAAGGTCAGTGCGAGCACGAGCGTTACTCACTTCATCTTCGAGGAAAGTGCGAGTGCCCATCTTGATGTCCATGACGTGTGGATCACGGAACCCATGTAATAAGTCCTGAAGTTCAATAAAATGTTCTCCAGCATACTCCAGTTCACGGTAGTAGCGCGGGATAGCATTACGCATGTGGGGACAAGCGGCGAGTGCTTCGTAGGCGTCCCGTTCAGGATTGTGAGAAGGATGGTCGCCGGCGGAGCGTCGCTTCCATACGGTCCCCGGGCCGGCGGGAGCCAGTGAGCCAGGGTGACCGGACAGTTGGAACCATTCCGACGAGCGTGATTTTAACAAAGCGTCGGACGCAGGTGCAGACAATTCTAGCGCATTCTGTAACAATAAGAAAAAAAATTTAGTCATTGAGAAAAGATAATCAATTTTCATAATTCCTGATGCTAAAAACTATCTTTTAATAATGTTATGAATGTACCTACATAGCTTGGATTTTATGTGAGATTTTATATTTTCTTATTTCATTAAAAGGATTTCATTGACTTAATAATTAGTAGTAATAATATTAATAATAATTAGGGAGAAAATGAAGTATATCTTTAGGTTTTATTTTACTAGGATTTCTTCGGGTTTAGGATTTTCTTTACTTTTTAAGTTGTTACAATATTTTAACAAAGATCGAATCTTTATTTAAATATTTACTAAACAAATACTTACAATAGCCAGAAATTTGAGTAAATCGGAGGGTTGCGAGGAAGCAGTTGTGGGTGCAGGCACGGTAGCGGGAACGGGCTCTACGGTAGAGGTGGAGCGTCTCCAACGTTTGAACAGAGCTCCATCGTCCTTGCCTCGCCAGCGTTCCTCATCTTTACCGGAAGCAACCTGGGGACAATGGAAAACACACGTTGAAAACACCTTCTCTACAATGCAACGAAACACTGACACTTCCTTATATGGATTAGAACACTGATCACTTTGATGACGTACCGCTAGAATTTTGTTTGCGGCATACAGCAGGCCGCCGGGGCCGAGGCGGCTCAGCACCGACTGCCGAGAGACACTGTTCATCTTGCTGGTGACAGTCATTGCGTACGAGTGTGTGCGACGGAGGTGCGAACACGAATGAGCGATGTCAAGTAACGCGCAAGTAGCGATCAACGCGTGTGAACTGTCGCTTACTGCTAGCTTGCGAGTGTGCCGGTGGTAGGGTCGCGTTTGCTTTTATAGAGACCTCGGGTTTCGTCGGCGTGACGTCGGCACCGCGCCCGCGCCGCGGCCCGCCCGCAGACGAACCGCGTAAGTTTTCCTTGCCTACTCTGTTTTTCACCAAACTTAAACTGCATTGTCGCACCGAACCGACGCGTCGTGGCGCCTGGAAAATACACGTCACTGTTTGACGCTTCATTTATCTATGTACACAGAGTTACAGACCTATCTATTGAAACTAAACGTTCGTTGTGAGTTAAATATTTTCGTCAGTTGTTTTGTTCAGCTTTGTTAAATTTCGTCGCATATTAAATATTGGTTTCATGCAGGTACCTATATAGCAAAAAATATAAGCAATTTATTGAAATAACAAGAAAAATGTAGAGCGAAAAATTACTAATTCCTTTCACAAATTTATTGGTTATTTTGAAAGTCCTTTTTAAACTAAGAATAATAGACTATTGGTTAAATTTCCTAACTTCATTTCCGCGTTAGGTAATAGATATTCTAGTTCTTCCAATTTTATTTACATGACTAGAATGTAAAACTTATAAATTTATAAGTTTTTGTACACAGATAATAGATAAATACTGTAATAAAATATATTTTTATTTGCTATATATATTAACCATAATAGATCACTTCTTTTTAAAGTAATATTTTAGTCATCGTATAGAACGTTTTGTTATTACTCTTAAATCAGAGGTAAACGTTGAAAAGGTAAAATCATGTTTATAATTAAATTTTACTTGTATTGTATAATTCCCAGAATTCTTATCCCAACCTACAGTCACTATGACAGCGCACAATACGAAAAGACGAAATATTTCGTTAAATTACACTGACATTAACTCATTCACTGTTAGGTACATAGTCTAACAGCGGCGAGTATCGAAAAAAGGAAACGGTCAGCGGGAGTTCTAATAATTTTCTGACTACGTGCCATGAAGATATTTTCTTCGTGGCATGTGGTAAGCAATTTTTAACGAAAATTTTATATTTCCTTTTTCGCCTGTCCCACGGTGAGTCCGGCCTTAGTTGTCTCTCTAGGTATCTCTCTGGATAACTAAAGCTCTGCTCACGTACTGGGCGTCTATTCGGAAGATTTTCATAGATAGTATTTATATATGACCTTATTTTGCCTTAAAAATATAAATTTCCGTTGTTAAAATAAGGCTCTTACAACTGTATTTTACTCACCTGGCGTAAAATAAAAATGTAATTAGGTACCTTGCCTAGATAGGTTGCCAGCATTATTTCAGCCACAAAAAATCCAATTTTTTTACATCCACGTCAATAAATTCAAGAAAATTATCGAACTTATTATGATAGGAAACGTATTATCATGGTTTATATAGGGATTTATTTGTATTTATCATCGGAAATGCAAGGACGTCATACTATGGTAAGAATATTATAACCAACGTAGATTCAGACAGCAAAACACAAGAATAGACGAGCAATAGACGTAATGAGAATCTAAGCATCAAATAAACAGAATAAAGTTCAGTATATAGATATTTCATTACTATAAATCGGACGTAAATAATCCAATTATCGCTATCTTATGTGAACAGACATTAAATTAGCGGACGTAGAGGGGATGTGTATATTTATGATAACAACAAAAAATCATAACTTGTGTCTAATACGTAACCCGAGCAGACGGTGTGACGAGTGTACGTCCTTCGTGTATGACGTAAGGGGAGACACGCTCCACTAATATAGTGACGCATGTGCTCCCAAGCCTTGACGGTGTGCAAAGTAGCCACTACCGAATTTACGCAATTAAAGTAATAAATTAAAATATAAACCAAGTAAAGACGATACAGACGCAAATAGAACGCAGAAAAACTTTAAGTACCTACCTACCTAGGTATAGGATTGTTTACTTTATTTTCGACAGCTACTTCACATAAACTTACAAATTCATATTATGTTAATTTATATTCATATTATGTTCTATTTATAGAGCACACAAATACGCCGGGTTCTTAAAATTTTATAATTAGGTACTTAAATAGTTAAATTCAAGTACACTCCAATCCTCTCCCAGTCGTGGAAGGCGAGGAGAAAACCATTCCAAGGTGTAAGGAATAAAAACGGGTTGAAGAAACAAATTGAACAACATAGCTTCTTGTTAAAAAAAATAGGATATCGTCTTAGAGGTATTCTGCTTAATTTAATACCTTCACTTATCACGAGTTTACTTAAAAACCTGTCATTTTATAAAAACAGAAATTTTTTGCTAAATGAACCAAGGTGTCACTTCTTAAACGTTGGCAACATATGAGCACCTACAAAACAGGCTAGGCTAGCAAATAAGACTTGCGATAAGTAAAGTAAAAATATTTAAACACCAATGAAATCCATTTACGTACCTAAGTTACTCATAGTTAATGTATAATAATTAACTTTTAACTGACATTTAATTGTAGTTATTTGATAATATTTGAGTACCCGTGAATGGTAAAAATAACCGCTTATGCTATCAGTAGCTATATAATACAAGTTTTACTATTGTGAACCTATATATTTTCAACTTTAGAATGAATGTCAGTATCGAATTAAGGCCAAATCTAAATCGCTACTAAATTAGAATGACCTGTTTCACCGGCGACAAAGTGAATTAGGTATGAATGTAATTGGAGAAATTATTCTATTAACGTCCACTTGGAGACATATGTCACATGTTTTAGGTTCTCTGATACAATTTATCTGTACTTTGAATTGATTAAATTTGTTTAATCCCACGGAAAAAAACTTATGTCAACGAAAATCGCCAACTTTCGGCCACATTTAGCCTTCAAAGTGCGCAATTTGGCTGTACAGGCAGGCCTCGACTTACGTCGTTTCGACTTACGTCGAACCATATTTGACACTATTCCTCAAATATACATACGTCAGTAGTTTCGATTTACGCCATAGGAGAAATTATTTGCCGCTATATAGAAATAGCATTTTCTATTGGTGGCAAAGGAAGGTACTGACACTATTAAACTTTCTGCAGTCTTTGCAAGCTTGGAGGTTGCCTATGAAAATTTTATTGAAAATTATACTAACTTTGAGAGAAGTTTTAATAATAATAAATAAAATGTGTGTGTGATATCAGTTTACCTGTATGATAACAAGAAGCGAAGCAACTTAGAATTAATAGTTTCTTTAAGCCGAGAGTTTCATTTATTATTAATAACACAAACATTGTTATTAACGTACGTAATGACTTGTTATCTATTTCATAAATACATACGTATTTTTAGAACTTATTTTCAATAATAAAGCATATATTTTGTTATAAATTAATTTGTTTTCTTTTAATTTTGAGTCCTTGAGGAACGCAACTTGTGTTTTATATGTGAACATATGAAAAAATATGTCTCGACTTAGGTACGTCGTTTCGATTTACGTCGCGTGTTTCAAGAACCTAACATGCCGTAAGTGCGAGGAATGCCTGTAATTAAATCAGAATATGTTATTTCACAGATAATTAATAGGCTTTAATTTGAGTTAGAATTATAATTGAGTTTGCATAAAACGTGACCGAACAAAAACTTTTTCATACACCTATCATAAAAGTATTAAGTAACTACCTACTTATCACAACTATCAAAATATGTAAATCGTCAATGTTCTGCAACGATTAACACGCTCAGCCTTCAAAGTGCGTAATTTAGTTGTAATTGAATCAGAATATATTAGTTTACTGATAACAGACCGGGTTTGATTTATGTTCGAATTACAATTAAGTTTGCATAAAACGTGACCAAACAAAAAGTTTTTTTTACTTGTAAGTAGTTAAATTTTAAAACCATCACAGATTTTCTGTGTTGAAGAAACAGGCTACGCATGTGCATAAAAACTTTATCACGTTTGCATGACTAATAATCCAATAATTTGTCACCATACTTTGAAGTAATTAAGCAAATAATATATGACTAACAATATTCATTGGAGATTCATCTCTTAGAAACAAAAACGGCATGACGCACTATGCCGATGGAAGTGTACTAACGAAAATCGTCATAAAAGTTATAGGTAATCTCTGGGAAAAGTAGAGTGTACGTGAACATAAAAAATATATCTATAAACACTCGCAGGACTATAAAACATAACTTTTGTTGGACATATAGCTTCAAAGTATTCTTTACGATAAAAAATATCATTTCGAAATTTTATAGAGTTTATAGAAATAGAAATCGAAGTGAAAGAAAACATTGACATTGAAATCAATAATCCTTATTACCATACTTTCACATTGATCCTTAAGTATCACCAATCGTCTGTAGTAAAGAATTTTAACATAGATAAGTAAGACTGTCAACAAACATAGATACTTAATAGATGTTAGTAGAAAAAAGGATAAACGACCATTTAGTGTTGTCCCAGAAAGATTATGTTTCCGTTAGAGCCGTTCTCTAGGGACATAAAATAAGGAATGCGAGAATTAGATTAATGAGCCGGTTAACGTAATTGATATACATGGTACATGGCTTTAACTTTTAAGTCGTGTAGAGTTTAAATGACTTCGAGGTTCAAATAATAGAACATCAAAAAGACACAATTTTACTGTTGTTTTTTTTTTCATCCAACTTAAATAGCAAACGAGCATGCAATACATCTGGTGGTTAGTGGTTACTGCCAACCATGGACATATGTAAACAACGTAATGTACGAATTGAACTACTATTACCAATGGAAATGTTTCAAACCTGTATTCCTGTAGGTACACCTTCTTTATATACTTTTTAATAATATCGCATTTAATTGTGATGTTATTAAGAAGTATGTATATAAAAAGTTACTTATTTTATAATTAAAGTAGGTTCCTAATAACCATTCTAGATTCTATGGATAATACTATTATTCTAATTGTCCTACAAATCCGTACAAATGTAAGTATTATCTGATTGTATAACTGGCAGTTGCGGCAATGCAAACAGTCAAATTTACAAAGTAACCTAACATTAGTAAAATCTCTTTCGAAACATTGTAGGTTTATACTATGCATAATATTGATTATCTTCATGTAGAACATCGGACCTATTTGAAGTTTAGGTAATAATTTCGTTTAATTATAAACTTCGAATGGTAGTGTAACTACTGAGATACATACTTCATAAGGCAAATATTGTATAAATTAGTAACTAAGATATCCACACAATTAGTTTTGTTTCAAAATGTTTCCTTCAGAGTTATGATTAAGTACGTAAACTGATATTTCTTTTGAGTAACGTTTTAGTACTGGACTTAACTACACATTTAAATAAAGTACTTATATAGGTAGTTACTATTTTATAATACTCCTATGATTTACAATGCTAAGAGTCAATAAAAGAACGAGATGTGTTAATATCTTTGCACAATTTGTAAAGGCATTTGCTTATATAGGTACCTACATTTTTTATGATGTTTTAGGTTGAAAATGCCGACGATTTTATACCGATTAATACGTAAAGGGAACATTTTAACCCCTTTTCTACGAAAACTGCACAAACAGAGGAGTGTACAATTTGGCATTGTTAAGAAATGTAGAGTATAAATGCAGAGAGATTTTATCTTATCATTATCGATCCGCATGAAGGGCGAAAATTGCAAGTGCGGAGAAAGCAGGACGAGTAAAGAGAAGAAAGTATTACAAATATATTAAATGAAACAAAATAAAGCATTTATAGTACATAATGTCAACAGTATCAGTGCTTTTAAATGTAGCTTAGTCCATTCAATGTTATTTTCTTTACAATTATATTATTCTTTATAATAGCTGTTTATCGAACTGAAATTTAAATTAAGAACTAGGTATTTATGTTACACGTCCGTGAATACTAAGTTTAGTTTTTACTTGGTTTTAACATTAGTTATATTTCGACTTTTTCGACCACTGTGAAGGGCAACTAGTTCTATTTATTCTATACTAGTTGACGTTGAGTTAAAAGTCAAAATACTAAAATTATCAGTGTTTCACTACTACATTATACATGTATTATACATTAAAACCTTTCTCTTGAATCACTCTATTTATTTAAAAAACTGCATTGAAATCCGTAGCCTAGTTTTAAAGATCTAAGCGTACATAGGGACAGACAGCGCGAAGCGACTTTGTTTTATACTATGTCGTGATAGAAGACGTGTTTGTACATCACAAAGTTACGACGACCTAAATGTTCAACAGTCTAGAACTGTCTATAGACAAACGTCATCTGACTTTACACGGTCTGCAAACTCAAAGCTGCAAGCCAAATATGGACCCACCTACTCAAATTTCGACCATCTATTTTATTAACGTGCACAAATTTGGTTGACTGAAGATAGCAAGTCGAGCCATTGACGTAGTTTCATGTCATCAGTTGCTAAGTTGTTTTTACAAGCATTAGATTTAAAAAATATGTAGAAGGTACATAAGAACCAAAAAAAGTATATGTGGTCTAAATACACGATAAACTAAGACATCAGGCCGTGTTTCGGCGGCGTCTGCGACAGCATCACCATACTTAATTTTTACTTATAACTGCAATGTTTGCACAGCTGTGCTCTAATTTCCAGGGCGTGGAAATTCTCATTTACACAATGTTCGTATGACGCGGCTTCTGTTCTAAGTTTCCACTATTCTAAGTTTCAAGTTGCAAGCAATCTCCTTTGACGTAAATGCATTTCAAAACAGTTCAGATTACAAATTATGCTTTTCAAGCAACGTAGGTAGGTGTTGAGCAACATTGATAAATGTTGTTTATTCTGGTTTTTGACGGCTGTTAAAGTGGGTCAAGGTTAATCTGAGGGTTCGAAGGATTCATTAGATGCAGAGTGCAATATAGTGCAACAGCATTGAATCCTATTATGTCCGTTATGGGCACAAACAACACGCAGCGTTATATGTACGATTTTGGTAGTGCCGAATTAGCCACATAGTAAGAGTAGCAAATGCTACGGGCCCCGCAACTAGAGGGGCACCGCGGCCCAACACCTACCTGCTATTTATATTTTACTATTTTTGCTATTCTAAAAATCCAAAACTGAAAAAAGAAGTAGAAAGTATATATAGAAAATGTCATTTCTAAATTTTCCCACATTAAATCCAGAAAAGTTCACTAGTAACAGTTTTGTTTTATTTAATACCCTTACTTAAAGCAAACTATGGGCCTCCTCTTAGAATTTGCTACAGGCCCCGCGCTAGCTTAATTCGACACTGGATTTTGGGAACCACATAAGCTTACATATTAATCTGATGGAGTAATCATGTAATTCAACTACGTTGTACGTGTGATATATCTAATGTAGGTATAAGTTTATCTTCGTTAGTTATTATCTTTTAATTGTCCGTAATGCATGAACTATGCTAATGTAATCTGCGTTTATATTAGCAATTAGCTTTTAACTAATTTATTGCATAACACCATGCGATTAAATACTCGAATAATTCATGCAATACGACAAACAAAACTGATCAAAATCTGCTCGAAAGCCTTATGTACCTAGTGCGTATTCGTCCTACTACTTTACCTGATGTCTTTATAAATATTAGACTCTTAAATATTCCAATATATAATAAATATAATAAATAATATTCCAATTACAACCCGCGTGGCGCAACGGTTACGATACCGGTCTGACATGCAGTGGGTCCCGGGTTCGATTCCCGGCCAGACAGGTATCTGAATGATGAGTTTAGATTCTTGTTCTGGGTCTGGGTGTTTGTGTATTCGTCTTAGTGTGTTTCCATGGCACCCACGACACAGGAGAAAATCCTACTGTGGGGCTATGAGTGTAGAAAGCGTTTTTTTAAATACCGAACAAAGAAACTATAACATTTATTTTGTTACACATATTATAATCCCTTCCTAATCTAATAAATATAATATAAATAATATAATTTTCAATATCTACATGATTAGTAGTTTATTTATAGAAACTGTACAGTGAATCGTTAATATGATAGCAACAAAAATATGTCCTTACAATTGTCATGTCCTCGATAAGTAGAATAAATAAATGATATTATTATTTCACATGTTATTCACGTGCTCTTATATGGCCAGACGATTTATTTTGGTGTAGTTAACAAATTCTTACTCTACTAAAGATTACAGTCTTTCAAAAATGTATAAAATAAGGAAATCTTCCTTTATTAGGTCATGTAAAATGATATATTTTACCTAATACGTTTATTTTGAACACAGATCATTTACCCACGTTTTTTCAATACGTTACAGGACGTTTTATGAAAAAATATTGCATAGATAATGTTAAGAAACTACGAGTTTGGTTAAACATTTATAAAAAAAGAAAACAATCCGTTTAAATATGTTCTCGAGTAGTTCAATACCATATTAACTTTTGCCAATTAGGATTCAAAGTTTTTCAATCATTCAAAACGTAAGATATGATTAATAACATAAGGCACTCATTTCAGCATGTCATCAACTAGAGAATGTCGTGTTTAGATGCAGCAGATGAGCTCATCTTGACGTACCTTACCATCACGCTTTTAACAAAAGCGTACTAGAACAAAAGAGAGGAATGCGCTTTATAACCTTACACATGTATGTATCGCGTACTTTTCCGATGTTGACAGTAGGGTTACAGTGGTCGTGTCCGTATGTATGTCCATATCAAATATGTTTAGCACTAGCTAATAGATTACGCTCAGAGTACGCCGGCGCATCGACACGCGAGAGAGAAGTGTGTCGCATATCAGACTAAACAAAAATAGCTCGATTGTTTTACAAGCTTTATGGCACCTAACCCACAATTAAATATGTAAAGGTTATACAAGATTATCGTAATTAGTATAATTTCGCTATCTAATAGGTCGTACGGTTCAAAGATGCGGTGCAATGCGGTTGCACGCATTGGCCATGTTACGATTGAGCGTTGGCTTAGAAACGTGAGGAAACCTAGAATTGCCTATTAAAGTATAAATCTAGTTTAGGCGCGTAGTTCTGCTTACAACGTCTCTGACTTAAGGTTTTCACGAAGAAAATTACGTCCAATATACAGTAATTAATTTACCACTAGTGTCAATCAACCGAGCCTCCAAGATTATCCTAGTGAGATAGGACATTGTGAATGCCGTATGACAAGGTAGACTAACAAGCAGATCTCTTATATATAATGAATATAATCACGATACTTGAATGTTGTAGAGTTCATATATTATGGATTAACATGCTGATTAGACATGTACGCGATAAGCCTTAGCAACGTGATAGAATTCTGAATTATCTGTTATTGTGTAATAAAATATTCATAGATTCATTAGACTGTGAAATGTAAATTTAAATTCTGTTAAGTCTAATTACGCACGCGTGAACCACGTTAGCCCAAGGATTTTCAATTTAGCAGTAGCCATACAGTTATTCCATGTAAATAAATCTGAAAATGGCAACAGATAACCAAAACGAAGTATGAATCTTGTCTATATTTCGCCCTGCTTACCGTCCAGTCCAACTAATCTATACTATAATAAATCTGTAAGAGGTCGCTGTCTGTACATGGAATAAATTTAAGTGAAAACCATTTCTAGAGGTCTTTAATACGATATAGAACCCAAAATAATGGTTTTTAGAAATCTTTTCTGTTTGTCTGTTTGTCTGTTTGTCTGTTTATCTGTTTGTCTGTTTGTCTGTGTGTTTGAAAACGCTAATCTCAGAAACGGCTTATCCAATTTGAATTTAATTTTTACTGATGTGTTGTGAGAAACTTCACTTAACATTTAGTGTTTATTTTATGTAAATCGGTTTACGAATAAAAAAGTTATGTCAATTTAAAACTACGCAGTATTTATTCTGTGTTCGATAAGTGTTAATAAGATAAGTAACATAGTTGAATTGATTGAAACTAAACATGTTATGGTCTGTAAAATGTATATCTTTGTTATGTATTTTTTATTGGTTATGTGTGTACCTATGTTATTTGATACTATACAAATCTATATCTCTATATCTATATATACTTATATAAAAACGAAAGGATGCTCTCTCACTCATCTATTGAATAAACATCGTAAAGCCTAAACTGCTAAAGATACGAATATGATTTTTACTAGGGGTTCCTTTTATGACGTAGACG
This sequence comes from Spicauda simplicius, assembly GCA_949699795.1. NCBI lineage: Eukaryota > Metazoa > Arthropoda > Insecta > Lepidoptera > Hesperiidae > Spicauda > Spicauda simplicius. Next base: position 12,171,239 of record OX453063.1, read on the forward strand.
TCAGTTAAGAATAAATTTTCTGACCCCCCCCCCCCCAAATTTAACCCAAATAGGAGATGTAAGTTTGTATGAAAGTCAGTCAATTTTGAGGTCACCTCAATAAAATTTAGTATTTCGCTTTGATTTTTATGTTGAAACATCGTTTTAAACCGACTTCCAAATAGGAGGAGGTTATCAATTCGTGTGTATTTTTTTTTTTTTAATTTTATATTTGTTACTCGATTTCTCCGCACTGGGTGAACGGATTTGGATGATTTTTTTTTTTCATTTGAAAGGTAGTGCGTGTCATGGGGTCCCATTTGTTTTTAGTTCACTTTTGACAGTGGCATCCATAAGAAAAGCGCATAAGTCTGATATTTGCATTAACGATGTGCGCGATAAATAGAGGAATAACTCAATTTCCCGCCAACCGATTTTGATGATTTTTCTTTTATTTGAAATAATGTACTTCAAGGGTACTCTGATGAGTTTGATACAGTTCTGATCATAGGATCCATATCTAAGCTGTAGGAGTCCAATTGGATGGAATGTAGAATGAGATTACTAAGCAGATGTTTCCTAAAAAAATTGACCTTCAACTCTTCAATCCTGATGATGCAGGGGTACTGCTAGCTTGAACCGTAGAAGTAAGTCAATTTGTTTTTATGGATATATAATAAGATTGTTAAACAAATTCATGGGACAAAAATTTAATCTTCAACTCTTCAACCCTGATGATGTAAGGGTATTTCAAGACTAAACCGTAAGAGTTGGCTATTTGGTACTTACGGTTATGTAATACAAATACCAAGCAAAGATATACAGTAAAAAATTTGACCTTCAACTCCTCAACCCTGATGATGCAGGGTTACTTCAAGCCTAAGCCATAGAAGATGGCCATTTAGTGCTTTTGGGTATGTAATATGATTACTAAGCAAAGACACAAAATGAAAATTTCGACCTTCAACTCCTCACCCCTGATGATGCAGGATACTGCTAGCCTAAACTATACGAGATGGGCATTTGGTGCTTTAAGGTATTTAATATAATTACTAAGCAAAGACACATGATGAAAATTTTGACCTTAAACTCTTCAACCCTGATGATGCAGGGGTACTTCAAGCCTAAGCCATAGAAGTTAGCTATTTATTGATTTCGGGTATGTAATATAATTACTAAGCAAAGACACAAGATGAAAATTTCGATCTTTAACTCCTCAAGCCTGATGATACAGGGTACTGCAAGCCTAAGTCATAGGAGTTGGCCATTTAATGCTTTCGGGTATGTAATATAATTACTAAGCGAAGACACAAGATGAAAGTTTTGACCATCATCTCCTCAACCCTGATGATGCAGGGGTGCTTCAAGCCTAAGCCATAGAAGTTAGCTATTTAGTGCTTTCGGGTATGTAATATAATTACTAAGCAAAGACACAAGATGAAAATTTCAATCTTCAACTCCTCAAGCCTGATGATGCAGGGTACTGCAAGCCTAAGCCATAGGAGTTGGCCATTTAATGCTTTCGGGTATGTAATATAATTACTAAGCAAAGACACATGATGACAATTTCGACCTTAAGCTCCTCAGCCCTGATGATGCAGGGTACTGCAAGCCCAAGCTATAGAAGTTGGCTCGCAAGTGCTTACGTATAAGTAATAAGAATACTAAGCAAAGACACGGGATATTTTTTTTACCTTCAACTCCTCCCTGATGATGCGGGATAGTGCAAGCCTAAATTATAAAAGGTAGTCACATAATGCTTACGGTTGTATTTAGTATATATTATAAGTTTAATGACAGCTCATTAAACTGAAATGTGATTAATAAATTAAACTTTAATTTATCAAACCTGATAATCTAAGTACACAACCTACTTAAGCCTTATGAGTTTGGTACTTATTGATTACAATACATTACAACCCGTTGAGAGAACATTATGAGGAAAGTGTCACTTTGAATACCTAAATCCTGAAAATGCAGGAGTATTGTCATGTTATTGTTAAGAGTTGGATTTAGCTGTAGCTTTTTAAACAGGATGGGTTAGGTTAGGTTGGAACATAAAAGAAAACATAAAAAATAAGCGAGCAGGGTGCGGCAGCGCCCTGCGAGCGGCTGCGCCCTGTTCGTATGAATTGTAAAAGTGTTTTAATTATGTCTTCTGCTTTACAAAGAACAATGCGGGATTTACGCACACAAATAGCCCGATGCACCTCTTAAAAGATCTTATATTTGGCCACATAAAACAAAATATGAACTTAGAATATATGTCGCTGTTCAGTGATATTCCAATTTTCTAATGATTTACTTCAAGTAGATAATAGTACTTTGTTATCCGGAAAAGTTAAAATCAATCTTTATATCGATACGCCTTCGTTTAAATGTGGAGGAGTTGGTTGAAAAGGTATATCCCGATATTGTTAATACAACCAACACTATAAACAAAAGACGGCAATATACCCACCCACCAATGAACGTGTCGATAAAAAAAAATGATTTTTTTTTTTCAAAATTTAAAGCAGCGTCACAGATGTACTATTCGGTAGACACAGTCATTGAGATGGAGGAAGGAGTACATTATCCAACAGAATTTTTGTATTCCTTAATGCCTTCCGGAACTCCTGAACACAAATTAATATTAAACGTAGGTTTACCTGTAATCTTACTTAGAAATTTGAATCCGCCAAAATTACTTCAAATAGTATTTTGCAATTCGGAAAAGTTTAAATCAATCTTTATAATCTATACGTTTTGGTTCAAATGTGGAGGTGTTGATTGAAAAAAGTATCCCGATATTGTGAATTAGACCACTAAGAATGTAAATTGGTTCAAAAAAGCGATTTACAGTATTAGAATTCGTCTAATTAAAAAAAAAATACATAACAATACGTTCCTACCCACAAATACACACTTTAAATTCGTTTTTTCACTCTGTGTTTGACCAGGTAATCCTTGGGCGGCCAAACCGATATTAATGTTACTACTTTTTATCATATAATTCCCACGGTGTCGAGATTTGCGCGAGAAATACTTTGTGACACGTTGATTTGCACGCGGGCAAAGCCGCGGGTACAGCTAGTAGTATATTATTTTCGTTAATTCAATTAGCAAACGAGCATACTGTCCACTTGATGGTAAGTGGTCACTGCCGCCCATGGACATTGGTGAGCAACTTCAAATAGAACATGGGTTCTATCTGAAATCAATCACAGATGCGTTGCTACTCCCGAGGACTATGATGGTCGCCTCATATAAAAGTGCGCCGGCAATCGATGGAAGGGTTTCCATCGAAACGCAAGAAATGCTTCACGTTAGAAATAGGTGTGGCGGTGGTACTTCCCCGGTCAAACTACGATGGTCCTACCACCTTCGGGTAGAAAGAATGATAATTTTATCCTTACTTTATATAGTTTTCATTATTCTTGGCGGTCACGAAAATATTTATTATGGCAATACAAATAAGTTACGGACACTGTTTGTTGATTCGTGAAACACCATTATGAAGAATAACATATTAAAAAATTATGAAGATTAAATTTAATATCCTTTACAGATAAACAACAAAAAACAAATACGTTTAGGTCGTGCTCCAGCCACCAGCGTTTGTTTGTTAATTCTCGGTACACATTATTTGTAATACAGAATAATGCATAATTAAATCAATACAATTAATCATCAACTTGCGTAGCTACTGTACGTCGATATAAAACTCTTACATTTTCCAACAATGAGTGTTAATGGGTACCAAAACATATTTTAACGTCACGAGAAGCTACGTCATATAGGTAAGTATTTACTTACATTGTTTATTGAAAATATTGTCGCAATATAGTTGGGTAAATATAATTAAACAAGAAAAAAAACAATATAGAAAAATGATATGAAGTCATGTTTAATATAAAGAAACCATCTTGTTCTCTAGCCTGTTAATGATTTCCTTTTTCAATTTAGTAAAACATATGTATAAACATAACCAAAAAAGCCATTAAAGTCGAGAAAATTGTTCGACCTTGGCTCGTTGCAAGTAGAGCACTACCATAAACGCTCCGCCTTCGGATATGTACATTATAAATATCGATTTAAGCTAGACTTGCAACGAATTTGCATTCATCAACTAAATATTTGGTTTTTAGCCTATTTGGCTATACATTTGTATTTGGTAGAGTTCTTAAGATGTTTTTGTCTTTCAGATTATTGAAAACAAATATGTTATATTTGTTAGGCTACTATTAAAGCATTAGGTATTGCAGATTAAAGGTATATTGTCATTAATACTTATAGTAATCAAATACTGTATTAGAAAAACTCGGCCCTATGCCGATTACGACGTATTTGAATTGTACAAAGTAATTTCAAGCCGACATTAACTGAAAGGTAACTGCTTTTTCGCGTTGGTGCATCTCCACAAACCACGTTATTTGGTAGCGATAAGAGCGCGCTGGAATGTAAAAAGTTATGCGTCAAGCGCTTGCCGAATATTCGGATAGTCGGCAAAGAAGCCTGCATAATATTCTGCATTCGGCCTATATACTGATTAGGCAGAGTGTACTGTTCGTTGTAGGCATGTCATATTACATTTTTTTTCAGTAAAGCTCTACACATTGTACATAAATTTTCTTTTTCTTTCCTTCGTATAATCAAGCCTAAGCACAGGTTGATAATATAATAGGTACGGTCGAACGTCAGCGACGCTTGCTTGTATGGGTAGTGAATAATAGTTTTGGTTAATGAGAGTGTAATGTTATTCAATGGTGATGTTTTGTTGTATCAAAATTAGCTGCATGACGCAGGAGGCTCGGAGGCGCAAGTGGTCCTTGTTATTACAGCTGGGCCACGGCTGGCAACTGTGCTCAGTGGAACGTTGTAAACTGGTGACTCATTACACGAAAACAAGACGCTTCAGGGAAAGTACTGTCAAATAACTAACGTCCATAGCGTCCATCGAGAAGAAGCAGGGAGGGCCAGCTGTATAAATAACAAGATGAAGAAAAACGTGTTACTATGGATTTTACCGTACGGCGTCATCAAAAAGGGCCTTAGAAGTGTAAAAACCAACGATCCACTTATCAAATGTCTCTCCGCTGGTTAACGGTTCACGCCCTTATCCTAAGGTTCCGTTTTGCAATTGATTCATACATGACATATGGTCATCGACGTTTCTCGCGTAAGTCGTAACGTACCACGTGCGAAATAGATTAGCAATTCCCATAATTGTGACGCACGATGTACCGGAAGTAAGGGCTTTTAATCTAAATTAACGCCATAAAGGGAAACAATGAATTCTCAGGACCCGTTGTTTACGATCCGATGCGTCGAACGTAAATGTGTAATTGTAAACGTCCAAAAACACGAATTTGTATGGCATTTGTAAGCAAATGAACAAAATACTTGACAATGGGCTGTTACCTGACAGGAAACGGGCGTGCAAGAATGCCGTCTCTCCTTACCGAAACATAGTGTAAACAGCCGGTCGTAACACTTGGGATGTAACAATGTTTAATATATTGAGATGTTAATGTACAGAATTCGTTTAATTAAAAATAATTGTTTTAATAACAACGTCATACATTGTAGCAACAACGACAGTAGAGTCTCTATTTGTTCGAATAGTTTTTAAGCACCTACATATTTGATACCTAATAGGTCATGTTTCCCTAAAAGTCATGTATCTACTGTTTGACACATATTTACACAATAATATGAGATAGGAGCTATCTACAGTCATTCACAAACTATTAAACGAATTCCATCCATCTATAACCTTTGGTAACATTTCCTTCAGACGACTTTAAGTAAATAAGATCATAGATAAAAAGGGAGCAGGTACTTAAGATTATCCACATACACTCATACCCTGCTACCTCTTACAAGTTAAACCAAACTAGAGAAACTTATGAGGCAAATATAAATGAAGAGTTGACTCCACAGTCGAGTCACAACGGGTTCTACCACGTATCAATACAAGTACCTATATATAAAATGTTATAGAACTATAATATAAGCTGAGCAAATCCGGATCCTGCCGCCAATTTCCTTCTATATTTTCCTCTCTATTTAATAAAAATAAAATTTCCGACAGTAACATGCGAGTTTCTCAACGAACTGAGACACGAAACGGAATCCTTTGTATCAGATTTCATTACAAAGAGTAATAGCCGACCACTTGGAGGATAATCAAAGCGAAACGTGGTTTAGTCGTACATTTCGGGGTCGAATGTTAATAATATCAGCAAGCGGAAACCCACACTCGCGAATACAAAATAACATCGGAGTGTGGTCCAAAGCGGAACTCCAACAGGCCATAGCTGGAGGATAATCGTGTCCTCGACAAGTGAAGTAACTCAATAGCGTTATGACTATATAATTATGATCAGGACCTGTTGTACTGTGGCTTTAGCAAAGCGCTTTTAGCCATGTCGTTTGATACATTTGTGATTTATCTACTAAGTCAACGGGCAGATGAATGGCGGTGAGACGGATAACTGCTAGTATATTTTTTTTATATTTCCTTTCAATTATAATTTTCTCAGTTCTATAAATGAAATAAGTTATAGACACCAGATGAGCGGCATGCTGTAAAAATAGCAGGTAAGTAGATAGGTTGTGTACATAGCTTTTGCCGTTTGCAGTGCCCGAATGGACGCGAGAATATCGGCTCCGATTTTTATCATTATATTGCAGTAATCTGGACTTCAAAATATCCCATAGGGATGTGCCGCTAGCCCGAACTTTTCTCCAACGATGTCTGAATTATTCACAAAACTACTACCGGTCGGGATTAGGTAACGGAGTACCACTACGCTGACCAGTACATGAAGTGATACATAACACCACATTAGAATTTGGAAATATACATAGGTATATAAGTATTTGTTTTGGTCAATTGACAAACGGACATGGTGTATCATGACATATCTAGTTGTAACATAAAAGGCAAGCCATGGCAACAAAGATTGACAACAAAGCTGGAAATGTTGATCACAAAATTTACTTTCTCTGAGTAATAAGTTATTTATGTTTTCCACATTTGCGCCTCAAGTAGACGCAAATGTGGAAAACATTGAACTGTTTTTCAAGTTAGTCAAATTACACATTTTATATGAATCATGGGGCTATTAAACCATATGGTTTAATAACGGTATCTAAAATTACGCCAATGACACTAAATACGGAAATGCTAGTATGTGACAAACGGTCACCTCTCTAAAGACTGAAAAATAAATATTCTTGAAAATGAGTGAACATTAAAACAAAGTATTTAAATGAAATACACTACGTATATAACTTAATTCGGTTTTATGTGTCTTATACGCGAAAATACTGCGTCATTAAAATCTGTAAACAATATCTGTAGGTGACGGTCAATAGTCTACACAAATGTAATTTAAAAAACCGTTTATCATAATACATGTAACAGATTTGTTAGGTATTTCCGAATAGCGTCTTGATAAGGATTGGGAGTTTTAAAGAAGAAAAACCCAGCTGTAGGCACGTCATAATATAAATGTTAGATAATTAGGAAAGTCATATATGTCAAATGTGAACAAGGTATTCATAATGATATACCTACCACGGTGTTATGAAATGTAAAAAAAATAAGTTACTTAAGTTATTAATTTCCATTAAATATTTATTCCTAGCAATAATAAAAGTTCGGTAAAAGATTATTTTTTGTTGGGGTTCAACGTTTGTTTTGTTCCGCTAAAGATAATTTTGATTACAACTGCACAAAGTAGGTACGGAAGGTACAAATTGTTTGTGCCAAAAATCAGTAAGACATACTTTGAATAAATGAAATACATTACTTTGAAGCGATTTAATTAAAATTCAGGATACGTCGCGGTAAGGAAGTCATCATGTTTTCAATGATCGACACCTATATAATAACGGGTTCGGGTCCCCAATTTACTGTTTTTACTCAATGCTCGTTCGTTAACAACTGGTAAGTAAACTCTAAATTTACTCAGCCCTATGGTCATAAATACGCAATGCATCGCCTGGACATGAAGAATTTCACCATCTACACGCCAATCGGTCGATCATCGATCGATAGTAGAATTAATCATTCGTCGTCGTCATCGATCATCGATAGTTCTAATATCGATTAATTGTCTATCACTTTTCTCGTCTCGTCAACCCATTATTGTCCTACTGCTGGGCACGGGTCTTCTCTCAGAATGAGAGAGTTTAGGCCATAGTCCACCGCGCTGGTCAAGTGCGAATTAGGGGACACTATACTATCTACTATCATTATTTATCGATCTGTATATCGAACAACCAAAGCCACCGCACAAAATAAGCTCGACGATATAAATTCTGATGATTATATGACCCTAGATCTTAGTATCAGAATGTCTAGAACAGAACGGAAGTGCTCGAAAACCGGATACCCGATACCGATCGCGATGACCTGCTCAAGTGTCATTAGCATCGTAGCAGGTAAACCTTAACCGTGTAATTATCCTTCACCGGTCGACTAGGCTTACTTAAAGGAACAATAGAACATGTTAACGAGTGTGTCGCCTAACTTTCCTCAAATCGGCGTGGATTACGACATCGTAACATCTTGCCAAGGCGCATCTCAGCAAGGCTACGACGTGCGTCACGTTTCACATTATTCAAAAATTGTTTCGACATTTTCAAACCCAAATTTATCGACTTCTGGGCTGATACTCTAGCCATTAATATTTATTCGCGTTTTTTGTCCCTAAAAGGCTATTTTACAATGGTCAACCTGTTGTTACATAACAATTGTTTAATTTTACACACTTGGCACTAAAATTCGCGATGTTTAGAAAATCATGGTTGTACTTCCAAAGACCTCGTCCAAGGCCGAGCTGGATGCTTACGACTTGCGCAAATACAACATTCACCTGTGAATTTTAACTGAACTTAAGTGCTAATTCTTTTATCGAAAGCTTATGTGACTATTCATAATAATAGTAATACCTGTTAAACCAGTATTGCGTATAATTTTAATCTTATTTACTTTATTCAATAATTCGCTACAATACAAAACGTTTCGTATTATATGAAACATTACTTCATTAATTTATAATAAAACTAGCTGTACCCGCGGCTTCGCCCGCGTAAAAATGAGTATATCGCAAAGTTTTTCCCGCAAAAATCTTGATCCCGTTGAAATTATATGATAAAAAGTAATCTATAATTATGTTATTTCACAACCTTTTCTATAGTGCAAGTCCTATCCAAATGAGTTTGGCCGCTCGGCTGGCGATTACCCGGACATACAAAGAGTGAAGAAACGAATTTAAAGTATGTATTTGTGGTTAGGATCATAATTGTTATGTTAAAATATTTTAAAAATTAGACAAATTAGAATTTTAAAATTAGACGATTGTGAACCGCCTTTCTTTGAATTATTTAACAATCTTAGTGGTCACATAATACCAAGAAGCATCTTGTAAACCAAATCCTCCTCCACATTTAAACCAAAACGCATCGATTACAAAGATTGATTTTAACTTTTCCGCAGTAGGTATATTTAAAAGTTCTCAGGGTGATGCTGCAGGGTGAAGTGCAATGTTTGTACTGGTCTAGTACAAAAAGACGCTACTCTTACAAACTCATTTAACATTCGTATCCTACTCAACACTGGACACTATCAAGTGGTCAGATTACTCTAATAATGCACACGCATCGGCGGCCGGCTTGTATTAGCATGCGCGAGCGACACGGTTACCTACCCCTGCCGAGAGACACATCGCGATCTTTATTATTTTAAATCTCTAATATCTTTAAAAGTATTTATTTGATGCATATAGTGTACCATGTCCACCAATTCGCACTTGGCCAGCGCGGAGGACTATGGCCTAAAGTCTCTCATACTGAGAGAAGACCCGTGCCCAGCAGTGGGACGATAATGGGTTGACGACGCATATAGTGTAAAAGCTAAGGAATGCATTTATTTATATAAGGATTAATACCGAACAGAAGAAAACACACTCGAAATTAACGTAATATTTTTAGTTGAAATATGGAACATAAAAAAAATATTGTGACTTAACCATAAGTTATGGAGATATACTATCGCGGATTGATTTTATATTTAAGGTTGCAATTCAGTGTTTCGTAGCCCTTGACGGAATTATTAGTATTCAACATCAACATTTAATTTATCGATAGACTTCGCAGTTGTTTTGTAAATAACGCCACCTATTCGATGTAATTCCACATATCATTCAATGTAATTCAACATAGTAGTGGATAGATGGCGCAAGTTTAACTAATATATAACTCATCGGTAATTCCTCGTAATTTTATAATGTGGGTAAATTAAATCAAATTTATATCACATCTATTTGTATGTCAATTAATTGTTATCAATTTATATGTATTATTACTGAACGAACTCACAATGACGTCCAGGCGAAATGGCCAATATGATGATTGTCGTTTGCATTGGAATAAAACAAAATTCGCGACATACCTAGTTTTACGGATATAGGTATGTTGTCGACTCAAAATCAATATTTTTTAATGTTTTATTATTCAGATAAGTTTTAAATAAAGACTATCGTACCCCTTGACGGAATTTTAATAGCGTACCCTTTGACGGAAATTACATAATTTGAAATCTTTAATATCTTTAAACGTATTTAATTGATTCATCAAGTGTAAAAGACAATTTTTGATTTATATTAAAATTACGAAGTTAACGAATGCATTTATTTACATAAGGATTAATACTGAACAGAAGACAACAGACTCGAAAATAACATAATTTTTTTAGTTAAAATATGTAACATATAAATAATTATTGTGAGTTAACCTTATGAGATATAGATATGCTATCGCGGATTTATTTTATATTTATGTTTGCAATCCAGTGTTTCGTAGCCCTTGACGGAATTATTAGTAATTCAACATCAACATATAATTTACTTCGTAATTGTGTTGTAGATAACGCCATCTATCAAATGTTCATTCAACGTAATTCAACAGAACAGAGATAGCGCAAGTATATACCTAATATTTAACTCATCGGGAATTCCTCGTAATTATAATCTTACATTTCGCATTATAAATACATGAATACATAAAAACATGAATTATAAACCCATAATAAGGATAAATTAAATCAAAGAACAATGCCCACTTCCGATACACTTGAAAACTTGGTATATTGTCTCATAATCATTTTTAAAATTTGAACATAACGAAGATAAAAATAACCGAATAGGTATATTATAGCTCTCATGTCGTGCTCAGTATCGATTTACTCCGCGGAACTGACAGTGTCAAATGTCAAATGAAGAAAAACCGTTTCAGTTGTGTACTCAGTTCATACTACATACATGCGATTTGATTTTGATTGATTTGAGATTTGAATGGATTTGAGAATGTCAATATTTTTTTATTATTCTAGATAGCATGCATATATACTGTTATAGAAATCTTTTAAAAAAGTAAAAAAAATATAAAGAATTACTTGAAAGAATAATGAAAAAATAATTATTCAAGTAGCAATGCGTTAAATGGAACGTAGTGACGTGAAATGATAGTTGAGTTGCGTTCAAAACATGTAATTCGTTAAACTTTTACCTTGTTTAGCATATACAAATAATCAAATAACTTTATTTCCTGCGTTCCTTTTAATTTAGTAGCTGCATTTTAAGAATTTTACATCACTATACACGATCAGGTGCAAAATGGACATCCATCTTTATATCACATCTATTTGAATGATAACTAATTGTTATCAATATATATGTATTATCTGAACGTACTCACGATGACGTCCAGGCGAAATGGCCAATAATGTCATGTCATTTGCATTGGAATTTAACAAAATTCGCGACATACCGAGTTTTACGGATATATGTTGTCGACTCAAAATCAATATTTTTTTACGTTTTATTATTCACCTATGTTTTTAATCAAATCTATCATACCACTTGACGGAATTATTAGTACATCTCTTTGTCAAAAACGAACTACCATACAAATATTTATGCTCGATTTTAACATTTTCAACCCATTTTTTGAAATAAAAAGTAGCCTATAATGGATCCCAAGGTCACCACTATCTGTGTACACAATTTCATAAAAATCGATTCAGTAGTTTTGGCGTGAAAGAGTAACAGACAGACAGACAGACAGACAGACAGACAGAGTTACTTTCGCATTTATAATATTAGTAGGGATCGTAGCAGTATCGTGCAATTAATCTAATATTCATTATATATAACGCATAATTTGTTAAGTCTTTTGAAAGAAAAACATAAACCGATCACAAAGATATATTCCTTTGAACTCCTTAAACAAAACTTTATACTTGTTTTTCTTGTCTAAGAAAATGTTCCTAGTCCTTTCCATATCGCCAGAAAACCCCATAAATATGTTTACATTACCTTTCAGGTATAAGTGCGTACGAGGATAGACCGAGAGCTGTATAGACAAAAAGTACAATATTTTTAATAGATTAAAGTACGAATTGTGCATGCAGTCGCCGTCTTTGGACGTTTGCAACCAGCATCGTCTAAAAACGTTCTTTTCTTGATGTGGAATATAGAGACATTGCCACGCCTGATTAAGATGCATTGCCACAAATGTAAGTCAATCGACATCCACTCTCTATCATCATAACTTAGAAATTGGTGAAGGCATGCTATCCGTCCAAACGATAGTTTTATAAAATGAAGTAGGTATGTTTTTAAGTCGGAAACTGTTTGTCTTTTGTTTTTTATAGAATATGTTTTACGTAATAAGTAATTACAGGTCAAATGACGAGTACGGTTTTAAAGTTTAATTGCAATTGTTGTTTTTATTATGGCGAGGTTAATGCAAATGTCAAGCGTAAAATTGAATTACAGTAACTAAATAAATGAGAGACTGGTATTTTGCCCATCAAACCCATTATTATAAGGCTCACTTATACCACGTATTGAAGCTGTTATGATATGATATAACACGTGTCAGCTACTTAAATTTCATTGTTAGTAGAGAAGTTTATAAGTTCAAATACTATAGTTATTAATTAAACAGTCAAATCAGAATTTAGGCCACTATTAAAAGACCTCAATAGTAGAAGTCAACATATAATATCCATGAATTTAGTCAAAATATATATGAATTATCAGAAGAAAAAAAAACAGAATAAAAACTGTATTAAAACAAAAACACTTCTTTGAAAAAAGATCCAATTACCGCCTTAGCGTCCCGATCACTATACAGTTTTAATAAAGATTCAAAGGGGAACCAACCTGTCCATTTGAGTGACAAACATCGTCATGATATATGTAGTCATATAAACTATGTATTTTGTGCAAATTTCTGTATATTTTATTGGAGATTTTTTTTCTTAAAATTGACATTTGATGTCATCTTATCCGTGCTATAATTAGCCTCAGTGGTGGGCTACCACTAAAAGTAGTCTTTATGTTACTAATGTTTTCTTAGTGCTCATATTAAATCATCTATACATAAACTTGAGCTTGCTTTTGTACTCTTACACTGATCACTCAGAAACTATTAATTTGTTTCCAAATACGATAAAAACATGTGAGCTAATCGTCAAGTAGCTCCCAATCTGCGCCTCGTGTTAACGCCACTACTTTGGTTGTAAAGACATTTTTTACTATCATTCCATATGGTATTATTATGTAAAGTCCTTATTTCGAATGTAGAATTTCGTAACAAATAGTGTTTATAATTCAGGGAAAACATCTCCAGAAATTCAATCACCCATTGTAAAACTCCCCTCGTGTATTTTGATTATGTAACACGTGCACTTGTCGCGTCCTTCAAATAAGTTACGTAATCCTCTCCGCGGTGGGTGGCCATTTATACTAAAATATACCCGAGAGCTATGTTAACTTTTAAAGGAACAACTACTTAAATAGCGTTTAGTTTGATGGATGTCGGGTAAACGGATAACCTTCAAACCAATATAATCCTCATATCTAGCAATTCATATCCTATTTTGATTCGATGACACGTATTTATTACCATATTTTTATCAGGTGACTTGCAAGTTCTTTTGGTACAACACTTCAATAACGAATAACGAATTTAAGAACATGTTGTATATTTCATTTATAACGCGACCATCTAGAGTCTAGATTTTAGTCTACGGGAGTAGCACTGCGTTTATAATTGACTGTAATAGAACTATTGCTCAATAGAAAGTTGCCAACCGATGTCCAATTTAAAAGATCCATGTAATGGAATGCCTCGGATAAGTATTGTCTCCCTTACCACACTTACCAAATCAGAACGCAATAGCGCCTAAAACAGGATTTTTAGCAGATATTGCTGAAGCCTTCGGAGTCAAACCATGAAAATTTCTACCACTTTTAACATATATATTCATTAAATCCGGGTTTCTCAAACTTTCTGCTCCACGTACCTCTGTTAAAGTGTCCTAGTAACATCGAACCTAAAATATTAAGTCCCTTAACTAATTGAACTTCCCTCTCCCAAGCAATAAAATTGACTGTTGAGGAAAATAATGTTTTAACTTCAATAAAAAGTAACAATAACGTGCCAAAAGAAATGTATTTTACTACTATTAATGTGATTGGTGTGCTTGTTTGTTGTCACAAATGGAGTCAATTTTAGGAATATTCTGTATTTTTATTACTTAAATCTTGTCGCGAACCCCCTGCCATCGAATGGCGAACCACTAGCGGTTCGCGTACCTCACTTTGCGAATCCTACATTAAATAATAGGTACGTGATCACATAAGTACGTGGCGCCATCTCTTATCGGATACCGGAAGGTCGTCGGATGCATACAATAACAATTTACTGCAGCTGCACTGCTTGTACAGTTTAACACTACAACTGCCTTTCAATACATGAACTCTACTGCCTTTGGATACAACATTTTTATTCGACATAATTTTAAAGTTCATATGATGCAATAGTCTTGATTTGATTAACACTATGACTTTGAAATATGCGTTTTTTGATGCGGTCATAGGGGACTACTAATACGTAGAGTCGCATAAATGTTTTACTCATACACGTAAGCTTTTTCCACAAATAATATAAAATCACCAATTCGCACTTGGTGGACAATTTGCGGTGGACTATGGCCTAAAAACTCTCTCATTCCAAAAGAAGACCCGTGCTCAGCAGTGGGACAATAATGGATTGATGATGAATATAAAATATTTTTACATATTATACAATTTTTGACCGACTAATGCATAAATAGCACATAACTCCCAAATAAGATAATAACAATAATTGAAACTAGAATAATTAACCAGTAATATTACTCTAATGCTACTGTAGAGACTTGCTACTGGTACGTTGATGACAACCTGATGCTGCAGGCATTAGCTTAAGGTATCTAGTTAAAACAGTTTATGTACATAAATATACAACATTATTACAAAGCTTTTGAAAATAAATTCCGGTTCCTCGCCAGTATCTAATTTAAAAAGATGACCCATTATAATAGTGCGTGTGCGTTGCATAGTGATCAGGGGTGACGTCACGATTAGATGACATGGAATGTTTTCGTTGTCACAAATGGCATAGCATTTTGGGATCACGGAAATACATCGGTCGTGTCGCATGTCGTGAGCACGCGTATGGCTTACGACCCAAATGAGTCTATCCGGCTCGCGTGCGTACTTCGATTGATAAATAGTTATTATCAGTAATATACTTACTATACTATTTAGAAACTATAGTTAATGCACATATGCTCAGAATTTGTTGTATCTGTTATAAAATATAGGTAACGTTAACTAAAAAAAGAGCAAAAAAATGTGTAGGTACATAAAAAAATGGGTAAAATTGATTTACCAGCTCTATTAGGCCAAATCTAGGTCAGTATTTTTACAGTCATTTAGGGAGTAGTATTTTTTAGTTAAATGTCATTAATGATGCACATTATTAATGTCGCTATTATAATCAAATTATATGCACTAAGAAAGGTGACGCACGTCATTATAAATGAAAACATATTAATCAGAAATTTTACAAATTTAGTTCTGAGAGAAGTATTGTTATAGTAATTAAAATTATGTTCTATAAAGCAAAGGAAATATTATAATACATTCTACAACCCCTGCTTATAAACAACTAGCTGAACCCCGCAGCTTTGCGCGCTTTAAAAAAATCCATGTAACGATTGTCCCGTGGTAGTAAGATATTTTCCCACAGTAAAAAGTAGCCTATATGTTAATCCAGAATGTCAGCTAACTCCCTACCAAATTTTATGAAAATCGCACCAGCCGTACAGAAGTAACAAATATACACACTCACAAACTTTCGCCTTTATAATATTAGTATATTAAAATATTTATTATAAGTAGTAAATAACCAGAAGCCAATTAATTTTTTTCTGGAATTTGTTTCGTTTTATAATAATTATTATCAAATACGGATACTTTACAACAGTGCATACATGCAATAGTTCAAGATCGTCCATAAGTTACTCGGATAAGGCGTAAACAAGCCGTAGTACAGAAAACGGCTTCTTTACAACAGCCTTCATTACCTATTAGATGAGAACATACTTAGTAAAAAGGGAAGTGTTTTGTATTACACTATGTCAGGGGTAGCGAACATTTATTTATAATAATAATAACGTGCTATAAAATGTATATCGATGAAATAAATTAGACTTTTCCTATAAGTATTTAGAAATAGTAAAGCTAATAATTCTAAACTCTTTACATTTTACAAATTAGTACATCTTGCAATATATCATTCATACGCGTTATACGAATTATTAACATTAGTTTGACTTTTGATAACATTACATGACAACGGAGTCGTCAGTCAAACGTTTTCTAATCGAATCTTTAACGTTGTTCATAATTAAAAATCGCTCGCAGGCATAAGTAACTTGTTTATCTGATTGAAGTAGACACAAGAAAAACTTCACGCTAGAAATGTGGCGGTGGTAATTTCCCGGTCGAACTACACTGGTTCTACCACCGACCAAACTGAACTGAAAATATTGTGGCGCACCCAAAATAATGTGTCGCGTGCCATTGGTTCGCTATCCCTGCACTATGTATTGCGTTTTTCTGTTACAAGTGTCGCGTATAGTTAGTTGTGTTGCTGTAATAAGTCATTCTATTCTGAATCCTTTATTTAAGCCGTATATATATATAATTATAATTATAAGGGCACACTATAATTTCGGTTTATATACGAAAAATATGGCGCAAAGCGCCCCACGCTTTTTCACAATATTTTTTTGCAATATATTTCATTACTTATTATTTTTAGCTTATTTCAAAATTATTTTTACTTCTTAGCTTTGCGTGTTTTTTACTATTTTTATTTTTAATAACTTAGTTAATAAAGATTTTACGCACTAAAATACAATAATTTTAATTAATTATTAGGCAGTTTTTATGTTGTTTTATTTATGTGTTTAAATAAGAAATTTATACATATGCCTAAATTGATTTCGAACTTGAATTTCCCTCTCTGTCAACATGCTTTGTCGACTAATTTTATGGCGCATGATCGATTTAATAATGTCTATTATAAATTGCCACTAAATTTACCGTTGATTGGGTTTCGTACATTAAAAAGAGCTAAAGATAGCGAGCTATCTCTGGGTGACTAGGTACCGTTAGATCTTATCAAAAACTATTAAGTATCTACTTTGGTTGTTTGGCCTTTTGATTAGTTAACCAATCGCTGATTTTAGCTTAGATAATATGAAAAAGCGTGTTCTTTACAATGATGTCCAATAACTATATCTTAATGCTAGTATTGATCCCTTCACTCCAAAATTAGGATGTTTACTGTTAATTAGACTGCCAAAAGGATAATAATCTAAACACTGTCAAGTAAATGAGGAAATCTTTTTGACAGCTGAGTGTATAATCAGTATCTAATTATTAAGTACTTGACTAAGTATTAATATAGATAATAAACTGTCTCAAATTTCAGCAAAATTCGACCAGTAGGTAGTTTCTGCGTGAAAGTACCAAACGCATAATACATCTTCACGAGCTATCGTGTTGATAAAATAATAAAATTTAGCACGGGAACATTAGTTTCAATAGCAGCAACATTCAATACTTATTATGACGTATACAACTACATAAAGATTTATCCAAAGTACCCGCTTAATATTCCTACCGATATCAGTTTATTTGTAGCTATCCTAATGTCAAAACTCGAACCGCAACAACGCTAATTGCTTTCATTATCACCTAGACTGGTTCTAACCAGCCAACGTGGGTGGATAGTGATAAAACATGAGATAAAACGAATGTACGTATAGGTTAAAACTTGAATGAATGAAAAAGTTGTTTTTCACAATAAGTAAGTAGAAATATAGCATACACATTTGAGTTGATTTTTATAAGATTCCAATGGAAAATGCGCATGCAGTCTATCAGACGCAGTCACTGCAGTCCATCGATATCTGTAAGCATCTTTATGTAGCACAGTGGTTCTAGTATGCGGTAAAAGGGTGTGGTTGCCGGCACACTTTTATATGAGGCGACCATCATAGTCCTCGGGAGTAGCAAAGCATCTGTTGACTTCAGGTGGAACCCATGTTCTGTATGAAGTTGATTACAGATGTCCATAGGCGGCAGTATCTATTTACCACCAGGAGAACTGCATGCTTGTTTGCTACTTCAGTCAGATAAAAAGTTCCCTGTAAAGTCAATGACAGATGTGTTGCTAGTCCCGAGGATTAATATAGTCGCCTCATATTAAAATGAGCTACAGATAAGGTAACCATATGTCTACACAAAACATCAAGAACTATCTTACGCTAAAATTAGACGTTAAGATGGTACCTACGTGATCGAACTATAATCATTCTATTTTGTAAGATCTTGTATATATGAAAAATATCTGTTTTGTATCAAGTATGTATTTAATCAGTTTTTTTAGAAAGTACTAGCTGACCCGGCAAACTTTGTTCCGAATACTAGTAAAAAATCTAAAATTATAAGTGTTCCTCCACTATATTATGCGTGTATTATACCTAAAAACCTTCCTCTTGAATCACTCTATCTATTAAAAAAACTGCATTAAAATCTGTAGCTTAGTTTTATAGATCTAAGCATACATAGGGACAGACAGCGCTAAGTGACTTTGTTTTATACTATGTAGTGATGCAATGTATTAAAAGCTAACTTAAATATACACACAATTTTTGTTTTTCAAGAATAATTAAAACTTATTATGTAAATTTTAATCGGTGGTTATTTATAACAGGCGGCCTAAAGACGTAAGTAAGAACGTGTTTAAGTTTATTTTTGGAATCCTTTAATTTTGCGAAACACAAAGTGCTTTGTAAAAAATAAACGGTGTAACGGCGAATTAAAATAAAGCACTATAATTTCCTGCAATCAATACCTGTACACCAAAATACTTGAGCTTTTTTGTTACATTTACTTTCAAGTGTTTATTTTTAACAAAATTACTAGATGTAGTTTATGACTAATAATATAAAGTGCATAATAATGGTCGCCATTCTAAAATAAAAGTTCAAATTACAGAGGGCTACGTAATCATATCACCTATTTATTAGAAAGATACAAAGTAATACACTAAAGATTAAAAACCGATCCAGATGCCAAATCGAATGAAGTCATTGACCTCCAAATTTACCTTCTGTTAAAACAAAACGATTTTTCCAAAGTAACACACTGATCAAATGATATGGTAGCTTTTTATTTTATTAGAGAACGCAAACATTGCTCACTTATCCGATGATGACATGACTCAAAGATTTTTTGTTTATGTACGCATAACTAAATTATTTTTATGAACCATATCTACCTCTGATTTCAAGATTACCAACTATTATATAATAATTATCATAGATAAAAAAAAACATAAAAACTTTAATTTAAGATATAAGATGCCAGAAGGTTATCGTGTAAGCATTGACAGCATCATTACATAGTTTAAAACAAAGTCGCTTCCCGCTGTCTGTCCCTATGCATGCTTAGATCTATAAAACTACGCTACGGATTTTAATGCAGTTTTTTTAATAAATAGAGTGATTCAAGAGGAAGGAAAACTGTATTAAAATCCGTAGCGTAGTTTTAAAGATTTTGTTAAAAAGCGACTTTGTAAAGAAGCGACTTTATTTTATACTATGTGATTCAATTCGAGTCGTATTTTTTAAGATAGAAGTAGAAATCGAGCATGAAATCCTAGTGATGGTAAGTGAGCACATGAGGCGACCATCACAGTCCTCGGGTGTAGCAATGCATCTGTGATTGATTTCAGATGGAACCCATGTTCTGTATGTGGTTAATTACAGATGTCCATGGGCGGCAGTGGCCACTTACCATCAGGTGGACTGCATGCTCGTTTGCTACTTCAGTCAGATAAAAAAAAGTGATCAGTACCGATCATAGGATTGAATGAACATGAACTCGTATGAAAGTGAACTAGCAACTACACCCTTTCGTTCTGACGCAGTTCTTCGCAGTTCTCGTTCACAATGAAAGAAATACGTTTCGATAGAGGCAAGACTCTACGTTAGATACATATAGGTACATATGTTCATGAGTCGGTAACTCTGCCGTCGAATCATACTCGATTTACGATCTTGTAGACTTATATACCTTTTTTATATCGAGGAAACCTTCGAAAGATACCCGAAGCCGTGGGAGCAACGTTGAGTTATGTAGGATTTTTACCTCACTAAAACCCCCCCGGTGGCTATCCGGTGTCCTCCGAGCGCGATGCCCTCTTCGGGCCCTTCCCAGTGAGCATTGTACTCAGTGCGCCTCCCTGGTGTTTACGATAGGATGTGGCCACAAACGCCGTCGTCCGCTTGGCAGGACGGTTCGAGTGGGAGCTCGGAGTCCTGCCAAGCGACCCCGTGTAAACTTATATACCTATAGACAAGTGTGTTGTGAAATTCGTAGCATAAGATCACGATACAGGTAATACCGTATACTATCCGACTCTCGCACGTACGGATGATAAACTTCAGGTTATAGGTGGCAACGAGGAAGCAAACATAGTGATACGACTTCCGCTGTATTATCCAGTGTGATGTAAAAGGCTCACAGTCATCATAGTACTTTGAAATTCATTTCACACAACTAGATGTTACGACTGACCGCTTGTTGTTGGAGGAAATTACAATATCATTGTAAATTACGACAGAGGATTGAGAAAATCGGATCTTTTCAAGTCGTAGATATAGAAAATTATTTGGAATTGCAGTTTTACTTCCTTTGGTTTGGATAACAAACGTTATGTCCAATGTTACTATAATGTTACTCTAAACCTAATGATATTGTATAATGTGACTGTGCTATTTTATGAAATAAAGATATTATTATTATTATTATTTTAAAGATATTAATATATTATAATATATATTTTTTATACCAATACCAATCACGAGTTTCCTTAATTATGAGTCACAGGTAAAAAACAAAACAAGGAGATAAAAAAAAACAAACCACAGCCTGTCACTTAACACTTTAACCGACACAATCATGTTCGTTACATTAGAACTAATTATAATGAATGATTTGTATTTAAATTAATACTTCTACTGATCTTTCTCAGAATAACAGAAGGATTTCGCACGATGATGTCCTTTGCAATTAAATCAAGTGATAATTAATTTCCAATACAAACTTGAATTGTTTAAAAAGTACTACTTTACATGGTTAAGGAAAACAAGCACACATTGTAAGCTTAAATGAGTTTTACAATTCAACAGCATACGTATGATGCTGGTATCAGAGGTTATCCAATATTTAATACACAAGTGAATGAGATATATAGTTCTATTTTTATCATTAGTGTCATGTACGCTTACGTTTATCTACGCACGTCAAATCGCGTGATATTGTTATTGTTCTTTCATATAAATATTTCTACAAGGCTGATGAAATTACTTACACTTGAACAAGTATCATACATTTTTACTTAAAAAATGTTACAATTTAAAGGATTATAATGTGTCCATATTTCCTTGTACTTTAAAATCCTTATTCTTCTTTTTATAAAAAAAAAACGATCAGAATCCCGCAGCTTCACCTACGTTAAAATGTATCGATTGTTCCGTGGGAATAGGATATTTTCCCACAGTAAAAAGTCGCCTATATGTTTATAAAGTCTGTCAGCTAATTCCCAAATTTTATGAAAATCGCTCCAGCCGTTTAGACATGAAAAAGTAACAAACATACACACTCACAAACTTTCACCTTTATAATATTATAGTATAGTATGTTAGTACGAAGTGGCAAACAGTCATTCATTAATGAGGTCCACAGCTAAAAATAAACCTCCCCTAATGGAGTCTTTTACCAACGGGCAACGCACCTACAGACGTTGTTGATGTTCCACAGGATGTCAATTTTGTCATCTCGTTAATATTTTTTTTAGTCTACGACATTCATCGTAGGAAAAGGAGAGGCGCTATTCAGGACTGACACGGTAGAGCGTGTCTGCCGTGTCAGTCCTGAATAGTGCGTCTCCTGCCCACATCACTGCTCACATGCTATTATGTAGAGTCATCTAAGTGATTACTACAGCCAACAAGACAATCCAATTTTAATTGTATGTAACATCTGATATGAGTGATATTATTTCAGCTATCTTATGACCATATGAATACTGAGCCAAGTTAAGATAGACATGACTTAATCCCAAAGGCAAAGGTTTTAGTACATTTTATCCTAACATAAGTTTAGATATATTTTTTTTAACAACGTGGTTTTATTTAATTACATCCATTTACTCTTTACTATGTAAAGTTATTACAATTTTAATATATGTTTTCTTATTTAAAACAGTAGTAAAACTGTAGGACACAGCTAGTCTAGGCAATAAAAATCGTGATGGACAGACCATGTTGAATGTACAATGATTCCCACGCTCTATCAAGAGTAATCTGAGAAGTAACGAGACGGGATCTAAATATTAAGTTCACAAGAGAACACAATTTAAATTTGCATTTTATCATAAGACAATGCAATCGCTGATCAAACTTATTATTAATATAATTAATATGCTGGTATTAGAATGACGAGCTTTACTACTTTGTGATCTTATAAAAGACCTACATTAACCAGTGAACAATGGGTGAAAGCATACCTTATGTTTGCAGCTTAGCATATTTAAAAATAATGTATTAGTCACGTTCATTTACTTTTAAGTGCTGTCCTAAATATTTGTATTTAATGCCTTTAGATTATTGGCAAAAGATGACTATTTTTTTTCGTTTTTTTTTTCACACATAGCCCCACAATAGGATTTTCTCCTGTGTCGTGGGTGCCATGGACACATACAAAGACAAATACGCAAACACCCAGACCCAGAACAAGAATCTAAACTAATCATTCCGAAACCTGTCTGGCCGGGAATCGAACCCGGGACCCACTGCGTGTCAGACCGGTACGGTAACCGCTGCGCCACGCGGGTCGTCAACTATTGCATTAGTAATCTGCGTGAGAACAAAGAGTTGTATTCGTAAGCGGACTGGAGGTGGAGAAAGTGGAACAAATGATAATTTTCCTTTGTATTTAAAAGGTAGTACCTACAAAGAAAATCATTAAGTCGGTATTAAATCAGAGATATGTCAGATAACCAGAGCCATTCTAATCTGGATTGACGCATTCAAAGTCTTTAGAATACTCTGAATATTTAAGAGTAAACACCTAAGTATTCCTTTGAAAATAACATTGTTGCATGCAAATCGCTGAAATATTAACTTATCTGGCATTAGTAAAGTTGACGCACAATAGGCATTACCGTATGATAGCATCAAACTTATTGTTAATGATTGTATTAGTTCGCAAAATGTAAGCAGAATCAGATATAACGCTTTATTATCATTACAACAGTAATTGTAAACAGCGTACATACATGCTGTTAACGTTGGAAATAAGTGCATCACCCTAATCTCGTGTTTGAAATTTATGAGATCAAACATATATGTCTACACACAGTGATTAGATAAAAAAAGTTCAAAGTTTATTTTATGTGTCGATTCCCGATTACATCAATGACGTTGTGTAGAGAAACTCTTACATTGCCAGTCGCATTAACTCTGTATTAATACCACCAATAGTACAGTTGAAAATAAGTTCTTGGATTTTTTCTGTCATTCACTTGAGGCTTTATCGCTAATGCGATTATAGCGCCTATAATCTAGCGCCTATATATTACAGCTACTATTGAACACTTAAAATTAGTATCACCTGAAAAGCGATCTGAGAGGACGCTTTTTCAATTGCCAATCGATTTTACATTTAATTTAGCTTTATCACGTAATTTACTGCGCTGGACACATTCTCTCTACGGTAGATGACACCTGTACTCTTGCAAGATTGGCCATTTACGAAGTACGAACGTTTGGCAATTATATGTTTTATCAAATTATCGAGGTACATGTTTTAGCATGGTACTGCTACATGAGTAATCTTAATAAAATATTTTATCGTGAAATTCAATGTTATGATAACCCATATTTACTCACATTTTCTCCAGATTTTAAAATAAGTATTGACAGAATATGAATTTAAACATTTTTTTCTTAAACCTATAATTATAAATAACTGTTGCGCACAATTCAGGAAATTATGATGACATTTCGTCATGATTTTCACCCTTGGCATTGAATACATTTTTAACCTGTTTTAACAGAATTCTCTTGCTAGCCTTGTCGATATTACCCACTGTTATGGTTACGAAGTAAAATGCTGTGTTACGAATTAAGTAAATGTTTACGTAGCTCTGTAATTTTTTACACAGTCAACATAAACTTTAAGTCTGTAAATAAGCTGAGTGGAGACCCTTTCGGTCAATGTAATGTAACTTACATCATTAAGTATTAGTTAATAATAATAACACATGTTTGCTATTAGATATATCTGTTTTTGTATAACTTTTTGTACTGTACCGAATAAAGTATTTTCTTTCTTTCTTTCTAAATTATTTCACTACTTATGTTTCATTATCAAAAATCGGAGCCGATTTGCTAGTGGCTGATAGAAAAATTAATGTGAGTGTCTATTCTATAACAAGATGCCTTGTAGTTTCTGCGAATCATGTATGGGAACATAAGTAAGAATATTTTGTTAACGGAAAGAGATCTAATTTTTTAAAGAAACATTAAAAGGGGGTAAATCAAATCATTCTATGCTGATTCGGTATTCCCAACAACATAAATCATGGATATGAGTAATCAAATAGCGTAAACTAAAGAATTGAGGGCAGTGTAAAAAGATCCGCCACAAAGAGATTTCACTTACAGTCGTCGACAACTCATCAATTACAATAATACCTTCTTAAGATTCGTTCTCACAGCACATTCACCATACTTTCTCAGCCTTACGTGGTCATTATTTTAAGGAAAATAAATTTTGTTTGACCTATCACACTCGTTTAACCTACCATATTACCTTCAATAATTAAAAGTAAGATCCAAAATTAACAATTAGCGAAAACACTAGAAGTTATATAATCTTATCTGTCTGTGCTCTGTAGATATGTATAATCAGCCCAAATTGAATAGGAAATGACTTAGTACACTCATCTTAGTATGTCTTACTTATCTTGACATAAGCTTTTAAACGAAAAGGTGTCAGGACTAATACCGACACTGTAAAACACAAGTGGCGGCAATAATGTAATCGAAAAACAGACACCACCTTCATCGTTACTTTAACAATGCTACTACTTAAATCATATATATATTAAGTAGTAAAAGATAATATTATGTGTAAAGTAGATACACTACAGGAAGTGTTAGACAAGTAGTAGGCGTGACTAGCTGCGTAATGACAGCTCGCGACCACCAAAATGTTAGATCAATGATTAGTGATACGAATGTATTATGCAAATAAGGTCATAATAGTCGTAATACTAATCAAAGCCTACGTCAAACTTTCTATGTATAATCTACGATTGGTAAACAAACTGCTCTAGAGGGAAATAGGTAATAGAAACGAATTATTATTAAAGTTAGGAGAAAAAATTAGAAATAATAATCCAATTCCTAACAACTAAACGACTATGTCCCGTTCTGTTTATTTAATTTAGTACGTTTAAGTTATAAAAGAGTTAGAGAGGTCTGAATGGCAAAAACATTAAATGTTGACTCTTTAAGGATCTCGAATACAGGGGCACTTCGAATACTGTACTTATGTCCGTCAGTCATAGAACTATTTTTCTGAACCCGTAACAAATAGAGACTTGAAATTTGGTTGTATCTTTAACAACTATTCTTCAAAATAAAACAGGCAAAAATTAAGGGCGGTCACTCAATAAAAATCTGTTTTATAATAAGTATTTACATATTGCAGGTGCGAATCGAAACAAGCACTTGGCTGATTATTAAATTTAAACAATTTAACTATAATATATCGTCAAAAAAATATAAGACTATTATAACCATTAAAATAACATGGACGTAACGGATATTTGCTAGCTCGGTTAATACATTAATGTTATGATCGCCGGTATCATGTACAAAGTGTTTTACAAAAAGGTTTAACAATAACGAAATCGCTATTAGGACCGAGAAGGTCGAATGAACCTTGAGGTAATTATTGAGTCGATTCTGTGGTAATCGTAAGCACAGAGCTTAAACCTGGTTTACACATGTTATTGTGCATTAAGACACGTGAATAACGACTAAGTACGAGTCTAAGTCGAGAAGGAACGGTTCCTTAACTTTTCGGTTTACGGTTTAAGACATTCATTGTTCATTCGAATACAATTAATTTAACATGAGAAATACAAATTACAAATTATTAATGTAGACAGACGTAGATTAGAATAACATCAATGTGAAGGTATTAAGAAATATGCATGCACTAATTTCATATCACTTTACAATAGCAAGTCGATAGCAATTATAGTTGATAGCATCTTTATCTATAAAAACAGTAAAAATAATCACGTTCGTTGTATCAAAGCCCCAAAGTGAAAGACCGATAGACAGACAGACGGACAGCGAAGTCATAGTCTAATGAGGTTCCGTTTTTATCCTTTAGGTACGGAACTCTAATATTGCATGTTGTATTTCATTTTTATCCAAATGCATCAGTACCTACTGCAATGTTTCGAGCGTATGTGTGTACACTTGAATGTATGTCAATTTATTAGGCAAGCTCTATTGCCCAAAACGTCTTGTCAGAATTTAACATAAGAGGTATTAGTGTATTTCTCCTATTTGTGACACTGCAATACATAGTTACTATTTTAATATATTTTATTATAGTATTACATTAGTTTTGTTTGACCACCTCATGGTGCATCTCCAGCTTTACAAGGCACAGGTGAGACCCCACATGGAGCACTGCTAGCATGTCTGGGCAGGGACGCCCCAATACCAACTTAACCCACTTGACTCCGTGCAGAAACGCGCGATCCGAATCGTCAACGACCCAAGAGTCACCAATCAGTTAGAACCCTACAAGTCTACGGAGAGACATATGCTCCCCTTGCGGGTTCTACCGGCTTTACAATGGTGAGTATTCCAAGGAACTCTTTTACCTGGGTCCTACGTCACCTTTCCTCCACCGCACCACTGGACCCGTGGCAGTCCTCCACGGTTCGGTTTGCACACTCGTTTTTGCCACGGACGTGCAAGATGTGGAATGAGCTTCCAACCTGAGGTATTCCCGGAGCGATATGACATATGGCTCTTCAAAAAAGGTGCAAAAAGAGCTCTCCTTCAAAGCCGGCGATGCATTGGCAACTCCCCTGGTGATGCAAATGTCCATAGGCGACGGTAACTACTTTCCATCAGGTAGCCCGTCTGCCCTATCGCCAGGTTCAATTATAAAAAAATACCCGATTTAGTTTAAACGATTTGAAGTTGTGCTCACTCCTTAAAAATAATAAATACGAAAAAGTGTTTTCTACCTCTGCATAGTCTAGTCTAGCTACCAATGTAGTAATATACTTCCAAATTAAAAAGTGTCATATCTCAAAATTATAATAATAATCTTTATTGCGTCATGCGGTTATCACACTATAAAGGTGTTACAAATTTAGATACAGTGGCATGAAACCCTGTAAGCGTGTAGCAATTTAAAATAATTATAAATATAGGCTATATTTATATAAGTATTATTTTAGCCAATTGAACTCTAAAATTTTTTTTAGTTTAAAGTGTTATTTCAAATTCTCATGCATACGAATATGTTTGGCGTATGTCCGAAATGTCTAACGACTAATTACCAATTCCGTACGATTCCCTGAACTTTGTTCTATATTGGTGTAGATCGATATTCCTAAGATTTGTGTGTAAATAATATTCTTCAGACATCAATATAACCAAGGCAACGAATCGTAGATGTAATTATAACGTTTAGGGGGTCCGGACCTTTCCGAGGAATATTATAAAGAAATCTTCAAAAAGGAGGATCTTTTTAACTTTTACGTCAAGCTGTTTCGGAATTTATTTATTGTCCTCCACACTCGCCTTTCGTTACGGCTATAGCTTATTAATATATCATTGTAACTCGATTTGAAATGCTTTCCTAATTTCCAAAAGATATAGATTTCAACATGTTCTGTCTAGTATGTCTATTTCTGCATTAGCTTATTATTTGCTTAAATTTCGTAATCAAAAGAAAATTTAGTTATGTAATATGTGTAAACCAGGCATAACCGCTAGGCTCGTTGCAACCTTGGTGTACCATACGTATATACTGAGCGCACTTAAAGAGCCGTCTTATTTACTTAGTTTATAAAATAGATAGATATTTGATTCGATTTTTTTTACTGTTGGTAAGTGGTCACTACCGCCCATGGCCATTTGTAAGCAACTTCATATAGATTAGTTTCTATCTAAAGTCTATCACAGATGCGTTTTTACTCCCAGAGGACTAAGATTGATGATTGATGGATTGGAAAATTGATGATCGCATATAAAAGTGTGCTAGCGGCCATACCCTTCCATCGAAACGCAAGAACTGCTACAAATTAGTGGGGTGATGGAAGCTAGGTACAGTTAGTTAGTACAGGTAACTAAAGTTCTACTACCTGGAAAGTGTTCTCATTCTGTGTAACTAATTAAGTCTCCGAATTCTCGATCCATATCTTATTAGTATCGTAATTTAATTAAAAATGAGATTTGCATTAAATTGATTTTATAAAGATCTGTTCTTCGAAGATCATTATCGTCATATTCATAGGTCTCAACAATCAATATTTTTTTATCAATTAGCTAATGAATCTACTAATAGGCTATTGAATCAACTTGTACTATAAAAAGCTTTCCATGGCCAAAAAATATTTTTTTACAATTTAAAATGTTTTAAAAAACTTCTTAAAAAGTTTTGCTGATATTGCATTGTTACTCTAATCGTAAATTTGGAATTAAAATCGAGCATCTTCTTATATTAATATTAAGGCAATATGTTGGTAACATTTATTATTATATTATCAAGTTGAAGCTATTATGTGATCTCACTATCCGTGACATACTGGTACAAAAACGACTGTTTCACGAGATTTTAGCACGAAATTCTCACGTGCAGAGAACCATAATTACCGCAGAATAGCATTGATATTAAATACTTGCTTACATACAATATTTTATATCATATTACTATTTTACATTATTGTGATATGTGAAGAGCCACCGCCACATTTATTTCTAGCGTAACGAAGTTTAGTTAGCGTTTCGGTAGAAGGTAGTGATTGCGGGCATACTCTTATAAGAGGCGACCATCTTGACCCTCGAATGTAACAACGCATCTGTGATTAGCTCATAATAGAAACCCTGTTCTATACAAAATTTCTATAGACGGTACAGACGAAGTTGTAGCGATTGCAGGCATACTCTTATAAGAGGCGACCATCTTAACCCTCGAATGGAACAACGCATCTGAGATTAGCTCATAATAAGAAATGGTAGAGACCAGTCACTATTAGGTAAACTGCGTGCTCGTATGCTACTTTATTATTTGAGATCCCGGAGTCCTCTACGCTGAGGATGGCCACCGGGGGGTTTTAGTGAGGCAAAAATCCTACATAACCCGGCATTGCTCCCACGGCATCGGATATCTTTGAAGGTTTCCCCCACGATAACAAAAAAAGAAAAAGAAAAAAAGGCATATAAAAATGTTACTGTTCACAAAATAAAACATTTTCCTTGTCCTGCGTTATAACGACCTTTAAAACTATGTCAGTGACCACAACGCAGCTGTAGTCCCTAAAGCATTAATACTCCTAATGTGCTTACCGAAACCACTAATTCAATTCACCGCGTCATCAAAAGAAACTGTCGAAACTTTAGTCCGCAACAAATTTGCATTAGAACTAGTTTTCTTGCAAATATTTATCATCCTCTAGAAACTTCCGAAGCATCTGACGTATACTAACGTTGAATACTGCGGGTTTTAATGGTATTCTTCAAGGACGGCGCGTGGCAGCAAGGTGAAGTGAATGCAAATGACTTAAACGTATAACTATTCATTCATTCGAGAATGCGTAAAAAAGTGCAGTATTTTTACTACCTTTTATATTTTTTATTAACTTCAAAATACATCGGTATGTGACGACATGAGATTCTCTTCGCCTGTATGCTTGTTTACGGAATCGTATGCATTTGTAAAAATCAATTATAATAAACTAATTGAATCCCGCAGCTCCGCCCACGTTAACAAAAATCTATTGCTCCGTGGGAATTAGATATTTTCCCACAGTAAAAAGTAGCCTATATGTTAATCTAAAGTATCAGCTAACTCCCTACCAAATTTTATGAAAATCGTTCCAGCCATTTAGACGTGAAGAAGTAACAAACATACACACTCACAAACTTTCGTCTTTATAATATTGCAGTATTTTTATTACCTTTTATATTTTTTATTAACCTCAATATTTATCGGTATATGTACGACATGACATTATTTTCGCCTGTGTTCTTTACGAAATCGTATGCATTTGTAAATACCAATTATAATAAACTAGAATCGTCGAGTGTCGTATTTCACTTAAACTAAATATATTCCTAATATCATAAACTTGGGTAAATATAAATATCCAAATTTTTAGATCCTGAAAATATATATAGCAAGCAAAACTAAGGGATTTGTTAGTTGAAGAATACCAGCCAAAAATTGCATATACGTTAATGCGTAATAAGATTTAAGCATATCAGTATTATTCGTGAGTAGGTAACTACATAATAGTTGTTTTTATTTATGAGATCATTTTGAATACACATAAAAACAGGGCTATGCAATGTTAATAACATTAAGTTGACCCACTTATAACCGAATTAGGTATAATAGGACTTAGGATAAACCCACGTGGAAATATTTTGAAGGTCGCCAATTATGCTCAGTTAATAATGTGTAGCAAATAATTACGTTCTTGCATTTGTTAGTTACACAATGATTTCTTAACCTTCACTATTGTTACGCTATAATAAATGCACGTTAATCTAATAGCAATTGAAATGGAACTAAATGTAAACGAAAGATCGAAATGAGTACTCTTTGGTACTCTAGATTTATCTATTGTTTAATCAATTTATTGTACTTAAGTCCAATAATAAGTGGGGTAGTTTTACCACAAGTACACTCGTGAAATTAAATCGGTAGATTAAACGCAGCAATAATTTGTCATAAGATTAAATGTATTTTAAAATAAATGAATAATAAATGCATAATAATAAGAACTAACTACATGATAAAGGAATGAGGATATTAATAATACGATGAATGAAGTGGTAACATATATAACCTATAGCGTGCATAACAATATATAAACGCGTCTTCAACACAGCAGAAAATAAATTAGAATACGCATAACGAGGACATAAGCTGGCGCTAAATTAATAACGCTATCAGCGAGTGACACTCCAGTCGAGTGGGTACAGGTACGATAACGCATAGCGATGATGTCG
Source organism: Spicauda simplicius (assembly GCA_949699795.1). NCBI lineage: Eukaryota > Metazoa > Arthropoda > Insecta > Lepidoptera > Hesperiidae > Spicauda > Spicauda simplicius. Next base: position 12,203,034 of record OX453063.1, read on the forward strand.
CTTACTTTTTCCTTAGAAGCGAAGCGTTTCAAATCGATCAGCTTCTGATACTGGCGAAGCGCCCGCAGGTATAACCGCACGGGCAACTCCGCGGGAAGGGACACGGGCTCCGCGCTCCGGGCAGCCACTCCCGTTTCGCTCATCGTGGAACCGCCACACACAGACACTATATTTATTCATAAGCACAGTCCGCTGAACCCGTCACAGTCCGAAGCGCCAATCGCGCGTCCGAAGTGAACGTCGACTCCACGCAACACTGACGTACTGTGCGCCGCGCATGCGTACCCAATATGCCGCGTTTGCGAAAAAGAAACTACACAACTAGTTACCCACGCTCGAGTGACTTTCCCTGCTCCGCGACCACTGCAGGCCACCGACCTGACCCGCTTTTACTATAAATAACTATAATACCGAAGTATGCCCGCAGAAACCGACGCGCACGCCCTACAACCGACGAAGCGACAACTCGTGAGCTTTCTACAACCTCACAATGTCGGTCCTGCAAAAGCGTGCACTGTGCTATGTATCCGTCGCCTCTTCACACTGGCGAATACTATGTATTTACTGCTCACATCATATTTACTTCCCTTACGATTGAATGACGTTATTTTATACATATATACATTCATACTCTTAGATGACCCATTGTTCTGAAACTCTTGGCCGTAGACTTAATGTATCGCAATGAAAAACATTGTATGGATAGAAAACCTATGCGCCATAAGTGAATATCGTCATAAAATGAACAATACTATAATATATGCTGCTACCGTCGCTGTTAACACATGTTAATGAAAACTTACCGTGCTAAATTACAAAGACTTTTATGCAAATTTCCCTTTATGCAAATAATATGCCACACTTCGTTAAATTAGTTTTGTGTTATTGTACGTCTTTAGTAACTTCTAGTTGGTCATAACACAGTGTAGGTAAACAAATTAGCGGCCTTATATTCTTTTCTAGTGCAAAATGAGCCTTGAACGTAGTCGGGGTCTATGATGTATTAAGATATAAACATAGATGAGTCACAACATTTACTAAGAGAGAAATATTAATAGAAGCTCAATAGAGCTACGGAGTTGTAAAGATTTAATGACACACGTAAGGATTTAACGACAAACTTAGGAAATAAAAACACGTGTATCCACGTGTTGCAAGCATTACACGAATCTAGGAAACATTTTTTTGTTTATGTATAAGATTGAAGTAGCAAAAGGGCATGCAGTTCACCTAATGGCAAGAGCTCTGCCGCCAAGGGTCATTGCAAGCAACTGCGGATAGAAAAAGGTTCTTTCTGAAGACATATAGTCAGATATTTTCTTGCTATTGAATGCCCATTTAATCGCCTCATGTGAAAGTGAGCCGAAATATAATTAGAAAAGGAGCTGGTCATTTCATATCAATACTACTTGCAGTTAATGCGGGCTCTTAACACATTCAATGCCCTTCACGCGGATCCGAGTAGGGTGGGGCCATAAAAGCGGTGCCACCCTCTCGAATCGGAAAACTGCTTTTTTTTATAAAAATAATAATAATATACAATGCTAGTATGATTTTGACGAATACCGCGATAAAATTTACAAAAAACACTATGTATGTATGTAACATGGGTACCTACATAGTTTTTTGTAAGTGATTTTAACAAAAAAAAAACACTCAAACACTACACCAAGTAAGACAGTTTAATTCATCATTTAGTAGTTCCAGGTTCGATCCCCGGGTGGACCTGGAAACCTGGAACCATAGACATATCTTAAGTGCCAACACTGTTAATCGCGAAGCTCGTGAACTTGGCACGTAACTGATCTTACAGCTTCCGTCAGTTGATAAACCGACGAGTTGTCATGTAAGGTTGTCTGTAACACGATAAGCTATATCTCATTAATTAAGGTCGTTATATAATACTTGGATATTACCTATATATAAAAAATCAATGACGCTGGTAACGCTGAATAATACAAAAATTAGGAAGCATAATGTCCTATTTGTTGAATCCTTAGCCTGCATATAAGAGCTGAAGAGAGACTTGAATGTTCCAGCAATTAGGCCTCTCTTCCCCACTGGGCACACTGGACTATTTTCAAGGTGGTAGAACCAGTGTAGTTCGCCCGGGGAACTACCACCGGCACACCTATTTCCAGCGTGAAGCATTTCTTGCGTTTCGTCGGAAGGGTGTGGTTGCCGGAACATTTTATATGAGGCGACCATCATAGTCCTCGGGAGTAGCAACGCAGCTGTGATTGACTTCAGATAGAACCCATGATCTGTATCAAGTTGCTTACAGATGTCAGGTAACCACTTACCATCAGGTGGACTACATGCTCGTTTGCTACTTCAATCTTATAAAAAAATATGTGTGTGCCAAATTTCAGCGCGGTAGTCGGGGAGTAGAATACGGCCACGGTATGCCCTACCTGTCGTAAGAGGCGACTAAAAAGGTTGACTAAGAATTCCTGAGGTTGCGGACGGCTCGCGTGAGAGTTTGAACCGCCCAACCAGCAACCCCGACAAGGACGGCCGCATGTGTGGGTGCATGCTGTCATAGACACCAGAAGGTTCGGGGCAGCTACACGTCCCCCAAGAGACGAACCATGAGGGGTGCCGCGCTAGCAAACGCTGAGGAAGGTCACCGAGGAGATTTTAGTGGGTAAAAACCCCACATAACCCGGAGTCTCTCCCAAGCTTCTTAAGGCATACCTTTCGTAGGTTTCTTCCCCGTCAACAAAAAAAAGGTTTTGCGAAAAGAAGTACACATATATGTCCTCACAAACTTTAGCATTTATGATATCAATGTGATATGTATTTCATCTATACATATGTCATTATCTGATAACTTTAATAATATCTTACTATTGTCTCAGAAAATTATTGCAAAATACATGTATTTATTACGAAAATTCCTTATTACATCATCGACGTATTACAAAACAAACACATTAAGTGATAGCATTAAGTAAGTTACCCTATCACTACTCTTCATTCTTAAATATATTTAATTTCACATTTTTAATTTTATCACAAGTTCATTGTGACCGAAATACATATCACCTCTACAATGACACTTGTTAAGCAATATAAGTAATATCTACAAATATAAACATTTACATTATCTGTTATTAATTACTTAATAACAATTTTTTAATAAATGCACGATCAATAACACGTGGTATTTATGACTAAAAATAAATAATTAGTGCATTTTTTCTGACTGTTTGCTATTTGTTCTAAATATAATCTGAACAATTAGGCCGATTTTAACAGAACTTTTCAGTGAAAGTCGGTTGATAGCTGATGTTTAAAGGTATTTCTTAGAGTAGTATTGCCAAAAATATATAAGGTTCCGCGAGACAGCATTAAAAAAAACACACGTCAAAGCAGTTCTTCAATAATTTTATAAAAAAGCTTTTTTATAGAATTATTGCAGGTAAGAAAGTGCATTTACATAGATATCGTGTAACATTTTTATACGCAGATGGCATACAATAATATAGGTCCATAATAATATTGTAAAGGGTAGCTACGAAGGTGACTAAAAATTTAAGCCACTTAAATGTATGCTAAAAAGATAACCTAACTTTAACAGTAAATAGATAATGCACTAAATTACATAATAAAACACCAAATTAATATTTTGGTAGCTGATATAAATTAGTGAGCAAACTTGTCAATGCTATCTTGATTTCGACTAAGGAACTAGCATATTTTATGAGGCATGGTAACAATAATTTATAGTAAATATCTATTCAACTTTAAATTAACTTCGATTTATAAATGTGTTTCAATTCTATTTTATCTAACCTTCAATTCTCAGTCGAAGCGTGAAAGAATCATTTCAAAGTTATTTCTGACGTCAATCGAATTAACTGCAGTTTACAATAGAATGTATAAAAAAGCGATTATTTAAATCAAGCTCCTGTTTATTCATGATCAAATTACTGCTTATATCTTTAAGAAGATTTATTAGATGTTATATATGCCAAAATATTTACAAGTAAGTATAACCTGACAGGTTAATATTAGAGATGCGCCGAGTATTCGGTTGTTATTCGGTATTCTGCGTATTCGGTGTAACAAAACTTATTACGTAAAATTTATGTTTAAAGTCAAAGAAATCCTATGAAGAATGAGTTGAATAGGGCTAATAATATAAAGCAAGCAAACTTTAAATCAAATTTTTTGAAAACCCTTAAATCAAATTCGCATTTTTTCTAAACGTTTATATCAATATTTATTTTTAGACGTCAAATTTACATTTTATTTTTTAATACACTTTCCCAGTTGTTTCTTAATAAGAAATGGTAAACCGAATAGGATTCGGTATTCGGTTATTCGGTGTAACCACTATTCCGCGCATCTCTAGTTGATATTATATTTAGTCGTATCACTTGCACAAAACAAACACGTAATAAAACTATAATTGATTACTTAGGTTAAAGATTATTATTGCATAAAGGCACTTGTGTTTTCACTTATCTTTATTTTTGTACTCAAATTTGTAGCTCTACGTTTGGTTTAAATATTTTTTTGCCAGTTATATATTTTTAACTTTCAATGCGTAAATAATTACTCTAAATACGAGCTCTATGAAAACATGCCAACAAATATAATATCTGTGCATTACATACAAGTTAATAAACCTTGTGCTTATTGATTTCTGTATAACACAATTTGTTTATAGTATTTTTTAGAATAAGCAAAAGTGAAAGCAAATAGGAACGCTTACCAGTCTCCAAAATTCTTTTGTCAACATAACCTCCTTTGCACAACCGGCGTTTCACACGTTTATTGCTTTTCGAAAAGCACTCCTTATATGTTTAACAGAGAAGCTGCTATTTTTGGGCACATTTGTCTATAACTATTGTGATCTATTTTATAAATTTCGTAATAAGCGTGCATTTGCGACCAAATAGTACGTTGGGAGAACCCGTTTGCCAGCGTTTGCTTCGAGCGGGATTCAAGGTCGAACCGCCAGCGTCTCCAGGTGCAGCAGAACCTAGCCTTGCGAGTAATCGTAGGGGCTGGTCGCTACGTCAGGAACGACGTGTTGCGGCGCGACCTCAAGATCGAGACGGTCGAGGAGTTTGTGGTCCGCCTAGCTCGTTCAATGTATGAGCGGGCGGAGGCTGGACCACATATACACCTAAAGGGGTTCGCGCCTCTTCACGATCGACCACCTGGGGGGCGGCCGCTCCCGCGGGAGCTCCCTGGCTTGGCGACCTCCGACCACCAGGAGGACGACCGTCGGCTCGTAAGCGACGCCGAAGTACACCGAACCACCCACTAAACAGTGGGGATGGTAAATATCCTTTACACTTGTATATAAAATTATAATGTTTTTATTAACATTTTAATGTTATATATAAATGTTAAAGATCCGGGAGGTATTCAACTTCCTTGAGAATTGCCCGGGTAAAGAGGGTACCCCTCGAGGCCCGAAATTCCCTACCCACCGCCCTTATGTTGACATTGCCTTAGCATATGAGAGTCCCGGAGGGTAAGACGTCCCCTATTCATTCATTCGAGCGGGAGTCAAAAGCGTCCCGCATTCTATAGCGGTTATTCTTATTACAAAGATAGGCACGCCCTACGAGTTTTGCCTGCAATACTCTTTATTGCCTCACCACAATGTCCATATTCCCATAACAGCGCCACGATGCATAAAACGTAAGACGCTGATATAAGTTAAATGGAAGTTGGAATATATAAACTAATTAGTGTGATAATTTTTAAAGATTATCTAATTCGTTTTTATTTACAGCAGACGGATAGGTCAGGGATGCTGACGTCTTCGGTTTGAGCAGTCATTAGAAAGCGATAAATAAAACATTAAGATAAACAGACTTTGGAGTGAAAAAAGAAAATATACCTCATATATAGACATAGAAGATAAACTTTAAGTGTTTATCGACTTTAAAGTAGAAAGAATTTAATTTTGCACGTTTGATATTGATATATTGTTGTATATTACACGATATCTATATCTTTTTAAATCATTTCCGTAAGTATTCACGTGGATCGCAAACAAAATCCAACGATAACTGCTTGGAAAAATGCAAATTTGAAAATGTAGAGCTTTTTTTCACACGGATTACCTTTTTTGTGTCCAAACCAAAAATATGAATAATATAAGTGACAACGCACACAAACAAAAACATCGCTACTTATCGCTACACAACTTGCACGTCCGTGGCAAAAACGAGCGAGATTTAATGGAAATTGCAATTTTCTAAACTTTCATATAAAATGATTGATATTCTTTAAAAAAAAAACTGGTAGAAGTAGTCAAAAAGACATATTTCAATGTAGCCCAACGTGTCAAGTTACTCTCAGCCCCATTAGTATTTACTTCTGCAGGTATTGGTGGAAAACTTGAAGTTTAGCGCAAGAAGACACTCTGTTATAGTTATAGTATGTATGTGTAAAAAAGCTTAGAGAATATAACAGGAGTTGAATAATTAAGACAATATAACATTTGCAATATTTTTATAAATAGATGTTTATGTGATTACAGGACGTTGTGGATTTACAATTTTAGAATGATGATTAAAATCTTTTATTCACATAAGTAATTTTACGTCATGTATATAAATGTACAAGTAAAGTACAAGCACTCGCACATGAAAGGTTCCGTATAAAAATAAATCATTAAAAATATTTGCTATCATAACAGCTGTTGAATTATATGCAAGGATTCAGTAATTTTAAAGTGTCTACCTATTACAGTTTAATAGACAATCTGAAACACATTCAAAAGTTAGATTTCTTACACAAGAGTCTTATTATACTATATTTTTTGCTGTTATAATCACTATGGTAATATTACTTTTATTGTAAAAGTTACGAGTGTCTCATACGGTTAATAAAACAAACTCTAGAAACTTAACGATGTCATTCGATAGATACACTTGAAAGTTTTGAATTTTCTGAATCCGAAATAAGAAGGGTTCTTATTTACGATAAATAGAAGTTTATCGTTAAAACTATTACATTTAATAGTCGAATTATTATGGGAACATTATTATGTTATTATGTTTTAGTTTAATTTGGTTTTGGCATTGCGATACATATTATTGTCTTTTGCGGAACGATTCGTGACATCTGACGTCAACACCGCGCGCCGTGCAACGCCGATATCATAAACTTTTAAACTTACATACCTACAACAGTTTTTTTGTGTTTACAAAGGCAAAGTACTGTAGAAAAAAATATGCCCTAATATACCTAATTATTAAAAACAGCTTTGTTGGTGAAATAAAATGAGTAAATGAAAAATGTAACGGTGTTAAAAGAGACTTACGCTATTATTTACAATATAGAACCAAATACTCATAATTATGGATGTTAAAAACTGAGATATAATATTGAGCAAAAAAAAATAACTGACCATTGACAAACGATTATAAGTTCTCACAACTACGGTGAAGAATCAGCACAAGAAACAATATTCAACTTCTCAGATAATAACAATATTAGAATTCTCTTCGAAAAAACTGAAAAGGCCTTAAGCAATATAAAGTTTGTTATTTAAATTATAGTAGTGTTTACATACGTAGACAGATTCTTCGAAGGATTATACATAAAAAAAAACATGTGTAGGCATTACAAAAGGAAAGTCTTTCGAGAAGTTGGTAAAAAAAGTATGTGCTAACATTTAGGTTTAACGTAAATTAATAAATACGGCTCATTTCTTTGTAAATATTAACAATACTGTCTATTTACATGAACAGGTTCTAGTGAACTCTCGTATTTAAAAAAACGCTCATAGCCCCACACTAGGATTTTCCCCTGTGTCGTGGATGCCATGGACACACACAAAGACGAATACACAAACACCCAGACCCAGAACAAGAATCTTAACTCATCATTCAGATACCTGTCTGGCCGGGAATCGAACCCGGGACCCACTGCGTCTCAGACCGGTACGGTAACCGCTGCGCCACGCGGGTCGTCAATTGTCATTCAGTCATTTGTTTTAAATGTATGAATAAATATTCAAATTTATTTGAATATTTATTGATACATTTAAAACCTTGAAATTGAAACCCATCCTTAATTAACTCCAGGAACATTTGACGTACACGATAATACTACGTATAAATGTTATTCTTATAACATTTAAAATCAGGTAAACTGCAACACTGGATACAACAAAAAGTATTTACGTCATCCTATAAAATTATATTATAATAATGAGTGGTGCCAACTTAAGAGCCACTTAAGAGCGCAAATGACTTGTAAATATTTTAATATACTTCAGTGATATATGACCCTACTAATAATTAATTCGTATTTACCTTAAATACAGCATCTCATTCAAAACAATCGTAGTTAGGTACTTAGTTTAATACAAAATACAATAAAAAATTGAAACAAAAACTTGGAGAATTCCTTTAATAAGGATATACATACACCGATATCATCTGTCGTCGTAAATATTAAACACGAGACGCATTCAGAATTGATAAAAAGGTGTTTAAGTGCTCTTACTGACGTATTCGCAAGCGTTACTCCAAGATTTCATACACCCAGTAAAGGATGTTAGTTTTTCATACGAGTTACTTATGTATTAGAAATAACAAGTAAAATACACGAAAGTTTTATGACATTTACTATTTCCAATTAAAGTACTACAATTGCAATTATTCGTTTAAAAAAACTAATGATATTCTCTTTCGGCATTAAGATCACCAGCTGCTTTCACTCTCATAATATATAATCTAACTTTTTAAACGAGAATTTTAAGACAGCTACTTCAGGGTTATTTTTTTAAATATTATTATTAAATAAGCTAGATAAATAGATGGCTAGTTAATATATTGTATATCTATTGTGTCTCTTGTAATCTGAAACCTGGGGATTAAGAAAGTTTCGTAAGTCTCTAACTTACTACCATCCTGGAGTGAAAATATCGTCAACATAATTGGAGTGGCTTAAGAACAGACAGATATTCAATAATATATAAACTTAATACAAAACGGTTTCTCTAAAATTCTCTGATTTCAGAAAAACTGCGCTTTATTAAGTTAACGCAACATTTGACTACCACTTCAGTGTATAAATGCCTTGACGCCAATCATGAGTCAAAAAACGCATTCAAAAATCGCATATCGTGAGTAACCGTTAAGTATTAAAATGTATCAATTCCGCGATATTATTAGTCTAAAATCATATATGAGACAAGAAGTAAAAACATAAGAACGTTGCAAAACTATGACTGTGCTTATCGCTCTCAGCGCAGATGTTGTGAAATCAAACACTCGTGGCTGGAAGTTTCCTAATCGTATTTCCGTTGTAATCTACAAAAAATATAGCAACGTTCTGTATCATTTAGGTATACGTAGGTAAATATGTGTTTAACTCCTTTTAAGTTATTGACAATATTAGAAAACAGCTTGGAAAATCAAAAAATTCAGGCTGCAATTAAAAAAGTAAATGTTGTTTAATAATCCATACAGTTAACCAAATACGACCATTTGCTGTTGTTTTAAAGCCAAATGCAAAATAAAGAAAACGTGTCATTTCATTTACCTCCTTTATTCGACGACTTAAACAAAGTAACTATCTAACTTTTATAATTTTACTTAGGGTTTTAGAAAAAATAACATTTAATAACATTATATTAGTAGAGTCTGCAGTTTTGTTACACTGAGTAAAATCTTTCATATCCCTAGAAGTAGTGCTTAAGCAAAATGCACACTGAACAATGAATATTATTAAATAAATACTTTACTTCCCCATCCAATATAAATAAATGAATTGCAATATTAATATTTAAATTATTTACTCTTAAAACGTCTACGGCGACAACTTATTTGGCATCGATTAATCGAAGTCACCTCACCTTAGCGTACGAGAATTCGTGAAGTTGCGTGTAATTAAATTCAAAGTAATATAAAATTTGATATACGGTCACATAGAGTATTAATCTCATTAAATTAACGGTATAACACTTGTGAATTATTTTATTAAAAAAAGAAGAATATCTGAATAAATTGTTATTATTTTATTAATTATAATTAAACTATAGTAGGTACAGGCTTTTAATCAGAAGAATACTGTAGCAAATAAAAATAAATGGCATTAGTGGCACATACAGTCACCGAACGTCACATAAAAATATTAATATAACAAAAAATATAAATATTGAAAAAAAATAAAAATATAAATATCTTCAACTCATATTACCCTGAAAGTGTAAGATACATGTGATAAAAGAAAGTCGTGATAAATCAAAACATCTGATAATGGCCAACTTTTTAAAATACTGAGAATTGAAATCTTGTTATCTCAAAATTCTAAGTACAAAAAATATTTTAAACATATCCCAAAAATTTTAATATTTCAAGAAAAATATTTTTCATAGTATTTATCAGTTCTTGAAAACAACATCACATATTAACATAGGCACTGCATCAGGCATTCTGAGAAATATTTGAATCCTGGAGGAAACTGAATAAGCACTCACGGTAGAATTTATCCTTAATCCTTTGCATTGTTTTATGAATTACATGCATGACGTAAATGTATTAGCCTGAAAAGGAAATTTACAGCAAATAGTGTGTCAGTTACTGCAAATTTGTGTAATTAATAAATAATGCAAATACACACACAGCCATTGGCGATATTTAAATATTTTTTAATTAGATTTGTTATATTAAGTATAACATTTAATACAATTTATCTTAACACATATGTAAGTACGTTAAAATCTATTTATTTTGAAAATAAAATTATAAATTTTTACTTCGCTACTTGATTCCTAGGCAGTTCAAAAATCATGTTCATTAATCCATTCACCAACCTTTTGAAGTCTTCAACTGGACAAGATCATCGTAACGAGGCTATAGTTTTCAGCGATTGGCATGCGTGTTGGTGAACGCGGTTTTGATGTTACCCAAAAAGATCCTGCTGCCGATCTCCTCGATTTTATTCCTTAATCGCCTTCCACCGCATGCAGAGAGGAATGTCATTCAAGAACGACAACACAGAATTCGGCATATATATTTATAACGCATTTATCACATACCTTCATGATATTTAAATTAAAAAAAAATAAGAAAGAAACAAAATACCTTAATATACTAATTAAAGTATACTGATTAAAGATTATTAAATTCATCTTCCTTTGGCAATCAAGAGAAATATCCTAATTATCTTCAATTATCCTTACACAAACACCAATTAAAATTCGTGACCCAAGAAATACCTGGAACTACACCAACTTTATATTGTTTAGCGTGAATCCCTGAACTTAGCATAAATGAATGAACCATTAACTAATTTCTATTAATGCAGAGTCAGGAATGGTCCAGAATGCGAGGTAAACGTCCGTTGAGCGCAGGGTCGGCCTGACGCGTAGCTCGGTGGCGGTGGCGTGCAGCGAGGAGGCCAGGCCGTTGACGTCAATCCACCACACCACATACATATTTATCAAAACGCACATAATTATTCGTTTCGCCTCGCTTAATAAATGTAGCACTTATGGTTGTCACCTACATTGCAATGTTATGAACGAATGTGAAATAACATACTTGTCGAAATTAGTTGATTATTTTTATTTGTCCAACCATAATATGATAGACAGCTATAAAAATATATATAAATACATGCGGTATATTTTATATAATTATGGTTTAAAATTTATATTTCTTATTCTTATTATTGTCATATCTTAAACATCATTCTCTATTTTGATGCCATAGATAGCAATCAGAAGATTATTGTTGTGTTGTGTCTATTGTGTTTACTAACGTTATGCCATCATGAGCCAAACATGCCCGCTAGCATTTCCGCACTCATCGTATATTAAATCGTTACATAATATCAAAAATAGTAGTTTTATATGACAAGGGGGACATACTTCGTCCCAGTAGTTCCGGGATCAGAATACCCACTGCCTGTCGTAAGAGGCGGCTAAAGGGGGCTTCCGGGGATGCGGGTGGCTAGAGTCGGAGCTCGAACCGTCGAGCGCCGAGGACGGCCACCGGGGTAAATGTGCGGTAAAAATCCCACATAACTCTGCATCGCTCCCACAGTTACGGGTACCTTTTGAAGATTTCCCCCTCGAGAACAAAAATAGGGGGGACCTACTTATCCGACGCGTTCCGTCTTTGGCTTCAATGGTAGCACCTCAGTGGTCTGGATCCATGGATCATGTCCACGGGTAGGATTGTTTTCTTGTTTAGGATAGATTACAAATTTCCTTAGTGGCAATGGCTACTTACGGTTTGCTACTTGTATCACAAAAAACATTTTCACATGGTCATAGAACTAAAAACGTGTTATTTTATTAAACATAAATCATTTAGTACGACGAGCAAACATAGAGTCATTACGATTAATCCATTAAATGTTGTGCTCCCTGGCTATACGTAATGACGAGTTAATTAAATTAAGTTAAAACGTTTCCTTTTTAAATAAATTTGATTGGCGTAGGTTTAATTAAAATCCAAAGCTGAACATACGACGTAAAAGGTCAACCATTGTCCTATAAATTAAATGAATTGCAGATTATCTATGAGTCATAATGGCACGAGTGTGATACTTATTTTATGTCAATTAATGTGTAAATGTTTATACTGCAAATGTAGTGTACATTTGAAGTTTAATCACTGGGACTGTACGTGTGTGTGCGTGCGTGCTTATATGCGTGAGTGCGCGTTTGTAGGTATATTAACAGAAATGTCATACAAAATATAAATAAATATAAAGAGGAAGTAAAAACAGCATAGTTTGACCAAGAAGACACCATAGCCGTACTATTAGTGCGACGCATTTTTTGCATCTTATTGGAAGTGTGCATATTCCAGCTAATTTACATAATATGGGACAAAGAACTTAGTACTTACGAGTAGCAACGCATCTGTGGTCGGCTTCAGGTAGAATCCGTGTTCTATATTATTATGAAGTTAGTTACAATTAGCGATAGTGACTACTGACACTTATGTAACCTCGTTTACTACAGAAATCTTATAAATATATATTTCTAAACGTAATAAATAACTATATAAGCCTTTTCTATCCTAAATATTAAGTAGGTTTCAGAGAGTGAAACTAATACGAATGATTTACTCAACTTGATAACACATTATTTATGGTAGAAGGTGACGTTGGGGGGCGTTACTGATAAAAGATCACCGTGTCTAAGGACTGTCTGACGCCGAATGTAATCGTAATAGTGAAATAGCAAATGAAATTAAACTATAGCAACATAACTTATTGCTCATATGAAGAAAAAAATATTATGACAACACTTTAAGAAAGGGGGATTTGCTTATTGCTCCTATACTTGAAGTAGACGACCTATCATATGTTTGGTCAGTGAAGAACGTATTAAATGGTAACTGGCCATCAAATAATTGCTAATTTGTGATGTCAATCCAATAGAACTACCAGAAACAATTTCATATTTAAGGGTTGATTTAAAGCCACACCCAAAGCAATTTCACCAAAGTCGTATATATAAATAATTCTTCAAAGTATTTTAAGGCAGGTGTTGCTTTAAAGACACCGGGTAAAGACTGTGGTTAATATAGTTAATTCGTCGTCGTCGTCAACCCATTATTGTCCCACTGCTGGGCACGGGTCTTCTTTCAGTATGAGAGAGTTTAGGCCATAGTCCACCGCGCTGGCCAAGTGCGAATTGGTGGACTTCACACACCTCCGAGAACTTTTTTTTTTTTTAAAGAACTCTCGGGTGTGTAGGTTTCCTCACGATGTTTTCCTTCACCGAAAAGCAGTGATAATTAATTTCTAATACTCACATGAATCAGTGGTGCGTGCCTGGGTTTGAACCTTGGACCTCCCGATCGAGAGGGCAAGTTTCAACCATTAGGCTATCACTGCTCTATAGTTAATTCGCACAAAATTATTAATAAGTGTTAATGAGATTGATATCTTATTATCAATTATTATTATATTTATACGTGAAGCAAAAACTTGTGACGTATTTTTAAGTAATTTGCCGCGGACGGATTAGTATTAAATTTTGCAAGTTTATAGTGGACGTAGAGAAGGAGTGCAGAATGTTCATATTTTTTTCAAATAATGCATATATCATACATAAAATCAACTAAAAACACATTACACACACTACCGTGCATTTGTCACAAACTCATACATAATAAACGAAATAGAACATTCAATGTCATAATATGAAAACACATAACGTCAAAAATTTCAGATGTCTTTGTCAAATCATACCGCTATTGCTTTTAAAAGCGACTTAGATAATTAAACCTCTTTTTTTATTTAACGGGGGCGTTCAAATTACTTAAAAATATTATCATTTTATTTGAATTTGTGAAATATTCGTACTGCTTTGGACAATGAAGTTTAGTTTTTTAATTTAAATTACGGTCGAATTTCGACTGATGTGACTAGTTTATATAATTAAACTTTTATTATTAAACTTTTTATTATTAAACGCCAGACAGCTACACGTGTATCAAATGTGATGAGGGCGACGCGACGATACCAAAAAAATAATGAGGTCAGACATCGTCTATCTAGGGATAGGAACATTTATACATTTACTGAGACGCCACAACTTGCGTAATTATTTATTAAAGAACTTTGTTACACGCTGTCGTATGTCTTAGTTTTGTTAATTTGACCTATAATTGCATCAGTAAAACACACAAATATTCTTTCCAGACTTCTTATACTGGACACAAGATATTGGGCTTTACTTTTGGGACAGAATATGTCTTAGAGATTTCAAGTATTTTGTATTTGTATGTAAATCCGCGCAACAACGATATGCATGATTTATTTATTTATAATAAGCACGGTCGACTGACAACCAATTACACTAATTATTATAATATTCCTAATGTAGGTAAATTAAATAAAAAATGGTAAATGATGTTGATCTGAACATGGGAAATAAATAATCCATTTATCTTGTTGCTTTTCACTTCTCATGATGAACATTTTAGACCATAAACAAAAGTGGGATACATACTTACGTTAGCCAAGTGTAATTAACGAAATATACGTTTTAGTACCTACGTAAAGAGAATTCAAAGCACAAGTAACAGTATTGACTACGATTACAATCGTCCCAATTGCGCGATGTAAATTAATACCTCCAGCCCAGGTCGTTCATTAGCCTCTATGCATACGGTAAGTACGCATTAATATAGACTGCGATCTAATAGTACGAGATTAGACCACGAAATTTTTAGTTAGATTGTTTAATAGAAAAAAAACATTAAAGAAAATAATTTTGTGCATATTTCTGCTTGAAATGACTTGTATTTAAATAAGAAACCTAGCAAAGACATATACTAATATTAAAAATCTGAAAGTGTGTTTGTTTGTTCCTCTTGCACGTCGCCACATAGCTATTATATGATATGGTTTATATGCTGGGAGTTAGTTAGAAGGGCCGAGAGTGACGTAGGCTACTTTTTATCGCGCTCTCTTATTCCTATGAGAATATCGATGTTTTGTAAGTTGATACATATTTAGTAGTTCCAGACGTTGCTAATTACCATTTATTAGCAACGTTAGTAAACATTATTTGCAAGTTCTGAATCACGCTATCAAATGCTAATGTTATATCCCTTTGACCGTGCGGGCGAAGCCGCGGGTAAGATCTGTGCAGTTATATTTATAAAATATATTTTTTAAATAAAATATTTATGTAAATATATAGCAGTAAAATCTTAGACTAGTCATTGATGGTTGAACCTCACGTGTATGTAATGTGACAGGACGGCCATGTCTGCCATGTGACCCATGATTATCAGGTTAACGTGCCAGTGGTCACGTTTTTAGGGTTTGAGTCAAATTAATGGGCACGTGCAATCATCTTCTCATTACCGTCCCACTACTGGGATGAACAGAATCACAAGGGTTCATAGTGCATCACATTAGTATCGTAAACCCATTATTATCCCAGTGCTGGGCACGGGTCTTCTCTCGAAATGAGAGAGTTTTAAGCCATAGTCAACCGCGCTGGCCAAGTGCGAATTGGTGGCCTTCACACACATCCGAGAACTTTTTTTAAAGAACTCTCGGGTGTGTAGGTTCCTCACGATGTTTTCTTTTATCAAAAGCAGTGATAATTAATTTCTAACACGCACATAAATCAGTAATGCGTGCCTGGGTTTGAAACTCGGACCTTCTGATTAAGAGGGCAAGTTTCAACCATTAAGCTATCACTGCATCACATTAGTACAGTACTGAAATTAATTGCATTCATATCATTGCTACTTTTAAAAATGTACACAGAACTCCATAGCTATATACATGTTAAAGAAATTTTCCATCTGTACCATTAAAAGACTGGAAAATTTCAAACACGCAAATAAGTCGTTTCAAACAGATTACCTATTTGTAAAGTGTAATGGTGGTCTTAAAAAATTTGCACTTGAATTATGTTTAGTGTGCTATGCTAATAATACTGAATAAAGCGTCGTTATACTGATTATCTTTATGGATAATTATACTGTTTACAGTGAAAAATATACATTTTCAACTTAGCTGTGTTACAAGAAACGTATAGAATACGTATAGTAACATGTATAGAATATAGACCCTATATCATTCTGAGTAGTGCCAGTCTTGATTAGGAGTACTCCCTCTTTTCACATGGATGTTGTAGGAAGTGGGGTACCTACAAGCCATTATCGCCCCACTGCTGAGCACGGGTCTTCTCAGAATGATAGAGTTTTAGGCCATAATCCATCGCGCTGGCCAAGTGCGAATTGGTGTAGAAAGTGACTAAGGGCTAAATTTAGATTGGCAGCAGTTCCCGTGTAACATCAACACTCATTATGGACAATAACACGCCACTCGGTCATTATAGGCAAAGTCCACATGTAGGCTTATATCTAGCTGAGGCCTTCATATGGCAGTTGGAGAAATGTTCCGTTGTTTTCCGTAGCGGTATAAATTTCTTATCGCACTTGAAAGAATGTTATTATGTATTTTATTTTTCAAGCGTGTAATTCACAAGAAATGTGAATTACACGCTTGAAAAGAGCTAAGAAAGTCATTGCCATATTCAATGACATGTTAATTTATAATATTTACCCCATAACCTTACAGAGCATAGCGGCGTAAAAACATTATAATCGATTAATTGTCCAAAAGAAATAATGTCAAGAGATTACAAATTAAAAAATGCTATGAAAATGATACGATTCGCTATATGACTGTTCATGTACATACTTCATCATTATTGTTAATTTTTAACAACTAAACGGATCATAAGTAGTTGTTTCATAACCCTTCCTAGTATTATAAATAGCAAACACCGTAAGTAACTGCGATATTCCAGTTTTAAGGGTGACAATATCAATCTGCTTTTGGTCGTGAACTTAAGTTTATCTACGTTCGTTTATGTACTACGTTCTATTTAAAGACAAATTGTGTCGATATTGTGTTATTTATAATTGATAATAAACTTTTAATCTTCATGTTATTGGTACTCTGAAACAATTGCTATTATTTACTAGAGCTAAAATTATTAAGTAAAATTATTATGCTATTATTTACTAGTCCACCAATTCGCATTTGGCCAGCGCGGTGGACTATGGCCTAAAACTCTCTCATTCTGAGAGAAGTCCCGTGCCCAGCAGTTGGACAATAATGGGTTGACAAGACGAGACTAGAGCTAAACACATTCTAATATTTAAAAGTCCTAGAATCTATTGTGGTTCGACTCCGGACAACAGTCTCATGTGCTGCTGAAAGTAATCACATACTATCAAGGAAATGCGTGAACTTATTCGTGTTGGCAATAGGTGTGAAGATGACTCCTCTGAGTACAAATTACTGATTCTACCTAAACTATTCTACCTACATTTCAAACCTAAAACCTTATCTCTATAAGTGACATCACCCACAAACTTATTTTCCCAAACTTGGCAAAATTATACACATCTGAAATTTTAGCAAAGAATTAATTATCTTTAATGGGAAATATCCGAATAATGGGGAAGAGCTGTACCTATATAAGTACATACTTTTTTAAAATTTACATCAAGTGGAGGAATTTGATTCTAAAATATTGTTCGCAAATGTACTCCATGTTTAAGTTCAAAGTGTAATTACTGAGATTAATGCTTATATACTGTTTAAAAATATTGCATCATATATTAACAGATTGGAGGAGGGTAGCAGTGAATAGAGCAAAATGGAGGGAGATTGTTGAGGAGGCCAAGACCCGCAAAGGGTTGTAGCGCCGTAGGAAGTAAGTAAGTAAGTATTAACAGATTATTATAGTAAAGACAAAAGTATAGTATGCAGTTTATACGTGAAGATATATATGTATTTCTTACTTTACTTCAATTTAATTTTTTTGAGTTTGGAGCATATACTGCAAATTCGCAACAGGTGGTAGAACCAGTGTAGTTCGACCGGGGAGGTACCACCGCCACACCTATTTCTAGCGTGAAGCATTTTTTGCGTTTCGATGGAAGGGTGTGGTTGCCGGTACACTTTTATATGAGGCGACCATCTTAGTCCTCGGGAGTAGCAACACATCTGTGATTGACTTCAGATAGAACCCATGTTCTGTATGAAGTTGATTACAGATGTCCATGGGCGGCAGTGACCACTTACCATCAGGTGGACTGCATGCTCGTTTGCTACTTCAGTGAAATAAAAAAAATAAAAATACGTCGAAACCAAGGAATAACTGACGGAGAATCCCAATATTATGTTTTCTCACTTCGTGTATTGTTGTGTGTGCAAGTTATTTATTATTTATATCTATATACCACTAATATTATGCAAGTTATTTCGGCAAAAATATCCGGATTTGAAACAGAGCAGTATGAAAGAGCTCAATTCAAACTAACAAGGTATCACTAACATCTCCCAAAAACAAAATGATTCCTCCATACAAAAAATATATTTAAAAGCATGTGAATTAACTAGTCACTCGTCGCAACGGTCGAAATTCGACCGTAATTTATTACAAAAACTAAACTTCATGTTGTCCAAAGAAGCACGAATATTTTTCAAATTGTATTAATTTTCAAGTTATTTTAATACACGCATTAAAGGTAAAAATAGGTTTAATTAGGTAAGCTGCATTTAAAAGAAAGACATCTTACATTTTGACGTCATGTGTCTTCATAGTAGGACATTGTATGTTTTATTTCGTATATTATGTATGTGTTTGTGACAAATGAAAGGTAGTGTGTTTAATGTGTCTTAGTTGATTTTATGTATGTTTTATGCATTATTTGAAAAAAAAAGTAGCATTCCGTAATCCGTCTCTACATCAACTATAACCGTGCGTACTTTCATACACCACCGTCCGCGGCAAGTATCTTAAAAACGAATCATAAGTTTTTGCTTCACGTATTAACATATAGATATATTTATAGAATTGTTGTTATAACATAAAGAATGGTACTTGTCTAGGACTATTACGTAATATTAGTGTTAATCATGATTATAAAACCTCTACATCCTGTAGAGTGGCTATTACGTGTAATTGTTGTACTTCCGCCTTGAAGCATGTGGCTATGACTGTGAACATGAGTCACTTGCTGGCTGTGCCTCTGACGGGTTCCATCTGGGTTCCTTTTAATTTCATTCATATTATTATTATTATTTTAAGATTAAAGTAGCAAACGAGTATACAGTCCACCTGATGTTAAGTCGTCACTCCCGGCCATGGACATCTGTAAGAAATTTCATACAAAATAGAGGTTCTATCTAAAAACAATCAAAGATGAGTTGCTACTTCCAAGGACTAAGGTGGTCGCCTCATATAAATGTGAACTAGGTCCTATTATCAAAGATTTGTCAATGGAGCAGGTATAAATAAATCGATGATATTACTGAAAAGTTTAATGTTCTGCTTTTTAAGTCATCGGATATATATGAAATAAAAAATAAAGACTCTACAAGATGTAGAGTCTCCTTTAGTTAGTTAAAGTTATGTAAGGTTGAAAAATACAAAAATGCAATATACATACATATTTACTAACGCACCCAATGAAAATTAATCTATTAATATCAGTGATCTTAGAAACGTGTATTCCGTTGAAATTGACATCGGGTCGAGGCCAAAGTAATTAGTGACTAAATTAAAATAATATCAATTAAATATAATTATTTTTCCACGTGATAACAGTATTCATTGTGGCCATTAATTTCAATTTTATTCTTAATTAGATGGTTTTGAAATGGCCTCCCTACATATAAATAACCTATATTGCCGCTTTGTCGCTTAATCGTCTATTATTTCATTAATACATTATATAATATAAATGAATATATATATTTTATAATATTTGCCTGATAGATAATGTATTAATGAGATTGCTCTATTGCATTTTTATAGGTATTATGGAGATGCAATAAATGAATAAATGAAATACAAAATTCAAGCTACTAACACCTAACTATATATTAAAGTTATACGTTGAAACATAATACTTATACCTTTTAATAGATTACCGTTTATTTTATGATAACAGTGTTGCTATAGGTTCTTCTAAGCCATTTTACTACACTTTCAGTTGACAGTAAGTATAAGGTACAAAATCTTCTTATTCAACAAACAAGTCACCCGTCGCAACGGTCGAAATTGGACCGTAATTTAAATTAAATAACTAAACTTCATATTGTGAAAAGTAGCACCAATATTAATTTCTCAAATTGAAATAAATTATTATAATTTTCAAGTTATTTTGAACGCACCCGTTAAAGTTAAAAGGAGGTTTATTATCCAAGCTGCATTTAAAAGCAATGGCGGGTATTTTGATAGAGACATCTGACATTTTTGACGTTATGTGTTTTCATAGTAAGACATCGAATGTTCTATTTCGTTTATTATGTAATGGGTTTGTGTCAAATGCAAGGTAGTGTGTGTAATATGTTTTTAATTGATTGTATGTATGTTTTATGCGTTATTTGAAAAAAATATTAGCATTGCGCAATCCTTCTCTACATCAACTATAACCGTGCGTAATTCCATACTCCTCCGCCTGCGGCAAGTATTTTAAAAACGAATCACAAGTTTTTGCTTCACGTATTAATATATAGATTGTTATCGCTTTTTAAATTATGACTGATAATTTTACTGGTTATCATATTTATGAGATATTATATTTATCATCCTTACAAATTGGAGACATTCCTTCACGCTGTATGTATTCCAAATACAGCAAAAGTTTTCAAACCTTTTTCATTAGCCATCGACTTATATACTCCCTTTAAATAGTCTATCAGTGAAGAAAAACGTCACGCGAGCATAAAAGCTTTCAGCGACCTCTAGTTTTCTCTGGTTCTTTCGCCACCCTCGTGTACGCCAATTGCCCTAGGGGAGGCGATATCAACTACTTTGAGGAACACTGGTATAGAGCATGTTCAGTGCAATAGTGGAAAGTGCCGCCGCGATAACCCGCCACGCAGCGCCGCGTGGGTCACTGCAACGCACTTAATTTCTATAGAACTATGTTATCGGGTTCATTATTATAAAAACAAAAATGTTACACGCTTAAAGCATACAGCATTAGTGTAAGGAATAATGTAAATAATAACTCGCAACACCAATTCGCTATTGTCCAGCGCGGTGAACTATAGCCTAAAACTCTCTCATTTTGAGAAGACCCGTGCCCAGCAGCGGGACGATAATGGGTTGAGGAGAAATAATAACTATGACCGTTATCTTTTGAAAGATAAGTTTTAATTACTATGCACTTATAATTGAAAAACAGTTTAGACATAAGCTTTGATTCATCTTAACTAAACCAACATGTTTTTAAACAACTGCATACTTTAAAGCAGCTTATTAATAACTGTCTGTTTTTGTTGAAAAATTGTTACAGCTATTGTTAACGATGATAAAATCTAAAGTACAATTAAGTCAAAATTGTCTTATAATGCTTACTTAATTGCTAAAACACGTTATCGTTAGATAACCATAATTAACATAATGCTTGACTTTGAAACTGGGAATGAGAACGAAAACCTTTGGTTTCTGCGTGTCAGCAGTCTATTTTTTTCCAGATCTCGTGTATAACAGTCGTAATGGAGAGCTCGTTGGTACTGCAGCGGGTTATTAAGAACAAGAATTGTTTTGAGATTCACTGCGATTGTTCAACAATGTGAACATGTAATGGGATAACAACGCCACTGCACGTAAAAACAATCACTTTGTCCCTTGCATCGTGGGAATATTGATTTTACAACATTGTTTATGTAACATGTTAAGTTTTTTCACTATTATTTAACCGCTTTTCCTTGTAATCGTCGCCTATTATTGCTATAATGATGTAAGAACCAGTTTCATCGATTAGCATAAAAAATGAAATATTTTAGCACGATTAAATTAATATATTAGCATGTATAAACGAGTGGAAAATTTTCACTGTTCCATTTACGTGAATTTGACAAATGTGCGTCCATTTGTTCACCGAAGGTCTTCATAATTACGACATCTGACGTAAATAACATGAGCTCTTTATAGGATTGTGTTCGCGCATTTCTTCACAATATACATGTATCAAAAGAGTGTATGATCAACCTTTTAGTAACTACTAGATATCAATAATTACGTCCTTGTAGTTTCGGGATCAGATTAGGGCAACGGGGTAAGTCTGCCTGCCTGTCGTAAGAGGGGAAGCTCGAACCGTTCGATCAGGCGACCCCGGGAAGGACGGCGGCATGTGTGGTCGCATATCGTTGTAAAGCCGGAATGGTGGCCTAGCCAATCACCTGAGAGGAGCGCGATAGGTCAACGCGTTCAGAGAACTCCGGTTGCATTCCTTTGGAGATTCCGAAGTCCTCTTTGTAGCGCTAAGATGATCGCCTCATATAAAATTGTACCGGCAAACACACCCTTCCATAGAAACGCAAGAAATACTTCACGTCGGAAATAGGTGTGGCGGTGGTACTTCCCCGCTCGAACTACACTGGTTCTACCACCTTGAAATAAGTATCCTATGAGCGTGCGTGTCAAATTTCAGCGAAATTGGACCGGTAGTTTTTGTGTGAAATAGCTACATACATACACGTTTCTTCACAAACTTACGTATATGTTAAATATTTTATCAGGTTTAATTTTTTATTTTTTATTCCCATGCCTAAACTGTCAAATAATCATTAATTTACCGTGAAGTCATTTACAAAGTGACTTTACGTATCCGGTAAACAGCAAAAAATCTAATTATTCTATTATAACATTGAAGTAGCAAACATGCTTGCAGCCTCCCCGGTGGTAATTGGCCATTGCTATTCATAAAAAATATTAGTAACAATTAAATTGCAGTAGCAATTTTACATATTTTTTATCTGGCTAAAGTAGCAAAAGAGCATTCAATGCATCTGATGGAAAGTGGTCACTGCCGCCCATGGACATCTATACCTAAGCAACTACATATAGAACATAGCTTCTATCTGAAGTCAATCACAGATGCGTTGCTATTCCCGAGGACTAAGATGGTCGCCACATATAAAAGTGTGCTGGCAACGACACCCTTCCATCGAAACGCAAAAGTGCTTCATGCTAGAAAGAAGTGTGGCTTAGTATCTCCCCGGTTCGACTATTGGTTCTGCCACCTGGCAAAATATAAACGACGATGAAATAAATATATTTGACGACCCGCGTGGAGGAGCGGTTACCACACCGGTCTGACGCACAATGGGTCCCGGGTTCGATTCCCGGCCAGACAGGTATCTGAATGATGAGTTTAGATTCATATTCTGGGTCTGGGTGTTTGTGTATTCGTCTTGTGTGTGTCCATGGTACCCACGACACAGGAGAAAATCCTAGTGTGGGGCTATGTTTTTTATAAAAGGTGGACAAAAATCAGGGAATGGGCAGTAGCGTCTTGGTTCGTCACATCAACTGCGGTGACTAACACTGAAAGCGGCTGCGGTGATAGGCGTAACCTTATTTACGGTAGACCCATACCCGACACTGACATCATGCCTTAACACTGATGGGGAGATAGTGTGGAGCTACAGATAGAAGATAACTATGGTATAGTAACGGTAACTTCTTCATTACTACATCATTTATTAAACTACTTCTACAATATGAAACATGTACAATAAAAATATAACACTATTCTAACTTTTTACTGCAGCAATATATACTTTACTCGTGGTATTTTTCCTAGGTGGTATCTAGCTTCATCAGTCAACACCTCCGGTGGCTACTACTAATGCATAGATGGTAGCCAATGAATCTCCGATGGACGGTTGAAAATTCATAAGCATGATATTTACTACATCCAATGAAGATGATAATCAGTCGTTCGTATAGCTAAGGCGATTGCAACTACGTGACTCGTTTGCTAGTGAAGTAGGCTTTACGTAGGTTCCGTTACGCAACAAACACTGATGTTAGGTACACGTCTCCTAAACAACGAGAAAATATTTTGAGCGAGAACACCATAGAAGCGCAATGGTAATTATTTGAAAGTGTGATCTTAGGATTATGCAGCAAAAATGTGAAAAAAACGCTGATAATATTACAAAATCGATAACACCGAACATAGAGTTCACTTTCGCATTTTAATCTTCATAGGTGATAGAACCGGTGCAGTTTGTCCGGGGAAGTACCACCACTACAAATATTTCTGGCGTGAAGCAGTTTATGCGTTTCGATGGAAGATTATGGTTGCCGGCACACTTTTATAAGAGGCGACCATCTTACTCCTTGTGAGTAGCGACGCATCTGTGATTGACTTCAGATAGAACCCCATATTCTGTATAAAGTTACTTACGGATGTCCATGGGCGGCAGTGACCACTTACCATCAGGTGGACTGCAGGCTCGTTTGCTACTTCAATCTTATAAAAAAAATAAGTAATAATCTTAATTTATTTGAGTTATGTCTACCATTTTTCAATCGATATCGCTTACCGCTCATAGTGCTACAAGTGTCTCACCATGACACACTGCCAAGAAGGAAGAGTTTCTTGCAAATTGCTCGTCGTTCTTTATTTCATTAACAAGTGCTGACGTTTTTATTTACATAAACAAAACTTGTTATTTAAATATCTTTTATAGCTAGTCAATAACGTCTATTGATCCATACTAATATAATGCGTATAGCAACCCTGTGACGCACAGGGCCTATCTGCTCGTCCCTGTAGTTCCGTGATTAGAATAGGGCTACGGGATCTCCTGCCTGTCGTAAGAGGCGACTAAAAGGGGCTTCCGGGATTGCAAGCGGCTAGAGTGAGATGCTCGAACTGTTCGGTCAGGCGACCCCGCGAAGGACGGCTGTATGTGTGGTCGCATACCGTCATAAAGACGAGACGAAGCGGTGGGCCCAGCCGCCCATCTGTGAGGAGCCCGATGGGGCAACGCGCTCAGAGGACTCCGAGAAAAAAGGTAATAGGTACACTTGATTAGTTAATTTTACGTTACTTGACAATTAATGAAATCGGCTACGACTTCACTGAAACACAGTCTTTCAGCGGTCAGACAAACAGAAATAAAGTTTTATGCCAATCTTGAAATTAGTATTAAAATTTATATAGCTACCTAAGTTACAAAGATATTGGTTAAGTTAGTTATTAAGTCATTAAGGGGAATGCTTATTACTACTTGTATTATTACATTAAGCTTTTAAAGGAAAAAAATGCTACTCGTATTATAAAATTAAAGCAGACGAGGAGGAGGATTTTAAAGTAACTGAATGGATTTATTAAAGTACTTTAAAAATATTTCAAAAATACCACTTTGACTTCATATACACTGCTACCGATTCAAACTTTATTATTTGATTACCTATTATAATATCAAATTATTACACGTGTGTAGTGTTGTTTTGGTAAATACGTCAATGCGAACGTCATTGAAGGAGAAAAATATTGAAATTCAATATAGGAAGCATATATAATACATTATAAGCACGACCTACACAAGTTACACAATTAGAAGTAAAAATATGAATAGCTAATAAGATACACATATTTAGGTAGATACAATAAAAATATTTATAATTGTGTTATGTATATAATTGTATTATACATATTTTTCGGCAAATAAAGATTATTATTATTATATTTTGATTGTATCTATATCTTGTCTTTTGCAAGTTCTAAAAATGACAATAGTAAAAATATGCTTGTCTGAATTATAATCTTAAACGAAACAACAGTTATCAGTTTTACAGACAAAGAGGGGTTAACATCTATTACCATAGTCTTGTGGTAATTAATTATGACTATAATTATGTTTAGATTTTTCACGTAAAATTGAATAGCACAGAGTAGGGATCACGGTAAAAACCTCAAATTTAATAACCATTGTATGTAAACACGATTACAGCCGTGTGAGCAGGTTTGTATATAATATTTTTATATGATGCGTCGCTTGCATGAATTGTGTTAGAATTGTGAAATGCGATTGACGTCAATAACGACCGTCACCCTGTACTTTCTCGACGAAGCACTCGTATCCATACAATTCTAACTCATTCATTTTTCAGGTTAATGCCACCCAAAGGTCTAATTTTCAAGTACAGATATCCGAGGTCGACTATTTTAAGTCTTCCTAAGCTAGAAAGCAAAAGTAGCTTAATTTCAAAATGATCGGCGAATCTTGCTAATTATAGGTACTTAACTACTATTCAACATTATTAAAGGTATTGAATTGTATTGTAAACCTTAATCAACTGTATTCAAGAATACCAATATCATACTGAGGTTCATACGAAGAAAATAATGATACCTTTTCTTTGGAGTATTGTTCTTGTTTAAGAAGATATACTAAATAAATGCATATGTTTAAGGTGAAGAAGATTAAGACATATTTAAACAATCTTTACCTATAGGATATAAAAAGGAAAACTGACTTAACCCCTTAGAAGGTAAAGTATGGGTTGAAAGTTTCCTCGGAAATCCGCCAAATTTGCTGCAATCTCAATGAAAATTTGTAGTTTTTAAACTTAGCTGTGTGGTCCAATGTATGGAGCGGCCAGCGGATGTCCAGCAGTTGTCCTATCAATCCATTGGACACCAAAAGTCTAATGAATGGATCATAGGTTAGCGCGAACGAAATCGCGGCTTCTGCTAGTATCTCATACAATACTTATTTCAAAAGAGAAATCTAGCAAGAACCGTCGTGTTAACAGCTCTGGTGGTATCCATTAATACGACCTGAGTGTGTTCGCAGTGACATTGCGAAATGCAAGGCACTGCCAACCATTGACGTCAGAGACGGCCGCAACTCCGCAGTTTCACCGACCGCCGTAGTCATATCCGTACTTAAACATTGTTGTATTCATAATAATAAACTGTACTACTATATATTGACTTCAAAGAAATACATCAGATTATTTCGACTCAAAAAATTAACATAGTATCTCAAGGGAGAGTTTAAATTAAAAGGAAATTTGTATTTAGGACAGATCTTTCATAAATTCGAAATTAAACTTTACTATAGTAATATTTGACGACCTGCGTGGCGGAGCGGTTACCATACCGGTCTGACGCGCAAAGGGTCCCGGGTTCGATTCCCGGCCAGGCAAGTATCTGAATGATGAATTTACATTCTTGTGTATGTCCATAGTACCCACGTCATAAGATGTGTGGAGCTATGAATGTAGAAAGCGTGTGTTTTTATTTATCGTAATATATAAATAAAAAAATAAAAAAGTGTGGTCGCAAAAGGTCGTAAATAAAGACCAGACGATGGTCAGATGACTAGGCCCAGCCGCTCATTGAGTTGTGCCAAATGAGACAACGCGCTTAAAGAACTTCGGTTGCGTTCCATTGGGCATCCCAGAATCCTGTTGGAATTAAGTGCGGTAAAAATTAAAACATAAACCGGGGGCGCTCCCATGGCATCGGGTACCTTTTGGAGATTTCACATTCGAAAACAAATAAGTAAACAGGCCGGTACCTCTTAGCCTTTGAGCTGATTGATGACAGTTTTCACTTACGCGTGTAAGTATATACATATAGGTATATTTCAAAATACAGGGCGCATTGACGTCAATACAGACAGCTACTCTGCACTTTCTCCACTGTAACACTAGTACTTACATAATTAAACACACGTTTCTTCGTTGTCAACATATACCACACAGAACGAAATGCACGTTTCAATGGCTTGACTTATTTCTGTCCCTTCGAGCGAGTTTATTAAGTTTCATAAAACGGTCACCGTTTTCGTTATAATTACATGTTTTAGTCTTTTGCAGCCTTCCCTTTTAATGTTGAATGGACACTTGGCTATCGTTGTGAGGAAACACAAAAAACTTGTACTAAACGTGTCTACCTTTGAATTGAAAACAGCTAAACTCATGTAGGCAGACATGTAGACTTTATGAATCCTAGGCTCTAAATTATATTTTACACGTTGACCCGGCAAACTTCATTCCGCCTAAAAGTCAAAGATCTAAAATTATCAGTGTTTCTCCACTATGCATGTATTATACATAAAATCCTTCATTTTGAATCACTCTATCTATTAAAAAACGCATTAAAATCCGTAGCGTAGTTTGACAAATCTAAGCATACATAGGGACAGACAGCGGGAAGCCACTTTGTCTCATACTATGTAGTGATGCATCCACCAATCATATAATAGATTTTAAAACCGATCTATTTGAACTATGTTGAATATCTAAATACCGTTATAGTAAAAAAATAAACGTTTGTTCCCTCATCATAAAACAAATTTCTATTATATGAAAAGTTTTGAAATACTTGAAAAATCAATTAACTTTATTGACACTTATGTGCCAATCCCACTAGGCTATAAGTATTTATGGAAACATTTACGAGTTATCTTTTAGATTAAAACTCGTTTTTGACGTCAATGCACAAGAAGTTAAATTGGAATTTAGAATAGATAACTATGTTCGAGTTTATACATAGGAATATACCATTCATTATTTTTTTAATTTTCAAGTTTCGTACCTATTAAAAATTAATGATCAGCTTAAACTCAATAAAAAACACGATGGGAAACTGAAGAAAAAAAGTTCTTAAAAGTTTATAAAGTCTATCAATTTGCACTCCACTAGATGGTGGACTATGATCTAAGTCTAGACCCATCCCATTCTAATAAGAGATTCATGGCCATCAAATCGTAATAAATTAACGTAGAAAAAGTATCACTCTTATAATTATAAAAAAAAAATATCAATACGGTTTAAAAAGTACGCTTTCGAAACTCATAGCCCCAAACTAGGATATTTTCCTGTGTAGTGGGTACCATGGACACACACAAGACGAATACACAAACATCCAGACCCAGAAGATGGATCTGAACCCGGGACATAGTCTAATAGACTAGCTTTCGAGGGGGGTAAGAAGCACAGCGGAGAAACCTTAAGAAGAATCAAAGTCTTATTCAGTGGCTTGTACAAAAATAAGCATGAGTGATATACCCTTTTTTATCTATACTATAATAAATCTGTAAGAGGTCGCTGTCTGTACATGGAATAAATTTAGGTGAAAACCATTTCTAGAGGTCTTTAATACGATATAGAACCCAAAATAATGGTTTTTAGAAATCTTTTCTGTTTGTCTGTTTGTCTGTTTGTCTGTTTATCTGTTTGTCTGTTTGTCTGTTTGTCTGTTTGTCTGTTTGTCTGTTTGTCTGTTTGTCTGTGTGTTTGAAAACGCTAATCTCAGAAACGGCTTATCCAATTTGAATATAATTTTTACTGATGTGTTGTGGGAAACTTCACTTAACATTTAGTGTTTATTTTATGTAAATCGGTTTATAAATAAAAAAGTTATGTCAATTTAAAACTACGCAGTATTTATTCTGTGTTCGATGAGTGTTAACAAGATATGTAACTGCATAGTTGAATTGGTTGAAACTAAACATGTTATGGTCTGTAAAATGTATTCCTTTGTTATGTATTTTTTATTGGTTATGTGTGTACCTATGTTATTTGATACTATACAAATCTATATCTCTATATCTATATATACTTATATAAAAACGAAAGGATGCTCTCTCACTCATCTTTTGAATAAACATCGTAGAGCCTAAACTGCTAAAGATACGAATATAATTTTTACTAAGGGTTCCTTTTATGACGTAGACGTCAGTTAAGAATGAATTTTCTGATCCCCCCCCCCCCAAGTTAACCCAAATAGGAGATGTAAGTTTGTATGAAAGTCAGTCAATTTTGAGGGAGGCCACCTCAATAAAATTTAGTATTTCGCTTTGATTTTTATGTTAAAACATAGTTTTAAACCAAAAGAGAGGAGGTTATCAATTCGTCTGTATTTTTTTTATTATTTTTTTTTAAATTTTATATTTGTTACTCGATTTCTCTGCACTGGGTGAACGGATTTGGATGATTTTTTTTTCATTTGAAAGGTAGTGCGTGTCGTCGGGTCCCATTTATTTTTAGTTCACTTTTGACAGTGGCATCCATAAGAAAAGCGCATAAGTCTGATATTTGCATTAACGATGTGCGCGATAAATAGACGAATAACTCAATTTACCGCCAACCGATTTTGATGATTTTTCTTTTATTTGAAAGAATGTACTTCAAGGGTACTCTGATGAGTTTGATACGGTTCTGATCACAGGATCCATTTCCATGATGCAAATTAACGAAATTAGCGATACTCGGCCAAACCTAAGCTGTAGGAGTCCAATTGGGTTGAATGTAGAAAGAGATTACTAAGCAAAAAAAAGAAGGTCAATTTTTTTCCTAAAAAAATTGACCTTCAACTCTTCAATCCTGATGATGCAGGGGTACTGCTAGCCTGAACCGTAGAAGTAAGTCAATTTGTTTTTATGGATATATAATAAGATTGTTAAACAAATTCGTGGGACAAAAATTTGATCTTCAACTCCTCAACCCTGATGATGTAAGGGTATTTCAAGACTAAACCGTAAAAGTTGGCTATTTGGTACTTACGGTTATGTAATAAAAATACCGAGCAAAGATGAACGGTAAAAATTTTGACCTTCAACTCCTCAACCCTGATGATGAAGGGTTATTTTAAGCCATAGCCATAGGAGATGGCCATTTAATGCTTTCGGGTATGTAATATGATTACTAAGCAAAGACACAAAATGAAAATTTCGACCTTCATCTCCTCAACCCTGATGATACAGGGGTGCTTCAAGTCTAAGCCATAGAAGTTTAGCTATTTAGTGCTTTCGGGTATGTAATATAATAACTAAGCAAAGACACAAGATGAAAATTTCGATCTTCAACTCCTCAAGCCTGATGATGCAGGGTACTGCAAGCTTAAGCCATAGGAGTTGGCCATTTAATACTTTCGAGTATTTAATATAATTACTAAGCAAAGACACAAGATGAAAATTTCGATCTTCAACTCCTCAAGCCTGATGATGCAGGGTACTGCAAGCCTAAGCCATAGGAGTTGGCCATTTAATGCTTTCGGGTATGTAATATAATTACTTTAACTTTAATTAACAAAGACGCGGGATATTTTTTTACCTTCAACTCCTCCCTGATGATGCGGGATAGTGCAAGCCTAAATTATAAAAGGTAGTCACATAATGCTTACGGTTGTTTTTAGTATGTATTATGAGTTTAATGACAGCTCATTAAACTGAAATGTGATTAATAAATTAAACTTCAATTCATCAACCCTGATAATCTAAGTACACAACCTACTTAAGCCGTATGAGTTTGGTACTTATTGATTACAATACATTACGACCCGTTCCTGAGAGAACATTATGATGAAAAGTGTCACTTTGAATACCTAAATCCTGAAAATGCAGGAGTATTGTCATGTTATTGTTAAGAGTTGTATTTAGCTGTAGCTTTTTCAACAGGATGGGTTAGGTTAGGTTGGAACATAAAAGAAAACATAAAAAATAAGCAAGCAGGGTGCGGCAGCGCCCTGCGAGCGGGTGCGCCCTGTTCGTATAAATTGTTTTGAATCTGTCTTCTGCTTTACAAAGAACAATTTACGCGCACAAATAGCCCGATGCACCTCTTAAAAGATCTTATCTTTGACCACATGAAAAAAAAATATGAACTTAGAATATATGTCGCTGTTCAGTGATATTCCAATTTTCTAAAGATTTAAGTAGATAATAGTGCTTTGTTACCCGGAAAAGTCAAAATCAATCTTTATATCGATACGTCTTCGTTCAAATGCGGAGGAGTTGGTTGAAAAAGTATATCTCGATATCTATACTAATATATAAAGCTGAAGAGTTTGTTTGTTTGAACGCGCTAATCTCAGGAACTACTGGTTCGAATTTAAAAATTCTTTTTGTATTGAATAGACCATTTATCGAGGAAGGCTTTAGGCTATATAACATCACGCTGCAACTATTAGGAGCGAAGAAATAATGGAAAATGTGAAAATTATTCATCCTTGAGGGCTTCCGTTGCGTGCGCTGCGAAAACGGTACAAGATACCAAAAATATATGTATGAAAGAATTATTTCTCTTGA
Source organism: Spicauda simplicius (assembly GCA_949699795.1). Taxonomy (NCBI): domain Eukaryota; kingdom Metazoa; phylum Arthropoda; class Insecta; order Lepidoptera; family Hesperiidae; genus Spicauda; species Spicauda simplicius. Next base: position 12,235,386 of record OX453063.1, read on the forward strand.
AATGATCTAAAAAAATGTCTAAAAAAAAGTCTAAAAAAGTATATGTCTATCTTTTAAGATTAACTGACTAGAACCGTTTTCATGGTAATCAAATTCGGTCGAAATTAGTTAAGAGTTGTATCAACGTAATAATATTAATATTTGTCCAAATAAATGTGTTGTTGATTAAGAGTATTTAATTGTGAACAAAATTGTCTTTGACATCACTTAATTTCAATGATTATCTTAGAAGATATAGATCTTAGAGATCTTGCGTCGTTTTATCGTCGTGTAATAATACTTTTTAAATACTATTTGATTTTGTTTTAAGGATATTTTGTTTTAGGTTCTAATAATTTCACAATTATTTTTTTATATATGAGCTATATGAGTTAGCTATGTTCTATTCAAAACTAAATCGTCTAAAATAATAATAGAAAATGAAACGGACAAAGTCGTGGGTAACAGCTATAATTTATAAAGCTGAGGAGGTTGTTTGCAAAAATAAATTATGCCCAAAATAACTATTCCACGCGGACGAAGTCGCGGGCACAGCTAGTTGATATAATAAATTGTAATTTAACAATGACTCAATATTGGTTGATAAATGCAAACTTATTCAAATTCCTTTCATATAACATTTATGTACATAAAAAAAGACTAAAAAAAAATGTGTGCGTGTACTAGCGTACACTCGTAAGAAGTGAAACTTCTATATGACGTTATTATTTTTCAAAAAATAATTTACTATATGCAACTTTACAGAAATTGGTTAAATAAAGTTAAATTAGATAAAGTTTAATAAAAGGCTTTTATTAAACTTTATCTAATAATCTAATCTATAATAATCTATCTAATATCACGCGTGGTAGGGATAACGTAACGTAACGTAACGGATAATGGCGCGTAACAGAAAAAGATGGCGCGTAACGAAAAAATGTTACACTATTTTTTTTTCCAACCCTGATAAAGAAGTTTCACTTCAATAATAAACAGACTATAAAAATGATACTGTACGGTGGCATTGCTTTTTATAAGATTGAAGTAGCAGACGAGCATACAGACCACCAAATGGTAAGTGATAAAACTGAAGCTTATAGACATCTGCAAGCAAAAGATGCGTTGTAAGTCCCGAGGGCTAAGATATAAAAGCGAATCGACAATCACACCCTTCCACCGAAAAGCCAAAGAAAGATGTAGAATAAATGCTTATTTTCTCAGATAAATTTCTTGCAAAAGACCTGTCACAGTATGCGGTAGGTGCTGAATGGTAGATTAAGCGTGTACAAATATATTCAAAAAACACGCTAAAACACGCTTTCTACACTCATAGCCCCACACTAGGATTTTCTTCTGTGTCGTGGGTACCATGGACACACACAAGACGAATACACAAACACCCAGACCCAGAACACGAATCTAAACTCATCATTCAGATACCTGTCTGATTGCGCGTCAGATCGGTATGATAACCGCTCCGCCACGCGGGTCGCCAATATATATTCACATACCATATATGATTCAAATAAATGATATCTTATATCTAAATAGACACAAATATACGTACACATCCATAAATAATATGGTAAACCATGAATAAGCTTAATGCGTTAAATTATTACCCAACTAGTTGACCCGGCAAACTTCGTTCCGCCTAAAAGTCAAAAATCTAAAATTATCAGTGTTTCTAAACCATATTATACACGTATAATACATAAAACCTTTCTCTTGAATCACTCTATGTATTAAAAAAACTGCATTAAAATCCGTAGTGTAGTTTTAAAGATCTACGCATACATAGGGAAAGACAGCGAGAAGCGACTTTGTTTTATACTATGTAGTGATAAGACACTATAGTCCGTTCTTCCGGGTAAATATTATGCTGTATGGCAGGTGATTGATTACGTCTTCTTTCAAAAATGACATGACCTAAGAAAACTACATTATGAAGTAACTTCATGATTTTATCATGATGTTAATAAAAATAACTATGTACGTACGGGAAATTACGTAGTATCTTCTCGTCCAAAATTCCTCAGTGCCTGAAGTCGAAATTATTCGAGCAATGTGTGTTGCCAGTGATGACCTACGGCGCCGAAACGTGGTCCTTCACGGTAGGCCTCATTCGGAGGCTCAGGGTCGCTCAGCGTGCTATGGAGAGGGTTATGCTCGGAATTTCGCTACGAGACATGATTCGCAACGATGAAATCCGTAGACGAACGAAGCTTACAGACATAGCTCTCAAAATTTGCAGGCTGAAGTGGCAGTGGGCCGGCCACATCGCTCGTAGGACCGATAACCGATGGGGAAGAAAGGTCCTCGAGTGGCGACCACGTTTAGGCAAAAGGAGTACAGGTCGCCCCCCTACCAGATGGACCGATGACCTGAAGAAGACAGCGGGAAACCGTTGGATTCAGAGGGCACAGGACCGGTTGGAGTGGCGCCATTTAGGGGAGGCCTATGTTCAGCAGTGGACATCAAAAGGCTGATGGATGGATGGATGGATGGTTAATAAAAATAATGAATCAGTTACAGATTATAGTAATCATACCAAATAGAAGACTATTATAAACTTAATTATATCATTATTACTATTATTAGAGTTTTAATTTTATCACGATTCGTGCTCCAATTAAACATTTATTTTAATCTGTTTTGAAAACATTATAATATATAACTCAAAAATGATATGATATATATTATATGATGGCAAGCGGCCGGATGGTTTGACACTCGTGCCCTGGAAAAAGGGGAAGTCCTTGATATGCGATGGTACATGTGTTGATACATTGGCGCCATCTCATATACAGGCAACTTCGATGCACGCTGGTGCGGCAGCCGAATCTGCAGAAACTGTGAAGCGGCGCAAATATGCAGCCATTTCTAAGGACTACATATTTGTGCCGTTTGCAGTAGAGACGATAGGACCGTGGGGACCAGAAGCGAAACAATTTTACAAAGAATTGTCTTCGCGCCTGATTGACGCCTCCGGTGACCCGAGAGCTGGAGTGTTACCTCGGCCAACAAATAAGTTTAGTAATACAGCGAGGTAATGCTGCTAGTGCCTTGGGTACATTTCCAAGGGGCAGCGATTTGGCTCATTTATTCTATTTATAATTGTAAATTTTAGTAAATAAATTGTAAATTCGTGCTTAATATAGCAAACACCATCCAACTGACTTTGATTGTAAGAAAAACAATAATATTAATACAATATTATAAAAATTGAAACTTAATTGGCTTTGATAAAACAATATTTGATATCCGAAAATAACCGTCCGCTTTCATCATGTGATGTCCGTAATTAAAATTACTGAAATCTAAGTAATACTTCTCAAACATTATCATAGCGATAAGCTAAACTCGTGGTTATAGATACTCGTGATATTCTTATATCAACGGACCAATCCTAGGCTTATTAGGATTTAAAATGCTATTTTTATTGCAAACACATTAGTATGCGATACAACGGTTTGCGAACTATCTACATATGAATCGATCCAGGCGACCAGCCCACCCAGGTAGAACAGAGAAATAAAAATAACAATACTAATGAAATCATTAATATGCAAGGGACAAATAATTTAGCTATCATCACAACTATGGTTATCTATAATGGAACATAAACGGTATTGTCATTATCTACTCTATGATTAGACCTTTTAGGACGTACTGGATACTTTATGATAGAAATCATATAAATTTCTAGCGCTTTGACAAATATTACAGTTGCATCTTAGAATCGTTCCTTTATTATCTCGAAAGAGTTTAGGTTAACTAAAGCAAACCTACATTTTGGTCTAAATAATTTTATTCGTGGCAATTACCTTTTTTATTCATTCAAAATGAAAGTGCGCTCCTAGCTAAAGCTGATCTTGCACATCTGTTTTCAACTCAATATAGAACAGTGGTTCTCTCTGAAGTCGATCACAGATGCGATGCCACTTCTGAGGACCAAGATAGTCGAGATCAATCGAGCCATATGTAAGTGTATATAAGACTAGATGAGCCCCGAGGTTAAGCCCGACTTTTTAAAAATGTAATGTAACATAACTGTAATATTAGGAACTTTTGATATAGTAGGTACATAGATTTTAATGAAACTGACTAAAATTATAAATCTCAATACTGGGTATAAAAATATTTTAATACTATTAATGAAATTACGTAGTTTGATATAGTGTTTTTTAAGCAGACAAAAGTCTTATAAATTATAAAAGAATCCTCCTTCCTACTTTTTAAATAAATATTTGCAATGTACAAGCATAGGATTCTATTATACAAATGGATAAAGGTTATGCACATCATTTCACCGAAATGAAAAAATTGTTTCTCACTACAAGTAGGTGGTAGAACCAGGGAAGTTCGACCGGGGAAGTACCACCGCCACACCTATTTCTAGCGTGAAACATTTCTTGCGTTTCGATAGAAGGGTGTGGTTGCCGGCACACTTTCACATGAGTCGACCATCATAGTCCTTGGGAGTAGCAACGCATCTGTGATTGACTTCAAATAGAACCCATGCTCTCTATGAAGTTAATTACAGATGTCCATGGGCGGCAGTGACCACTTACCATCAGGTGGACTGCATGCTCGTTTGCTACTTCGGTTAGATAAAAAAAGCAGAAACATAATTGATATTTGTTCTTAGAATTGTTAATTTTAATACAATTCGTTGTTTGCCGCTCCAGGAGGCCGCGGTTACGTTATATCCATTTTTAGACAGCCAGGAAAGATGTAAATAATACGACGACTTCTATTAATTAGCTCAGTTAAAAATAATGGACCATCCACACACGAAGATCATATTACGCTGTTTGAGTACAATAAGTTACAAACATAAGCATTTTTAATACTTAACGAATAATTAGAACTGTAAGCTTACATTTTATTTAAAGGATACCCACTTGCAGCCATATTTAGATATGCATCCCGAAATAACCGTTTACAGCTTTTACCAAAAGATTTTTAAAAATATTTTTTCTTGAAAAAGTGGACAAAGGAATCTTAAAGTTAGATTTCAGGTTAAATTAATTTCGGACCTGTTTTGTTTTTTGTATTCATTAACGTTTGATTTATAGACGTTTCTTAAAATGCCTAATTTGAAATTTATAAGATGCTACACATTTGATATCAGCATACTATTGATTTGGTCAGACGTTGAGGCTTTCGTTGAACTTCAAGCGACGTGGGGAGACGGTGGTGTCGAGTGACGAGTGTCGGGTCGCACTACGTCCGCGGTCGCCAATGACCGGTCCATGGCCGAGGTCGCGTTGAATATGCAACAACGCGCTTTAATATTTTAATATTAATACACCCCGGGGACAATCACAGCGATAATGAAATGTAGATGTTCACTGCGGGGCAGTTGACCTGTCGTCCTGCTTGCGTGAGGGTTGTATCTCTCGCATTTTTTCACTTAGTTCGCGTTCGTTCACATTTGCAATTAATTTAAATTTCGATCTGAACTGTGAGGTATTTACCCTTTGGGGATTTCTGGAAATCATCACCATTATGTGTTTAACGAAGCATTTTACTTGGAAATACTGCGTAGGTATCATTCTGCCTCAGATGGTCCTCATCTTCAGTCCATAAATAAAATAAAATAATTATAAACTAAAAAATTATGATGCAATTAATAATGACAAAAAATACAAGGAATAAATAAATATGAATCTATGTCTAGAAATAACAGTAAACTTGAATGGACAGAAATAACAGTAAAGTTAAAATTGCAACAGAGCGAGTTAGGCGCATAATAAAATATTGGCAGATGCGACTTTTATCTGAACCCGTCGAGTTAGATGCGATTTATTAATAACGGAGACAAGAGTTTGTTTCGAGGTTAAGCAAACAATTAGTTAATGTAGCATTACAGAAAGAACAATTTTAATAAAACTATGGAAATGAAAGCATAGCTTTACACATAAGTGTTCATTATAAGTACCTATAAGGTTCAATGCTTGAATTTATTTGCTTCAATGTTTCCATTCATCAATCGGATAACTGATTCTTTTAATTTCAAATACTACCTAGGTCGCTACATACATTTACGATGTACAATTATAGAATATATTAAAATTCAATTTCCGCGAACAAGAGACAAATTCCTTTATCGTCTTTATGCGATTATTGCCAAGCGCATGCGCTGTACCTTGTATAATTTTATTTGTTGCTATCATAACATTTTGAAGATGTTAGAACACTTCTTGCTTCGACACTGAATCACCACCGCCACTCATATTTTCTTTTGAGTCGTTCCAGCTAAAAGCTTGAAATCACAAAGCATCTATGGCCAAATTAAGGCATAACCCTAATCCTATATGGGGTTAATTACAGATATACATGTAAAACGGCGATCACTTATTATCACGCGAAATGTATGCCTGTTTGCTATTTATATATTGCGTAATATATAGGTATTTATGTTTATACTACATTAAATATTTCTTCCAGCTGTCAGTTTTGTAGACACATCAAAAAGGGACCACAAAACACACACCCCATAGACACAACAACACACCAGAAAATTTTAAAAGACAAACACAATTCCACATCGTTCGGACAGGCGACCCCGGGAAGGACGGCGGTATATGTCGTCCCATACCGTCGTAAACCAGACGGAGCAGTGGGCCCAGCCGCTCATCTAGGAAGAATCCGATGGAGCAACGCGTTCAGAGCTTCCACAGTACTGCTATAGGTACTATGTTCCCAGGATTTGGTAAAAAGCTTTTAAGTAAAGAAATGGTGATGTCCAAGAATTGAATCGACATAAATGCCATGGTGTGTGTTTTTTCCTATATCGCTCATCCTCTGAAAAACTGTCATAACACAAAAAAAAAGTTTTGAGATAATCGCGTTTGTATTATTTTGTTCCTCAAACGCTAATGCTCACTTATACACATTTACGCCATCTTTTGTAAACTACTCACACTAAAATAGTGGCGGTTTTATCGATCGTTAGAAGAGAAAAAATGGAATCAAACTGCATTTTTAACTCAAAACAATGATTTCTTGTGTTATGACAGTTTTTTAGAGGATGAGCGATATCATGATAACTTTGACTAAAATATTTCTTGATTGCAAAAACGAATACCTATTTCTTCTTATCATACAGTTATATGGACGCCCATCTTGATTGTTGATCAGTGTCAACTTCCGACAATGTAGTCGGCAGGTATGTATCGACGCATAATATAAGAATAAAATGTTTCGTGACAATGGTATTAAAGCTTCCTATGGAGCCCCGTATATTAAAGGATTGTCGAGCTCTTTCCATTGTAATCTCGAAACGTGACGTCAACAACCCATTTCAGAATCGCTTGTACTCGCCATGTAGGTCTTCTGCTTCGATTCACATATTGGAAGACAGTACATACATAATGGATTATTGCAGAAGCTGGAAGTGATAATCCAAAACAAATAGTCAGGTAATTAAAATATAAATATGTAGTATCTAGATCATCCAACACTTGTAATAAGAGTAAAACTGACTGTTGTAACTTAAGCACGAAGTAATCTTTTTTTTTTTGGGCAAATCACTACATAGTATAAAACAAAGTCGCTTCGCGTTGTCTGTCCTTATGTACGCTTAGATATTTAAAACTAAGCTACAGATTCTAATGCAGTTTTAATAGAGTGATTCAATAGAAAGGTTTTTATGTATAATACATGCATATGATAGTGGAGGAACACTGATAATTTTAGACTTTTAGGCGGAACGAAGTTCGCCGGTTCGGCTAGTATGTCATAAATATGTTTAGACATACATAAAACATGTATAGAATCCTGCTTAAATTATGACATACTGTCATAAATCAAGCAGGATTCTAAACATGTTTTTATTTGTACAGAAGGAGAAAATTTTATATATATACAATCTACTTGTATCATGCACTAAGGGCAACATGCCAGTCTGCCGAGTTCTGGAAACTACCTCGTCTGTCGAAGGTGGCAGACTTTTGTGTCTGTTTACATCAAGTACGAGTAGACTGCCATTTTCTGCGGCAGCGATGTGGTATAAATGAGCTCTTAGATTGAACACCGACACTTTTTTATTTACATTCCTTAATATTGCTGCATAATGTCGTCCGTGATCCGTCCCTGATATTTCTTATCTAACTAACAATAATCGCGATTCAATAAAATTCATATACCATGCGTGCTTATTATTGGTCGATTCCCCATTAGGGGAAAGCTATGTCCAGCAGTGTATTTCAAAAGGCTGATAAACGAAATCCAGCCCATATATATAAATGAAAACAAAACAAGTGGTGCAAAAATAAGTATATAATCTCACAAATGATAAGATAATAAGATAGTAGACGTAGTAATTGGGTTGAGTGGAATGCGTAGGTAGCGACCGGCGACACGTGGGCCGCAAGCACGCTCCGAGAACCGTAATTAATTGATACATCCGCTCGATACCTCGATTAGGAAAACGATGTAAGTGCAAATAATATGGCTCGTGTTGGTTAAGCCGCCGTAGTTGCAAAATTTAATTCATAGTAAAAGCGTGAACTGTATATTTATAAACCCCATTAACAGATATCTATCATGATTTAAGTAACGCCAAGTTCATTATTTCGTCGGATATTAGAGCCCTTGAAGTGCACTACTAAATAAAAGCCTCTTCAAATAAAGACAACTCCAAGTTGTCCTGTAATCACTATAAGACGTTATCAGGTTTTCAATGTTCACAAGTGGATTAGAAGGGTTATTAAAATGTTGCTTTTACACTAATCCTATGAAAGAAAACAAGTAAGTTATGTAGTAAGGAAGATATGAGTCGTAGTGCCGTATCAAATTGCGTTCCTATGATTTAACATCACCCCGATGGAGAGAATACATTTACTAACAGAGAAACAAAATAAAACTGTTTATGAAATAGTTGTCAATCAACTCATTGTAAAATGCTGTCCCTTGTTCGCTGCATCATACTATTTCCCACTGCTATTCTCTTTGATTACAGATTCGAATGGTTAAATCACAATCTGCTTTACTTTTACCTAGACGTGGTTACCACTTGCGGATCTTACTTACTTTTTGTAATTAAAATCTACGCGATGTGACATGTTGAAAATTTAAAATGCAAAATCAGAGCTAACGCTAAGTCAGTCCATTCATGGATTACATATTTCTGCGGAAATACGACGCATAACTCACATAGCTTGCTTATTTCCTGAGCTTCCGTGCTCACGAGGCTCACGTGCTATGAAAGATCCCTCAACTGCATGCGTCCGTAGGTTCTATTGTTTATCAATCAGCCATACAGCCAAAGATTATGTATAAATAACACAAGATAAACATGAGAATAAATGGAGTGGCATGATACAATAAATCGTTACCTTACATCATCTTAATACTTAAATGAATCAAATGTGTTCGGACTGTTATAAGGCGGTCAAACATAAAATAAGACCTATGTAGCAAAAGTATTTATTAATAGCAGTGATTTAAGTGGTGGCACGCGGGAGGACAGTGCACGCTAGATTGTTGCGGTGACCGATTGAGCTATCGGCTCACCGGTCATAGGAACCGCATTATACTACTTATTATTTTTAAGGAGCATGTAACCTGAATGGTATATCTGCATTTAAGCCATTTTAAACAAAAATCGATAGATCATAAAACATGTACCTATCAATATAATTAAAAGAATTCAGTACCAAAATATTTTGAGTAATTAACTTTTCAAAGATATTTGTGTATAAAACTATAAATTATTAATATTAGACACGTTTTTATTTTCTTTAGTGGACCAGTACGACAAACGAAGTCAAATATATCAGAAAGAAAGTAAGACATTGCAGGTGATAACATAAGTAACTTAAAAAAGTGATAGGTACTTTAGGATTTATTAAAAGATATAAAATCATTATTTAATAACATAAATAGGTACCTATATTCGTCTTTAATTTATCCACACCTTCTGAAAAGTGCAATTTGATATATATAAATACACAAAAACTTGTGCATTTACGTTCAGAAAAATTACCTGCGTAAAAGTTCTGCTCCTCAATTAAAACTTTTTGAGAAATACTCTTCCATCTAGCCTACTCTCGCAGGTTTAACTACTTCAAGCGAGAACTTACACCAGTTAACCAGTTTCACGAGTAGCTTAAATATAACAGCCAATAACGTTGAAAATGTGCGGATGTTTTATTACCAGTACGTAACCAGGAGTATAAAATCAGTGTTGCAGTAACCGCATACGAGTGCGCCCCGCCTACACGGCACGCGCTGAAGCCGTGACAGCAGACGCACATCGTTTACATTTGAACTGCCTGCTGTCATTCCCAATTATGATTTAACCTATATTTAACCTCAATCACATTGTGATCACTCTTTTTCTCATAACATGAGGGTGATCACACGCAGTTCTAGAAGCTTGCAAGGATTGAGCTCAATCGACCCATTTGACAAGGTAATAGAGTTATGGGAAGTTATGGGAAAAAATAAAGTAACTTACGGTATATGAACTACCTATAATTACAACGATATCTATAACAGTTGTAAACTAACAATAAGCTTAAAAAAATAGAAACTATGTAGATACACCTATTTTTAGCGTGAAGCAGTTCTTGCGTTTAGATAGAATGGTGTGGTTGCCGGTATACCATCAGGTGGACTGCAAACTCGTTTGCTACTTCAATTTTATAGAAAAGATAAACAACAGTAATTATTAACTTATAGTAGATTATTAATTTCTATCTATCATCCCTTCCTTAACTGCATCTAATAATATCCTGAAACTTTAAATATCTGCCTTTAAATTGTGCCTAGCTACGAATCCAAAATATTAAGATTATAATCTAGACTATAATCAGAAATATATTCGGATTCTATGAGTGTCTACGATTATTACATAAATTTTGACAATTTAGATATTTTTTTTAGTGGATGAGGCTAAAGGATAGGGCAATAAGTAATTTCATTTTGAATTTATAAACATTACACAATAGTCACTGACAGCAATGCAATAAACATTAACCAAAGAGGACTGTAAAAAAAGACCTTCAGTCCTGAATAATGTCCAGTAAACATTCGCAAAAGATATCGAAATAAAGTTTGATGGAAGCAAACGTAGTCAGCTCATCAAGGGTCAACGATGCACCTCCTGAATAATGCAACCTGGACCAGAGTGCGTTTACCTCAAAATGTCTGCATTTCAACTTGATCCCGAACCCCTGATCGTTGCCCTTTGCCCTACACCGTGGACGCTCAAACAATGTGGCGGCCAGATTTATGGCTTATTAAACTTACGCCTTATTTGTTTTCAGAATAAGTTACGGCCATGTCTGGCCGGGTAGACAGTGATGTTACTATTCCATGGTTATTATACATTATGTAAGCCCAGGTGTTGCTGTTCGATGAAGATTCCAGTTGAAAAACATATGACGAATTCTCTTAGGACTCCTCTGGAAGTCATTAATGAAGTTGAATTTATTACGTACTTATAAATAAATGTGGGAATGCTTGACCGTTCATGAGTCAAGGTAGTAGAACCAGTGTAGTTCGACCGGGGAAGTACCACCGCCATACCTATTTCTAGCGTGAAGCGTTTCTTGCGTTTCGATAGAAGGGTGTGGTTGCCGGCACACTGTCACATAAGGCGACCATCATAGTCCTCGGGAGTAGCAACGCATCTGTGATTGACTTCAGATGGAACCCATGTTCTGTATGAAGTTGATTACAGATGTTCATGGCGGCAGTGACCACTTACCATCAGGTGGACTGCATGCTCGTTTGCCACTTCAGTCAAATAAAAAAAAAAGTCAAACATACTCATAGCTTCAATGAGCGTGATTTACAATTTGTAAAAATTGATACCACCGCTGCACTGCGTGATCTCAATTTGTTGAATGGCTTACTCATGTGTATTATTCAGAAGATCATAAAAAAGGACAAAGACAGTCACTGGACTATTTACATTCATTTATATATTAATATACATTAACTTACAATAACAACGTCGAAAGTCGTCAACAAGTTGTCCGAAAGGATTCACAGATTTAGGTTTTTTTTATCTGATTGAAGTAGCAAACAAGCATGCAGGTCATTTGATGGTCGTCCCTGTAGTTTCGGGATCAGAATAGGGCTACGGCATCCCCTGCCTGTCGTAAGAGGCGACTAAAAGGGGCTTCCGGGGTTGCAGGGGGCTAGAGTGTGGAGCTCGAACCGTTCGGTCAGGCGATCCCACGAAGGACGGCGGTATGTGGTCGCATACCGTCGTAAAGACTAGACGGAGCGGTGGGCCCAGCCGCCCATCTGGGAGGAGCCCGATGGGGCAACGCACTCAGAGGATTCCGGTTGCGGTCGGACCGAGTTCCCGGAGTCCTCTTTTTAGCGCCGAGAACAGCCACCGGGGGGGTTTTAGTGCAGTAAAAATCCCACATAACCCTGCGTCGCTCCCACGGCGTCGGGTACCTTTTGAAGGTTTCCCCCTCGAAAACAAAAAAAAAAGGCCATTTGATGGTAAGTTATTACTGCCGCCAAAGGACATCTGTAAGAAACTTCAAACAGGGCATGGTTTCTATTTGAAGTCAATCACAGATGTGTTGCTCCTCTTGAGGACCATGATGGTCGCCTCAAATAAAAGTGTGCCGGCAACCACACCCTTCCATCGAAACGCAAGACATGCATCCCGTTAGAAATAGGTTTCGCGGTTGTACTTTCCCCGGTCAAACTACACTGGTTCTACCACCTGTTAAGTTTGACCATTGATTGCTTTAAGTTATAGTTTTCAATCAATATTTATTCAACTAAATATGTAATTTACTAATATGGATTTATGTACCTACTTGATAATGAACACAAAGAAATTTCAGCACTAATAAGAACATTTTGAAACTCGGAAAATTTTAGTTCTGAGCTTTCAATATTACCACATATTTCTAGCGTGAAGCAGTTGTGCAACATGTATGGAAGGGTGTTAATGTCACTTTAATGTATCCAAAATGGAAACCTTCGTAATTCTCAGGAGTTGCAGCGCAGCAATGATCGGCTTCAGGTCATGTTCTACATAGTTTGCTACTGATGTCTACTGGCAGTAGTGACCACCTACTTCATTGAGCGGCACGATTGTTTGTTAATTCAATCCAACTACAACAAACGCTTTTCTCAGATTCTACTTTCTCTTATACCCGACGTCACTTTCATGGCGCCCTGTGCGACAACATGAGGAAAATATCACCAAATATAACATAATGACATAATTAAAAAGCAATTAATGAATCGATCGAAGGAACCTCCCTCCAACATATGAATTGACATACTTGGATTTAGTCACGTACGCTTTGTATTAATCAGTTTTTAATAGTAATTATCACCGGTAAATGGGAATAGCAATCATAAAAAAATCACACTGGCCCTAATGTCATTCTGCAATTCAATATAAATCTCATTAGACACACTACTGCATTATTAACTCTTGACGTGTTAATTGGTTGGGAAGACATTATGCCACATAACTAAAAAAAGTCTTTAGAGCCTAAAAATGTACGGAGTATTATAAAATAAATTATGTTGAATCTCCATTTTACATAAAATAATTTTAAAACAACTAATTACGGCGAAGTTAACGCCTACATTAATTTCAGTCGAGATGAAAAGTTCTTTGTAAGATAACCACGAAAATTAATTGTAAGTTGAATTAAGTTTTTATTAATAGTCGATCAATTTTAATGTTAATGTAACTTCGCATTTAAAGTACCTTTACATAAAACTTTTGTTGTTACCTCAGTACTATGTAGTAGTAGCAGTTTACTGTCCAATAAGCACAGAAATAATGTCCTAATATTGAATACTATATTTTTCGGTAACCTCAGGCATTGTAATCGTAGGCAGCTCTACCACCTACGATTACAATTCCAATACTTGTAATGTGATGTTTTGCAGGCATTACATACCAACTTAACTATCTAACGCCTTTTGACTAACGCCTTTTGAAGTAACACTTTATAAGTGACATCCCAAAGTAAAGAGGAGATCTAAACGTCTCGTAGGTATATTTTTTTTACAAAAAACTTCGAGAATACTCTACCGCTACTACGTTCTACATTTTTTAGACGTAATTAAATGTATTCCTAGCCAGTCGACAAGATTTTAGATCATTTCCAATATCCATGACTAACTAAACAATGGCTCTTTATTGCATACAGCTGGCGATCACTAGCTAAGGGCACGCGCCGCCCTTAAACCGAAAGGCCTACGTGATTTCTGACATGGCACGTATGCTCTTAATTAGACCTAATCGATTAATAGATTGAGTCAATTCAATGACCGCCTTGTTAATAACGTCAGCAGGTGGGTAATTAAAGAAAATCACATATAAATCAATTCTAACTGTTCGTAACAAAGCTGACTTATGATCGTATCATTAACGTAAGCGGGAATTCACTCGGATTGTTTTACCCAGAAATATACAGTTGTAGGTACAAATTTAATGGGTCTTTACCGTATAAAGTTACCTTAGAAAGGCGTAAATCAGTGCACGTTATAAAACTCAGCGGTGGTATGTGATATATCTTGTAAAATTGAGGAAACAATTTAGTTGTGCCAAATTTAATTAAAGAATTAGCGGATTTTAGAAGGTTTACAACATTTTTTGGGTTGATTTCAAAACATTTCCTGAAACTTCAACGTCGTATCTTAACAAAAAATTACCATAGAATAGTACCCAAATCATTGGATACGGTATTATTTGTGATTCTATTGATGTGTGTAACTCAAATTCGTTTTTTTCCGAGACACGACAAGATCGCTTTCCAGCGTCGATATAATTTCCTACACCTGTATTGTTAGTGCTAGAAAACACTGAGTTTACTGTATTTACATAAATAATAGTTAAAGTAGTCCACCAATTCGCATTTGGCTAGGGTGGTAGACTATGGCCTAATACCCACCCTCTCACTTTGAGAAGTCCCGTGCTCAGCAGTGGGACAATAATGACGATGACATCAATTATTACTCATTGACAAGTAGATACCTATTTTTTTCAGGATACCCCTTTTCATAGTCCCGTAGGCTCTGGTACATCCAAACATTTTTATTTATAATTCACTTTAATGTCTTTTCTTAATGCACTGACTAAAAAACAAAACCACAATATCAAAAACGAGATAAAATACGTGGCCAATAAAATTATACTTATAAATGAATTAGTATGCGAATTATTTGCTTCGAAAGACTACTAATAATGCATTGACGTCAGAGCAATAATCTTTTCAATAAATTAGAGAAAACACATATTAACACATACAATACTACCTATCAGACAGTGACGAATCCAACTTCATTAGAATAATCATATAGGTACTTATATTTTTTTATAAAAGGGGCGTACTTACCGGTTTTGATAGCAGTACGTGGTAATAAGTTATTTTCGTACATTAATCATGTTAATAATGTGATAAAAAATATTTACAACTTATAAAACTTATAAAAAACCCTTACATCTGACCGATATTAAGGCCCCACCTAACTGTACCTAAGTACATTATTTTTATAATATATCATAAAATATAAAATTAAAAGATATAAATCAAACACACAATCTGTAAAATTCGAGTAAATTTTTTGTTTGTCAGGCAGTCATTTTAAAATTAGTTAGAAAATTACAAATATTTATACTAAATAAGAAAAATTTTAGAATATTCACCATGAAAGACTGAAATTATCTTCAAAGAATTGATAATTTTAAATAAGTAAATAACGGTACGTAACTCCTCATAGTACATTAATTTTATGCCAACGTTTCGTCTCTGTCGCATATTTCGTGGACACGGCGAACGTAAATTTCGCCGTGCCCGTAAAGATATGTTTGTAAACAACAACATTAAGACTAAGAAAATAAATATTCACGTTCCACAACATAATAAAACCATATTTTTATTTAAGTTTAAATAATAACGCGGAAGAGTAATCGTAAAGATAATTATGTATAGGTCAGTTACGTGTGTGGAGTTAATGTACCTGCTCATCGCACGTGTTGAAACCATTAGGAAATAATCTCGTTCGTTTCGTAAGAATGGACATTATTTACTTAGAATTGCATTGTCACTTGTAAACTATAGGCAGTTTAGAGCGCCTGACACAATTGTGCTACTCGTTATTCAACATCACACTGTTGCATTTGTGCTGTTTTAGGCATAACAATAACAACAACTTTTGTAGCGTGAAGCATTTCTTGCGTTTTGATAGAAGGGTGTGCTTGCCGGTACACTTTCACATGGAGCGATCATTATAGTCTTCGGGAGTAACACATCTGTGATTGACTTCAGATGGAACCTATGTTCTATATGAAGTTGATTACAGATGTCCATGGGCGACAGTGACCACTTACCATCACGTGGACTACATGCTCGTTTGCTACTTCAGTCAGATAAAAAAAAAACAACAAATGAATACGTCTTTTATAAATTAATCCTCCATTATTAAAAACATAAAAATATTATGAAATAAATAGTAGTCTCATCGTCAACCCATTATTGTCCCACTGCTGGGCACGGGTCTTCTCTCGGAATGAGAGAGTTTTAGGCCATAGTCCACCGCGCTGGCCACGTGCGTATTAGTGGACTTCACACTCCACCGAGCACTTTTTTTTAAAAAACTCTCGGATGTGTAGGTTTCCTCACGATGTTTTCATTCACCGAAAAGCAGTGATAATTAATGTCTAATAGGCACATAAATCAGTGGTGCGTGCCTGGGTTTAAACCTCGTACCTCCCGATTGAGAGGGCAAGTTTCAACCATTAGGCCATCACTGCTCTTCAATAATAGTCTGCACTAGTCAAATCTTAGGACAATTGATTTTAAGAGTTTACAACTTTGTTTACAGTGAACGTTCGGAACGTTTGAGAAACAGTCCAGATAATTTATGGCACGAAAACGTCGAAACCAGATATTACAAAGTGGCGCCGTGAACATATTTTATAACTTATTTCATAATATTTTTATGTTTTTATTAATATGACATCTAGTTACTTGTTTTTTCTTGCAGATATCGAAATTCTATAAGAAATTAACAAAAAATAATGTAATCTCGATGTTTACCGTAATGTAGGTACCTAATAGAAATTTCATATTATACCTATACCGAATTAATAATTTGTTTTCAATATCACGGATAATTTACCTAAATCTATTTTTTGTCTGCGCGTTAAGTATCTAATCATTTGAAAAACAGCCATAGAAAATTTGGCTTAATTAACTGAGTTGCATTTTAAAGAAATAATGCGTTTGAGTCCACATCAACATAGTTTAAAGTGTCTCCTCTATATTATGCATGTATTATACATGCCTTCCTCTTAAGCCACTCTATCTATTAAAAAAACTGCATTAAAATCCGTAGCATAGTTTTAAAGGTCTAAGCATACATAGGGACAGACAGCGGGAAGCTACTTTGTATTATATATACTATGTAGTGATATTTGTAACATATGATATCTGTAAATATTATAATTCGATTATTTTTTCTACATTATACCAAATACCTGCATATGTAAAGTACCTACCTACCTATTCGTCAAAATTTTCAGGAAATAAGTACATTTAACTAATATATGTATTCTTAATTTCAAGTTCATTTAAACAATTTAAACTATTTTAAAGTAAAAAAGTATAAATTGCAATATCAACATTTATAAGGTAACAGGAAAAAGACTATAAAATTAATTGAATACAGCATAGAATTGCTAACTGGCTATATTTCTAATTCGCTGAAAGCGTTGTCATCATGAATATACAATGACCTACACGAATAAATATGTTCCCCCGGAATTTTCATGATTTCCAATAATTTCGTATAATGTAAATGGCGCAAACCTTCGCATATGCTATCTACAAGAGTAAGCATTGTGCATCAAGCCTTAGTTTTAAGGTGAATTACAACTTAGGCTTACTAAACCATGCTGCTCCAATAGGGATTAAAAAAACATTACTTGTATGAATAAATTGACGCGTCTAAAATGTTACCTTTTTTAACCGACTTCCAAAAAGTTATTTTTTTCTCTTCCGGCCTATTTATCTTCAGAAAGCTATGGCTATAATCAATTTTAACGTGACGTACACCTAAAATACACTTTAAAAGACCAAAAAATGCAAATAATTAGACTGCATCGATACAAGTCGGTCTTTAAGCGGTATGCAAAATGAAGCTCGTTGCAAATTAAAAAGACATCGCAATAATTTCGCAATCTCTATAAATAGATTGATCCCCCCTCAAACAATAATTTAATTATTGTTGGGTACAGTACCTATTACGGTTATCGATACAATTACCAACTTAAATTAAACAACATGACTTATTCACGTTCCTTACAGATACTGATTTCGTATCATGGGCGGAAACAAAAATGTTTTTGCGTTGTATTGACGGATCTATGATGGTATGTGTAGTGCGCCGTGAGTGTCTCAGCGGAGTGGTAAAGCGGTGGTGCCTGTCTGCCGCTGTAGGTATTGGCGCGATCACGTGACTCCATTGACGTCAATAGTGACCTCTGCCAGCACTGGCCTGCGTCCCGCCCGCTTATCTGAGCCGAAATACCCTACATAAACGAGCGATATTAGCTTCCTCGCTCCTTCGCACTTGAATTACACGTACAACATAATGAATTTACTAAGCGGCACGCATCGAGGTCTTGGAAGAAGGACGCGCTTGTTTGGTTAGGATAGAAAACTACCAGGTAGTACGTAGGTATAATCATAGATTACAAGATAAATACCTGCGGGTTACGTTATAATAAAAAAATGGAAATATTACACTTCTTTGTAACTCACAGTCAAGGGACAATGGATAGCCTGATATTATATCTGCAATCAAATACAATAAATATTGCACAATAGAAGATAACGCCCCAAATCACTTATACTACTGTCATATAGATAATATACTATCAGTAGTACTCAAAACAGGTCTATAGTATTATTGGTACTATTGCTACGGAGCGATTTACAAATAATATACATACCTATATAAGTATGTTCAATCAATAGTACCTATAACTAGTAAACTAATAATAATAGATAGGTATTAAATTATTTTTTGGTTACATTAACTTAGTCTTCTCAGAGTTACTTCCTTATTATTTTCTTTTATTTATTCTTTATATACTTTCAATCACATTTATATACATTTTAGCATAAAGGTGGATTTAATGCTATAGGCATTTACTGCTAGCGTCACATATGTTCAGAAGCGTTCCTTATTATAAATGGACTGTATTCCTATTAACAACAAGTTCCTGTCACTTAAAAATACTCTAGAAACGTTTGGTTCTTATGTAATTCTATTTCCGATAAACTAAAGTAAGAGTCGTAGGTGGAATATCAACAGCTTTGCTCCCTTACACTAGCTAAAGCTTGAAAAGTAGAACATAACGTTATCTATCCTTTTACACCTGTGCTCGACTTAGAAACTTGTAAGTCATCTCATAAAACAATTCCCTCTATGAGAGAAATATCGACTACATTTTATCAATTTCAAATTAAAAATCGCCACTTTACCCCAGTTTTCTGCAAAGTTTTCTTTAATTACATTTAAATAGCAAACGAACATGGAGTCTACCATATGGTAAATAGTCACTGCCCATAGACAACCTTCACTAACTGTAACTAACTTCATACAGAACAGGAGTTCAGAAGTCAATCACAGATGCGTTCCCGAGGGCTAACTTAGTCGTTTTATGCTAGTGAACCAGGAACTTCACCCTATCAACGAAACGCAGAAACCGTATCACGCTAGAAATTGGTGCTGTGGTGGTACCTTTTTTTACGGGGAGGAAACCTTCAAAAGGCACGCGGGAGTCTCGAGAAAGAATCCGGCGGCGACTCCGTGGGATTTTTACCCACTAAAACCTCCTCGGTGGCCTTCCTCAGCGCTTGCAGGGAAACCCGGGATATCCAATGGAACGCACCGGTGCCCCCTACCGCAGCACCCCTGGAGCAGCGCAGCTGGTACCTGCCCTATCGACTCAAACTCATACTACCACTACAAATACTCCAGCCTTTCATACTTACAAAGGTGGAGCATGCTCTAGACTTTTTTTTATTTTTAAAGCTTTTATTTAACTTACAATGTTTGTGGGTAAGTAAATATTTAAGTATTTTAGGTCGATCTTGCAACCTCAATTTAACCCACTTCTCAGTGTCCGATTGAACTGTTGTTTGGAACACATCCATAGTTCTGAAGACGATGCAATTAGGTATATACAATCAATATTTTTGTTAATCCAAAATAGCCGTCGGAACAAAATGGCGGATTATAGTTTTTATACAATCCACGATATATGTCTATCAAATGAAAGGACTTAATGTGTAAAATACAATACACTACAAAAAAAAATCGAACTCAAGATGGCCATCATCGAAAAATAGAAATTTAGATATATTTGTGCAATATTAAAAAAATATTGTAATAGAATAATATTAAAAAAATCATTTTAAAAATAAGCTTTTATTTGAATGCACTGAAAATAATTAAATACGTTTTTTACATTCATAGCCCAACACTAGGATTTTCACCTTTGTCGTGGGTACTATGGACACACACAAGACGAATACACAAACACCCAGACCCAGAACATGAATCTAAACTCATCATTCAGATACCTGTCTGGCCGGGAATCGAACCCGGGACTCATTGCGCGTCAGACCGGTACACTATGGACAATCGAGGTCTGTATCAGATCATAAATCGATAACTTTTTTATTTGTGAAGATAACCGACTGAATTTTTGCACAAGCATTAAGTATAAAATAGTGCTTTAGGTAAAGTTCAAATATTATACTTTTATTGGAGTATATGTACATAAAAAAATCACGAAAAAAAGTTTTTCATTAAACCCTTTTATTTAATTTACTTAGTCCACACTACTTATAGTAGTAATAAAAAAAATGTATTATTAAAATCAGTTTATTACAGAACAATGTTTCTTAAGCTGTTATTTATTTGAGAAAGAAATTAATAGTATAACTATTAATGTCTTTTCAAATAAATAACAGCTTATTTATTACACACACTTAT
This sequence comes from Spicauda simplicius, assembly GCA_949699795.1. Classification (NCBI taxonomy): domain Eukaryota; kingdom Metazoa; phylum Arthropoda; class Insecta; order Lepidoptera; family Hesperiidae; genus Spicauda; species Spicauda simplicius. Next base: position 12,256,389 of record OX453063.1, read on the forward strand.
TAAATAAAATATGAAGTATACAATTTAAACATACAATAAGTGTATACAATAAGTTTACAAGTAAAATAATATTGGAAATGATTGTATATTACACAATGAGTATATTATATTTAATTATACTTGGTGAACTTCGGGGTCCATAATAAGTTCATTCACTTTTAAAAGATCTAGGGTATCTTCATCAAGTGCCTTCACACTTTTGCTATATGTTTTTCTAAGGCTGGAAATGTACGGATCTGATGTGTAGAGAAGAGTATGAAATACATCTTCATTTGTAGCTGATCGAGAGCACTTCCTGGCATGATGTAGGCGAAATTTTTTATAATCCTTATTACGGGCTTCTTGTGCGTCTTCGGAAAGTTGACCAATAGGAATCACACCAAAATGCCTAATGACACTTTCTCCATGAATCAAAATTTTGTGAACTGAAGATGGCATGTAGTACCATTCATAATTACTTACATAAATCCTGGCAGTTTCCATGGCATATTTGCCAAATTTTTCGGCATTTATCATTACACCCGATGAAAGCGCTTGTAAAATAATATACAACCTTTTGATTAAATTCACATCCACTCCAGTTATTTCAGACGAACAATCTGCGTTGAAAAAAAATCTTCTAGCAGTATTACCGTCATTGGTATTACCACTTCCTTGCCGTGGTTTGTCGATGATCAATCCTAACTCCTCCCGAAAACGTTTTTGTACTAGGGCTTTCTTTACTTGCTTTTGACTTTTCTTTTCTTCACTTGTAACTGACCATGTCCGAAAAGAAAGATTATATGAAATATGTAATACCATTTCCATACAGCGAATCCAGGCATGCAATGTAGAAAGTCCGTATTGATATGCATTTTCGTTTTCTGGCCTACTAGTCACTTTAGTCAGATCATTCATTTGCCGTGGAGTAGCACCACAGATTGTACATGTTGATCCAGAAGGCGTATCTGTTAATACTTGTGCTACTTTACCATCTATCATAGTTAGAAAGAGTTCGTGCTTCACATTTACTCCTTCACCGTTTTTATTAATTAATGATGGCCGCAAGGAAATGATTTGGTTTTTTATTTCATCCACAATAGCTTTAGTCTTCTCAGGAGTTTCTTTAGAAAATTCTATTGATATGGGCCGACAAAAACGGACTGACGAAGGCACTGGATTTTGCCAGTCAGTGTCGCCAGTCAGCTCATTCATTAATTTATTAGGCACTAAAGAAGTAATAAACAAATTTGCATCAGAAACAAGTTCAGACTCCTCTGGAAGTTTTTGTTTATACTGAATTTGACCAGATGAACCATCACATCCCCATTTACTATATAAAACTAAATGACACAATCCATTCTTATACACCGAATTTATGGCTAAAATCCTAGCTGTAGTGTGGTCCAATAAATCTTGAAGATATAGTATTTTTGCATCTGTATTAGTGATTTCTATTGGTGTTGATGGTGGATAACATGACTGTTTGATTTCTTGTATTTTATAAAACGGTGGCAGTATAACACAGTCTCTTTCGTTTGTTAAATTCCTTAAATACTTGTATTGCGCTTTTGTCAAATCCAAATCAATGAAAACACTCAATGCCTCTTGATCTGATAGCATTTTGCTCTGGCTTGAGTTTTCTATGATATTCAAATAAAGAGACATTGTATCTCGATCAGCAAGCCTTAGTTTTTCCACGAGTTTTGCTTCTAATTCTTCTCCTATTGAACGTAAGCCCTGAACGTAGGCATTGCAGATGTGTTCAAAGCCATATTCACTAAATAGCGCGGTATTTTTTCGCCTCTTCGTTGATTCTGATGAGTCCCCATAAGAGACACAGGGTCTTCCAGTTTTCCAGAAGACGTCGATGGCGAGTTCTCAGGTGCTACTGCTTCAATTTTCGTTCTTTTTTAAAAATGAAGCCTTTTTCCGGGACGCTTCTGTCCATCGTTCATTAAAGGAACGAATGAGATTCCTTTGAATGTCGCTGATAATAAAACATATACTGTCTTCAGAAACATGATATTTTTCTTTTAGAACTGTTGATAGAGCTTCAAGTTTTTTTCCTCCTTAAATGTATGGGAGTAATAATTCACGCTTAGAACACTTGAAAGTATTAGTCATTTTGAAATTTAGTGAAGACACTTAAAAATCAAACGTCTGTTAGTAAATGTATTACCAATTTGTAATAGTTTTAGTAAATTGATTCACTCTTTTATATAGTTTCATAAATGAGAGTAGTGTGCATTTTATTGATTAGTAATACCGCAAAATGTGTGCAAAATAAAGATAACACGTCCTTGTATCAATAAAAAACAATAATTTAACTAAAATTTACCGCTAACTTATCAATTAAATAGGGCAACATCAGAAACCACAATAGATAAAGTTTTCTTGTTCCCTGACTTGTATCGTAGTTTTCTTAATAACTTCTGAAACCGCACGAATCCGCAGCTGATTTTTATAAATGTTATTTATGAATATCTGGACTATAAAACAACATCAAATGTAAAGCGTCGGGAGACGTCGGTAACTGTCAAAAGTCTCGATGAATTTTAAACACGTACCTTTTTCCTCTTTATTAGTTGTTAATATTTTTTATAGGAATATAATAACAAAATCCACAACATAATAATTATTTTAAAATCTACATACTATAGGCTTTTCAAAAATATATAACACTTTATACCTATTTCCACAGTTTTTTAAGGAAATTATATTTAAAATATCGAAGCGAACAACCTGAAATAGACATTCTTACGTATTACAATTTCTCACAATAAAAAAAAATATTTCAAATGTAATTCACGAAAAAAACATTCATTACATTAAAGTTCCACTATAAAACTATAAAAAAAAAACAAAGTGCTTCAGAGACGACTTTGGTAAAAACGAATTATGATCTGCCGTTGTTCTACCATTGTCCATAGTGCGGTATGTCAACCGCTCCGCCACGCGGGTCGTCGTAATAATAATCTAGTACCTAGTAAATAAACTCTATACCTAGTAGTCTAAACCACCATTTCATTGCACCGCACATTTTTTTTATAATGGAAAAGCTTATCGCGAGAATTGTTTAGGAAACCACAGTCTAATCTAAAGTGGACAATCTCGCGGCAAGCTTTTATATGATAGAAATTTGTACGGTGCAACACAATGGTGGGTTTTACTACTACAAGTTTATTATATTATCCTTTTCAGTCCATTGAAATAAAAGCTTGTTTTAATTTTTTAATATTATTTTATTCAGTAGAACCGTACCCAGCAGCAAGTCTTGGAATGGTTTACGCAATTTACGTATTAATTCGCTAGGCGATTTATATTTCCACGCCTAATTTATTTCTGTTAGGTTGAATCTATTTTTTTTTATCTGACTGAAGTTGCAAACGAGCATGCAGTCCACCTGATGGTAAATGGCCAATGTCACCCATGGACATCAGTAATCAACTACATACAGAACATGGGTTCCATCTGAAGTCAATCACAGATGCGTTGCTACTCCCGAGGACCATGATAGTCGCCTCATGTGAAAGTGTGCCGGAAACCACACCCTTTCATATGTTGTTGCGTGATAATAACACACACACAAACTAAATATTTTTTTAAAGGAACGTGTATTGAAAATTTTCCATACGTTTTGATGCAAACCTAATCGTATGTAGATATGAGATTACGTAGTATGGGACAAGAAGCAACAAAAAAATGTCGTTATCTAACCAAATGTTGCGCCATCGCGAGTTCAATATATTGTTACGTGAATTATGTAACGATTACATATACCAGGTTTATCGTTTTATTCAGTTTTTTTTGTGTTTTTCACCGAAAGTCGGAGTTAAGTTTACAATATTCTAATATGCACCTAACCTTGGCCTTTTGCTACTAGGCGATAGCAACAAAGAAAGCTAATTCTTACTCACATATTTATTCGAATTACCAACTAGTTACATTCTCCGTAATATTTATTGTAAGAATATTTCATAGATTCATGAAATAAAATAGTTTAACTTGCCATAACAAAGATTACTCATTTCCACAACTTCGGTGGAAACTACTTCGGGTTACCCAAACACTCTATGTGAATGCCTTAAAGAAGTGTTGATAGAAACGAATGTTATTTAAACTTCAAAATGTTAATTTTAGTAAACAGTTAATAGATGGTTTAAACTACAATTTTATATTTATTGAAAAAATGTAACGCCCCGGTTTTAATAGGCCTACCAATACTACTTGTAGTAGATAAGGATGTTATAACTAAAAAACCTAAATCATTAAGAGTCTTCTTACTTAATTAATTCTTAAATTAAAGTTGCTTAATTCTTACCCCTCTGTCCTATTTGTATGGCTTGACATAATACGACAGATGTCCATGACATGTGGAAATATGCCCTATCTCTACAATTTTTTAAGTGTCGTTGGTCACTATGCTTAAGCAAGCAAAAAGTTCGTGATTTTCCCTATAAAATTAAATTTACATTTCCACGAACCTATAACGCCATTTTCGTGTATTTCATGTTTGTTGATTGGCGATTTCATGCCATAGTATTTATATTACGACTGTGGTTTCAAGAGAAAAATAGAAAGAAATATTATAATTAATTCGGAACACACGTTTCTCCAGCAAATAATGGCTACTTAAATCATTGGATATCAAATTAAACAAAAAGTAAAAAAATACACGTGACTCTGATCTCTATTTAACATTTATATTTTTCGACTGGATTATTTCAGGTTTAAAATCAATAAAATTAAAATGAGCTAAATTTTGTATAATTTATATTCACCTATTGTTTTTTTGTTTTCTTTAACGACCTGCACAAAATTCATATGAAATCTTTACAAAATTGAAATGTATTGATGGTAATGTATTAGTATTTTTTGATTCGATCTTGTAGCCTTTGTATTGTCCGTTTAAAAATGATTATATAAGATTAAATAAAGTTTTTCATTGGTCCGTAGTTTTCTTCACGGATAGTTAAAAAAATATCTTATTAATATTATAAATGCGAAAGTTTATGTGGAATATTAAAGCTTAGGGTTTCTTTTAAAGAACTAAACAACTTATCTTAGCGCAACCTTTCTATGGCGTGAAGTTACATTAATAAAAAAGAATTATAATTATATTGTACTAGCCTATAAGTATTTATTAAGTTACTAGGTATTTGCATTATTAACGAATTCATTACATATATACATACATATAGTTCTCAAACCGTACCTTATAACTTGAGCAAGCAGCGTGTGGTCAGCATATGGCCAATGAACCTTTCGCGAAAAGATACACAATAAGCGCATAACCTACTTGTATAGTAAAGTATTTTTAGTGTGGTAGAACACGTATGGTCGTCCCTGTAGTTCCGGGATCAGAATAGGGCTACGGCATTCCCTGCCTGTCGTAAGAGGCGACTAAAAGGGGCTTCCGGGGTTGCAGGCGGCTAGAGTGGGAGCTCGAACCGTTCGGTCAGGCGATCCCGGGAAGGACGGCGGTATATGTGGTCGCATACCTTCGTAAAGACTAAACGGAGCGGTGGGCCCAGCCACCCATCTGGGAGGAGCCCGATGGGGCAACGCGCTCAGAGGATTCCGGTTGCGGTCGGACCGAGTACCCGGAGTCCTCTTTATAGCGCCGAGGACGGCCACCGGCGGGGTTTTAGTGCGGTAATAATCCCACATAACCCTGCGTCGCTCCCACGGTGTCGGGTACCTTTTGAAGGTTTCCCCCTTGAGAACAAAAAAAAAAAAAAAAAGTATGGTTCGATCAGGCATGTGCCACTTTTGCTATTGCGTTTCATTGGAAGGAAGTGGTTGCAGACTCAAGTACAAAGAGGCGGCCAACATGCATAAGGAGTTGTAACGCATCAGTAATTTACTCCAGGTAAAACCAGTGTTCGGCATGAAATTAATGACTGAAGTCCATAATCGACAGTGACCACTCACCATCAAGTGGAATTCATCCATCCATAGTGCATGGTCGTTTGGTCATTCTTATAAAAAAAAACTTAATATGACTCTAGACATTGGCCACTCTTTATCGGGATATTTGGCAGTAGTCCCCGCAGTATGTATTGATAATACACAGAAAGAAGCAGCAGCGTCTTTTCCTGAATGTTGCCACATAGTCACCGTGGAACACCATCACCGCGAATAAGGAGAATTTATTAAAAATATTAAATATATGTTGTATTGGTTAAAAAAACATTCTGTTACCAGTAATTATTGTTCATTAAATGCCTTGATTAAAACTTTTGCAACAACGTAACAACAATAAATAATTATTATTTAACCCAGAGTTAACCAACACTTAAGCAGCGTGATGGACACCAGATAGCCATCGCTACATCAACATATTTCTTTTTAAGAAAGCAGTATTAAACGTTGCTTTATTCTAGGGTAAGCAATGTTATCCCTGTAGTTCCGGGATCAGAATAGGGCTACGGTATACCCTGCCTGTCGTACTAGGCGACTAAAAGGTACTTCCGGGGTTGCGGGCGGTAAGAGTGGGAGCTCGAACCGTCCAGCCAAGCGATCCCGTGTAGGACGACGGCATGTGTGGCCACATGCTATCGTAAACACCAGAGAGGCGCACTGAGTACAATGTTCATTGGGAAGAGCCCGAAGAGGGCATCGCGCTCGGAGGACACCGGCAGCGGTCCAAGGATGGCCACCGGGGCGGTTTTAGTGAAGAAAACATCCCACATAACTCGGCGTTGCTCGCACAGCGTCGGGAACCTTTCGAAGGTTTCCCCCTCGATATCAAAAAAAAGGGTAAGTTACAGTACATACAGTTACAGTCCATAGGCCAATTATCCACTAGCGTGACGGGGGGCGGAGGGCCCCGAGCGGCACTTTTGGCGGGCGGCAAAATATTTAGTTTTGACGAGCTTTTTTTTGGTCGTCAATTTGAAGAAAGATAGGTGATAAGAGTAAGTAGGATTCGCAACCTTTTTTTTTCACCGACAAAAAAATCTCTACTTCCGGCGCGGGCGGCATGAAGCCACACTACGCCACTGCAATGATCTCTTATCTTCAAGTGGACTACGTTCTCATTTACATTTACTTTTTTTTAAAAATGTTCTTATGTGATTAGGCGACCTACACCCAGCCTCGGGTCCGTAGAAGATTGACGTATAATAAAAGAAACCTCGAGAACACAGGACAAAAAACAACTACGTCACAATACGAGGAGCTTCTTAAATATCCAAAAAACATGTAGACTAAATTTGTATTACAATAGTGAATGATTTATCGTATTGTTAAAGGTGATAAGTTTATACATGCATTCGTGATCGCGGGGTCAACAGACAGAAGGAAGGTAGGCGAGACGTCCGAGCGAGATAAGGGCGAGACATATCAAATATATGTATTTTTCGAGAAGTTTAAGTTAATTATGTGACACACTATGAACCAATAGCTTCGTTTGTGTGCAGTGGTGTAACTACAGGGTGGCAAGTCGGCAAAATACCACGGGCCCCCAGCCGGAAGGGGCCCCTGATCAGAGGAGAATCCCAATTCGCAACATTTATTATTTACTATATATGTTAAGTACATTCAATTTGGGTAACATTGAACAGCGGTGTAACTTTGAACAAAGTTGTGAAAAAAAAATATTAATTTATTACATGGAAACTTCTTGTTGTTTCAATATCGTACCTGCGTAAAATGGTTTGCCAAAATGTTGTAATAGCAATGAAAGCAAAAAAAGGTACCTGTCAATGTCATAATTTTAAAAAATACCGCCTTTTCCGTAGTGAAGTTGTTGCAAGTGTTTAATGCTTCATTTTGAAATAGCAATTATAATATAAAACTTACCGTAAACAGGTGTGTTTTAGTGTTTATCTTTAAAATGTATATTGTATATTATTATTTTGAAACTGTACTATCCGTATCCCATGTTGAATATTGCGTAAAACTGTTAAACTTTTGACGACGTCGAAATTGGATGTTTTATGGGTAACTTTGAACGGTTCAAAGTTACCTGTATCATAAAAATATATTTCTTTCGGAGGCTCAGGGTCGCTCAGCGTGCTATGGAGAGGGTAGGACCGATAACCGATGGGGAAGAAAGGTCCTCGAGTGGCGACCATGTTTAGGCAAAAGGAGTACCGGTCGCCCCCCTACCAGATGGACCGGTGACCTGAAGAAGACAGCGGGAAACCGTTGGATTCAGAGGACACAGGACCGGTTGGAGTGGCGCCAGTTAGGGGAGGCCTATGTTATGTCCATGTTCCGTCCATCCTTTTTTTTTTTTGTTTTCGAGGGGGAAACCTTCCAAAGGTACCCGATGTTCATTCCATCCATCCATAGGATGGACGGAATAAATAATAAAAAAAAACTAATATCTTATTTTACCACCAAATTGATCGACCTTGATTCATATGGCAAGACCAAGTTGTCTATTGTATTTATATATCAAAATAAATGTATTTTTTATAGATTTGGTTTTAATTAACAAAAATATGTTAATTAATTTTACTCAGACCTTAAAATATTCGATTAATGACGGATTTTATATCCTCAAAAAATTATATTCAAAGTTACCCAAAACTAAGGATAACTTTGAATTTGAGTTTTAGGGGTAATTGTGGATAGTTTAATTGTTTTCTCCGTAAATTTATTGTGTGAGATTAATAAACCAGCTAAAAAGGACACTATTCATTTAATAAAAACAAGGTGCAATAAATATAAAACAGATTTTAATATCACAAATATTGTAAAAAATGTTCAAAGTTACCCAAATCGAGTTTATAAAAAATGTCTTTAATTTATTTTTGTTACCTACTCAGTTCCATACAGAAGTAAAGAATGTATTAAAAATTCAAAAAAAAGTTGTAACCCAGTTTTAGAACTGGGTTGCCATTTTTTTAAATTGTTTTTTTTTATATTTGGGAGAGGGGCCCATTCCATGAATTGGCCTCGAACGATACAGTTACGCCACTGTTTGTGTGGATCAAGAAATTATTACTAACTACCTGTACCCCGCGGTTTCATTCTCGATTTGAAAAATAATTTGACAATTGTACGTCATTTAACAGAAATATAGCTGCAGGAATATTTGAAATACCTACTCTAGTCTTCACAACATATCACGTAGTACATACTATCATCAAAGGTTCGTTCGATCGTTACTTCTGAATTAAAAATTGTAATAACTATTGATAGAGTACATGGATTTTAATAAAATAAGAATAAATGTTATCCCATGATACGGAGTCAAAATCTATTTTCAATCTCAGTAGTATTAAGTTCAGTAGTGTTGGTTTGGTACGATTTTAAACACGCCTACGAATATAAAGACTGAAGAAATTAAAAAAATAAAATTATTTCTACGTGCTATTATTTATTCTAAGAACAAGGAGAATTTTGTTGCAAAAATATGCGATGGTCAGACACGGAGAATTATCATTTTAATTGTATTTTTGGTCGTTCCTACCCAATCCTCCTAAAAAGGTCTGGGCTTTTCCCAAAATTCTAAAAGATCTTTGAACATGAATGTAGCTCATGGTGTGAAAAAATAATAAGACTTTTTCAGCAGTTTTCTTAAGGTTGGATTAAAAATAATGCAATGTTATTTCTTTTTCATATGAATTTAATTATGAGATATTTTTTCCTAAAATAGTATTATTTATTAAAACAATAGCTTTCCTGCACGTAGACAAAGCCTTACTGGTATTTCCGCTCGTAATTTGAAATAAAGCAGATTAAAATAAAATTTTCATAATGTTTTTTGTACAAAATTTAAATGAATGGGAAACTTATTTCCTATTAAAATTTTATGAACGGACTGTTGACTTTAAATACGTACTAAATACAAATCGCATTTTAATTCAAATACATGTACGTCATTATATGCAAATATTTACATAATTACGCATTTGAGAAATAACTACGAGTATATATACGCAAATAAATAAAATTAAAGTTTGTTTTTTTTAATAAGTAACACATTAATTACGCGGTACGTCTTAAATCATCATTATTAATATTATAATTCAATTTAATAAAGTATTTTATAAGCGTACACTTTTAAAAAATACATCCTAGCACTACAAACTTGTTATTACTTGTCTTACAATATTTACAATAAGTATAGGTAAAAATAAATCTAATAAGTTGATGCCAATTTGTCTCTTACTTGAAATAAGAGATATATTAAACACCTTCTTAAGTAATATAATGAGAAGCTCTTAAAAAGTTTATAATTTAACACTGACGGTAAAATTTATACGATTTTTTTACTTTAATATTTTTTAGGTGTTTTGTACAACAAAATGTTGTTTCATGAAATAAAAAAAAACTAACATATTTTTATATTACCTATTTAAATGTTAGGTCGAAATAATTTTACTATTTCCTAACACTACCATAAAAGATAGTCCAAACAAACGAAAATAGCAGTTAATTCGAAATCACAAATTAATTTTTATATAGATACATGCAAAAAATAAATTATTTATTTGAAGAAGAAAACATGTAATAATCTACGACAGAAAGGTATTAAAAAGACGGGATATCCCGAAAAGGGATTTTCGGAAAGCTGTTCACACTTCGCCCACTTTCTCCGGGCGGTTCATGTTTTTTAATGATTCTTGTTAAAATTCATTACCAATCTCTATCACATTTTTCGCCGTGTGCACAGAATGACGTTCGAGTCGCTTGTTTGTTCATTTACTTTTAAATATTTATGCAGGTATTTTTTATACATTTTTCACATATTAACGTCATTACGAGGAAAACTAAAAGTGTATTCTGTTTACAATCTAATACGCGTTATTCACCTATGACATGGTAGATTTAAATATTTAAACAATAATATGAGAATTACCTTAGTAATTAAGGATTTAGTCTCCTAAAACAGAGAACGATATAAATATTCCCTATTAATTACGCAACTGCTTCTTACTTTTCTGCTAATTTAGTACCAATAAAGTAAAAATATTTAAATTGTAATAAAAATTTTTGGATTCACCTGGAATTTGCATATTAATGTTTATGCAACAATAAAGTGAATAAATATTTAGTTACTTCACAACATTATTCTATCTATAGGTACTATTAATACAACATTAACTAAAAAAACTTAACTTTTTTTAAAAATATTAACTAAAGGCCCATTCAAACCTATATAAACTTCAGGAATACTAAATGGAAAAGTATAAAGTCTACTGATCATTGCCGATAGACATATGTCACCTCTATGTTGAGGAATGTGTCAGCTCTTTATAGAATAGATATTCTACCAGATGCTTTGCCACCAATTGTCTTGAAGATGACGTATATGAATCACCACTATACAAAAAAAAATACCGCCTAAGAAAAATATTTCACCACGACCTTACCACAAGCTACTTAGCGTATAGCTTATCAGAAATACTAACACTGTTTCTATATAAATGTATCCATCCATCCCATGATCCATCAGCCCTTTGAGGTTCACTGCTGGACATAGGCCTCCCCTAAGTATCAAATGTACAACTGCTTTGAGAAATAAAACATTATTATTATTATTAAATGACGCCACTCTAACCGGTCCTGTGCCTTCTGAATCCAACGGTTTCCCGCTGTCTTCTTCAGGTCGTCGGTCCACCTAGTGAGGGGGCGACCAGTGCTCCTTTTGCCTAAACGTGGTCGCCACTCGAGGACCTTCCTTCCCCATCGTTTATCGGTTATAAATGTATAGAAACAGTAATATAGGTACTTTGGTTATGACCATTATTCTATGCCACGACGGTGACGTCGCCGTGTGACTCATTCTGCAAGCCTCGAGGAATCCCTCTTTGCCCGGCCAATTCCGTCAGTGGGTGCCTTGCCCGCCGCTGTCATAGGCGGTGCAGCCTTTAGCCCACCAGACATCTGCTGGGCTGCTATAGCAGATATTTTCCTCTTGATCGCCAGAGGCTATTGTGGAGCTGCCGCTACGGCGAAATTACCAAAGTTGGTAAAGCCCCATCATGAGATGCAAATAAGGAGGAGATATGTACTCAAATTCATGCGTCCAAGGAACTCATGATTTGGAGAATCCTAATGTGGATTTACAAAAAGTATTTAATTAAATTTTAAGTCCATCCATCCATCCATCCATCAGCCTTTTGATGTCCACTGCTGAACATAGGCCTCCCCTAAATGGCGCCACTCCAACCGGTCCTGTGCCCTCTGAATCCAACGGTTTCCCGCTGTCTTCTTCAGGTCATCGGTCCATCTGGTAGGGGGGCGACCTGTACTCCTTTTGCTTAAACGTGGTCGCCACTCGAGGACCTTCCTTCCCCATCGGTTATCGGTCCTGCGAGCGATGTGGCCGGCCCATTGCCACTTCAGCCTACTAATTTTGAGAGCTATGTCGGTAAGCTTCGTTCGTCTACTGATTTCATCGTTGCGAATCATGTCTCGTAGCGAAATTCCGAGCATAACCCTCTCCATAGCACGCTGAGCGACCCTGAGTCTCCGAATGAGGCCTACAGTGAAGGACCACGTTTCGGCGCCGTAGGTCATCACTGGCAACACACATTGCTCGAATAATTTCGACTTCAGGCACTAAGGAATTGTGGACGAGAAATTTTAAGTCAATGGCACAATACTTGAAACATCTTTTTTATAAGTTGCTTTTTATGTGTATTTATTACTTTCAAAACTAAGTACAATATACGTACTTTGACAATAGTTTTTCACCATAGTATCGTTATTTTAAAATTCTTTAAGACCCAAATTAAAGCCAATTTACCCTTGATTGATCGTGCGTCCGTCCTGTGACTTCTCAATGGATAAAAATCTAAAATGCGATTATGCAGTCACGTGCGACTAGCGTTCGGAATAGAAGAAAGGTAGTCCTCTTCGTCACCGAAGAAAAAACGTGAGCGATCAACCGCCGGTCGCACCCGGTCACTCACCGAGAGGAACTCCACGCTCAGAGGGAACAAATTTGGGACAAGTAACGTCGCAAAGTTAAACATTCAAGTTACTTATATATTTTTTTTTATAAACGCTTTCTAAACTCATAGTCCCACAGTAGGATTTTGTCCTGTGTCGTGGGTACCATGGACACACACAAAGACGCAACACAAACACCCAGACCCAGAACTAGAATCTAAACTCATCATCCAGACACCTGTCTGGCCGGGAATCGAACCCGGGGCCCACTGCGTGTCAGACCGGTGTGGTAACCGCTGCGCCACGCGGGTTGAAAAATTTGACGAGTAATACGTTATAAATTTTATGCTGTTACTCTTTTTGTTACTTTTGTTTGTGTACCTTTAATACACAAATAGGATATACTTTTTACTTTAACGATTTAATGTATAATAGATATGTGTCAAATGAAGGTGTATAAAAGGATAATATGTTGTTTACACATTTTCTAAGACACGAAAAATAGGCGGTCGTTTATTCTTCGTAGTTGACGACGAAACAAAGTGGTACAGTTAGTGCTAGTAAAAACAGTTTAATAACGACAAAGCTCCGCCTGCTCTCGATTGTCTATTAAACTGCGACCGGTTTGCTAAACAAACTATAACTAGAAATATTAAATGAGCTAAATGTAAAATATTTACTTATATACTTCAAAAGCTCATTTCAACTGCATATTTTTTAAATAACTTTCCAATGGAAAGGGCTCATCTGTTAGCTTGTATACATATTATTTTCAGCGAGTGGGTGCTAAGAATATCTACGAAAAGTTCTTTAACTTGTTGAATGTATCGCCATCATATTTTATGTAATTTCTTTTCAAGAATTATTCCAACATTATGCCAAGAAAAAAGTAATACATTTAACAACCTTTAAAGTATAATGAGTGCCTACGTCTTAAGGAGGCTGAATTTCATATTCATATTATATCCTGTGTCGGTGACACTCTAAATCACGTGTTTTTTTTTTACTTGAACATAACGTATTAGTGGATAGTAACCAAAATTATACAATAGTAGACATTAACGATATTTAAAACTATTATATAATGAAAAATAACATACGAATAATGTTATTTTTATTAGATAATAACAGACAAAAACATCGAGTTTAATCTCTCTCGTCAACCCATTATGGTCCCACTGCTGGGAACGGGTCTTATAGTCCACCGCGCTGGCCAAGTGCGAATTGATGGACCACTGGCCAAGTGCGAATTGGTGGTCGAGTTTAATAATTCCAATTAATATGTAGGAGTTGTTGTTGAGTATAAAACTTCTTATCATAATGAATGTACTTTATAAAGTATTGACTTGTTTTAAAATAAACCTATATATTTGCTAAATCTCGAAAACAATTGAATGCTTAAGTACCGTTGCTAAGTAAACATTGGGAATTCCCATTTACATAAATAATACATAAGTAATGCACAAAAAATGTGGAAAACCATATCGTCGTCAAATAATAAATATCGAGCGAGTACTCGCAATCTACGTAATAATTTATAGGATTGCATCCACTACTAATGAATAGAGCTAATGCGAATAAGCCTACAGATAATATTGCATGTTACGACAAATTATTTTTTATCTATCACATATTATTTTCTTTAAAAAGACTCTTTAAGTTCGACTCGCATGTCTAGGTGATGTCGCATTTATTGCCACTCTCTTGCGGCACGAAACTATAGGGGGACACTGACTCTATTGGTCTATTTAATAATAATAAACAGAAAAAAATTTGAACCATGAAAATACTTAAATGAACTAAAATGATATGCACCGACTAGAATGTTTGGCCTGGTTCTATAGAAAGCTGATAGGTGTTTCCTTTGTTTAAGAGAACTTCCGTTCACACTGCTCACGTTCAAAATGAAGAAACAATATTCACTACGGAAATGAAAAATATAAGAAATAGTTGTATGTGTTAGTAACATAAAATAAAATATAAAATAAAATGTTATTTTTTTGTTCTGTCTTGTTTAAATGTGACTTCTTCTGTACCACTTCAGCTCAATGATGGTTTTTCCTTACTTCGACCATTTTAACACAAGGATTACATGAAATAATTCTTATGTATTTAAAAACAGCGTTGCAGATTAGTCTCCAAGACTCTCCACTTCTAAACCTCTCTTGAAAGACATCTGACTAACATTAATATATACATTGGAATGAGTAAATTCAAAAAATAAATATATGGTTTTTACACTTGTATAGTGTTATTATACTCGTAAGTTTTTTAGATAATTAATTTCGAGCGATGGTAAAAAAAACTGTCAATGTTAGTATACCTATGTACTTTGATATAATATAAAATTTTACGACAACAATCATCTAACTCACTAAATTGTACAGAAATACGAAGGTAGACACAATTAATAATGTTTACTCCTGTTTCCGTTTAATTATAGCGATGAGGATAATTTAGACATTTTATGACGCAAATTAGACATTGTTTTCTTCGCGTTGTCAAAGACCGCTATTATAGCATTCTAGAACATTTTACTCGTAATACGCAGCTACTTAGGGTAACATCGCAATAAAAATTGTTACTATTTTTATAATAACAAAATTTAATAATTAAATATATTAATGAAAATAATACTTTGTTAATATGATACGTTGTTACGTTCACCACAATTCATCAAAATTACTATTTAAGGGTCGAAAAAACCCTTTACACTTCGATTCCCGGGACACTACCATTACCGCTACCTATTTCTATCTCGAAGTGCGTCTGGGTGTGTGAAAGCTCTAGTAATAGCTTCTGATCAGTAGAGTAATTCTGTAACTGATTACAGGTACCCTCAGATGCTATGCATACAAATTTTGCTATATAATCAAACAAATTATTATAAAATCAAAAAAACTCGACTGCCTTAACTGAATGATAAAAATAAATAGTTTAAAGTATTAGAAATTAAAGTAGATATACATATGATAAGATGCGGTGATGCTGCAAGCGGTGACATGTAATTAGATACGTTTTTTTTGCAATTTCTGTTTGTCCCAATTTACACTTATATTTGTATGTTCTATATACTAGTTTTTATATTACTACAATAGTGAAATGAACCGCTTAAGTGTAAGTCGAGCGTGAATGGTTTCGTACCAGTATCTATAAAAAAAGCAAACAAAATAACATTTGTTGTGTGAAAGCCCCCTTAAACATTTATTTTATTTTGTTTTTAATATTTTTGTCGCACAGCGGCAACAGAAGTATTTACTATCTAGATCTATCGTGAGATCCAGCCTGCTGGCAGGCAGATGGACAGACGGTCACCGGACTCTTAGTAATAGGATTCTGTTTTTATCCTTTTAGTTCAGAAAACTAAAATAGTTCCTATATTTCTTACACCTTTTACGTTAAGAACACTAGCGCGAAATCTAAGTTAATTTGTTTTTTTTTAATACTGAGTAAGTTCATGTTATAACAGTGGAATTTTCAGCTATTAGAAAAACACATTTTCATAGTAAGTATGCTTCACATATTTATAATCGATGTATTTAATAAAATATCCGAAACTATACATGTTATAAGACACTATACTTCGATGCCAATATTATTATTCTAACAATGATCTACGTCCTTTATCTTGACGTATATTATTGTCTTGTCAAATATTGAACATTATGGGAAATCCCAAGTTTTGACTACGTACACAATAGGTGTATTTGCAGAATATCTCTACTTTGACATACAAGCCGGTTAATTACATACAATATGAGGCATTTGACGGTACTATGAGATGAATCATTATTAACTTCTAAACAAAAATGTACGTAAATATTATGCCAACTCTATTTAAAAACCGGTAGCTTATATTACATTTTCATATATCCTTACATAACAAATATATTGGACGCGTGCAACGGTGAAATCAAATCTATATTGTAACGTCATAATTTTATGTATGACTCCGATCCAATTATGAATCAGTGTATCAGAAAACATATAAATTTGTTTATCAGTTTCGTTAAAATATGCCACAAATGTCTATTTGCAATTCACTCACCGAAAAACAAAAACAAAGTAAAGAGCCGCGTTTAACAGTCCATAATGTATTCTATCTAGACCCAATTCCATAAATGCCTTAACGTCTGTTTTAGTAATAACCTAAGGAATATAAATACCTACCTCCCATCAACCCATTATTGTCCCACTGCTGGGCACGGGTCTTCTCTCAGAATGAGAGAGTTTAGGCCATAGTCCACCACGCTGGCCAAGTGCGAATTGGTGGATTTCACACACCTCCGAAAACTTTTTTTTAAGAACTCTCGGGTGTGTAGGTTTCCTCACGATGTTTTCCTTCACCGAAAAACAGTGATAATAAATTTATAATATGCACATAAATCAGTAGTGCGTGCCTGGGTTTGAACCTCGGACCTCCCGATCGAGAGGGCAAGTTTCAACCATTAGGCTATCACTGCTCATAATATAAATACCTACCTACTAAATACAAATTCATTTGCTAATGTTTAACAACGGTGGTGCTACATAAGTCTCTGTCGAGTCAATCGTATTGTAATTAGTAAACGAAAATTAAGTTGTGAAATATTTAATTTTTCTTACCTTTTTCTTTGCAGATTTTTTGTCTTTTCGTATAGCTTTAATTCCATTGCGAAACTGAAAAAAAACAAAATCCTTATGTGATATTTTATCTATTATGTTAGCGCTGAAGCAATGTAATGATAATGACGCTAACACTTCTAAAATTAACACTTATAATTATCATAATTGCAACCACAAACTCATTGTGGCGCTCAGTTCTGAAATGTAGGTATGTATGAAAACCGTAAACATGCAATGTATAATAGGTACATTGCAATGTATGAGCGAAAACCTAAAAAGTCGCACTAAGAGACGCTCTTTTCCTGTCAGTTTCCAGTTAATTACATATAAAGGGAGAGTGCTCTCTGTACTCGGGCATGAAAGCTTTCGCTCAACATTGGTAACATTGATTTCTCATAATATCGGCGCATTAAATTATGCGTGTGATAGATTCGAGTTATATTGTACTTAAAATAATTTATTGGAATTAAATTCCTTATAAAGTAACAAGTCCTAGAAAACTTACCGCACAATTGAAGCAGCTAAACAGTGCTGAGGGTGGAGATACGCCGTCTGGTGTCAAAGGACACACATCAACAGAGTCGCACACAACCACTTTATGGTTTACACCCTGAAACAATAATGTATGTTAGGTGCCATATGACGTCTTTTAACCACCAGCATTACTGCATTACTGTACCTAGTTATAGAATAGGTGCCATCCATATATCTTATACAATAATACCAAAATCAAGTATATATTATAGGATTTCATTTAATTGACGGCTTGACGGCTTGACGGCTTCCATGCCCTAATGAGAAAGCGAGCCGCAGCTATGTTTTGCCGGTTGCGTGGTAGCGCCAACGGTATTTTGAAAATGATGGCGGACAGATTTGATTGTCCCATACAAAATTACTGGATGGGATTGGTGACGGGTAGGATAACATAAGCATTACGTGTTTTTGTGTGTTGTGCTCGTCTCATGTGAGTCATTAGTGATAAGTTACTAACATAGTTGTAAGTAAAATTGTTACTAACACATTAGCATTTAGCATTTAGCATTTAATTTTTATTTTATTTTTATGTTGTAAATTTAAAATATGGACTTAGTCTGAATTAAATGAATTATTATTATTATTATTATTATTATTAAACTAGTAAAATCATTTACGTTCAAAATATTTTCATCCAGAACAACTCATATAATTATTTTCTGTTTTCCTGATAAAACAGCTACATCACTTTTGACACCCACCCAGACTATAAGATAAAGCGATTAGACATTTAGCTTGTTTTAATTTAATGTTTTATTTAATGCCTTAATATTTTAAAAGTGTTTATGTCACGGTTTGTGTATTTCAAATACGTGCATGTTACAATGCACTGGCATGCGAGGCATTCCTACAGACTGATTTATGAACGATCCGGGGCGTGGACGGCTCACGGAACGATCCTGTTACATTCTACAACAAATTTATCATTTTTGTTCTATTCGATTAAAGTTAAGGTAGCAAAAAAACCTGCAGTCCGCCTGATGGTAAGTGATTACTGCCAGCCATGAACATATGTAAGCAACTTGACATTACATTGATTCAATCTGAAGTCAATCAAATTTGCCACCTTTTTGCACCTGGTGAATTTACTTCCAAACTCTTACAATTAAGTAAGCCACTTCGCTTATCAGACCTCTGGTTATACCTACTTTACCTAATAATAACGAAAAAGCTTCTGTAAGTAAATTAACGCAAGTAAATTTCATGCGTGATCTTTAATTAAAGGAAAAAATATCGGTTAGTATGCCCTGCCATATATTTGAAATGGAGTGCCTAAAGTTGGAGTGTAAAAAATCTGAGAGGACCCCGCTGCGATGGGCCAACGCGTTCAGAGGACTCCGGTTGCGTTCCTTTGGATCCCGGAGTAGTCTTTGTAATGCTACGGACAGCCACCGGTGGGTGTCTAAATGCGGTAAAAATGCCACATAATCCAGAGAGCCGAGGCGTCGGGTACATCATTTTGAAGGTTTCCCCCTCGAGAACAAAAAAAAAGGACTGGAAGTGTAAATTAATCTCTTAAGTATACCTAATAAATGCAGGTACCTACCTCGTTGTCTTTCGTAAGAACGATATGTAAAGTTTCTGATAATTTTTACTTTTATTATTATTGTAACGAACCTTCAGACAAATCTATTTGTGATGGAAGAACCTCTTGCAAGTATTTCTACCTAATAATATTGAAGGCTATGACGTAAAAGTATACCTAGTAATGGAGATATGATTTTAATAACAGAGGCATTCCACCTTAGCCCACGTGGGTAGCAACGCATCTGAATACTATAACCAAGCTCATGTATGATTTATATCGATTATCATGTAATTGGACATAGGTATTGGAAATCTCAATAGTCGCAATAATTGATAAAATTATTTACCTATATGACAAGGTATTTTTTTAAAAGCGTGAGGTTCACAATCATCTGTGATCATTGTTAATATGCGTTTTAATATAGATATTGACAATAAACCAATACATTTTTAATTTATATTTCAGTTTCATGATTTTGAATTTACCGATTAACCCAGTGTAGAAACAGAGCGCCAGCCTCCAAGCCACCTACACTAGAATGTCGGTGTTATAACAACCTAAGTAACTACTGAAGTTTACCTATAGAATTGAACCCGCATCTAATTAATAAAATATCATAAGTAAATAGAAGAGCATAAAGATATCAATTTAATTGCCAAGACTGCATTTTTGTTCGTTTAACTGATACTTAATTTTATCCGATAGCGCACACTAAAGGTCAACCTCAACGATTACTTGTCATCTATTTGCAATACAACTATTTAAGAATTGTAAAAAAATGTGTACACGAAAACTCATTCCAAGCGCAGAATAAATACTAATTCAAATGTGTTGCCAAATATTAGCCGGGGATATTGGGAATTGGCAACAAAAGTAAATGTAGCGACAGAAGTCGGTATTATTCAATAATTAACAAGCAATCTATATAGGGATTTAAATCCCGGTTTCCATCCTTAACCTCGGTATTCCAAATGATCTAGAGATAGGTAATTACGAGACCCTGGGATATATCCGGAATTAAAAACAGACGTAAAAAAGACAGTGAAGTATGTGCATAAAAGTGACTCTTAAACTCTTTTATTAGGAACTAGCTGTACCCGCGGCTACGCCCGCGTGCAAATCAATGTATCGCAAAGTTTTTCCTGCGCAAATCTCCACTCAGTGGGAATTCTCACTATTTTCTATAGTACATTTTCGGAACATTTCGGAACATTTTTTAGGAACATTTTCTATAGTAAAAACCCGTAAAAATCGGTTTAGCCGGTCAAGGATTACCCGGACAAACACAGAGTGAAAAAAACGAATTTTAAGTGTGTATTTGTGGGTAGGTGCATATTGTTATGTAAAATGTTATGAAAATAAGACGAATCAGAATATCGTAAACCCCTTTTTTGAACCAATTTACAGTCTTAGTGGTCACATTAACAATATCGGAATACATCTTTTCAAACAACGCCTCCACATTTAAACCAAAGCGCATCGATTTTAAAGATGGATTTTAACTTTTATGAATTGAAAAATACTATTTTAAGTAATTTTAGTCCTTTTAAATTTCTGAGTAAGATTGCATATAGGTGAACCTACTTTTAACATTAATTTGACAACCTTGACGACCCGCGTTGCGGAGCAGCTACCACACCCGGTTCGATTCCCGGCCAGACAGGAATCTGAATAGATTAATGTTCTGGGTCTGGGTGTTTCTATATACGCCTTGTGTGTCTATGGTACCCACGACACAGGAAAAAATCCTAGCGTGGGGCTATTGTAGAAATTGAAATTGTAGAAATTTTCTATTTTATTGAGTGTAGAAAGCGTATTTTTATTAAAAAAAAGTTTGTGTGGAGGAGTACCGGGAGGCGGGTCGAAGGAATCCAAAAATTTTGTTGGATAATGTCTTCGATCTCGATGGCTGTATCTACAGAATCTTCATCCCAAATAAATAGTCAAATAACAATCCCGCATTGAATTTCCAGTATTCCTTTGATTTGAAATATTAAAAATGTTAGAGAAATCGTTGCTACAAATCTTGAGTGGACGCTCAAAGGCGAATAGGCAGGCATTATGACCGCTTTTTAAAAGTGTGGGCGCAACGCTGGACGACGCCACGGCAATAGCTATTTTTCTATCAGATCTTATATTTTTCGCTGATAGTAAATTTATTAAAAACGTTTTACCCGTGCCTCCTAATGCCTCTAACTAAAACTAAAAATCTAATGACAGTATCAATGATACGTAAACTAATTTTGGTTCTACTAAAATTTGAATTTGTCCACCAATTCGCACTTGGCCAGCGCGGTGGACTATGGCCTAAACTCTCTCATTCCGAGAGAAGACCCGTGCCCAGCAGTGGGACAGCAATGGGTTGACGACGACTAACATTTAAGCGGCGCTCAGGTATGTTTTTAGTTTATCTTTATTAAGCCTTGTTTGTGGTTCATTACATTAAAATTTGAATTTGTCGGCAAGGTAAATCCAAATTATTTTGTACTTTTACCTGACAGAGGTTAAACCTCTATTAATTTCATATAAACTTTGTGACACATTGATTCCCAGGCGGACGAAAGCTTTGCATTTCCGATACTAAATAATATTTAAAAATGAGCTGGTTATAAAAAAATAATACTAAAATTAGTATTTATGAAAACTACAGATAATAATAATAATAATGTACATAAGACAACTGGATTCGAACCCCAGACCTCGCATTTCTAATCCGCCCGACTTGGCACCACACGGCTATCACGATTTTAATAACAGATGCGAATTTCAATACTTAAGAGTTAAGAACATCATCTATTTTGGCTTATTTTGACACACTTTGTTATTCTAAAATTAATTTAAAATATGTTGATTAAATGCATGTTTTCTATAACATTATTTATAATGAACATATCATAAATATAAAAAGAACAATAATGTTGACCTTGCTCGTTTGTTATTAGAGCCAAGTGTTCATCAACCATGCTTCAATATTCATTCAATTATTTATCACAAAAGTTGCAAAAGCTTCTTTATAATAATAACTCATGATATAATTGTTATACCTTATTTAGATACTGATCGACTTTATAATGTTAGTATTTTGCATAAAAAACTATCAATTGTATTTTGTCCATAATATTAATTTTCGCTAAAAATGTACGGGTATGGTCAATAACATAACTTTATTTAAGCAATAATAGTTATGAAACTATTTAAGTAACAATGTGCAAATGTTTTAAATATTGTAGTAGTTTATTTTTGAAACATAATTTAATTACGTGGGTTTTTCGAACTTACTGTATTTTATTATATGAAACATATTGTTGACTAACATTATAGTTAGACAGTCCACTTCCTTTCTTGTTTGGATAGGGTGTAATGTTGTAAAATAATAAAAGGAAGAGATCGAAAATTGCGATGATTAGAACAATAAAGTTCTTAGTATATCTATTTTCTATTTGCTGTTGGCAATTAAGTAAAATAAACAGTTGAACATGGAGTGACAAATAGAGTCGATAATTTTATTATAAAACAATGTAAAAACATTTTATCGTCTTTGAAATATTGGTTTCGATTATCTTTTTTACTTTAATAGTATGAAGCGCCATCATACCGCCGTTGCATACTTATTATGTAACTTATCGGAAATTCTTCGTAATTGTATCTTTCGTATTATAAATATATTTTTGTTTTATAAATTCATAAACTATGGGTAGATTAAAATCAATTTAAATCACATCTATTTTTAAGTTATTTGATAGTTACAAATTTATACGTATTTTTTTTTTAATGAATTCAGAATTCATCCGTAGCCATATTGGTGACATGACAGTAGCCATGTTGGCGTCCGGGCGGCCATTATGGCTACTGTCATGTCATTTGTATTAGAATTTATCAAAATGCACGACAATCCGAATTTTACGGATATATGTTGTCGACTCGAAATCAATGTTTTTTTATGTTCTATTATTTAGATAAGGTTTCAAGTCTATCGTACCCCTTGACGGACTTGTCAATATGAGACTTTGTCGAAAACGAACTCCCATACAAACATTAATGCCCGATTTTAACGCTTTCAACCCATTTTTTTCGATAAAAAGCAGCCTATGTCCTTTCTCGATGTCAACATTGTCTGTGTACCCAATTTCATAAAGATCAGTTCAGTTGTTTAGGCGTGAATAAGTAGCAGACAGACAGACAGACAGACAGACAGACAGACAGACAGACAGAGTTACTTTCACATTTATAATATTAGTAGGGATTTGTGAATACTATTTAACTTAATAGTTAAGATTCTTTTTTATTGAAATAACAGTCAAATCTCATAAAGGTATTCATAAATCAGTAATTGTATGTTTACCTACAACCTATGTATAAAACATTTCAATGGTCAATGGTCGGAAGCTTTATGGCTTCCAAAGTTCGCGGCTGATGTACCTAATATGGCCAAATAGGTTAAAAGATACTATCTGTGATACTATATATATGCTCCAAGATTTAGCCGCGTGTACAAAGGTGAGTTTAAATTGTTATGTATTTTTCGATAAAATAAACGGATTTTAATACATAGAGTGAAGTTAAATACTGAACTATATTTAAAGATAACCTTTAATTTGGTGGTGCCATTTGAAGCACACAAACGTTCAGACAAAAGTTCGTAAATGAAATATATTTTACCTACATCTCTCGTCAACCCATTATTGTCCCACTGCTGGGCATGGGTCTTCTCTCAGAATGAGAGAGTTTAGGCCATAGTCCACCGCGCTGGCCAAGTGCGAATTGGTGGACTTTATCTACATACTTATCCTCAAACATCCAAACTATTACATTAGGTATCAGTACAGACTTGGGAAAGTTTTACTTCTATCGCGTGTGTTGATTTAAAGAATCATACGCAAGTTTGTCGTACTATCGTAACTAAAGGACGGCTGTTTTTAAATAATTACAGAACAGTAAATAATTACAGAACCTACTCAATTAGGAAACAAATAACAAATATCAAACAAAGAAATAGTAAAGTTAACGTATAATATAAAACAAATGATCACGATTTGTCTACACTCTTTCATTTTCTTGATCGTACTAAACGACACACTGGGAATTAGCACACACGTGTGAATGACTTTACAGCCAAAATATGCATGTTTATTAATACTAATTACTACTCACGACTCTGTTTACGTAAAATAAAATCTTTACATATTTATGGGTAGCAAATCTGCATATTATGGAATCAAATTAAAAATTATGCAAAAATGTGCCAGTTTAATAAAATTATTCTAGATAAATACAATAGCAAACGCAAATGGTTTCTCTTTCGTGATTGCTTATTATTTGCCTTTGAGTGCCTTTGTGAGTGAAAAGAAACAATGTTAGGTACATAGTAAATGTACCTAGCTACCTACCAACTAGCGCTGTAAACACAGTCATTTTAATTGGTCGAATAGGCAAAACATCCCAATAATAAACATTAAATGGTAACTACAATGCGCTAATATAAGCAGCATGCCTTCCTTATTATGGGTACCATTAATTCATTTTTGATGCAATATGATTACCTACACACAGACAAGTGAAACCTACAGTCTGTGTTATAAGTAGATCAGCGATATTTAGACAAGAAATATGTGATAATATGTATGTAAAGTAAGCTTGAATGTTGTTTGCCTTGAATGGGCTGAGCAAAGCAGATGCGAGCTCCCGAACCTCTCCTCATAAAGGAACGTGTAACGAGCGCTCTTTACTTATCGGGAGTTAACAAATGACTGCGAATTAAATCAAGGACGAAGTTCCGTACATAAACAATAAATATAAATCTTAATGTTGAATATAAACGTAACATCATTGGTCGATTGTATAATTACATTGAAAGAAAAATAGATGACTATTATGGAACGATTATTATGGAATGTCCGGTTTCTTGCGTTCGCGCTTAATAAATAAAAAACAACACAAAGAAAGAGCGAAGTAGGTAAGTACGTGCTTCATTTATAGACGTTATTAAGCCCTAGGGTAATGTTACACGATCAATGTTTACATAAATATTGATCTAATAACCACAGGGCGAGATGAATGCACCCGCGCAAGCCGGCGCGACCTTGCCGCTGCGCGCACGCACGCCGCGCCGCGCGCTGATAACGTACCCGTTGGCCATTCGCAGATAGATACTCACATTCGCACTCGTCACGTCGTTCGTGTAAACGGCCGAGTAACTCTCCGGCGGAAAGTTAAACGGCGGCGGCGACATCTCCGCTCCAATTCACTACACAGACACTAGTGGCCGTTTCGAGCGGAAGAACGTATGACGCGATCCAACAATGGCTCAGATGGCGGCCCGGCGCCGGTCGCGGCCGTCCCGCCGATTCATTGTCCCTTATTGATCAGCGCCTTGCAAACGTGTTGTGCAGAAGTGCGCGATAGCGGCGCGCAGGGGCGCGAACTCACTGACGCATGACGCCGCCCGCTCGCACTACCGAGGATTATAATTTATCGCTCTTTACGGCGATAATGGGTAACGCAAACTTCCCGTCGTAAACTTCTTTTTGCAGCCGTGTGCGCCGAATGTGCGCTATCGACGTTTCACTTTCGGCTTATCGGATTCGGCACGGTACGCGACGATAAGCGTGGTGTGTCGACATAGCGAACTCGCAACTGCCCACTGAGGGTACCGAGTTATTTATACTATACCTACACATTTTTGATAAATAAACAATTGACGTTAGCGCAGATGGAGTAGCCATCGTGAATACACAATAGCGAGTTGTTATTGTTCGCACGTAACGCCGTCGAGTTACTTGGTTAATAGGAATAAAGATAACATAAAATAACTGTTAATATGCTAAACTAGGGATGTATATTAAACTCATCTTTGTTTACAGCATTATGTACTCATAATGTAATAGGAATGCAACAATAGCCATAAATGTACAACTATTGTAGTATTAAAACACATGCTAATTAAATATCATTTATTTACTTTCAAACAAGATGTTCTCGTAATACATTATAATTTTTAAAGATTTTATATCAAGGTACGCGTTTAATTAAAGTCAGATGTTAAGAACTTTTAACGTATTTCCAAACCATTTGGCTTGACATCACAACACAAAAACATCAAAACTCAAAGAAGTAAATGAGATAGAATGAATTAATATTGCATTAACTGGACAGTTCATAATAATATTATCTAACTTATATTATTGCATGTAGAACTGGTTTTAAATTTAAATTAGTGCATTGTATACCAAAACATACGAGGAAACATCGCAATAACAAAATCTGTTTAACATATCCTTAATGAACACTAAACGTAAAAGATTGTCGACAATTTGTAAATATCCTCAATAGCTCAACAATAAAAACGTTTGAATAATTCTCGATACACTTGAATTTGTCAGGTAGCTTGTAGCACTGTATGCGTATATGTGAGAAGTTCCAATGCTCTCCGGGAGGCCTGGTCCGGATGCCTGGATAACCGCTGCATAGTGGAATGCACCGCCATTGTAATCCCCGCACTTCGCAACACCAGCTTTGCCTAAAGACAACATTCATATTAAATCACATACTAACTAATTAAGACCCGATGATATTATAAGATACGAACGAAAAATACGAAGTTGTTTTTATATTTATATATATTTTAGCTATAACACCCTCCTATAGTTGACCATTAAAAATAATTTGGTAAAGTAGTGTTCGAATAAGGAGGTACCATACATTTATTTCAACCGTTCTTTTCCAATTTCGAGTTCTTGCTTTTCGGTAAAGGGTATGGAACGCCATACTTTTATATAATGCAACCGTTTCACTGCTTAGGGATGGAAAAGTATCTGCGAATATTTAGAATCTACTTAAAGTAAAACGCATCTTTTATACGAAGTACATCCATGTGCAGCTGTGATCAATTACCTGTAGATGGATTGCAATTTCATTTACTGTTTCAATCTTGCACACTTAAAAATAATAAAATCAATTCATCAATTTAGGAGCTACGACACACCAGACAGACACGGATGCACGCGTCAAAACTTATAACATCTCCTATACCGTCTTGTATATAATTAATAACAGAATATAATTACGGTAATTCATTCCAATCTTTATATTTTTACTGAGACAATCAGCATGCAGTTCGAGCCTTTTTACGTACAGCCCGTAATTTGTAGTAAATATTTACATAAATTTGTAAACAAAGTACAAATCTAAATGGTCCATACACAGAATAGAGTTCTGTTCTCAGCCAGAGCCTGTGTTATCGGAAATCCTAGTGGGGTGTTAACACTTCACTAAAGAAAACGGTTACTATATATACCTTTTTTATTTATTCTATTAGTTATTTTCATGCAAGAAGTCAGTGATCATGTTATTGATTCCGACCTACGCATTGAGACTGTTACGATTAATTGGACGGTCGCCAATAGACAACTGTATGCTAATAACAACAAATAATCAGACAGTAAACAAACAAAAAACACCTATCGCTCATTATATGCAATCAACCACCATTAATCAAATAACGCATTTGACAAAATTAAAAGATTTGAATTTTTAAAGGTTTTTGCACATTTTTATATGACATACAAAGCTAATAGATACATAATATAAAATTTGTACTTTTAACTGAGCGAAACGACATTTTTACTGCACTACCGAATATTATAATTTGAAATAAGGACCTACTTCCTACAAAAAACACACAAGTTCGTTTAAAATTCGGCCCAATTTTGTTAGGTGTCAAAAATCTTTGAAGATTTTATTGAACTAAAAACTAATTATAATTGCAAAACTTATTGTCATAATAAAACTTTATTATGACAATAAGTTTTGCAAATTGTTCATTTTATTCAACTAAAAAAACCCAATATCATGATTAGATATCCTTAAACTTACGTTATATTCTTCTTAATTCGCAGGCAATATAAAATAAACTCAGCAAATATATTGTAGTAATAAGTCTTGAATAGTAAACATAAACAGCCAAGGATGAGTTTTTGAGGTAAATTTAGGAAGAATCGCTCGAATCGAATAAATATTGTTGGAGTCGCTACACGAGTTATTTTTTTACATGGTTATAATAATAACTGTAATCAATTTAGATTTTTTCGGAGTTTACTCCTTAAATCGATTGATAAGGGCCCGGTATGAGAAAAATGTGAGGTGTAAAATCTACTGATAAATGACCTCGTTACGTTTTTTTTATTGAGTATAACGCCACCTAGTTAAAACTTTAGAACTACTGTAACAGTACGCGTGGATGCTATGCATAGGTTTCGTGATTACGTTTTGCCGAATTATCAATGGTATTTAAAATAGTAAATCCTTAAGATAAGTTATGTAAATACTCTGTAACTACGCACAATATTAATATTTTAATACGTACTTATATATTAGATATAATTTTTCAAAAAGAACCATGTATATTTATATCTTTAGTGTGGAGTATGGCACCACCTATTTCAAATGCATTCATACATTCTTTTTAAAAAAAAAACAACAATTAAATACGTCTGTCAGTTGTACATTTTACATTCAACTAGTTGACCCGGCGAACTTTGTTCCTGCTAAAAGTCAAAAATCTAAAATTAACAGTGTTCCTCCACTATATTATGCATGTAAACCTTCCTCTTGAGTCATTCTATTTATTAAAAAAAGTGCATTGAAATCCGTAGTGTAGTTTTAAAGATCTAAACATACATAGCCACTGACAGTGCGAAGCGACTTTGTTTTTTACTATGTAGTGAAAGTGACACGAAAGTTTGTGTGGATGTATCTATGCTACTCTTTTACACAAAAACTACGAATCGGATGATGCTAAATTACCCAGATATTTGACGACCCGCGTGGCGGAGCGGTTACCAGTCTGACGCGCAATGGGTCCCGGGTTGGATTCCCGGCCAGACAGGTATCGGTATAATGAGTTTAGATTCATGTTCTGGGTCTGGGTGTTTGTGTATTCGTCTTGTGTGTGAACATGGTACCCACGACACAGGAGAAAATCCTAGTGTGGGGCTATGAGTGTAGGAAGCGTGTGTGTGTGTTTAATGATCTTAATAGATTAACAGCACTCATTGCCTTGGTACACGTAACCGAAGCGGGCGAAACTGCGGCAATAGCCTAGTAATTGAATATAAATAATTTTACCCTGTGGTTGTTGGCTGCCAAGGCCCAGATAGCCCGCGCCGCGTGCACGATCTCGCCCGTGTCGCCGGTCAACAGCGTGCCCGACAACTGCTCCAGGAGTTCCGCTATAAAAATGACATTTCAATAAGATAACCCGAAGTAAAATCCATAACTATAACGATCCCTAAAATGATCAGCAATAAAAATAATTCTATAATCGAAGAAAAAACATGTTAATTTCCTTTGTAGTGGAAATTGCACAAACAAGATATACTAGTGTATAGTGCTCGTCTCATGTCACACACACTCTCATACATCTTGCTTGCTTATACCTTATTTGCTATATTTTGTGGCGTGTACAACTTTATTTCCAATACGAATCGCCATACTGTGGTAAGAATGAACTATGAACTAACACGGCAGTGAAAACTATTTTTAATTTGATGTTAATATACTACCCATTTGTTATAGGTCCTAAAACACTTCAAATAAGAAACATTGCTACGAATAAAGTGAAAGGCGCTTGATACAACTTTAAAAAATTAAATTTACATTCCCGCTTGTGTGCAACTGTAACTGAATCTCGACTTTAAACCTATAGTTATAACTATTTTTATTTCTAACATATACATTCTAATTTTACTTATTTATTCATTCTTAGGATTAAATTATGACAATCCTTAAATATTTTTAAAGGATTTTCAACCTACAGAAAGTTCATGATACAACACAACGGATATAAATAAATAGTATATTTATTTGTTCATATCCGCGGTCGAAATTTAACTGAAACCAAACCAAAATAAAAACAAATCTTCACAGAAGATAAAATAAATAATTTTTAATTTCAGTAAACTATTATTTTTGATATCATACCTATTTCGAGAACATTTTAATCTACTACAAGGCTTTTAGGACTTTGAATAATTTTTTAAGTTAGAACCTCTTAATAATTAGGTGGGCTGCATGCTCATCTTTTACTGCAATCTTTTTTTAAAAAAGTAAGAAAGATCGGAAAATCAGAACTGTGATCTAACTGATATGGGTACTGGTAATACTAACGCGACTGCAGGAAGGCGGTGCGACAATGGTGCGCGGCATTGGCGAGCGCGGGCAGCGGGCGCGGCGCGCGCACCGCCAGCAGCGCCGCCGCGCCGTCCGCGTGCCGCGCCGCCGCCGCAAGCAACGCCGCCGCCGCGCGCGACGCGCCCCCGCGCACTCGACACGCGGACTGGATTACGTCGCTCTGGAACAATACAACTGTTTATATTTACGATGCAAAGGTACATCACTAAAATCAACTCTTTTAACACCTGTTTTCGGATATTAAAATTAAATATTACCCATCATATTCATAATACATTTTATGCTTTTTATTTAAGGTAATATAAGAATAACGCAACAATTGTTTATACTTTAAGTGAAAATAATTAACCTCAATTACAATAACCGTTCTTATCAACAGATACAAAAAATAAAGTAGCGCTTCAGTGAAAGGGTGTGGTTGCCGGTTTAGTTTCATATTATACTACCGTTTTATTCCTCCGAATAGCAATCTGAGATTCACTTATCATCCTCATTCCGTATGAAGCTTACTGCATGTACGTGAAAGGCAGAACCACCATCAGGTAAAAAAAATCTTACAAAAAATTGTCTAATAATCCTTAAACGCCTTACCTATATATTTCTATAGGTAGTAGATAGTAGAACCAGTGTAGTTCGACCGGGGAAGTACCATCGCCACACCTATTTCTACCGTGAAGCAGTTCTTGTGTTTCGATGGAAGGGTGTGGTTGCCGGCACACTTTTATATGAGGCGACCATCATAGACCTCGGGAGTCGCAACGCATCTGTGATTGACTTCAGATAGCACCCATGTTCTATTTAAAGTTGCTTACAATGGGCAGTGACCACTTACCATCAGGTGGACTACATGCTCCTTTACTAATTCAATCAAATAAAAAAAACCTTCAGTATGATGGACCGGCAGTGGTGATGCGGCGTGCAGGCGGTCAGCGCGCGCAGGGCGGGCCGCAGCAGCGCGGCGGGCCGCGGGCGCGCCGCCTCGCGCGCTACGGCCGCGCACACCTCGCCGACGACGCTGCGCCCGCTCACGCACGTGCACATGCTCGACCACGCTACGGATTATATTATGTTATGTATATATATGTTATGTATGTAATATTATTATTATGTTATGCCGGTATTAAAACAGTCGCGATAAATCGATAACCTTTTTCGTGTAAGAAGTCCGTTAAAACGTATCTTATATAATTCTGAAATTGGTCATCAACTACTGAATTTCTTAATTACAATTCTATAACATATTTAACAAGAAATGATCTTACGAAAGTCCACCACTTCGCACTTGGCCAGCGCGGTGGACTATGGCCTAAACTCTCTCATTTTGAGAGAAGACCCGTGCCCAGCGGTGGACCAATAATGGGTTGATAGGGATCTTACGAAAGTGTGTGAGGAAATATGTGTGCTTGTTACTCTTTTCGCGCGAAAACGCTAGCATCCATGTAATCGTGAATAAATAGATTCCTAGTAATCTCTCTATAGTAACAAATCGTTAAGGGTAATTTTACATCGCAATTTCACCGTGACGCATAATCCATGCAACCCGGTCGCAACATGGGCAATAAATAAATTAAAAAACCGCATATCGTGAGTATAAAAAACAACAAAATTACTATAAAATAATGTAAACAAACCCAGACTTAAAAGACAAAGTAAATCGTTACGGTGTTAAAATAACCTAATTTAATTTGTTTAACTTATAAGTTACCCTTTGGACAATTGTTGGTAAATGTGACCAGTAAATGAATGATCGCATATCGAAGCTGTTCGGTCATCATGCACCACGGCCACAGCCTAACGAGGGAGGCGGCCATGTTGCTGTCCGCAAAACTCTCCTTAGCGGGGGTACACTCCAGCATGAGACAGTTGATTAGGGTCAGCAGCCAGTACAGAGTGTGAAGAGCTGGATCCTGGACAAAGAGATTACATAACAAATTAAGAAATATTTCTTCTAAGTAAGTGATGCAAAAAGTTTTATCGCAAATACAGAGAAATAGCTTCTTTATATTTAGCAACACAATGATAGCGTTCACCCTACATAATACTGTTTAGCAATAGTATGTACGACAAAGGTTTCGAACCACAGAATGTTCTCATCTTTTAATCGCTTTTATGGTAATGGCTATTGCGGCAATCCAAATATAAAATAATTATCGTATATTATATATTATATTATATATACGATAATTATTTTGTATAATAATCGTATATTATATACGATCAATCGTGGATACAACTTTAAAACCCGGGAAGTGGAAATTTATTTCAAACAATATTAAACAAACACAAAACACTATTGATAAACACACAAAGCTCGTGTCAGGATTGGTATTTGAAGTCTTTTCTCTGCTACAGTACCGATTTCATATAATTAAACAGGAAACATACATTGTTAGCGTTCCTGATGACGTCCGCGGGCTTTCCTTGAAGCGATAGTTTGTCTCTGGCCGCTTGCATGGTACCCAGCAATATTGTGGGGAACTGGCGATGGACGGCGTACAAACGGGCTCGGGAGCTGATCGATAGTACTGAAGACAAGCACGAACAGACCAAGATCCAACTGTCATCTGCAAACACCCAAAAGTATAACATAAATTAATTTTATATTAAATTATGTTTGCATGTGATTATAATATAATTGTTGTATACTTGGTATATCTTCTTGTTTAAGTAGATATACCAAGTATTCGAACTTACCTTATAAGTTGTATTGCTAGATGATAATCATGGAATGAAACAGTACACTATGAAACTAAATTTACCTAAGCTTTAAAAATCAAAAGTTGGTATTTTATAAAAACATAGAATTAGAAGTACATGGCAACAATTCATTGTCATTTTTTCTACAAAATCGTCACATTGCTTATGCAGCAACGCAGCTTTTTACGTATGCGAGTTGAATATAAAATTAATCTTATGTCGTAATTCATTGAGCGTCATTAATATTTATTTTGCACGCCGCAAGTGCAGCTTCCAATTGTAATATGGCGCCACTTTGTTACGACCACAAATTACAATACTTATTGATAATAACATGATTTAGATTAAATATATCACATTTTATCGAACTGCGTATTAAAATAACTAAATTGCGTACTAAATTACTTTTGAAAGGGTCATAATTTGCATATCGTTGTAACATATCTCGTTGCATCGCAATATGTGTCACAGCTATTGACTTAAATATGATTTAGATTCGGATAATAATAATTGCACAAACATATTTGCGTTATAATGATAGTTTCGTGTTGTAAAGTTTTCATTTAGAGGGTAATTTATTTAATATGTTCTTTTCTATTTCTGAAGACTAACAAATAATCTTTACAATCAAACTAAAACCTTTATTGTAACTAATAACAGCGTATTGCTAATATACTTTTGATGCGTCACTTAATTAATAAGAAGACGATCGTAATTATCCATGGACATCTATGACAACTTAGAGGCACATAAGATATACCACATGGTCATTGTTACTTCAATATCATACAACCGAAAAATATAACCTTGACTAGACAAGTGCTTCTTGTTCTCCGAGAATCTGCTATAGAGGTATATGAGCGCCTTGCATACTTCTTCAACCATATACTCCGGCCGGCAGTCGCTTCCTGCGCTGTCCCCAGCACAGAACCTGAGACTTTCATCCCGATACAAAGGTGATTTTAAATCTTCCAGGAATTGCACACATGACATGTCTTTAGATTTATCTGCGTGTTTTCTATGAGCCGTAGACTGTGATAGTTGAGTCAGCAAATGTAAAGCTGCTTCTTGCAATTCTGCAATAAATAAAAATACAGCAGTAATAACTATATTGAATTTACAAGCTAAAGCTTGTATTCAAACTTTTTATGATGCTTGATAAAATATGTTCTATTTAAACGATGTATGCGTAATCACGTCTTTAACTGAAAGCCTTTATTCTACATGAAGAAATAATCATACGTCTCTGACGAATGAAAAAAATATGAGGAACTACTGAATTTAATTGCTATAAAGTCTTTAACTGATACTCTAACAGTATTTCTTTTAAAAACTATGAATTCTATATTGCATCAAAATCCAAAACAATAGTTTCCTCGTGGCTCTTACCAGCCTCCTCACTATGCAGAAACTGTAGTAGCAGATGAAAGAAAGGCATGGAGCTGGTCTTCTTGAGCTCCCACCAGACGTGGTCGCCGGCCTCCCGCTCCGGCAACACCGCGCCGAGGAGGAACAGCGCTTGCGTGCGAGCTGATACACATGATGCGTCGCACTCATCTGAAATGAAAGTATAAGCTGAAATTGTCAAACGTATCGTCTTAAAACCCTTTAGCCGTACTGAACATCGTTTCTTACTGTATCTCTTAAAGCTCCTCAAATATTATAATGACTGACTTTAATATAATAACTAGTGTCCGACCGAAGCTTCGGCTAAAAAATGCACCTTAAATTTTGGTCAAAATGGGTCTAAGCTTTGGACAGAGCCGAAGGTTTCGAGCAAGACTCAAAATTGAACAAACTGAAACAAATGCACGACACCGCGCTAGAAATGACGATAGGCTGGGGCAAGTACACATTCGGGCAATGTGGGTACCATGGATACATACAAGACGAATACACAAACACCAAGACCCAGAACAGAAATCTAAACTCATCATTCAGATATCTGTTTGGCTGGGAATCGAACCCGAGACCCATCGCGCGTCAGATCGGTATGGTAACCGCTGCGCCACGCGAGTCGTCGATAATATTTATTTAAATATATTTTTTATATAAATAGATATATGAAATGAGCATGCAGTTTATTTAATGGCAAGTGATCACTGCCGCATCATATGGACACCTGTTTAACCCAAAATACGATTAGAAATGAAGGTAGTTGTGTTGCTACCCCAAGGACAAGTTAAACGACTTGGATTAGTCTGTATCCCATACCACTTCCTTCAAACCAAAGTACAACAGCTTTAACACTGCTGTAATTAAACAGCAAAAAAGTAAAGTTGACGTCGTAGTTGAACAATTAATTTTGAATATTGAATTAATCTGAAATACATGCATAACAGTATATTATACAATATATTATTAATACTCGAACAATATCACAACCTAACGACATTAAACAATATATTAAATAAATCAAAGATCAGTTTTATTGTCTTTATACCAATATCAAATTCTTTCCTATCTCATACGTATGGATCGGGATTGGCGTCCGGTTGAGAGGACTGATATAATCGTGAGTCGTGACATTTGCATCCTGCCGTATATCGACAACTTTTAACAGGAGATAAATCCACATTCCACAATAAATTTAACGCGTTATCACACGTAGATGCGTGTTGTTCATATATAAGCCGATTACATAAATAGAAAAAAATTGAATCGACGGTCTTAAAAAACGATAATCATTTGTAATCGGTTATAATCTGATTTGCATGGTTACTCATCGCTCAAGTATTTTATAGACAATAGTTGTGCAAAAAATGGTAGTGTCTCTAAAAATGACGCGCATTCTTATTAGCGGGGTCATTAGCACTGGTGTTAGCAGTCACGATGTTTAAGACTTTACAGAAAAACGACCAGTTATCATGCTGTTAGCATATCCGTAACGAAGTCACTCCTCGCAAAACAAACTGGATACACGTTCAAAATCATACATCACAATCACATCTATAATTACGTCCCAATGCCCAGAAATGCCTATGGGTATAGAACCTGACTAGGTTACCCTACTCTTAGGGATTACTACCTCTAACGGTATATAAAGGAAAAATCTAAAACTAAAGCTATACTATTATATACACTGATAATTATAAGTTATAGATTTATGAGTAAATGCCAATTGATATTAGCTGTAATTTATGATAGCATAGATATAATAAGGAATGATTTCACAATTTATGCCTCTCATCAACCTATTATAGGCCAACTCTATTCTCTCAAAATGAGAGAGTTTAGGCCATAGTCCTCCGCGCTGACCAAGCGCGAATTGGTGGACTTCACAGTCCTCCGAGAACTTTTTGTTAAGAACTTACGGGTGTGTAGGTTTAAAGCAGTGATAATTAATTTCTAATACCCACATAATTTAAAAAAATACAGTGGGTCGAACGTGGGTTTGAACCTCGGATCTCCCGATCGAGAGGGCAATATTTAATCATTAGGCTATCACTGGTCTCTCACAATTTATGTAATTGATAATTATAATTTAATAAACAAAACATAAAATGATATGTCCAAGTTGAGTGATGTTAATATATCTTAATTGCGTGAACTGCATAGCAATGCTTTGTAGCACTAAAACATAATTCACTTTAATTCTAAATACGCTGCATGGATTGAATAATAATACAACACAAAAACGCAAAGTAATAAATAAACAATGTTTTTCTATTTCTGTTTATTAACAAATGATGTTAAAATAAAAAAAATAGTTACTGCAGTTTACTGCAATGTATTATTAGTATATTAGTATATATATTAGGCTGCGTTCGGGAAATTTCGTAGTATCTTTTCGTCCACAATTCCTCAGTGCCTGAAGTCGAAATTGTTCGAGCAATGTGTGTTGCCAGTGATGACCTATGGCGCCGAAACGTGGTCCTTCACTAAAGGCCTCATTCGAATCAGCAAGCTGAAGTGGCAGTGGGCCGGCCATATCGCTCGAAGGACCGATAACCGATGGGGAAGAAAGGTCCTCGAGTGGCGACCACGTTTAGGCAAAAGGAGTACAGGTCGCCCCCCCACCAGGTGGACCGATGACCTGAAGAAGACAGCGGGAAGCCGTTGGATTCAGAGGGCACAGGACCGGTTGGAGTGGCGCCATTTATGGGAGGCCTATGTCCAGCAGTGGACATCGAAGGGCTGATGGATGGACTGCAATGTACTTATTGCACGATTTCTTAATTATTGGCCTTTTTCGTACGAAGCTTGAGCTGAACGGTAATTGATACAAAACAGCGATAAGATTACAACGTATTACAATTGCTTTAAAGAAATGTACCCAAGAACATACCATCTTTCAACGGAGACAATGTCATCAACAAATTGTAAAGACAGTCTTTAGTAGTAGCGAGGGAAGTCCGCACGCACTTGTGCGCACACGCAGCGGCGAGCGCGCGGCAAGCTGCGCTACGTACAGAGTTGTATTCTAAGGATGAGCCCGTAGAACAAGATGCGCATCTGTAACAATGTTTTACCATCATCATCCAGCTAAATAAAAAACATAGACTTTCCACTTTCTTATTCCTGTTCTCCTTACCTTTTCCATGCATAGGTTGTCTGGAAGAGATCGCTGCCTAGCGATAAGACCGCCTATTGCATACGACTTAACTGTATTGTATGTTTTTGTTATGTTTGTATGTTTCTAGTGTGCAATAAAGAGTATTCTATTCTATTCTATAGACTATATTTTCCAACTAACATAACTGTATTCAGTCTAAATATCGTCAGATTAATATCACCCCGAAAATTTAACGTAGAGAGATTGAAAAATATTATGATTCCACCACGTTCTTTCAGTGCAAGAATAATAAAACTTACATTCTAATAACACCTCGACAGGTTGTAGCTACTGTTAACCAATGACAACTCCAAAAAGCGGAAGGGCTTTAAAAGATGTAGACGGTCAACCAGCCAGTTTTAGACCGCGCTCGACTTTGTTTAACGTTTGAACTTTAGGCTTAGGTTTGATGTGCTTACTTTAAGCACGGTAACATTGATAACCTTTTTTAATATATAGCCCTTGTTTATGTTGTTCCTACATACCTAAGGGGGTAGAAACATTGTATTTAAAGTGACAAAACACAATTACCTGAAAAGCACCCTATGAAGCCCCTGTTCGTTCCAGGTTTGTACAGGACAGCTCTTAAACGCGCTAATATTGTGCAGACAGTCCGCGGCCGCTGCTACGAGCGCCGGCGTGGGCGGCGGACGGGCAAACGTATAACGAGGCGATAGGTTCAGAGACTCACTCTTCTGTGCCCGTACCTCTAGTTCTGACCCTCGCTCCAGGATAGATAGAGGCACATTTGGCTCTGCAATAAATTTTCAAAATAAATTAATTTCGACCGCTAAAAACTTGTATTCTATGACTTTTCTAAGCTATAATATAAAATATATTTTAAAAATGCTACCGCAAACATGCCTCAATATGACATGAGTCAATAATACAAAGCGTCCTACGCGTCCAATTATATTTGTTTAGTGCGTCGAGGTCTGTTTAAAATTCATTACAGTATTTAGCGAATCTTAATAAAGTCAGAAATAGGTAATTAGACTATTATTCATTCTAACGTACCTACATGTAACTCATAAATATTTAGTAAGTAACCCTATGTACAAAATTATAAACAGATTACTTCTAACGTCAGAACCACAGTGATTCAGCAAATCAAAGATATTTATTTTAGAACAATTCTAACAACATTGCAGTATCTGAATGTATTACGTATTATGTTTATTTAGGGCAGCGTGTAGCTTGCTGAGCAATAAACTAGGTGAAATTGGATATTCTAGGCTTATCGTACCGAATTCGCGTCTCGAGGCTATCGGGGTGAATGACATGAGTATCGATCGCAAACTGTAGTATATTATATACGAATCATAGCATAGCGCCGATAAACTAGTTATAAGTTCAGAAGAGTACGGAATAGTATAGTGAGTGAATCGAACTGCACTTTGGTCTCAGGCGTAAGGAGTAACGTGAGATTGATGAATTGAAGATAGTTTAAATGTACAATACGTAAAACATGTTAGTAAATATGTTATAAAACATGAGGCACGCATTTTTTATCTTTTTTTTATCTGATTCAATTTGCAAACGAGCATACAGTACTCCTGATGGAAAGTGGTCACTGCCGCCCATGGACATCTGTAAGTAACTTCAAATAGAACAGGGGTTCTAGCTGAAAATCAATCACCGATGCGTTGCTACACCCTATGATGGTCGCCTCATATAAAAGTGTACCGGCAACCACACCCTTCCATCGAAACGCAAGAAATGCTTTACGCTAGAAATAGGTGCGGCGGTGGTACTTCTCCGGTCGAACTACACCAGTTCTACCACCTGTTAAAACTATTATTAAGTATTAATATTTTCATTAAGTAAATGAGTCTCCTGAGCAGAATTAACTCATTCAGCAAAAAAAAAACGATGTGTTCGTTACAGCCTACGGCACAATAGAATTTATATTTTCAAGGACACGAACTTTACTTAAAATAACAGCTGGATTTATCAATCACCATATAAGGTGGATTGCTTAAGTAAGGTTTGCCATAAATGCGGTGCAGAAGTATAAAATGTATAACCTTTTACGTTGTATGTATCACAAGCAAAAGGCTAATATTGGTCGCATAAATATATCGGTTATATAGCAACTACTTCACATTAAGAAAAGTTCAATCTACCAAGTCTGAGAACTTTATGAAAAGGCATTAATAGTAAAACAGTCATGCTTGCAATCTTGTTCAGAACTTCAGTATCTAAATTCCAGATATCTAAGTTAATTGAAAAATGTTTTTTTTTTTAATTGAAGAAACGTTTTTTTTCAACGCTTAGTGCGTTGAAAAAAAAACGTTTCTATCTACAGATTTTATAATGATAAAGTATTTTTTAATTCAATTATTTATAATTGTCAGTATGAAGAAAATAACATACCCAAATAATTAATACTGTCTTTCCTGTTACAAAAGTCTACAAAAATATGCAAACAATGTTCTACAAAATTGGTTTCCTCAATTTCTTGAAGGACTTCTCGCTCTAACACCTGAAAGCAAAGTATTATTCTTTAGCAATTATTAATGTTTGTATTTTCTTATTAAAATAATCTTATACATCTTACGATATAATATAAAATATTTACATGCTCCTATATAAAACGGTCGTACTATATCTGTTTTTTGTCAAATTGACTTTTTCTGCCAAAAATCTTAGAATAACCCCTATTTTTGGATAGATAGTTTTTTCTGATATGAAGATCTGTCGATAGATATTGTGTTAGAGAATTATTGATAAATCTCCGTTTTTCTAACAATTTTGCTATAGTAAGTCAATTTGAGAAAAGTCAAGTCTTCTAACCATTTTCACTAGGGGCACAGAAATGTGGTGTAAATTGAATGTTATGTTTAAATTACTAAAGTAACTTTAAAACTAAAAGGAATACGAACATTTTCCTTATGTATCTTAGTAATCAGCGACACCATATGAAATCTAGGCTATGACTAAAAGGTTTTGCAACTTAATGAGCAGAAGTGACACAGCTCATTTCATTATGACAACGTAATTCATAAATAGCAACATAATTCTATGAGGAAAGTTAACTTAAAACGTCTGGTAAAAAAGGAATACTAAATTTGATACATAGGAAAAATTAAGCTATATTAAAGGTATATTATTTAAGGTGAAATGACGCTTTGTTGTTCTACTCTGGGTGGGCTACATGATGGAAAGTAGGCACTGTCGCTTACGGACATTTGTAACGCCAGAGACGCCAATCTATCGCCGGCTTTAAGGGAGAACTATTGAAAAGCCGCATATCATAGCGCTCCGAGAATACCTGATGAGGCAGCTCATTCCACATCTAGCAAGTTCGCGGCATAAAAGAGCGCAAAAACCGACATTTAGAGAACCGCCACAAGTCTAAAGTTTCCTCAGTACAGATGTCCATGATCATCAATGGCCACTTACCATCAAGACTATTTTATTTGCTCTTTGTTTTAAAAAATACCTAAGGTATTTAATAATAATATACGCAAAAGAAAAAATGTTAATAGGTATATAACAAGCGACAGGCAATTAAGAATATGTAATTTTAATACGCACAAATAAAAAGACATAAATACATTCATAATATTTTATTTATCACACAATAATAAAAATATTCGCGATATCATTCAACATAAAGTATTAAAAGATGACGTATGATAGCGTGATTTTACTTAGTAACTAATATGGTCACTGTATGATAATACTTGTGATAATTTTTTCTTATGTCATTTCTTATCCTATCATTTAGAATTCCACATTGGATAAAATATAAATACTTTTCAATGTGGTCCAATTCCGGGTATCGGAATTACAGAATTATTAGAAAAAATAATGCTTACACAACTGGTGTAAGTAGAATCAGCAACTGATTACATTCAGAGAATTTGAGTAGTCAACTTAACTAGAACATTCGAGATTATACGATAAAATGCAGTTGACCGATAAACGATGTGTATGAATGAAATTACATAATTTAAGAAATACTTAATCAAATTTTAATAATTAGCATTTTAAGTCTTAATAATATTGAAAAGTTAGCATTGTTAATAGTACTTAAGTGCTAAATATTACATTATTCATCCAATACTCCTAATGGGTTATTAGAATAGGCACATTTATGTAGGCAATACCATTTTTAAGATAACATGTTTTATGTGCAATCACACGTATGTACTTAAAATACAATGGTACACAAAAACGATAACACGCTAGACTTCGCATCATAATTTTATGACGCTTGAAAGTAACAAAGACTCAAATTACTCTCCGAAAAAATAAACGAGCGGATGCAGTACATTATACATCACCCAATGCGTTCAACTTTATTAAATTACAACATGCCACGATGGGATTTAGCTTGTTTGAAAAACTATGTAGCCCACTGTCAAACCTAGGTTTGGCCTGTAACTACAGAATGTCGGGAGCAAAAAGTAACGTGTATCCTCTATGTAGCTACACCGTTACGGATTTTTTTACTAGTCCTAATACTACCGACAATACTGAACAGTTGTCTTTTCCCAATACAACTTAAACTACCGTCCTAAGATGAAAGGAAACAGAATCCAACATTTAATTTTACCCGACATCGCTTTGCACATCGATTACCTTATACAGAAGCAGGTAGTACGCGGGATGTTACTTATCTGGAAATAATTACCATTCCGATATTAACTTACTAACGAAACTGTATACCACTGTAATATCGGGAACTTTAAAAATAAAACCACTATAATTAAAACCAACTCCATCTTCAAGAATATATTAGATGAAGACAGGCAAGTTTGGGACTTTTTTTATTATAGAAGTAGTAAATGAGCACACAATCCATCTGACGATAAGTTATTGGTGGCTATGATTGCCTCTTATCAATTCCTGATATACTTATAATTCTACCTGAAGACAACCTGTTAACAATGCGAAGTTGGAACTCCTCGGGTTATATTAGCTCCGTTACACCATACCCCAAACCAGAATACATTAGGGCGTAACAGTACTATTAGGCAAACTGGTGGTTAGACAGGTGTGACGGTGGGATGTTGGAGTCGAACCATTAAGGTTTGCACGCTCGTTTCTGCCACGGACGTGCAAGATGTGGAACGAGCTGTCTCCTGAGGCCTGAGGTATTCCGGGCCGTTATGATATGGGGCTCTTCAAAAATGGTGCGAATAGAGCTCTCCTTCAAAGCTGGCGATGCATTGGCGACACGTCTGGTGTTGCAAATGTCCATAGGCGAAGGTGACTACTTTCCATCAGGTCCGTCTGCCTTATCGTTAGGTTGAAGTATAAAAAAATTAAGGTAATAGAACCGTTATAGTTCGACATATTTATAGTTTTACTATAGGTCTTCTATAAACAAACCTCTTATCAGGCATTGTGTACCTATATTAAAAGGTTCTTGTAATATATATTTAACAATCATGGTCACCTTAAATGGTCCTAGGCATTACAAAACAGTTGCTTTCACTATTATCTTCCAGGCACTTTGTGAAAGTTGAAATTTTAGTGCAGTCATGCACATTCATTTCTTAAATCTACTTAACTACTAAATAAATATTCGATCAAACAGTCGTTTTACTATAAATAAACCTTTAATTTTTACATGTTACATACAACTATTTACGAAATTATCGGTAAACTTTAAAATTACAACTAAAGCGATAAGTAAATACTGGCCGTGTATCTATTACTTTTATTTCTTATTACGTGTGTGCGGATGAAACACCACCAGTAGTTCTTAATACAATATTGTTTCGTAATATATAAAGTCAAGTAATAAAAATATTAAACACTATGCAGGTACCTTTATCTCTAATTAGTGTACTGGACACATGTTAAAATATATATGACTATAGTCATGTTTTAGTTTTGGTCTTTAGTTACATTGAGATAAATGTAAATAAAAGTGTATTTTTAATAACGAAAATATTCTAACGCAATTTACAATTTACTTTCAACAAAAATATCAAAATACTGGACTCTTGTGATCCAGGGACTATTGTCCCTGGATCCAGGAGGGATCCATTTCCTTTAACTATATTGTATCGCATTTAATGTAATAAATTATTGTTATACTTCATTTATTATAATAAATTTTATTTGCAAGTACTTAGGTGAATAAATTCAGATTAGGTAGATTATAGTCTATGCTTATAGGTGAGATAACTAGTATGAAATTAAGTGATATCAATACAATCTGTCATTTCCATTATTCTTAAGTACATTATTATTTTTAATGAAATATAACATTCTTGTATATGATTATTTTTGATAAACTACCAAAATAGATAGGGTTTTACGCCTCTACTACTACCTATTATATATACCTACGGAATACACAATATTGACGTACTTTGGCAAAAAGTTTCAAGAATTCAACTTGATAAACTTTATCATAATAATAAATCCTAATTAAACAGTTATTTCAGAAATGCGCGATTAGATAACGAATTATCTTAGAAGAGTTTTGTTTACTCAGAAACAATTGAGCGAAATCGCTAACAATACCTTGAACCTACTAAGGATTCCACGGATACCACGTAGTAGAGAAATAAAAGGGACAAAATTGCACTCAAGATCTAATCTCATCTCAAG
This sequence comes from Spicauda simplicius, assembly GCA_949699795.1. Lineage (NCBI taxonomy): Eukaryota > Metazoa > Arthropoda > Insecta > Lepidoptera > Hesperiidae > Spicauda > Spicauda simplicius. The sequence continues at coordinate 12,300,911 of OX453063.1, forward strand.
ATCTAATAGGTTTAAATCGGAGCCATATGCCACCCTTATTCTTCAGCATAACGCTCCTGGGGTCGTAATTGATTGTTGACGTGGTCCGGGAACACGGCTCAACTAAGAAATTACTTAGGATGGCAGCTAATCCAGCCGCCACCGTTAGCTGAGCAAATCGCGCCCCTGCAAATAAAACGAATTTTTAACTTTCAATACAGTAAAAATTGTCAAAAATTGCAACTTGATGGCTTCATAATTGGCTACAGATTTTCTAATAATAAGCTCCACATTACGTAACAAAGATTTTAATATATATACGTATATATTAAAGTACAAAATAAATGTTCGCAGATACACAATTTTTGAAATGTAAGTACGGTTTTCGAAATTTGTTTTGCGACATATTAAATTTAATTAGATTTGAAGGACGACCGCTTCATACATGCATTACCTCACAACAAATTTACCAAGAGTGTTTGCTTTGCAATTACAATAATTACATATTACTAAGCCAATACGTTAAATCTGAGAACCATCGTAAAACAGAGACATGGTAATTCTAAAGAACTAATTTCAAAGTGTTTGAGACAGAAAGGTCAAACACATTGTGTTTGAAAACACATTGACAATGACATTTTGAAACAATTGAGCCTAGCTATTGAAGTGTGTAAACAATAAGTTTCCCTTTCTCATTCTGATCAATGTTTGTATAACAACTCAAGTCTCCCAAGGCTTTGTTTGATAATTTTCATTAAATCAACTATTGCATTCTTAAAATAAAAATGTTTATGAATTATAATTTAGGACTTAAGCCATGTAGAGTAAGAAATTAATGCCTACCTGGACAACTCCTTGGTCCTTCGCCATAAGCCAGAAATCCCGGTGGGTTTGAGTCATCCTTGAAGCGATCAGGATTAAATTTATCCGGGTCTGGAAAATATCTCGGATCCCTCTGTATGCAATGAACTGGTATGAGAACAGCATCGCGTACTTTAACATTCAGATCTGTGCCTGCAAGAGTGCATGGTGCGGTACAAAGTCGTGTGGTGAGAGGCGTGGGAGGATGCATCCTAAGAGTTTCTAGTACTGTTTGTGTTACCAGGCGCATGGCAAACACTGCCTCGTAATTCAACCCATTATATTCCTCCAAGCGTTCTACAATTTCTTTTCTTACACTTTCTTGCAAATCTACATCTTTGGCCAATTCATACAAACAAAACGACAAGGTAGTTGACGACGTTTCCAACCCAGCTAGCATGAATATAAAAGAGTTCGAGGTTATCAATGTATCTGTCATTTTAAATTCTGTCTCGGTTTGCTGAACGTTTAACATAAGCTGCAGAAAATCGTTTCGCTTAACGCCGGTAGAACGACGCTCCGTTAAAACTTGGTTAATAATATTCGTGAAAAAGGTTTCCACCTCCATTGAATACGTCCTGAGATTCAATAGTTTGAACAACTTTGGGAAAAACGTGCGGCAATAACGTTTCAATATAGTCGAACGGTCAGTTTTAAACATTTTCTGTGACATGATCAAAAAGGGCGAATCCGGATTTTTTAGGGATCCCGGGTCGACACCGAAAGCGCAGCTACCAATAACATCGGTGGTAAATCTGCACATGAGGCTGGGTATATCGACCTCTTGAAGTGATTCCTTTATAAGGACTGCTTTTAATGAAGTTGCACAATCCGCAATAAGTGGAAACATCGCTTTCATTTTCCCAGACGAAAAAGTCGGCGTCACTATATGCCTCATGGCTTTCCACTCGGCTCCACTCATGTTAGCCAAATTACGTAGAAGCGGTTCTCGTTGTGTATCCGTAGACACAGATATGCGGTCACTGAAGCAAGAAAAATCCCTTGATAGTATGCTTTTGACGATATCCAAATCTATAACGAGCAACGTTGGGCGTCTTGCTTGAAATATACCAACATATTTTTCATTCCGATAATTTTCATAGAAGCACTGCAGCATTTTAGCGTAGCTCCGTCTCATCGTTAGCGTAGCACCAAAGTTTCCAAATATAGGGCACGGTTCCCGGTAGGGAACTTGTCTGTATAACCAGTATTTTCTTCCATTTGAAGTATAATGAAAAACCGCCAACAAAAGCAGCAGCAATAGCACGAACGCCAATAATAATGCACTGATCCACATTTTCACTCAGTCGGCCCGTGAATTGTAATTAGATGTAAATATCACAGTGGGAACATTAAACCGCTGCACGAAAGTGAACTCGCGGCCGCGGCGATTCGTTTGTGAGTAAGTAAACAAAACGGCGCGCGTGCTCGATAGTATGCATATGAGTGGCCGCTCGCGGCACTTGCGGCCGGCGGTCAGCAATCAAATGAACCATATCGCTAGTGAACGTCAAGATAAGCTCTACGCGCCGCCCCAAGGTCATATATGTTGACGTACCATGCCCGTGACTCGAATATACCCGCATGTCAACTCTCGGGGCGTTTTCCACAGCTTCCTAGTCGAACAATCAACACACCTTTGTGGGGTCCATTTTTAGTACAGTATTTTCATTCTGCGTATAATGTATAGTTATTAGTATCACAACCGATAGGGGTTAAGCATTTTTTTTACATTTGAATCTCCATAAGAGTTTGCTTTTTTTACAAAGTTCACGAGATCTTAATAGCCATAAAAATAAATATCGTTTATTGATGCTCTTCAAAGTACTTTTGTAAACTTAGCTTTTGACTTTTTTTAAACTGGATACTTTAAAAATAAATTGTAATTTCGCAATTTGCAAAAAGTTAATGACTGTGTCTTTTAAGTAGTGTCACTTAATTATTATAGTCCTTACTTTTACATGAACCGGAATTAAATGTTAATTGTCGCGATGCCACAACTTTTTACAATGGTAGCAGAAATGATGAACATTCAACTTATACCCATTTCTTAATCCCATCTTGACTACTATTAACCAGCTTTGTAATTGTTGTTTTTATAAGATACTGCCACATTTCAATTAAAATGATGATCGAACTATGACAAAAGTAAATGGAAAAAAAAAACAAAAAAATAACTGAGACGAATAACTGCGAATGTTTAGTGATTATTTTTTTGATTGGCTTTTTTGTTTTGTTTAATATTACCTCAGTTTATTTTTTCTTTAAGTAAATTACAAGTAAAAGTCATCAACGCAAAGATCAATTCTAATATATAATAATTTACTTATTTCCAATGAATATTTCTAATTTTATTTACTTTCTGCGTTGTACCTATATAAATATTTTTTATCTTTATACTATATACTTATTTATAAAGATAAAAAATATTTATTTTACGTTTAAATGTATAATAATTTATTGACTAATGTAAAATAGAATTATAAGAATTATAAATATATAATACCTTGATTAAACAGTCAGGTATAGTCAAGTTAGATTTCAAAATGTTGTGCCCTGGCAGAGTCGGACGAGTGCCAAATGGAAAACGCTCCAGCCATTGTATTCCGAAACAAAACCAAGTTATAAGAAGCACAATATTACGAATTCCTCATGACTTAAATTGCGATCGTTGGATTTTTTTGTCTTCTTAATATTGTAAAAATCATATGTAAATATAGTTAAACAAATCTGCGGCTATATGTTTTTTAACTGAATAATAATAAAATTAATCTCGTCTGGTGAAAAGCTAAGCCATAAATTAAAAGTTGCTTTAAAAAATAGTATTGCGCGATTCTCTAAAATAAACTTTATAATTATGTCGAATTTCTATTCCAATACCTTGACTATTTGCATCGTTCACATAAATCGTAAATAAGTACGTAATCAATTAATCGTACTTTTCAGTTTTTTGTCATAAACTCTATGGTTTTAATGGTATTTATTATATTACTACAACATTTCTGAATCATACACTCGGTATATAATGTTAGTTCTAAAAATAATAAATATTCTATTACCTACTCTACGATTACTTAAGTGTTCCACGAGTGTAAACAAACGAAAATAACTTATAACAATAACTTAATCTTGTCAGAAGAAACTATAATAAAAACGAGGTACATAAAAGTTCCATCTCATAAAATTATAATTTGTTTATTAATATCTGCGCAAGTCTGCAAAAACGATGCCTTCTCATAATTAATTGTATAATTAGCATACACTTACATTTTTTCGAACCATACAAATTGACGTTAAATTATAACAATAAAGCAGTTTTTCCCTACCCTTGGGTATAACGGACATTAAAAGGAACAAATACGAACACAGAGTTCTTTCGTAAACAAATACTGCTATCGAACAAGTTTGCGCAACACAAAACCTTATGGTATGTGAACAATGAGTAATAACAATGAAGATTAATGTTTTTATTGCAATACGTGTCACAATTTACCTATATTTATTATACCCTATAATTAAAAATGTCCAATGGGAATTTTTCAATGTAAGTGAATGAGTATATGCGTCTATTTTTAGTTTGTTTTGATCCACATATGAGAAATGTATATCTTCGTGTTTGATTTTAAAATAACTTAGAATCTGAACTGATAACTGGTAAATCAATACCAGGTAAGGCCTGAGTTCAATCAAACGTACAGTTATTAAAAAAAGCGAACCACTATGGCAATTACCCTTAGACATTTGATATTTAATTGAAACTTCGGAATTTACAGACTTTACAGTTTTTATGAGAACTTAATTTATATACCACCTTATGCAAGATTATAAGCACAGTATTAATATAGATACTAGTATGCGGATTTCAAATTAGTCTCTTTCTGTAATGACACTTAATCACATGTACCTATACTAAAATAAATATCTAAAGAAACTTCAATTTCAATAAGATTTTGCTAACATTACTATATATGTACCTAAATGTAAAATATAGATTGTAATTGTCGATTTTCGATAGGATATATAAAAATGGCAAATACTTATTCAATAGAAAGTTATGAGAAATGGAAATAACATCCATTAATTTCCCTTCTATCTAAAAAAAATCACCATTATTCTTAAATCTAGCAATTATAACAATAATCATTAAAGTACTTGAAAATCGCAAAACAACGTAGGTGGTCCTCATTATTCCGTCCACGAATGGCAGCGGTTGGTATAAATAATAGACCATAACAGTCCCGCCTTTAAATGGCCGCTGATAAGGCGCCTCTTGTCCGCTGACCACAGTGACCACTACAGTACATTAGAACAGATTTATTTATATCTTTATTATTACTACTTGTCGATTGAAAACAATCAGTAGTATCATTTTGATTTTAATATTCATATGGTAAGATGCTTTTTAACTATAATTATATTAATACGCAAAGCAAAAACTTGTGGTGCAAATACCCGCTATTGCTTTTAAATGCGGCTTAGCTAAATAAACCGTTAAATTTAAAAATAAAATTAATTCAAAATAACTAAATTAGAGTAATATTGATGCTACTTAGTTTTTAATTTAAATTACGGTTGAATTTCGACCGTTATGACGGGTAATATTTACTAGTTGACCGGGCAAACTTCGTTTCACCTAAAAGTCAAAAATCTAAAATTATCAGTGTTCCTCCACTATGTAATGCACGTATTATACATTAAACCTTCCTTTCAAATTAGTCTATCTATTATATAAAAAAAACTGCATTAAAATAGCGTACCGTAGCGTAGTTTTAAAGATCTAAGCATACATTATAGACAGACAGCGGAAAGCGACTTTGTTTTACACTATGTAGTGATGATGATTGGAAAACATAATCTGTTAAATTACTCATTGGAGTACAAGAATGTTTCTCCCTTAGTTTTTAACGTCAATTTAGCAACAGCAAATACTTTTATTTTAATGATTTTAGAATAACAAGAGAGGCATACACATGCAAGACAAATACATTCCTCCTTAAGCTCATAAATATTTTAAATTTATCATGCATATCAATAACGTACTGTGCTTACAATTTTGTTCAAAAACACATATGGGCTCAATTCGCGTTGTACATTACGAAAAGAACGACTACTACGCAACAATGTAAAAAACAAGCAAGAACTCATACGCACACGTGTGCGCTACAAAAGGAGGAGTTATCGAAGTACAATATCTTACTTGCGAATGTGGCGAGGTACGAGAAGTGACGGCGGTGAGGAGCGCTGCCGCCGCAGCACGGACCGCGTTCGCTTCTTCAGGTTTGCAGAAAATTTCCAAAGCATATGCAGATAGCGATTCTCCTGGTATAGCTGCATATAAAATATAATTATAATTAATTAAAACTTTAGAGACTGTGCAATGTAAGTACGAAGTAAAAATATAAGTTTTATAAATGCAAAAGTAATCAAAAGTCAACGAATGTTTTGTTTGCCTTTCATAAAAAGCGACTAATATAATGACATGGTTTAAAACTGCCGTGTGATGTAAAATTGAAAAAACTTCGTTTAAATCTGTCCAAAATTTGTATAGCATGTTTTTAATGCATACTATGACATATTTTAAATTAACAGGTGAGTCAAGTTAGTTAACGTCAATTGACATCAACAACAAAGGTCAGATACTCGAGACACGATGGAAAGACTACGATCGTAAAATTCCAAACACAAATATTATTTAACATATACGGTATCAACTTTATGTAGTGAGCGATAGCTTTGGGCATAATGACAATACACAGTGGAAGAACTAGTATGGTTTGACCGGAGAAGCAGCACCGCGACATCTATTTCTAGGTTGAAGCTGGTCATGTCTTTCTCCTTGGAAAGGTCTGGTTGCCGGCTCACTTCTTTACGGAGTGTCCTCGGAAGTAGCAGCGCATCTATGGTTGGCTTCATTGAGAAGCTTTGTTGTATTTGAAGTTGCTTATTCACGAACGATAGTGATGATCATCTAAGGGATTCCCTGCCGTTTATTACATCAATATTATTAATATATATATACAAGAAATTATGATGAAAATAAACTCAAATGTCAAAGAAACGGATATACATACAGTTATTATTACAATCCACGAAAAAGATCAAAACAATTCGTTCATCGCGAGCATCAAGTGTAACACGTTACCCTGCAGCAGATGCGGCAACATGTGCGCGTGGAGCGCGAGCGCGGCCGCCACGTGCAGCGCGGCCGCGCGCAGCTCCGCCCGCTCGCCCGCTACGCAACCCGCCACCGCGCCCACCACTTCGCTGCTACAGTACTCGCTCCATCTCTGTTTAAAAGTATGTATATCATTAACTAGAGCTCGTTCATATTTCGACCATAAATATGAATAACCGTTTTTTGGTGAAATTATAAAATCGGTTAACGAACAAAAAAAAATAAACAAAAGTATTTTTTCTTGTCTGTAAATTATAGAGTTTATATAGAGATATTTTCAATCCATCTATCTATCTCGGTTCATGTGAAACAGCCTGGTAACAAACAAACGCATAGACGGAAATCCAAGTCTTAGTAATAGAGTTTCGCGTTTCCCTCTGGGACCCTAAATTACATAAGTAGACACTTCTATTTATATATATTATTTTATTTATATATAGAAGACTACGATAGATGTATCAAATAATATAAAGTTATATACACATGAAAACCGTTATGATTATAATGAATTTATGTAGAGTACAATTTATAGTCTTTATGGGTTTAACCCATAAATATTATTTAATTTACAAATAAGATATTTGTGAGAATGTGTGTGTGTTTTTACGTTTTCACGAAAAAACTATCTAAATTTCGGATAGGGCATATAATTTATGGCCTAGATTAGCACATAAGACACTCATTACCATGGTAGACGGGATCAAAACAGACGAAGGCACGGAAATAACCTATTTATGCTTATAAAGCATGCTTTAGCTATAAACGATATCTTCCTATATTATTTAACAAAATACTATCAAATATGACAAGTTTCGCAAATAAAAAATATTATTTGTAAACTGTGAAGAACTGTCTAGCTGTCAGATAATGTGACCACGCCTTTAACACTTTGTCAGCTCAAATCTGGACAATATTATCAAGCCCTTATCAACTCTTGTTATAATAATAGAATTGAATATATGTATTTGTAAACAAATTGTATGTATCGCATTATAATACTGTCACTAAATGATAACCCAAATAAGTTTAACTTAGAAAACTCTACCATATTTGTTTATGTTATTGTTTCCTTTTGTTTGATAAAGTTAATCAACACTTCATAATAGCCTGAATGTCAGTAAAGTATAACGTTTGTCAGGTAGCTATCGACCAGGTGGGACATATAAAAATCATAACAATAATTTAAAGGAAACAGTAAACACTGACTATGCAGCGACGTGCAAACAATAGCCACTACAAGACACAAAGAACAATTATCTAATTCTATATAAACTTACGATACGCTAAATCGAGCTATCTACAAAATATAATAATGTTTCTCCTACTAAAATATATAAATAACAGATATTTGTTCAATTAATGACATAGCCGGGGGAGTAGCTACTAACGAATAATTATCAGCAATATATTGCATTAGGTTTCATGTATTAACACAAAAAGATTCTTATGTAAAATTAGAATCAGAAATAAAAAAATGTTTATGCATTTATATACATTATTTACAACGCATTTAGTTCCTAGTAACATAGATCGCACAGTTATCGACTCATTTTATCTTCCTGTAATATTAAAAGAATTTATTGATAAGCAAGTCCATTTGATAAAATCAAATGTAATTCTAAATTGTGTGACGTCGATTATTCTATTAGTTATCTATAGTTCATGTTCATATATTACTACTTGTATATAATAATAATTTAATTCGAAATAATTACCCAGTATTCCAGATTATGAAGATAAAATAAATAAACATTTTCAATTAGCTTAAATATCGACATTTAAATATGGTAATTCAACAAAACTTCAATTACATATATTATAGAGTAAATTACTCAAGTGCGCTTCGATGGCCAATTCTGAAAGAATACGAAATAAGGTAAAAAAATAAAAGGCGTTTTAAGGCGATATTGATTATTAGATTTTCACATTGTCTATTTTCCTATCCGGAAATGCAAATCAAATTTGAAAAACACACCCTATATTAATGTGCTATCCGCCAGTGTTACTTACAAGAAATGTTAACATTTTCAATATTTTAATTAACTAATTTCCTTAAATTATACGTAGCTAACGTAGCAAACTGAAGATTAGGGATTATTTTAATTTTAAATTCATGCTAAGCGTCATTTAAGTTACTTTTTAATAAATCGATTGATTCGAGTCGTTCCGTCATCATTATCGTCTAATGCATATAAAAATAACACAAGACTATAATTGTAGTCTTTTTATGATAATGCTGAGAGTCGATCCAGGTGTCCCAAATAAGTCATGCTATTGATCGTGCTATCTATGATATCGATATTATTGACCGAGTTAAAGATACCATCCATAATACGTAGGATTTCTTTCGTAAGCGCCAACTATAAATACTTGTAGTATTGATGCTTTTATAAGAATCGTATATCTCGAGTATCGTTGATACAATCGATAATATGGCTGATCTTTGATTACCAACTGATTCCCACTATCATTTAATAAATCGATATATTTATTTTTTAAATACATAATTACTGTAATTAGTTCGTTTTCAATAATTAATTAAGTAACAGGGCATAAAGTATTGTATGCATACAGTAAAGGGACATATACTCATCCATGGTGTTTCAATTTAGTCCTCAAAGATAGCAACGCATTTGTTATTAATCTTAGGTAATATTGACAGTTCCGGGATCAGAATAGGGCTACGGCATCCCCTGCCTGTCGTAAGAGGCGACTAAAAGGGGCTTCCGGGTTGTTAACGGCTAGAGTGGGAGCTCGAACCGTTCGGTCAGGCAATCCCAGGAAGGACGGCGGTATGTGTGGCCCAGCCGCCCATCTGGGCGGCTGGGCCACACATACCGCCCGATGCACCCGATGGGGCAACGTGCTCGGAGGATTCCGGTTGAGGTCGTTTCGAGACCCCGGAGTCCTCTTTATAGCGCTGAGGACGGCCACCGGGGGGATTTAAGTGCGGTAAAAATCCCACATAACCCTGCGTCGCATCCACGGCGTTGGGTACCTTTTGAAGGTTTCTTCCTCAAAAAAAAAAAACATTTTATCTCATCTCAAAAAGCCCATTGCACCAAAAACTTTTAATCACAAAAACGAGGTGTTTTACCTAATTTTTCTACATCGGTATCGCTTCCTCGCGAATGTGCCTGAGGATGGCCAGTAACGCGAGTTCCGAGACAAGCCGGCAGGCCTATCCGCAACAGACCGTACCAGTCGTCCGCCAGCGGTATATATACTAAACATCTGTCACGATAACAGTGTCGCGAGTTCAATTATATCCCATTTCAAAAAATGACCAACGCGCTAAAAGAATTTTTCAATCCACAAACGTGACATTTCTCATAACGTTCCAAACCTGTACCGGTATGGCTTCCTTATGAATGTGCCCTGAGTAGTCTCAGTAAGGCAAGCGCGGCGTCAAGCCGGTAGGCCTGTCCGTGCCCACGGCACGCGAACGATATATATTACGATTGGTTACGACAACATTGTCGCGAATTCTATAATTTTATCCCATTTCGAAGAATGTCTAACGAGCCAAGATATTGCCTTAAAAATGTGACGTTTCTTATAAATGTCCAAACCTGCACCGGTATATCTTCCTTTTGTATATGCCTGAGTAGAGCCAGTATCGCGAGCGCGGCGTCGAGCCGGCAGGCCTGCCCGCGGCGGCCCGCGCCGCGCGCGCCGCCCGCCAGCGCGCCGCCCGCCGCGCGCAGCCCGCGCGCCGCGCCCTCCTCCGACACCGCGCAGTGCCGGGACTGGTACGCGTAGCGGATGCAACGTATCAACTCGTTTAGGTAGCCTGGAAAATAGACTTCGCTGAACTCTTCATAAATAAACATGTACATTTAGCCCTCTTTAAAATTTTGGGGCGGTTTCATATTAAACTGGAAAAGCGGCTAACCACCCCCTCGGTCAACCGCTAGTGTGTAAGCCCTCTTATTTATTGGAATTTTCGCCTTAGTATCAGGAATTCAACCACGATCCTTGCGTAGATTTTAAACGATCTACAAAATTAAACGTAGAACGAGGTCGAAAGTTGGATGTGTGACTGTTGGAGATTATTTTTAGCACCATTCCGTGCAAACACACACATTACATACATATTAAGGTATCAATATCCCAGGTGTTAAGCCTACTGACAGCCTTATTTGTTTTATGACATCGACAGAAGTTAGACACCTTGCTGTTCCTCCTCTACCAATTCGCATCGAAGCAATATGGTCAAATACTCTACAGCGTAAAACCCATGCATTGCACCGGAGGTGATACCTACATCGAACGCATCTTATCAGTTCGTTCAGATATCCTGGAAAATACACTTAACCACCTTATATCTACTAGGTTTTAATCAGGCCTCTTAGAAGCAACACAAAGGATATGGTAGCAATTAAATCATAGATAGCGGTAACAAGAATTACGATAAAGATTGTGTTAACACTGCTTGCTCATACATAATCACTTACGAATGCTTATGTCACCCTTAGACACTGTGAGTACCCAACATTGAGTAATTCTTATTATTTTATACAATATACTAAAAAAAATGCCTGTTTTTGTACCTGGTTTCACTATAACACTTCCTGACTTACTCACGAGGCGACTATTTTAATCCTCAGAAGTGACAACGGGTCTGTAATGGATTTTAAGTAAAACAAATTTCCATGCATATTCATTAGCAAGTTCTACAATATTACTGCGTTTCGGTTGTAGGTTGTAGCAACTGACTGACTATCATTTGAGGCCACCATCTTAATCCTCGTGAGGATCCACGCATCAGTGCATGACTTACGTAGTGTGATGTGACTGCTCATATGAAGTGGATAACAGATGTCCATGTATAGCAGTGATCACTTACCATCAGGTGAACTGCATACTCGTTTGCTGCTTTCATTGTATTCAAAAGAAAACAAATAAAGATTATTTTACAATTACCTAGCATATGAAAATTTTGCAAATCAACACTTTCCAAGCACGCCAACAAAATTTTCAACAAACTCTCCATCCTGCTTGAATCGTAATCGTCATCATGTTCCAACATAATGACGCATCTCAAAAGTATTTTCACAATATGTATGCGCAATTGAGTCATTTCTATATCTTCCTGAGCTGTTTGTTGAGGGAATAACCTATCTTTACTGAGTAGAGCTATTATAACTGCGTCTTTACCTATGAACGAAGATTTTATCCAAGACATAGTTCCATCTAAAACATAAGAAAAATGTTATGGAAATTATATAAAACAATATTACATATCTAAGATGTGTAATATTGTTTTATATAATATCTTATTCTAACACTTAATATTTATTTATGACATTCAACATAAAACAATAGCAATATAAATAAACCTTCTAGACGTTATTGTTATTACTCGTGAAGTCAAGGCACATGTGATTTACTAGGCTCTGTACAACTGACACTACTCTTGACTATTATATAGTTATAGCTCAAGTTGAAAACGAATTTTACATTTCTTGTCTGTGAATGTATGAGGGCCTACCTAACCATACCGTATGGGACTGCTTATGCATATTTTTGCGGGTAGTTTGATTTTATTATAAATAAAAATAGCTTGTGCTCACCTTGTTTAGGAACGTTATCCATATAAGTAATGATAAATTGTAACATTGTAATTAAAAGCGCAGTATCCCGTGAAGACGCAGGCGGGGAACATAGAAATCTTCGAGTGTTTTGCCATGGTAATGAGGCAAACTCTTTGTTACTTATGGATGATAACTGCACCAAACTTGTGTAACTAGAATAAAATTGGAAAATTGTAGCAATATCATGATATAACTCACTATTTATCAGATTGCAGTAGTAAAGATCATTTAGGACCCTGTTAAGCAGAAAAGTTTCAACAGCTTTTTTTACTAGACTAAACGCAATTCTAAGTTGACCGTAAAATAAAAAAACCATAATGTTACATTACCTATTTGAGAAAGGTACATTTTAAAAAGTAATATGTTTTGTGCATATATAAAACTTCATTAGTAGATCATGGATATATTTATAAATCGATTTAACATAATATGTTGATAGGATACTTTCTGCTTAACGGGGTCCATTTGATCTATCTGATGGGAACAAGATTATATATCTTGAGATAATAATACAGTTGTAAGGTTCTAGGAAAACTAATATACATTTATGTAACGGAAAGACTTAAAATTAGCCACGTCCAAACGTTTATTACAAGTCAATATTTGTGTTATAGCTACACATGATTCGTCTCCCAGAATGAGAAGAATTTAGGCCATAGTGGAACACTCTGACCAACTGGCAATTTGTACATTACTAATTACTAATGTAATTTAACTAACCTCTCTAACAGGCATAGAGCCTCCATGACCTGCGCATGAGATGTAGCGTTCTCCAGAGCGAGCAAGGCTTTCGAACACGAAGTAAGTACACACGCGGCTTTCAGCGCCAATATGTCGTGTTCGGTGGGAGAACATATCGAGGGTACGGAGGAGAGTGGGGTAAAAGTGCTCGCTCGCAGCGCCTTCAGTCCCCCCGAGTACACCCACCACCAACGTACGCGGACTGCGGTGCGCCACATCTCTTCTGATAACAGCCATTCTGTAAACAATAAAAAAATCTTAAAACTGTTTTAATAAATTGAATCAATATATGACCATCTAAGTAATTGGAAGATGTGTCTCAAATGACAACAAAATATTATCGTGTGAGATTAAAGTAATTTAAAAAATATATGCACCCAGTTTCAGCGAAACAGATACACCATTTAACGTTATAATAATATTGTTCAAGTATTTAATAATAATTAATAAGATGGATATTATATTACCTAATACCTCATGTTCGAATTTAAATATTTTAAACGATAGTGATCTCCAAAATGTTACAATGTACAAATGTGTACAATTTAGAACTCACCAACAAAGGAATGTTCAGCATTAGGGCTAGTATTCCAGTAGCTATTTGTTCTAAAGGGGAGTGAAGTCCGTTGCGTTACACTCAAAGGCAATGCCGGTACTCGGTGCCTCGCGGAGTCCAGCTCTTGCAGGACGAAGCCGGACCACGCGACCACAGCAAGCACTTGTGCTGACATAAGCACACAACTTTCGTTCGCAGGAAATACTAGGATAACTGTCAAATTATACATGGATATAGTCACAATGCACTAATAAGCAATGTTTTTATTTATAAACATTGAACAAAGCAGATGCGTGTCGTACTAGAAAAAATATTATTCTTCAAAAATATATTGTGGTCTATACTAATGTATTTACACATACCGCACGAACATAGGCCGTATCTATTATAATAGGAAAGGAAAACATGATTATTGTCTTATGTCATATGACATTTTCAATAAATGAATCCTTATAAGTTCTAATAAATAATTAAATAAAAACAATAATAATACAATCTCATGCACACACTATATGTGGAAAATAAGAAAGCAAGAAATAAATAGTTGTTCCTTAATTTCTCAGGTCACAACATAGAAAATAAAGTTAAATGTAAATGATTATTGTAAAAAATATATATATAGAAGGTGTTTTTTCAAAGGGTACCCAAATCGACACAGGTAATTCAGAAGCATTAATGTAACCGATTTTTGAAATAAAAAAAAGTGAAAAAATATTAAGAAACATTGATCCATTTTATCCCCTAAATACAAAACTAGGGAACCTTAGTTAAACAATTTAAAATGTAATTCATAAGTACTGTCATCACATACTACTCTGTGCGGGTACACAAACATAAAAACTATGCACTAGGAAGAGATCTGTAATATTCGGCTAGCGCACGACTAGTTTCGCTCAGCCCCTTTAACTATATGTCCTTTAACTGTATGTCTAGAATATGATAAAAAAATGGGTACCCTTCGAAAAAACACCCATTATAAAAGATACCAAAAAAAGATGTGATGCGGTTGACGACCCTAAATACTTACCTCTTACGAGCAGTAACGGTAAATCCAGTATCTTAGAAAGACTATGCCTACTCGTAAAGCAAACACTGTTCAGCACCGACACACAGCTGATAGCGCACTCAGGGAACGCTAGATAATCGTCCACAGTTAATGACATCCTGAAACATAAATATTTGGTAATATTATTAACTGGTATTTACTGAACTACCAATCAAATTGTCTTTCAACAACTGAAGATTTAAGTTAAATGTACTACATAACGGAAAAGTCTTACAATAGCGCAATACTATACACAAAATCGCAATGTTATTACATTTTTAATAACAGGGATATACAAGCCTCACAGTTCACTTCGAACGTATGCTAAATATAGCACGCAGACATCTGTTACTACAGATGGTCTAAGACCAAAAAGTGGCTTTCAATGTCATTTTTAATTATCAGAATATATAGCAACATTTGACACTATTAGTTTAGTATGCAAAAGGACACACTACTTTATTTGTTTAGAATCATCGAGATATAGCAGCGTTGTGCACTATTTGGAAGGCGCAGGTCAACAGGTGTAGTTCGAACCTACCACGAAACGAAACATTGTCCGTGAAACTCTTAATAAAACCCACCTGAGTATAGACACAATGAGCCTGAGCCCGTCGTTCTGCAAGAAGGCCGTGTGCAGGTCCTGCTGCCGCATCATCACGGCGAGCTGCTGCAGCGAGCTGCGCCGCAGGGACGGCTCCAGCGCTGGACGGATCATCCTGCGGTCGTAGCTCGATACCTCTAACGGTTCCTCGTCTAATATCACATCCTGTTTTAATACTTCTAGTATTTGTGTTAGGCCTGCTGTCTGAAAAAATGTTTTATTTTGTAAAAAAAAAATCTAATGTTTGATAGATTAAGATATGGTTGACGACGTACACTTAAGGACAATAAGAGACTACGTTTTTCCAATTTATTCACAATGAAATATTTTATTTGATTTAATAGAGCGTAAAAATCTTAACTCATAACTAAGAATAACATAAATTTATACAACTGAAAAGGGTTGACTTCATACTTTCTGATCTATAATATGATAAAGTATAATTGATTTGAGCCCATCGATATAGAAATATCGATGTTTGAGCCAATAATTCAGTGTGGATTCCTCTGGCATAGCACATATAGACAACGATGAACATTTTTATTTAAATAGTCCATTTGACTTATTTTAATTACACTAGCTACATGTACAAATATGACTAAATGAAATACAAGTATTTTATTTAAAATATTCTATGGTGTGTTTTCTTACCTGAGTTGTTTTAGAAGGGGAACTATTTGCATCAACATTAAATTCTTGAGGTTCTACTTTCCTTAGGGCATTCATCAGTATATCAGTACGTATTGACTCATGCGGTGGCAGATATCTGTCGTCATCTAAAAGAAATGCATTATGTATTTGTTTATCAATATAAAAAAAAAACACGCTTTCTACACTCATAGCCCCACAGTGGGATTTTTTCCTGTGTCGTGGGTACCATGGACACGCACAAGACGAATACACAAATACCCAGACCCAGAACACGAATCTAAACTCATCATTCAGATACCTGTCTGGCCGGGAATCGAACCCGGGACCCATTGCGCGTCAAACCGGTATGGTATATGAGGTTGTAGTGACAACAATCACGTATTTTTGACCACTTACCTATCAACCTGCAGAGGGAATGAGCCGCATCCAACTGCACGGCGGGACAATTCACGAACAGAAGGCGCACAAGCCCCGCGACCATCTCAGAGGTCGACACGCCCATACACTCCACTATGTCAGATTCTAGAGACTTACAGATAGCTTTACCTGAAATCAATGTAAAAATAAATCAAGGATAGGATTGTTTAACGCATTAGAGTACTGATTGTTATTTTGAGTTACAATTTTTCTTTCAGTTAGGAAGCATAACATAATTGTTTTAATATTAATGTAATTTATACATTTTACAATTACTTATTTGATTATTTTTATACATGTTTTAAGGATAATATGAGATCTTTCATTCCTTGACATAGTTTAAAGTTTGTCTTAAAAAGATTCTGAAATATTAAAAATGCATTTCTTGACATTGAAAAAATTCATTCCAAATATCTACTATGCACATAATTTAGTACCTAAATGTGTATCGTGTGCAGCATACACATGTAGGAGCGGAAAAACTGGCATAAAACTGGCCAGTAGTCGCCACCAGCAACTTTCACTCAGCACCATTCTACCGCGTAGCAAATACAACATTATTTGCGATGAACTTGATTCTACCTGGAACAAGTTACAAATTCATTAACTTATTAAAAATATAGTAGTGTAACGTTAGAGCTAGACGTTCAGAGGTTTACACTATCGATGTCTCTAAAATGTGTCTGGATGTGTATGGTGTAATACTTAATATGCATAACTCCGGTTGCGCTCCTTTAAAAATCTCGGAGTGCTCTTTGTAGCGCCGAGGAAGGCCACCGGATTGGTTTTAATGCAGTACTTAATATGCATAAGAAAAAGGGTAGATCGAACAGCCAAACGTGCGAGCAGGATTTACGGAGGATGAATGGATGGCGGAGCAACCAGCGAAGGAGACAGAACCGATGATTGAGCTAAATACAGAGCGGGCAGCTGCAAAAACGTGGACAACAATATTCAAGAATATTGGTTGAATTTATAACTTTTCGCGGCTAGTAAGAAACACACGCTGTTTCTTGCTAGCCGCAAGTTATAAATTCATTAGTTACAAATTCACACGCTTTTTACACTCATAGCCCCACACTAGGATTTTCTCCTGTGTCGTGGGTACCATGGACACACACAAGACAAATACACAAATACCCAGACCCAGAACATGAATCTAAACTCATCATTCAGATACCTGTCTGGCCGGGAATCGAACCCGGGACTCATTGCGCGTCAAACTGATATGGCAACCGCCCCGTCATGCGGATCGTCAGGCTAAAATTGCAAGATCATATTTTGGTTCACAGTCTCAAAATATTTCCTCGATTAAGCAGTTATCCTTAATAGATAAGCATTTTCAACCAGAACGAAAGACAAACGTGTTTTTTTTGTTTTAAATAATGTACATAATTTAAATATTACCTCTTTATTGTTCGATGAGAGCCCGTGACAACAGATTTCAGAGAGAATACTGACATCACAAATTATCGCCAAGCATTTCTCCCGCTCGTTCTGATCCTCGTCATCGCCAATCAGTACTGATTTGACCATATCCAACATCGTGTTATAAAAGCTTACACGAACCCATTCCGAACTATGCGCCATTAAGTTCAAAGCAATACTTCGAGCGATAGACCAATCCTTCTCGTCAAAATTCGATTTCAGAAGCAATATGTCTGAAATTTGCTTTAAATATGCTTCACTCTGATGTAATTGTAAGACAGGGAGGGAATTCTTTATACAGCTCAACACGTTTCTTGAATAAACTGAATCTTTTTTCTTCATGAATTGTACAGCATACACCATACTTGAAAACAACTTGGTTAGTTCCCGATATTTACTTTTGTACTCTTGGTCCACTGATGCCTTAGCCGTCTGAAATAATAAAAAAATATTAAATGATACAAAATAAACTATTAAGCTTATTTTGCATTGTTAACATGTATTGTGTAAATCGTAATATTGTAAACTAAATTAGTATAAACTTCGATAACTTTAAGGCATTACGTACGCCAACAATTTGTCTCGGAAATATAATTGTCTTTTATGTATAAGGTGACTATTTTAGTCCTACGGAGTGTCAAGACAATTGTAATCGATTTCATTTAGAAGCCCTTTATTACATGGAGTGAGTTACCCATGCACCTATGCTATTTAGACTGTGTGTGTTGGTGACTATTCTGATATTGCAATGTCCTGCGTCAGTGATTTATACATTCATGCTTTACTTTACAATTGTTGATTAGTTCACAATAATTAAGCGTACCGCGCGTCATTCACCCCATTTTAGTTTTATATCCATTAAGTAAGAAAATATAGTTAAGATTATATAGTTATTTTATTTAACTTATTAAAACGTTATGGTCTTACACCTACAGAGTACTTTCCATACTGTAATCCGTCTTTCGATCATAAGGTTCGTCTATAAATGTCGGTTTGCTACTCTAACGTGTGATTTATACCAATACATCCTTTTGCTGTAGTTATATTGTCGGATTCTGCTGTAAAACATACATGCTAACTACAAAAAAATGTTTTTTTTTTGTAGTTAACAATGACCTAGTCGGTCATTGTTAACAACAAAAAAACATTTTTTGATGGTCGCCTCATGTGAAGTGTGCCGACAACCACACCCTTCTATCAAACGCAAGAAATGCTACATACTAGAAATAGGTGAGGCGGTGGAACTTCCCCGGTCGAACTACACTGGTTCTACAACCTTAAAATGTTAGATTTATTTTTAGTTACCAGTAACGCAGTAGAGATATTCTTAGCCAGGTCCGGGTAGAGCAGGTCGAGGGCGGGGTCGAGCTGCGCCGCCTGCAGCGCGGCGACGAGCGCGGCGGGCGGCAGCGCGGAGCGGCGCGCCCAGCGCAGCAGCCGCGCCGCGCACGCCGCCAGCCGCAGCCACGCCGCCCGGTGGTGCACTCTCTCCGCGTCGTCGGTGAACGATCTTCTAAGAAAAATATTGAAAAATTATTTTTTATAACTAGCCTACAGGCGGTGGTGCACTCTCTCTACGTCGTCGGTGAATGATCTCTTTAATATAAATAATATTAAAAAAAAAAAAAACTGGATTCATTTCAATGCACTAAAAAAAATGTGATAATTGAATACGTAATTTTGTTGCATCGTACAATTTTCTAAAATCTAAAATAAAAGCTTGTCGCGAGATTATCCACATTAGATTTACTCAGATATAGGTCTGTGGTATCCTGAACTATTCTCTGAAAGTTTGACCTAAACCCACATACTTACATACTTACCCACAAACATTGTAAGTTAAATAAATGCCTTTAAAAAAGATAAGACATCGTTGCGTAGAATCCTACGCAAATGCATTGTAGCAGTTTTATGGCGTTATTGCATTTTTTGGTACTTTTTTATTAGTATTGGGTACAATAGTTCGCAAGTTCCTGCCATAATTCAAGCTGGACGACCAAAAAAAGATCGTCAAATCTATACTGATTTAAGTTTGACGAGCAAAATTAAAATAAATTGTTTTAAATATTTTTTTTTTTTATTTGACTGAAGTAGCAAACGAGCATGCAGTCCACCTGATGATAAGTAGTCACTGCCGCCCATGGACATCTGTAATCAACTTCATACAGAACATGGGTTCCATCTGAAGTTAATCACAGATGCGTCGCTACTCCCGAGGACTATGATGGTCGCCTCATGTGAAAGTGTGCCACACCCACCACACCCTTCTATCGAAACGCAAGAACTGCTTCACGCTAGAAATAGGTGTGGCAGTGGTACTTTCCCGGTCGAACTACACTGGTTCTACCACCTTAATAGTGCATATTCTGTGTATATTTTACCATTTTTGTGCGTGTTTCACCCTTTTATAGTGCATATTTGCATGCATATTTTGGCATTTTTATAGTGCATATAATCCGATGTCTAATTATAAATTATTTTTCGCTGAATGATCGAAATCTATCTGATATTATTGATTTTTGCTATGTCTGATATTATTTTATAAAAAGTTTGTGAGGATGTATGTATATTTGTTAAGCTTTTATGCAAAACTAGTAGTCGTATTTCGCTGAAATTTGGCACAAATATAATGGATGACTTGGAAAAACACATAGGATACTCATTACCATAGAAAACGGGACTATTACGGACGGAACTCAAAAATTACCTTATTTTGTTATACTGTAATTACACAGCAAACATTTATCATTAAAAATCATAATACTATTTTATTAATTATATTATTCTATCATTCTCAACTTCAACCAACGTCCCAAAAAGCTTAAATGTTCCGCCCTGCTCTTATCTAATGTTTCACATGCAAATATCAATAAAATTTAATAAACACACCTATACTTAGCGAGAAAATCGCCAACAGTGCGCATTACCATACAGCTCTTATGTGCTATATCTCTTTGCGTTTTGGTATTGTGATCTGCGGACCAAAAACTGTCCTTTACACAGTCCAATAACAGGTCGATTAAACATTCGACCAAATTTAAGCAAATGTTCAATTCTTTCTGAAACAAAATTTTCATTAAGTATGCATGTACCACATTCATATCTAATACAAAAAGTTTAATATAAGAGAAAACTGAATAAAAGATAAATAATTCAAGAAGCTCGATTAATCTTTTATTTGAAGGTAATCAAATCCCTACTTCCATACTAATATTATAAATGTGAAAATGTGTTTGTTTTTTTCCTCTTTCACGTCGCCACATAGCTATTCTACGATATGGTGTATTTGCTGGGAGATAGAAGGGCCGAGAGTGACGTAGGCTACTTTTTACCGCGCTCTCTCATTCCCATAAGATTATAGATGTTTTATTAGTTGATACATATTTAGTAGTTTAGACGTTGTTAATAGATGGCATTAGTAAAATTCATTTGCAAGTTCTGAATAACGCTATCAAATGCTAATGTTATTTTCTTTTACGGAAGCCGCAGTTAAGAGTTAGTATGTAATAAAATGATCCTAAACTTTAAGTAGAATACCAACAGACCATATCCAATGCTTCTGTTTTAACACCAGGTTCAACTAAGACGACACTCCGAGCCATAGTGGACAGTATAGCATGCGCAGTGTCCAGCGCGAATATCGGCGCTGGAAGCTGTCGCAGAAGCGCAAGTTTTTCTTCACCATAATGAGGCGTAGTAAAGCCTTTATCACTTCTTAAATGTTCCAATTCCACGGCTATATTCTTATCAAAAACTTCATGTTCATCAGATATCTGTAAAATAAACATGACAAAATAAAATATAAGTGGCAAAAAAGCTTGTATTCCGTTAGATAGTGGCTTGCAAGCAAATATTTTTACGCTGGCAATCCAAATAGAGTTAGAATAGTGCAAGAGGCTGTCTATTCATAAGTAAACCTGAAGAGGATGGATCAAGAATTCTGTCTACTTTTCTACCATAGGTACAAATTAATGCAACATTACAATAGAATACAGAATTAAGGTTAGATGGACAAAAGCTGGTATAATGTAAAAATCTGACCTAAAACAATTTAATAGTTGTATGTTATGTTATACCTTATTTGAATTAGTTATCAAATCCAAAGAAAACAATTGTATCAATCTTTTACGCAGAAGACGAGTGATATTAAGTAATACTTGAAATGCTTCACTTGGATGACCTCCATGCTGTCTATCTGCTATTGTCAGGAGTGTCTGAAATATCCATACATATAATAAAAATGAAAGTTCCGCATGTGTGTACATCCCGTAATCGCAATCTGTAAGAAAGATTGTTTCGATACCTGATAATAAGTAATAATTAACATTTCTATTTTTTTGTCTGTATGTTTGTGTGTTTGAAATTACACCAAACCAAAACTTCTAAATTAATTTAAGGATTCAAAAAAAAAATTATAGTCCTTAACTTTAAATCGAGGGGCACAGCTAGTTTATTCATTCTTAACATAATTATAGAGGTAAAATTTCATATAAATAATAAGAAAGATTAATATTTATGTATTATTTCTAATACCTTAATTATAGTTGGTCTATTCAAAAATATCTCAACAGGAAAGTCCCGTAGAAACACATCGCGGATGAACCTACAGCAACGCCGAGTCGACTTCAGGAGCTTAAGCGAGTCTTCCACTAGGGTCAATGTTTTCAAATCGGAGGTACTTAATTCTACCCAAGGAAATAAGAGCACAATAATGCCATCTAAAGAACTGTGGAAGAAACATGGAAATATAACTTATTATAACACTTTGGCTTAAATCTAAGCATGTTAGTTTGTGCACCAACTTACAAATGTTTTGCACTTCAATTGCAGAGGCGTTGTCATTTACTTTAGACCTCTGGTCTTAATATTTTGACTTACTATATAATATATATGGTAATGAAAGTTAGCTCCAGTATCTTACAGTTCAGTAAAAGAGAGTCCTGTTTGGCAAGATATATATTTTAATATAGGTGTCTGCTAAATTTATAAATGAAAATATTAACCCTTCACAGCTTGGTTGATCAATTTCTTCATTTTCAACTGATGTCTCCTTAGAAGAATCTCTATTTGATCCTAAGTTATAATAACCATTGCTGGAATCTACTGCCTCTGAGCTGAAAGTTATTTATTATTATTTACCAAACAAATAATACATTAGAAAATACATGTTTAATGTCCAGGATACATCATTATTATTTGTAAATTAATATTTTATTATTTAAGAACCATATACAGACTTTGTGGAACTTATAGCTTTACAGAAATCAATCAGTACAGAAGGTCCCAAAACAACTTTTAGTTTCATTGCAGTTCCAGTTTTTTAATCTTACAGAAAAATGTTTGTGGTTATTGAAGTGAAACTTCTTTATCGGGGTTGTTGAAGTGAAACTTCTTTATCAGGGTTGGAAAAAAAATTAGTGTAACATTTTTTCGTTACGCGCCATCTTTTTCTGTTACGCGCCATCTTTTTTTTCCGTTACGCGCCATCTTTTTCTTATCCCTACCACGCGTGATATTAGATAGATTATTATAGATTAGATTATTAGATAAAGTTTAATAAAAGCCTTTTATTAAACTTTATCTAATTTAACTTTATTTAACCAATTTCTGGAAAGTTGCATATAGTAAATTATTTTTTGAAAAATAATGTCATAAAGAAGTTTCACTTCTTACGAGTGTACGCTAGTACACGCACACATTTTTTTTAATTGGCACATTCATAATGCTTAGTGTAAACTAATTCCTTACAAGAACATCGCATTTGTGATCTTTAGGGAGGTTTCCTGACATTAATTGCTTACACATCACATGGGCTGCATTGTCTTATAGTACTTCTAATACATAAAAACAAATAATATAATAACAATTTAAACCTTGTTTCCGATAATACAAGACGAGGTATGTTGACATTTTCCTCTGATTGCACAGTGTTCAAGAACTGCAATGTTTCTATAATATCTTCAAACAAATCCATTGACTCCTGTTGTACCTTATGTTTGACTTTATTTAAACTGGATATGATTTCTTGTACACCAAACTCCTTAACTATGTATGTACCACTCTTAGTCTGTAAAAAAATTGACATAAAAATTTAAAGTACTAAATTTGTCAATGCATTATGACTCTAAGTCACGGCTGGGTTATAGTAAGGACCAATTATGAATCAAAAAGTACAAAAAAATCTGCATGCTAGAGGGTGATTTTATATTAGTTACAAAAACATGAAGGTTACTAACTCACACATACTGGCTGAAACAAACATAATTGATTTCAAGTGACATGCCTATCTATACGAGATTGAAATTAGATATTGTAATAAATTTAAAACTCAATGTTATTACATAAGCTATGTACGCTCAAGAACTTGAGTATATTATAAACAATATAATATTCTAGGTAAATAATGACTTAGTTATTTAATTTATGAAGTCGTAATTATTTTATGTACAGCATTAAATAACATCACTACTCATCATTCATTGTATTGTATGTACAACCAATACTTAATAACTGGATCTGCAGGGTATATAACAACAACTTGCCCATCCCTTACTTTTTTTCATACACAGAATCATCAATTTCAACTTATACTGCATTATATTATTGCTTCCAATCTTATATTAGTCTTTTAATTTTAAACTTATATTTTTTTATCTTTGTATTTACTAATTTTCCGACTTACGACGTCCCTTTGTCGTCTGTGACTTTATTGCACTTAACTTACCTTAGGAATAATGGCACGTTATACAATAACCAGACCTGCATGATATACAACAACTTGTCGGTCTTTTACTTTCTCCATATGCAAAATCATCAATTCAAACTTACATTGCATGAAACATTTTTATTCTATTGGACATGTGGCAATCTTTTTATATTTACTAACATTCCGACTTAGCACATTCCTCAATGGGCTGTGACTTCATCACTTAGGCTTAGCTTAGAAATAATACTTACTTTAATAGTTGTAAGAAGAAGTTCAAGCGCTTCTCGCTGCAAAGTCGGCTGAGTATCATGGAACCAAGCGAGAAGTACTTCCAGGAGCTCCCTGGTAGTGGCCAGCTCATCCTGCAGTTCCCAACCTAAGCGTGACTTCGCGAGAAGCAACTGAAGAGCGCGTTCCCGAATTTCTTTTACAGGATGGCCTTAAATGTAACGTTTAATTAATATAAAAACAAATGTCATTTGGCTTAAAGATAGTTCACTATACAATGAGCAATAATTATAAACCCATATAGAATAGTGATAACAGCAAGGAGAAAAGAAATTAAACATAATTTGAGACAAACTTACAAAGTTTCTTAATATAGGAAGGTATAGCTTCATAAGAGGCCATTATATATCAAACGTAATTGTACACACACTACATTTAAACCAACAATATGTGCTGAATATAAAATCAATATATAAAGTGCATAAAAAGAAACATTTTCATATTTGTTTACGTAAACTTTTAAACATTTGAAGTTAAACAGCCGTTTTTACGTCAAGTGTTAATTTTTTAAATTTATTTTTATGGCCTTGGCTTCATGCTTTTCAGCCAAACTTTAACAAAGACAAATATTCAATTCATAATTCTGATTCAAATATTTTTTATGCCCTATGATTCTCGCTTTTCAGACCACTTTTTTTGGTTATCGTTAATTAAAAACATTTATCAATTTACTTAGAGAAATTATTTATTATATTTGCTATTGTCATAAAAGGCAACAAATATCCCACGTATTCTATCAATATTTCCATCCACTCATGTCACTCAAACCAACTTACATCATTATGATAGGTGACAATCGGACTAAAATATGATGGTCTGGGTCTGATAGAATACTGAATTCTGACAATCTGACGTCACTTGTCAATGTCATAAGTGGGATTGTGGGACTGTGGGTACAGTGTCAAAATCGAATTTTCGTTAATTTGCGAATCTTTAATAGTAAATTGATTATTTTCAGTTATGAAGTAATATAAACCTAGAAATTAGAAACGATATTTATGTGTTATACGTCTTAAGTTTCGCGTTACTTTTAGTCATTGTCAATAGTAATTAAAATTTTCGTCATAGTAACACTTTCTGTACTGGAGAAGAAACTGCAAGATATCTTCAATGTTACTTATTTACTCAGCCGGAATCAAATGAAAACTTCGTAAAAGGTTAGAATCGGTATCCTTAGTTTCAATTCAGTAAATAAATACACCATTCTATTGAATGTAGTTGACATTATATTTATGATAATACATTTTCTCATTATTCAAGTATGTAAACAATAGTATGGGAAGCTGCAACACGCATGAAACTGCTTATCATATGGTAGTTTGTTGGCTTGCAGACCGGTGCCGAATTTCTAGGAAGGTCTCTAGAGCCTGAAAGTACATTTATAAATATGCTAAAGTCAATAATAAAAATAAAAGTTTAAATATTATACATTCCAAATACTGTATTTTAAAGCTTTGTCCCAGCCTTGTAGATATACTCACAAATAACAGTTGAAGTAAGAGAAATCAAAGTCTTGAACATTATCTGTTAAAATATAGTGTATTTGTAATAAACATTTAATAGTATGTGTTGTGTAATATATGTAATAAACAAGTGAAATAGTACAAATATTGAATAAGTTTGATAACAACATTTTTCATGTATTATTTACAGCACAAATTTTGCAAAATAGGTAATGAGAAGTAATGATTTATTTAAAGTAGAAGATCCGAAGTATCAACAAATATCTCTATTCAGCAGCAGTAATTGAGCCACAGCAACTCAGTCTGTAAGGTGTGTTTAGTGTGATTATTTGAAAATAAATGCCTATTGGACACTTGCTATAGTATAGATGCATGCATACATATAAGTATAGATCAGTGTTTCTCAAAGTGTGGATGATTTTGCCCTTTGTTCATATTGGTGAATTATGTAAAAATAATAATTTATTTCAGAGACATTGATCTGAGAGTAAAATCCTCTTTCATTGTGTTAAGTGAAAAATACTACTATTTTGTAATTTTACTATGGTTTTTGTCTTTTTTGGTGGGTATGAGAAGGTAATTGATTCTAAAAGTGGGCAGTATATGAAATAAATTTTAAAACAACCATTCCACATACAGTTGTCATGGAAATAATTTTATTACTAATTACCTACCTCATATTATAAAATTAAAAGAAACACATTTCATAAGCAAATATTAATTCATTCTCTTACTACTATTTTTCAGATGTCTGATGTCAAAACATTGCTAAAAGAAGCTAGGAAGTTTATTGATGATAAAGATTTCAAAGCAGCTCAAGAATGCTGCAAAGATGTGCTTCGTAAAGATAAACAGAATTATTTGGCATTAGTTCTTCTAGGTAAATCACTTCAAGATTCCGATCAAGCCCCATTAGCATATCAGAAAGCTATAGCTTCAAAACCCACTCAACCATTAGCTTGGCAAGGACTTGCTAGCTTCTATGAAAGAAAGGAAGATGATTCATCAAAAGCAAAGTTGTTTCTTATTTATGTTGAAATGCTTAAATTACAACTAGAAGATGGAAAGTTTATTGAAATACTTGCTAAGTTGGGGGAACTAGGATCTTCATTAAAGAACAGTGACTCAATCAGTACTATCATCAAGTATATATGTGAAAATCAGGGAGATAAATTCAAAGATGAAGCTGAAAGGCAATTAATTCAACTCCTGAAATCAAATGTTCCCTGCAAAACTGAAGACATACCTTCAGCAATAAAAATATTAAATGATTTATATACCAAGGATCCAAATGATTCTCTGCTGCTTTTAATATGTAAACTCATTTTTCAAAAAAATGATTTAGTTTCTGCTGTTGAAGAAATAATAGCATTAGATTTCTTTACCAATATTGAAGTCAAGAAATGGCTATGTCAACAGTTATGTGAAATTTTTATTGAAAACAATTCTTTCAATGGATTTGACATAGAGAAATATTTAGATACTATAAGTATAGGTGTAGAGAACTTAAACTATGTAGGCCTACTTAAAAGTATGGCCTGCTTTGATAAAGGTCTATATTTGGAAGCTTATAAACAATGTGTCCCCTTAGTTAATTATCAAGATACAGATAAAGTTGAGGTCGTATTTATTATAAACTGCACAATAATGTTAAAAAAGTGGCCAGTGACACAAAAGCTTGCTACAAATTTCTTGATGAAAGTTAGAAATCCGGATTTAAAACTTAGGCTACAAAAATTCTTATTTCTATCTTATGTTGAACAACAAAAATGGCTTGAAGCAATTAATGTTGCAAAAGAAATTTCAACTGCAAACCTCAATACTAATGAATTAGCTTCATTAGCAAAATGTTACATAGAAACTAATGAGTCAGCAGAGCATGTACTAGAAAATCTTGATAAAGATGATTTTACACAACTTCAAGGGCTTGCTTTATTAAAACAAGGAAAATATAAAGAAGCCATTACTGTGTTACAGAACTGTAAGGAAGATGCTTTAAATTATTATTATCTTGGCAATGCATACTGGAATATTAAGGAATATGACAATTGTTTAATTAATCTACTAAAGTCAGCTAAAGTTAATAGTGATCACGCCGATACATTTTACTCTTTAGGAATATTCTATGATCAACATAAAAACGATTTACAAAAAGCCAAAAAATGCTATGAAAAAGCATACAGTCTGTGTGATTATGAGAGTAATTATGTAAAAAACTTGAGTGAAGTGTATGTTAAAATGGGTCTCAAAGACTTGGACTTTGAATTGCTTGAAAAAGCAAAGAAAATTATACAAAATAAAGAAACATGGCTACACTTGAGACTAGGCTTACATTACATTAATAAAAGAGAATGGGACAATGCTATTATTAATTTTCGTGATGTTGTAAAAGCATCTCAGAACAATCTTATAGCATTAGAATGCTTAGCAGATGCTTATTACTCACGAGGATCATACACTTCTGCATTAAGAGTCTACAATAAAGTAATGAGTTTAAACCCAAACCAAATTCACTCATGTCATTGTCTTACAAACATTGGATGTATATATGCACTACTGACACAATATGATGAAGCTATATTAACATTTGAAAAAGTCTTGGAAATTGATCCATTCTTTCTCTTAGCATTGAAAGGTTTTGCAGAATGTTCAATGAAAATAGCAAGAAAAAAATTTGAAGCAAATTTGTATGGGACCGCTAGAGACAATGCCCAACATGCAATAGATAATTTAACTAAAGCTTTACTCAAAGGAAGAAAATTTATGTGTTTATGGAATCTACTTGCAGATGCTCTTATGTTTATAACAAGATTACCAAACAAATACAGCTATGTTTACATAAAAGAATCATTCAATCATTCGAGTGAAGCAACTATAAGAAAGGATAGGATTGATATCTATCCTCAAGCTATAGCTTGCTTCTCTTTTGTAGCAAAACATAAACAGGAAATTGCTTCATATAACTTAGCTTCTGCATATTTTGAGTATTATTCTGCAACAAAACAAATTGCTCACTGTCACATTGCTTTTAATTTGATGATAGCTTGCATCAAAGAAAAGCCTACAGCTTGGCGGAATTGGGATTTACTAGGTAAAATATGTGTATTTTTGAAAAGATATGACTTGGCGCAGCACTGCTTTATAAAAGCATTGTCTGTAACTCATAAATGGTCTATAGCTAAAATATGGTGTAACTTGGGCACATTGTATCTGCAACTGAATCTTTATAAATTAGCTAACCATTGTTTTTGGCGAGGTCAATCTACTTTACCATCATACCCACAAAGCTGGATTGGTCAAGCTCTAATTGCCGAAGTTATCCGCAAAGAAGAAGCAATGGATCTTTTTAGGCATGCTAGTCGCCTTGGATATCATCAAATAAGTGCTCTCGGCTATGCAGACTGGATTTGTCGTACCCTTAAGAATCTTAACTGGAAAAATGAACCTGAATCCAAGTATGCCATAGAAGGGCTCTATGCTATCACATATGGAATTGACTTAATGGAGTGGTACTTAACTTTTGAACCAAATGACCCTTGTGCTTGTAATATTCTCGGCAATTTACAAGAAAGAAAAGGACTGTTAGACTCAGCTTTAAAATCATATCAAAAAGCACATTTATATGTAGAAGATGATAAGAAGAACTTGGTGCTGTTAAATATGGCCAGAATTCTTCTAAGGTTGGAGAAATACGATGAAGCAATAAAAACCTATAAAGCTATTGATGAGGCCAGTTTGGATTCCTCATGTGGATTAGCTCTTGCACTTTATAAAACGGGGCAATATGAAGATTCATACTCTGTCTATGATATGGCTCTACAATGGCTATGTAATGATGATGCAGACAAAGCTGATATTCTTGTAGCAATGGCTGGCATAGTATACATGTTTAAAGGAAAAGATGACGCCAAGACCATATTATTTCATAGTATTCAAGCATCACAAAAGAAACCAACACCTTATAGTTTATTCTCTTTATGTTCTTTAGGAATAATTAATTCAGACCAAAGTCTTACTATGTCGGCTTTAAAAGAGTTGCGAAAATACGAGAAAGACAGTAACTTTGCATTTGACATAGGGTTTTTGAAATCATATGTTGTTTGCAATGAGGATATCGAGCTAGCTATACAGATAATCAGTGACGCTTTGCACGACCACCCTAGTAATGGACCACTTTGGTTTTGTTTGTCACAGTATTGTCTCAGATCCTCACAATCAAAGGCATCAGTTGCTAGTGGATGTGCCCAAAGAGCTATAGACTTATCAACTTATGACGAACATAATTCTTACAATATTGGGAAAATGTTTGCCATAGCCAGTTTAGCAGAATATAATGCTGGAGACACTGCCAAATCTTTAAAATTCGGAAAAGAAGGGTTGCATATCAATCCCTGCCAATCAGAAATTTGGGCTGCACTCTTATTTACTTTATTATCTAATAAGAAGTGGTCAAGTAAAAAATGTTGGTTAATAGCAATACTGGGACATATGCGAAAACATTTGGTAATGGCTCGCCCTCTTAGCAGATGGGTTACTCTTGTGGAGAAGAAACTTACAAGGTAAAATAATTTAAATAAAGCATTTTAACATCATGAAAAATTCATACACTATATGTTGTCGCGAATTCTTAAAAGTGTATAATATCTGCAAATATTGCATAAAAAAAATACTAAAGCGTAATTAATAATTTAAACAAAACGCTTGTTTAAATCTTTTAAGAATGGATTTCATTTGTGATCAATACCTTTTATTTAAAAAAAACCTTACTGTTTCTAATGATCCAACTTCATAATTATAATCACTGTAATAAACTACCACAGCATTGATTAATCAAGTATATTCTCAGCATGTTTTTAAGTAGAAGCTAAGCAACAATGAATTGTAAAACTTAAGTTTATAAATAAATGTATTAATTTGTGGAAAAAAATATTTTTATTACTAGATATCAAGTACTGTATACATGTACAGTTCATGGAAACAACCAGTAACGGAGAAGGATAGAAAAAACAAAAAGTAATAAAATAACAATTTAATTAGCAGAAATCGTGTAGAAATAATGTTGAGTCAACTATTTGGTTGGTAATTTTCTAATTTATTTCACTGTTTTTCTTGGAGGTCGTTGCTAATTCTCCTGAATACAGCAAGAAATTTATCACCATGATTCCGTGTCACTTTCTGACCCTCTTCTGTGCTTTCAAATAATTTATCCACAACTACATCGTTTTTCTGAAATAAATTTAAGAATAATGTCAATTCAATCATAGTATTGAAAATTAAATTAATGTGTTTCCAATGATATCCAAAATTGCTCTTTATAAGATATTTATACAATGATTTATGAATTATTATAAATCTGTAAAATAATGAATAATTAATATTTCATTTATTTTATTCATGTACATTCTTCTTTTAGTAGTCTTTATAATTGTGAAAAAAAATATTACTAGTGGGTTTAGAATATAATGTTCCATAAAATCTCATTTATATGTGAATAATTCAACATTCTTACCAATTCTTCGCTGGTCAGTCTCTGAAATAATGGATGTTCTTCAAAATGGGTCACCATCCATTCATGTAAATCCTTAACATCGGTCACAGTATACACAACAGCCTAAAACATTTTTTTATAATAATGCTAAGTATAGCAATTAAATAACTCATTATTTAAGAAAAATCTGGGTGGTTAAACTGAAAAATATAAGAATCTGTACTAAAATGATGAAAATTACTAAAATATAAGCTTTAATACATGGTGCATGTGGTGACAAATGTAGTTATGGTAGATTTTCCTGTAATGTTTGTCTTCATCTGCAGCATCTTATTCTATAATTTCTATTTTAGAATTTTTATTATTACACTTCATATTGTTTTTTAATTAAGGTGGATAAATCTGCAATTACAATTACCATTTATCATATACATACTTGTTCATCCAATACATATGC
Source organism: Spicauda simplicius (assembly GCA_949699795.1). NCBI lineage: Eukaryota > Metazoa > Arthropoda > Insecta > Lepidoptera > Hesperiidae > Spicauda > Spicauda simplicius. The sequence continues at coordinate 12,333,367 of OX453063.1, forward strand.
ATATTCTGACAATAACCATTTATTAATGATTCTCCATTTATGCTTAGCCTTTTTAAAGTGTGGGTCTGGATATAAAAAGAACATCTTTTTAAGCTGAAAATTGGAAAAATATTTATAAACCCAAACAGATAGACTTCGGCAAACATATTCACCTCAATATTCATTACAAACCTGTCCTTTGTGGAAGAAATTAGGTAAATATTTCATAGCATTTGTTCTTAAGACAGCTATGTTTTGGTAACTATCCGGATTTTGTATCCTTAGGGCTTTTATTCGGTCATTCACATAGTCTGACACTTTTACTCGAATCTCCAATCCGAGCATTAAACTATCAGGAAACATAGGAGCTAACGCAACTGCAAATTAGTTTAATCAGCATTATCACATAATAAAATATAGTTTAATATAGGTACACATATTTAAAAGTATTTTTGAATAATTACCCAACAGGCCTCCATATCCACATCCAACATCCAAAAATTCCACTCTTTTCTTCTGACATCCATTTGTTTTGATTACAGGATATAATTCAGACCAGTCATAATCATCTGGATGTGCAGGGCTAAAATTAATATTTTAAATTTAATTGAGTATGTTAGTATATAATATATTCATCATTTTCGTAAGTACCATTTTATATACTGAATTAGAATTAGAATATCTTCTGACTAGCCCATACATGTACTTTACTTTACTGATAGAGAGATTCACGAGGATTTTGGTTTGAAATAGCTTAGAGTATAACAAAACTTGTTGGAAGTGTTGGAAAAACTGAAGCCACCTAAGACCTTCAATGGAAGATGCTGGGAAACCCCTTTGAGTTGTAATGGAATAATAATGGTGGGATATTATGTTGCAAATATGCCTACAAAGTACTCCTAAAATAAAAGAAAAAATATGTTGCAAATATTTCAGTTATTAGTTAACAATTGCACGTTAAGGTATCACCCGTTAACGTATCGCATTATAATATAAGCTCCCAAACCCCTCCTGGTTTGGTAGCAAGGCTGCCCCGCACAGAAAAAGAAATGATAGTTCAAAGGTAAATTTAGGTTGGGTTAGGTTATGGTCTGGTCCGTCGCCCTGCGGATGGGAGCCTTGGAGGTAAGGCGCGCCTTTGTGTTTTCTGGCACGCCTTCCTGTTGGAGGGGAGCTCCATGCTCCACGCGGGAGGGGGTTGCGGAAGCGACCAGGCACCGGCGGGTTCGCGGATGAATGTGAAAGCGCGCCCGTGTACCCGCCAAACGGTGCGGAGGTGAAACCACAGTGGGGGTTTAGCCGGTAAGAGTCCGGCATAACCCAGCTGCTGCCCCGGGCGGCTGGGTATCCATGAGGATTACCCACTTAAAAAAAAAAAAGGTAATGGTAGACTTTTATAATAAAGAGAAAAAGGAACCCCACGAAGGGGGTTACCTGAGTACTTACTAATCAAAACAGTGATCGGCGATAGGGTTAGAATGAGCACGCTGTCTATAGAACTTTTTTTGTGGTAATGACATGATATTGCTTTGTATCAAATTGTACAAAGCGCTTTATAATCAACAAATCATTTATGTATCTATATTAAATTAAAAAAAAATGTTTGTATTGTTTGACATTAAACACCCTCACTTCACAATCGCCACACTTGCTGATTGATTTGAATTTGAGTAGTAGCAATTCACATTTGGCAGTTGGCGTTACAAACGCTGTCAAACTTGTCAATTTGTCGTATGCATAGATTGCGTATGGCAACATGTCCACAGCCATAAAATTATAGAAGATAAAGTTTAATTTTAATTGATAACTCTACAATTGAGGGAGAGTTTTTGACGTAACTGTGGATATAAAAACAGTTCATATTTATTACTATATCGTCTATACGAACCTCAAAATACCCACTATATGTCGTTAGATTTTGTAAAAATGAAAGTATGCTGCGATCTACTTCACGTCAAGCAATCGAAGCCACCAATGAAAACCAGTGATGAGCGGTGACCCCCTACTGATAATAACTACACTAAATATAAAAATAAAGCCTACCTGAGGATAACTACACTATGCGTTGCTACTACTATAGGACTAAGTTGGAACGTCTCGGATAGACCATTATACATTTAATGTTCAGTCACCACTCTCTTCAAATTAGAATTTAATCAAGGCCGTTTTAAACTATGCTGGGGCCCTTGGATACACAAGAATTCGGGGCCCTTTTAGAATAAAAGTAATGATATACTTTTTTTATATTCCAAAAGGGCTTCGATAACTTTCGAGCAACGAGAAAAGTGTAATGCGCCCGACCATAATATTTTGACCTAATAATAAAAGTAAAAAAATTGTCGGCACCTCGGGGCCCTCTGAGGATGTAGGCCATGGCCACTGGCCCCAAGTGCCCATATTGGTAAAGATGGCATTGAATTTATCATACCGTAACACAACATTGTCATAAGTGCAACGAAGTGTGTCGAATCACAAAAGTTTTTGCCACCTTCCAAGGCTAGAATAATTTTCAAAAAATATAACTTTAATTTATATTATAATAAAATTCGAATTATCTAAACTATGGCCTACATTCATAATTGATATGAATTTGAGGTTTGAATCTACGCTATGCATTGTTAAACTTTGTTATAGTAAATAAAAAAAAACTACTTTAAAAGTAAGTAATTTGATCAAACGTATTATTAGAATGACAATAATGTCGATTGTTAAATTATTGGTATGATTAAATGACTTAATGTAAATAATGTCATAGATTCATACCATTTATGAGAAAATGCTAACGTAATTTATAAATTATTATTTACTATTGATTGTTACCCGACTATGTAAAGAGAGTAATATTTTTAAAATAACAAGCAGTTTCACTTCCAGTGGTACTTACATTAAACATTATATAATGTTCTTAGACTACGTGTTCTGTGGTCATGGACATAAACCTAAGAACCTTGCCCTTCATGTTCATCCCTTTCAGTAAAAAATGTATATTGTCAAATGTCAAATGTCAAGGGATGTTTTAAACCGTCATGTCAAGCTAGCTCAAATGAAAGTTTTAATGATTTTTAATATCCTTGCAGTAAATTTCAATTAAATAACAGCAGTTAGTTTATTTATCGCAAAACAACCCGTGTAATGTGATTATTGTGCAAAGTACTACATGCCTTCAGTCTTCAAACACAAAGTCTGTGTCAGGTAATGTAATATTTTTATATATAGATTACTGCACAGTATTCATGTCGTATTATAATATATATATAATACAGAAATTGAATATTAGAGTTCACTGAACTAAAGTACCTATTATTTTACCGCTATTAAAACTAAAGAAACGACGTGTTTACGTAAATATTTTATTTAAATGATGAGAAAGTTGTCGATAAAAAATCGAGAAATTCAATATCAATTTCCACAAGTATAACATATACAATGCCTAATTATTTCGTCTTAGTATTATAAATAGCATTTCTAGAATTATCTTTGTGAACTCATCATTTTTTTGTTTTGATAAAAAAAGTTTACTTTGTTTAATCCAAGTCTTTTGTTACTTATAATATTCCATACCTAACTATTCAATTTACTCCAGTCATGGAATGTCTAACAACGTATTATACACACAATAAGCTATTGATAAAAGAAGTAGGTGTGATTTGTAAGTTTAAGAACTTGGCAAAGTCACATTAATTTATATATAGTCTTCAATGAAGTCTATTAAAAATAATTATGTACATAGAATACCACAATATGAACAACATACCTCATGTTCATGACAAATCAATTTACAGTATGGTACTGTAAATAGGAAGTCAAAATTTTAAAACTGAATGTGAGTTTATTTGTGAGTGAGTAAGAAAAACATTTTAAAATTATTGATATAAGTTTGATAGTATTTAGGTATCATGAGAAATACATAAACATTTTAGTCTGATAAAATTAAACTAAACTTATTATGAATAATGAGCATTACAATTATTATGTACATCCACCTCAAGTAATATTTAAATACAAGTTTATTAGAATATATTTGGATATATATTATATAATAATAGATAAGAAATAATATAAAGAATAACACACTGGCTATTCAGACTGTAGGACTACTTAATGTAGTGGTATGTAATTGGTATTTTTTTTAAATTATTAACTGTATCTATATGTATTTACGTCATACATGCCATAAATGTATGTTACAACTGATTTGTCACTGATTATTTACTATTTTCAGTGGTATCTTTGAATTATTTGTACAGTCATTTTTACTTGCACAGCCTTGTTGCTTAGCATTCTGGCGACGACAGTCTATTGCCAACGGCAACAGCACAGCGTTGTTTTGACGTCGGAAATTGGTCACCCACCCATGACCCGACTCACCCGACCCACGTGCGTGCACTCGTCGCCGCAGCGCAGTCTGAGGCCGGCGTCGCTCGCGTAACACGTCCGACGGCGCGCCGGCGTCGGTTCTTTACGCGGTCTGTCAAATGTAGGGAATGTTTATCGATACTCGCAAACAGTGCACTATACGCTGTGAATTCTTTCTCCATTATTGTCGGTTTGTGTTATTAGTGCTACCAAAATGAGGCGGGAGGGCTCTCAGTACAGTTTGAGCGCAGCCGCCTCTAGATCGGCGCGGTTGCTCACGGAGAGCGTTTCGTCCAGCGATGAGCACGAAACAGAGCGATTGCTGAGCTCACAGCCACCGTCTGCCGTGGTGGTTGTGAACAATGGCCGCCGGGAGTCACTTACTGCGCCACCGTCGCCTACCGACTCGCGGAAGAAACGTGACCACCGACACCATAACTACATGAACCATCTGCACCATCTCATTCATTGGAGAGACATCTGGGGCGGAGAACCTCACAAAGCACAAGAGGTATTGAGGTTATGGCACTTTCATTCAGATTCAAATTTCATTGACCAGGAAAATCTCCTTGAACTGGCATGTTAATGCATTGTTGTGGATATATATTCCGATCCCTTTTTTGTGTGTTTGTACGTCTAGCATTTTCCTATTTCGTCTATCTGTCGTCTTCTAAATATAACCTATTAATAATAATTTTAGAATGTTATATATACAAAACCGATGTTGCATTCAAAATGGCACCGAAATGCTCTTTTTGTTAACTTTATTTACTCAACTGAGTTTCCCTTTGTCATGTAACCTTGTGTTCTTTTTAGTGATTTGAACAAAACCTTGCCTATTAGGCCATCAAGTTAGCGTTCCAGTGCAAGAGATCACTACGCATACCTGTAAATAAATTTTATTATTACACGTGCTAAGGCACTGTTAAGCGTATTTCGTTGTTGAGAGTCAAGTTCTAGTTACGCTCTTATTACTTTGAACATAAATTTTAAGTTTAACAAAAGTAAACGTAACGTTAAATATACTTACGCGGGGTTATTATCTACCTTTTACAATGAGCTCATCTACTCTACCTGTTTTTTAAAGAGTCGTTATATCCACGGAAAACAATGACATACAACTGCATTTTTTTCTAAAATATTGTAAATAAATCAAAAATACACGACTCGTCAAAAAAACGTTTACTTAAACCCAGCACAATACCTGTAACACAAACGATAAATATTAAACATTAAATATCTTTAATTAAAATTTATATCAAACTATCACAGAGATTCTTAACCTTCGGTTAAATATCTACTAAAAGACACGATTGTTTCTAATACGAAGGCAAATAAATGTGACCCAAATGCAGTCATAAACATATTCAACGCCAGAGTTAACATGCTTTCATAATTCATAAACGTGAAGAACATACATACAATTATAACATGTGTTCGTATATAAAACATAGATACGTTCAAAAATGTTGTCATACAATACAAAATCACGTATTAAGATTACTGAGCATAAAAATAAAAATACAAAAACAATGATGATTGATGGTCGACGGAATTTGTGAAAGTAACTCTCTTACGTTAAAAGTAAAGTAAACCGGGTCCCAAGGACAAGCTGACCATTGTGATCTTCCAACGGGATATTCAAGGTTGCGATTCTTTTGTATTGCTAAGACAACTTACATCTTTCAAACGAGTTAAGTAAAGATCTTTGCGTTTACCGCGTAAACTACAGGCAGTTCCTAAAAGTGCATATTATTACAGATTTCATTTACAACGATTTTTGCCTCGCTCGCTTTTTTCATGTCACAATGAATATTTTTAAATTGTCTACATTTGCATAAAATCGTCAGAAAATTGATACATGACATTTTAAAGATTTATTGTGTAACTGTAACTACTAACGGCGGGCGTCGTTAAATTAAATATAATTAACATCATTTTAATACTATAACGTGTAATTAATAAAGCAAATATTACCTATATTAAAAACGAGTAATCATAGGAAAGAACTTATTATTTTTTTCATACAGGTAAAACGTTTCAGAAATTTAATTCTGATTAGTAATAAGAAAGTAGAACAGCTCTTGCTTCATTCTGTAATTGAATTTTACCTTCCTGTTACTTTCTATCAATTTCAAACTGCTTTAAGGCAATACATAAATGTTTACAATATGACTACGAACAATGCAATTGCGGAAAGTCACAATTGATCTTTATAATATGATACGAGTACATGCATGTATTTGTGATGTAACGAATATTCGCATGTTGCATTCGCGAATATTTCCATATTTTTAGATATTCGCAAGAATTGATGCGAATGTTTTGCCAATATTGATTTGCAACGCTTCGCAAAAATAGGTCGCCAAATCTATCCAAATTGAAATCGAACTGTTTGATGACCTAAAAAAAGGTCGTCAAATCTAGATCTTCCGGCCACCTGTACTAAAAACTGAATAAAACCTACATTCGCATTCGCGAATGTTCAAATGGTGACATTGGTACATCACTAGCGTGTATGACACAAATTTATTACCGGGAACGAAGCGCGTGTATTCAATCTACTCCCGACAATTGAGCCGCCACTTGGAGAAATTACGCTTGATGACTCGCGTCTCACAGCACAAAGAGCATTGTTCATTTAGATACTTGCTTAGAAATTATTAATAATTGCTAACTACGCGTATGTTTGGTACATCTAAATAATGTTTATTAGCGTCAATTGATTTAAAGGATAGGAAGGATTCTGTCTGTGCCCTAGTACTATTTTGGTGTTGTAACGCAGTATATTGCCTGCTTATCATCTTGAAACACTTGCACACTGGTTTTCAGAGCCCTGCCGGAACCAAGAACATGCAAAAGCCCACATTTTGAAATTTAAAACGTAATTTGACAAAATATTTATTAATACACTAGGCAGATCGTCCCATAAAAATGAATGTAAAATACTGTCCTAAATAGTCCTTGTAAAGTCGTTTATTTTACCAAGAAGCTCCACTAGAAAGGTCGGTTCTTTTGAACATTACGAGTCTAATAATAATAAACTTAGTGCTTATAACTCTTGTTATCTTCATATTACAGACAGCAGTATTAAACGAAAAGTTTTGCAAATCTAAACACTACAAGATTGTTAAATATATTTACTTGCTTGTCTCTGACATTATTTTCAAATGAGTTTCGATTTCAATATTATTTGAAAGCTGTATTTGACGCTAAATAATATCCCGACTAGCACACCCCGCGACTTTGTTCGTGCGAACCATAAACCATCCATTAAACTTTTAAGACAAACTGACATCAATATAATGAACCCCAAAGGCAAGTACTAAGTTTAATTGACCTAGAACCAAATTGGGCGGAATTCCGAAAATTCTTTCAATCTCTATTTTCTGAAAGTTAACGCCTAAGAGGTAACCCTCTCAGGTAAATTTTTCGAAAATGGTGAGAAATATTTTTCAATATATCCAACCCGAAAGACAAATACCAAGTTTCATTAAGTTAGTTCATACAAACCTGCAATCTCACTTTTTTCATTGTAGTTTGGCAGTGTGTTGATGTCTCAATCAGATTTATTTTTCAATCATGTGTCAAAAAAGAAATGTAATTTAACTCAAAAGCACTAAGGGGTATCGATGCAGAAAACCCCAAAATAATTTTCTACCCCGTTAGGCGACGAGTTTCAATAAAATACGAAACACGTCTTCAATCAATTAATTCTGTTAAAGAATGTTTATCCAAAATTTGAAGTAGATTGGACCAAGAAATCACGTTGTCTCCTCTTTTTACCCCCTTAGGGGGCGAATTTCCGAAAAATCTTTCTAAGTTTTTTCTGGCACAGGGCCCTTCTCGCGAAGCTTCCATCTTAGGTCTCCCCGAGAGGCTGTGCACGTGGACGGCTAGCTTCTTGTCTGAGCGGTACATCAAGGTCGTAGTCGACGGGTGCTGCTCAGACACGAAACCTATTAATGCTGGCGTACCTCAAGGTTCCGTCCTCTCTCCCACACTGTTTATTCTGCATATCAATGACATGTTGCAACAAATCAGCAACATGCATTGCTATGCAGATGACAGCACGGGGGATGTTGCATACACAGGCCGTGCGAACGCCTCTCGGACACTCGTGGAAGAAAGTAGAATCCGACTTGTGTCTGAAATCGAGAACTCTCTGGAGCGAGTCTCGACATGGGGTCGACTTAATCTTGTTGAGTTCAACCCCACGAAGAGACAAGTCTGCGCGTTTACCGCTAAAAAAAACCCCATTTGTTGTAGCGCCAAAGTTTCAGGAAATTCCGCTCACCATTAATAAAAGCTTGGGGATCCTGGGAGTTGACATATCATGTGATGTGCAGTACCGGAGTCATTTGGAAGGTAAAGCCAAGTTGGCATCTAAAAAACTGGGCGTTCTTAACAGAGCCAAGCAGTACTTCACTGGGGGGCATCTTCTTCTGCTTTATAAGGCACAAGTAAGGCCCCACATGGAGTACTGCTCGCATCTCTGGGCTGGAGCGCCACAGTACCAACTCAACCCACTTGACTCCGTACAGAAGCGAGCGGTCCGAATCGTCAACGACCCAAGGATCACCGATCGGTTAGAACCCTTAAGCTTGCGGAGGGACATAGGTTCCCTTTGCGTGTTCTACCGGCTTTATAATGGTGAGTGTTCCGAGGAACTGTTTGATCTGGTGCCCACATCACCCTTCCTTTATCGCACCACTCGCCGACGGATGAGGTTCCATCCGCATCAACTGGACTCGTGGCGGTCATCCACGGTTCGGTTTGCGCGCTCGTTCCTGCCGCGGACGTGCAAGATGTGGAATGAACTTCCTCCTGAGGTATTCCCGGGCCGCTACGACATGGGGTTCTTCAAGAAAGGTGTAAAAAGAGCTCTCCTCCAAAGCCGGCGATGCATTGGCGACTCCTCTGGTGTTGCAAATGTCCGTAGGCGACGGTGACTGCTTTCCATCAGGTGGCCCGTCAGCCTTATCGTTAGGTCTTAATAAAAAGTGCTCAGGTACAACATGAAAGGAACCCATGTACCATATTTTAAGTTTCTAGGTATAGTAGTTTCGGCTGTGCGTTGATATGTCAATAGTTAAGTCAGTTTTCCCTTTTATACTTATATATAGATATAGTTGTTAGTATATTTATGTTTAACGATAATTTGAGCTAAGGGACTGATTTTTGTTTTATTTATTTTCGTTGTACAGCGAACATCTTATACTTACCTACTTAATTTCCGATATTACATGAGCCACTGATAAGAGGATTTGCGAAGCTATCTCAATTGACATATACGTGTATCTATCCAGATAGCATTATCATTCGCATCATTATAAATCAATGTAAACAATAATTCTAAATTAAGAATGAGTAGGTCTTCCACATTAACGCATCGGCAACCAGATTCAGCTAGTGTAATGTTTTTGGCTTATCACTTCATTTATCATGTTTATTTTTAAATACTCATCCGTCTTTACGCGGCTGAAAATTCAATCCATCACTTTATTTGCCTCATTTTTTCCGTACGTATAAGTATGGGTACTAATTCTGAATAATCATATTGATTAATATAATATTTTAAGCATAAACTTCATTTAACTATTATTTATAAGAATTTCGCTTAAATTTGGCCAACTCGTAGTTTGCGACCTTCATTCACACATAGGGTACTCATCACAAGGTGGCAGAACCAGTGTAGTTCGACCGGGAAAGTACCACCATTTCGATGGAAGGGTGTGGTTGCCGGCACACTTTTATATGAGGCGATCATCATAGTCCTCGGGAGTAAGTAGCGACGCATCTGTGATTGACTTCAGATGGAACCCATGTCCTGTATGCAGTTGATTACAGATGTCCATGGGCGGCAGAGACCACTTATCATCAGGTGGACTGCATGCTCGTTTGCTACATCAGTCAAATAAAAAAAAACACGGTGGTAGACGTGATCGAACCCAGTAGGTACCGTTACTAAGTAGGTACCGTAAAATGCGATCTCTACTGAAAAGATTTTAAGACATGCCACAAATAAATTCCATATATTACATAGATGTGTGTGTTATATGTAACTGTATAGTTTGGTAATTATGTTAGTAATAGCCACGGATTAAGTCTCATGTGGCATGCGGTAAAACAAAGAAATTAGTTGTCACTTTATAACGTGCCTACCATCAAGCGTATCACCGCGGTAACATCATGTTTAGACACACTAAAATGTGCAAACATTGGCCTTAGTTTATTACGTTACCTAAAAACAATCATTGTTGACGTGGACGCCCATCATTGTAAAATACATTGCGAAGTATAGTCGACGTGCAATGTACATTTTAATGTATGAGCGAAAACGAAGTCTACGATTATTTTGAGGAAATGTTACCAACTCGTACTTAGGAAACTGGTAACAGCGTATGTTACGGAGTTATCATTGTATATCAATGGCATTTCTATTGAACACAACACTTATATAGATAAGATTATAGTCTTCATTTCCAATGTGCTCAAACGTCACATTTTTCGGACGCAAACGTGTTTGTTAAATGATTATTTGCACAATATAAGTCCTTGTTGTTAAATAGACTCGAACCTATGAAATTGAAGGTCAAGGTTATATTAAATAAAGCATTGGTAGCAAATAAGTAAGGCTAGCCTTCTGAAAATAAACATTTTATTTTACATTTCTAGAGTTACGCACCAGTACCGTTCAACAAAAGGTTGGAGTCCCCGTGCACAGTAAATGCGCGCTGGCAGAGCAAAAAACAGGTCATCACGTATTTCTTTGTGACGAGTATAATATATTCCTATGATTCCATTATTATCTTTTGTAGATCGGCAGGTGATAATGATGTGGGTGTAACGACACCTTATCCGTAAGCTTTGTTATGCTCGCAAAAACAGTAAATGAACGTCATTTATTACAATAAAACAACCATTTTAATTTCACAAACTTAGATTTGACAGTCAATACACAACTACGTAAGGAAACAATGGTTACTTAAATAAATTGGACCGACACGCGAGTACCACGGAATGTACTCATTTGTAAAATATGTAAAGTTACTGTATAAATGTAAACTACATATACGAATAAATAATCTAAAGTAGGACGTAATAATAATACCTGTTTATTTCAGGGTATGAAATAAAATACTGGTGCCATTTTTTATTGTATTGAAGAGTGTCTGTAAAATGAAGCTCTACAATTGTTCCAACAATTTTAAAATGCTTGCAAGGAACAATTTGTCAAATATTCGTCTAACATCGAAACATATTTATAATCATTTCAGAATTTTTGAAAAATAAATCAAGATTGAAATTGAATTGAAGAACGAAACGCATGAGCCTTCTTAGTTACTGCTATATATTTTTCGCAGAATCCAATGGATTGCTATCTGAATGGTTGCCATCGTCGTCCGACCTATCGATTTTTTTTTCAAATCAGTGTACGTATTTATTGACAAAACCATCACAAGCGCTATTGACTGATTCTCTGATATCAACAAATGACATGTTAATTATTCTAATAAAATGAATGAGGTCGCATACCATGGTAAATTGATTAAATATCTCTAACATATTATATGAGTAGGTAGGGAAAGATCGAAAGATTTATAAATATTAGACTAGGTCTCTAACATTCAACATCGCAACGTGAAGTCGAGCTCTCTTGATCGAATGTTTAATTTGCCGTCTCTTATATAAGAGGTCTGAGAAAAAAAGTCCTATTTATCTCTTGTGTCATCTCTTTAAATGTCGTCTGAGAGAACAAGTTAAATTGGAAATGTATTCTTGAAGGAAATAAATATAAAATATATTATTTGAAAAATCTTTTGCTTATAACGTTTTGCCGTCGCCAAATAGTACTCTCGGGCGACCCCGCCAAGGACGGCGGTATGTGTGGTCGCATACCGTCGTAAAGACCAGACGGAGCGGTGGGTCCAGCCGCCCATCTGTGAGGAGCCCGATGGGGCAACGCGCTCAGAGGACTCCGGTTGCGTTGCTTTGGAGATTCCGGAGTCCTCTTTGTAGCGCTGAGGACGGTTACCGGAGGGGTTTTAGTGTAAAAATCCTACATAACCCTGCGTCGCTCCCACGGCGTCCGGTACCTTTTGAAGGTTTCCCCCTCGAAAACAAAAAAAGGCTCTCGGCACCATACGGCACCATTAGCAGTTTTAGGATCTCGTGCTCAGATGTGATCAAAGTTTATCATTTCAAAATATTAGTATTATTTAAGAGCGATATCTATTATGTGCTCAAATCTGAGGTAGCTACTTATGCTAATAATTGTTCTTAAACAAATTATATGTTATAGGTACACACATACGGCTTCTAAGCGTAGGTAGCGTATGTGTCAAATGCGGAAATCATACAGTGATGTAGAACGCGCGTGAGATGATGTTTCTTATCATTTTAGATAACGTGTACGTAGAAATCGCGTGTGTCCGTCAGTACTAATAAAGATAAAATATCTTAAATTAAAATGACCGCTGTGTTTCCAAGTCAATACTCAACACATTCAGAGTACAACCAACGAGTAAGTTGAACTAGATATGTTTATAACGACAGTTTTTATACAGATAATGAGATCGAGCTCATTGCCTCGTACATCAATCAGACGCTCGAATCGGTCTCAATAAAACATTTTGACAAATTGATATATTTTGCTTCCTATAAAGTGCTTTAATGGTGAACACGTAATGGGTATAGAATTTATTGAACATTAATTTGACATTAGTTATCACTGTAACTAACGTTACGTCACCAGGCGATGTTTTTCTTAAGCTTGTTATTTCTCTACTTTTTACTTTTTGGTATCTGGCAGTTTCGTTAAGATAGTTTGTGCAATTATTTCAATCTATTCGCTCGCAAATATGTTAATGTATCTATTCAGAATCACCTAATGAAATTCTCTAATTACCGCAAACATTACACTGCTAATTTTATAATTAATATGTACTCTTGACGCGACAGTCTCATATTCTGGCTGCTGCGCTATGTGAGACTTCGTAAATAATAATAATCTTGATACATGCCGCAACATCCACTAATTTCTTCAAAATTAAAACCCTTGTTCTCATGCTTTGCTTGGTTCAGGTCCGCAAAGAAGAATACACCCACCTCGTTTCCGAAGGTAGAGGAATAGAGTTGACGAACTCTTTAGTCGCAAAGCCACCACCATCGTGTTTGGGCCCATATAATTTATTTTGAAGAATTGTAATAGATTGGAATTGGCAAAGTGGATCTGATGTTAAAGCCAGAAAGTGAATAATAGAACCTTTCAGTGGCTACTATTAAATCACTTGTGTTTTATGCTTATATGATTCATTAATTGTAATTACCACTATGCCAGGTTGTTTTAAATCACCTTTAATCTAAAGTGAAGAAATGCTATACTATTCTTCACAGTTGCAATATGCATAGATACTCATATCGTACTGTAAAGTCAAGTTAAGTATTTTATGATTTTTAGACTATGATAATTCTTGTATTTTTTTTATTTTATCTAAACGTTTATTTTACGTTTTACATAACAATATTGACGTTATCAACGCAGGCTATTTCTTATAGATAAATGAACCATGATTTGACATTATGAAGTGAAGTGCCCTTCAGTTCTGCAGCAGGCGCCAAGGGAAATCTAATTAAGTGAAGAGCATAGATGTTATGATAGCAGTGCCGCTAGGAAAATTATATGGTATATTTAACCCTCTATATTTAGGAGACGTGGATATTAATATTCGCATAAATTATAGAAATGCGTAATGAGTAAAGTCTGTGAAATCATTCCTATGTAAAATCTCCTATTTTGTTGTTCACGTCCGTGTTTATATTCGTATTTGGCCTTACTCTGATATTATCTGTATTTTATAGATTACTGACAGTTTAAGGACATACATCCAAAGACTTTTGTGATTGCACTTACCCACGAAACAATTTATATATGTACTCTGGTTAGGAATAAATTAAGCAGATTGAGCCGGTCGGTTCATTACTAATTTAATGAAATCGTTTATGTTTTATATCAAGTACAGAAATCTGTGTTTTAATGCATTATTAAAGGGATTTTTAGAAGCGTAATTAATTATTTTTTTTATATTTGTAACAAAGAAAAACAAATATATTTTAATAATAAATGATGTTTCCCTACAAGCGCATGTGCGTAATTTGTGTGTTGTGTTCAAATATGTAATTGCTTTAACTACTCTAAATGCTAAAATCGTATAATTACATCACATTCAACCTTGATACACTTTAATTTAATATCTTAAGAGATTCTATAAATAATATGTAGTAACAAAGATCGCCATTATGTTATTCCTCTTTTGAGTGTCGTCCCTGAAGTGGTAAATACGGGACGTTCCTAGAAACTGCAGCATGCTAGGCTTTCGCTAAATATCCGTCATGAGGATCTATCTCAATAACCGTAATAAGTCCCTGAATTTTTTAACGGAATGTGAAAGGTTGAAAAGAGGGTTCCGTATAAAAGAAACCGGTGTTTTTTTTTCCATTTTTCGGCATACCCATTGCTAGATGCTAAAACTTTTCACTGATAATGTGCTTATATGTAATTCTAGCAGAACCCGCGACTTCGTATGTGCGAACCATTATCCATCCATTAGACTTTTAAGGTCCACTGTTGGATGTCACCCCCTCCCCTTTTTGTCAACAGACATCAATATATTAAACCCGAAAGCCAAGTACTAATTTTAACTGAGCTTGCATCAAATTGGGCGAATATTCGAAAATACTTTGAACCTTCATTTCATCCTCTTAGGCGTAAATTCTCCATAAATGGTGAAAAAGGTTTTCCGATGTTAGTTAATACAAACCTGCTATCCCATTTTTTTCATAGTAGTTTGGCTGTGCGTTGTACGTCAGTCAGATTTAGTTTTTAATCATGTGTCAAAAAAGAAATTTAATTTAATCCAAAAGCACTAAAGAGTATCGATGCAAAAGTCCTCAAAATAACTTCCTACCCCATTAGGTGACGAGTTTCAATAAATAAATTGAAGTAGATTGGGCAAAGAAGTGGGCGTTGTCCCATACAAACCGTTTGTTCTCGTTTTTCTTATCCTTAGGGGGCGAATGTCCAGAAATCCTTTCGTATCACTTACGACATGAAAGAAATCCCTGTACCAAATATCAAGTTTCTAGGTACAGTAGTTTCGGCTGAGCGTTGATATGTCTATAGTTAAGTCGGTTTTCCCTTTTAAATGTATAAGATATAGATGTTAAAATACTAAAGATAAATAATGGTAGTACGGAACCTCCCGTGTGCGAATTCAACACGCATTTCTTAAGGTTTTACGGTTGTTTAAAATATTTTGTGGCATTAAGTACTTCAAATGCCACATTTTGTTTAATTATAGCACATTTAACGTTGATACACATTATGTAATATTACAAAAGGTAAAATAAATTTTTAGGTAGATATTTCGTAACTATGATCGTCATCGTCTTATTGTATACCATTTCATTTACATAAAAGACGTCATCACAATAAATTTACTAAATTCATGCAAATTACGTACGTATATCCTTATCTTTACTTTTTGCTTTATCATTTTACTTATAAGCACTAAGAATCATCGAGGCGGTTAATATGTATATTTTAATTATTACACACCTACTCAAGCTTTCATCTCTTGCTGAATGTACAAAATTACTTAATAATTTTATAATATAAGGTATTGCATCGCGATTTGCGACCGATCAATGATGAGAAGTCAACCACAAGAAGAAGTTGGCCACAAACCCATGATTATGGGTTTTTTTTTGGGCGGATCTCAAATATTTTTTAATAATAATAGGAGCTTAGGTTAAGCACAAGCTATCTCCTAGACTAGAGAAACTCACATCGAAATTAGTCGAGCCGTTTCGAAGATTAGAGCAAACAGACATCCAGACAAAAAAATTAATTATTATTTCGTTAAAGACGCCGTTTTACATTAATATGCATTTATTAAAAAACACATTGCCAACAGAAATTTTAGTTTTTATTTTTTCGTGTAAATAAAACTGATTTGATAAGGCTAAACTCGGGATATCTGCTGTAAGTAATTGAA
Organism: Spicauda simplicius; assembly: GCA_949699795.1. Lineage (NCBI taxonomy): Eukaryota > Metazoa > Arthropoda > Insecta > Lepidoptera > Hesperiidae > Spicauda > Spicauda simplicius. The sequence continues at coordinate 12,349,761 of OX453063.1, forward strand.
AACTGAATTATTTACAGACTACTAATTTTAATATCTGGTACATTGTCATTTTCATTAAACTTGATTAGTATATGAAAAGTCATATAAAGGATCTAAATTGCGGGAATGAATTTGAAAAGAGTTGATAATTTTCAATTAATCGGCCAGATTTTTTCGAAAAAACTATAGATTAAACTCGATTTCGAAAAAAACACATTAGTTATTAAAGGAGTGGACTCTTTGAGTTCTGCGATGGTTGGTGCTGCGATGGTTGATGCTATTTCTAGCATGAAGCAGTTCTTACGTTTCAGTGCAAAAATGTGGTTGCAAGCTCACTTTCGTATAAGACGACCATCTTAATCCTCGGGTTCCTTCAAATGGAACCCTTGTCCTGTTTGAAGTTAGTTTCCATCAGATAAAGGGGACTGCGTGCTTCTTTGCTGCTTCAATATTATAAAAAAAGGAAATTCACTCGTGAAACTTCTAACACCCTTTGCGTCGGTGGTTAAAAATTTGTAGCCTTTTTCGGTCCCCATCGATAATATTAATGTTATTTTGTTTTTTATTTTATTTCTTTGTTAGTCTTTTAACGTTACATTTTATTTCTTTTTTATTGTTTTAGGTTTAGCGGATTTTTGTTTTTAATTTCTTTTTTTTTATCTCGAATATTGTTACTTTTAAACATAATAATTTCTAATTTAAATGTATGTGCTTATTCTGTTTTTGTGTCGATGGACCGAAATAAATGTTTTTCTTTCTTTCTTCTTTCTAAACAAAATCGACACGAACAAAATTGCTTGATCGTGAATAATTGCTAGAATACAAAATATTATGGTTTTAGTACCAATAGCGGATGAACACATCCGCAGTGTGAGTAAAGTATACTGATCGATTTGATATACATTTAGGTACAGTTGTTTTATTTGTATGTTCATGTTTATCGTTTGTTTGCAAGGTAGTAATAGTAGAAATGTGTGGTTCGACCGGGAAGGTACCACCGTCACACCTATTTCTAGCTTGAAGAAGTTTTTGCGTTTCATTGAAAGAACGCAGTTGCCGGCTCATTTCAAATGAGTTTAGTCCTCAGCAATAGCAACACATCTGTAGTTGCCTTCAAATACACCCTGTTTTCTATTTGAAGCTGCTTATAAATGTATGGGCGACCGTTAATGCCTACCGTCGGGCTTATCATCCTGCAGTCCAATGCTTGTTTGCTAGTTCAATTGTAGAAAATAAAACTCTAGATATCTTCACAAACTTCTTGCAGTTCCGAAGTAAAAAAAATCTCATTTTATTAATCACATTATGTAGCGGTATAGTTATTTTTAGCTTAACGGCTTACCGGATAAATAGCAGTATAATCATAAATAGCAGTATAGTTGTTTTAGTAACAATTTATGGGATAAAAAAAATTGATAGTCACAATCATTTTAAAGAGCTTAAAGGATTAGCTTATATTCCTGGAACGAAGATAGTACTATAGTTTTATTTTTGTTTTTAATAAGAATTTGCTAATCACAACGTGTGGGATAATCTGCTGCTTAAGTTTATTACGTGCTAATAATACTTATCATGAGGCTTGATGATTCCTTGCATTAATCTAACCTAATGAGCGTATTAGCTAGATGTTATCTTGAATGATTTTTTATAAGCAAATGGGTATACAACCCATTTTAAGGTAAGTAGCCCCTGACGGACTGAAGTCCTCTATCTGAAGTCGGCTACAGATATGATCATTGCCAATGCAGATTTTTGTCTAGCATATTTAGTCTAGAAAATTTCCACTGCCTAGATATCATGGTTCACGAGATATAGCCTCGTGACAGACAGACAGAAGGACAGCGGAGTCTAAGTAATATATTCCCGTTTTTATCTTTTAGGTATGAAACCCTGACAATCAGCTGTAAGCTAGAGAATGCTTATAGGATTAAGTCCACCTTTGTACATTTATTATAAGGTACATAAATAATAAATAAAATAATAATACATTGAATCACTTTTTCGTTGATTAGTTATCAGTTTTGGTTTTAAATTGTATGGCCTTAATTCTCGATAGTATACAGCAGTATCGATGGTTTATTAACGTTAACCACAATTACAATATTCATTAGTTTAAACAATGGAATTATGTGTTGTGTATCCGATAGTATATTTTACATTTTCCTAGTGAGTGCAGATAAAATTTGTAACCTTCACAAGTTTAAGTAGAACAGCGTAGTGGGTCAAGTTTCGATTATAGTGTGAAGAGATACTTGATCTTTATGACATAAGTATCGTCAAGTTATAGTTATCTTATGTTTTATGGTTGAAAACCTATTATTTGTTTTTTTATTTAGTGAAACTAAGTTGGAATTCTTCATAATAACATCTTTTAGCTTCATTCAATCTCTTATATCAGAAGATAGCAGCTTACCATCAACTTATAATATGTATAGCTACGTTAAAAATAGATTTAAGCTAGTTGCCCAGAGTAGCACCACAAAAAATCTTTATATCATTTTATAAAATGTTGGATATTCGTGAAACTCGTACAAATATGAAGTAGGATTGCGTTGCTAGTGCGTTTTTAGCTACGGGGCACTATACGTTTAAAAATATTATTGTTATTTTAATTTACCTCGTGAAATATGTTTTTGTTTATATTCTCAATAAATTATAGTAAATATTAATACCTTTTAATGATTATGGCCCAAAGTAAAACTCGCGTACATTTCAAGTATTTAAAAAATAACAGAAGTTTATTTAGATGTTTTATTTCATGTTTTAGTTTAAAAACTCCGTGTTATTATGTCTTTCACAATATTAAAATTCATACCTAGTTCATAATTAGTATAACTATGTAATCTATTAACTATACAAAGTAATTAGGTTAAAGTTACTCAATTAACGTTTAGTTTTATGTTCGTTTAAGTAGTTTACGTTCAAGGTTGACGCGCGGCAACGTGTTTATGCGTCAGTCAGTACATTCCCTTCATGACATCATCACTGCACCCCGATTTTGTGCTGCCATTGATAGTGTGATTAGACCACTTCAGTTTGCGTACTGTATTCACCTATTACAAAGTTTTATGATACAACTAACAATCAACGAGACGTCATTATGTCATAACTGCCCTATGGAATTATTCCAACTACGCCGAAGGTCACCTGTATTTCATTCTATTCGAAATATTACTAAAGTAGTAGCGCAGTGATAGCCTAATGGTTGAAACTTGCCCTCGCAATCGGGAGGTCCGAGGTTCAAACCCAGGCACGCACTTATGTGTGTATTAGAAATTAATTATCAATGCTTTTCGGTGAAGGAAAACATCGTGAAGAAACCTACACTCCGGAGAGTTCTTTAAAAAAAAGTTCTCGGAGGCGTGTGTGAAGTCCATCAATTCGCACTTTGCCAGCGCGGTGGACTATGGCTTAAAAATCTCTCATTCTGAGAGATTGCCCAGCCTGCCTTGATTGCCAGATTGCCTTGCCCAGTAGTGGGACAATAATAGGTTGACGACGATTACTAAAGTTCTCTGGAAAATAAGTTGCTAATATAAAAGTACATAGTACCCAGCTAACCATTATCGAAATAAAACACAATACCCTATACAATTTTTTACGACTGCCAACTAATCCCGTAATGGACTTCCTTTGCGACAATTTTTAATCCAGATTTATTGTAGCAATGTTTTCTTCGTATACAATAATAAATATGGAAACTCGTAAAAGTATTGATACTTATGTAGAAAAATATATTTTTATTGTACTTGTACGAAGATGTCCTAGAGTTAAATGCTTTAGAAAGGACTTTATTACTTTAGTACACATAGATTTATGACCGTTTGTTCGTTAAGTATTATTGAATATTCTTAATCTTTTCAGTATTTTTTCTATTAAATCACATTACCACAGTACTAGTCTACAGTATTCTAACTTCTTACAAACGCACGAAACGCAAGTTGTACCTACGCGCCTCGATTTCGGTATGCACTCGGTATGCAACAGCCAACGAATGTGCCGTAGTGACGAGCGGGCGGTGTGACGTTTTTAAGCAGTGGATCTTTTTATTTAAATAATAATGTAGCGAAGAACAGTTGTAAACTATATAGGCTGTTTTTAATTGCTTTAATTGTTTAATTGTGCGTAAATAATAAATACGCCCAGTGTTAATATTTTTTTATTTTGGTTGGTAAAATATTATTCAGTGTGAAATTTATAACTACTATTTGTGTACGATTTGTTATTAAGTCTCTCAAATATTAAAAGAGCGCGTTGTTTAAGACCTTAATCTACTGAATAAAATACATAATAAGTAATAAAGAAAGTCAAGTATGCGGATGAAATTAAAATACTTTAGACGGGTAGCCCTAACGTATACTCTCGTCCAGCGCGTCTGTAGGTATAAAATTCAAGGACAGGACAGAGTTAGATTACTGTATGATACTAATACTGTGACATTCCTATCGTATTCATATTTACGGTTTGCATAAATACAATTGTTATATACATATTTAGTGGATTTATACTTTATACGTATGACAAATACTATCGAATAATTTTAATAGACACACAGATTACCATATTAAATCGTTTATTAAAGCCATACTTCTAAATTAAAATCTTTAAAAGTAGGCAATAACTTATTGTCTATTTAAATAAAGCAGACTCGAGGAGGTAGGTTTATTGCTAGTCGTGACACTTTGGAAGCTGTAAAAATAATTTGTACGTCACGACTGCTAAAGTCGTAACATTGTATAGTTTTAACTGTATTGCAGTTATTTCCATTGGCAAATATGATAGCGCTTATGGCGATGGTTATTGGCCTCTTTGATTCTCAATTGATCAGCATTGAGGCAACAATCATGAGTTCCCTGACAAGGTTGGACTTTGGCGTCTTGTCTAAAGTTTGAAAATGTTAATAACCTATTATTTTCCATGACGACACATTATAAAATTTGCTATAATTTGTACGTGTATATAGAATGACATGTTGGTCTTTTTTTTGACCGACTAGTACTTAAAACATATTATACTTTAATTTTTTTTTTCATGGCCACAGGTCTGCTCATTTGCATTTGATCAGTGCGATGGATTGTCGAAACCCCTCTCATCCTGAAAGGCACCCAGTGTCCATCAGAGGGTCCGTAACGGGTTGATGACAAAAGATATGCCCTGCTGTTAGCCAAATTGGCCCCGTCAACGTTGTGCCCTGGCAGCCGCTTCTTGCTTTATCTAAGATTTTTGTGCGATTCTTAGAATATATTCTACCTAATTCCACGTGCCGAGCTAACAACATGGCGTGCATAATAAAACACGAGCTAAAGCAGTGCATGCAAAACATTATGGCTCAAGATTGTATTCCATATCGAATGACGGTATGTACTCGCTACACGTGCAAAACTAAAGGTAACCCAATACCCTTTTCGATATTCGAAACAGTGTGATTACGGTATTAAGGAGAATCAATATGCATAGACAAGATTATATTATCTGATGTATGTTCCAGGATGTAGAATATTTCCAAATAAATGTTAGACGCTGACTCCTGTCAACCCATTATTGTCCCACTGCTGGACACTGGTCTTCTCTCAGATTGAGCGAGTTTATGCCATAATGTACCACGCTGGCCAAGTGCGAATTGATAAGACGCTGTCTAATAAAAGCAAAAGTTAACTAGGTAATAGATACAGGTAAATAATTAATAATTAATCATGAATATTAAGATTTTGGTCTGGTTTGGTGTAGGTCTTTTAACTGTTATAAGCGTTTATAAAGTAGAAGGCAACTAATGGACAAAATGCTGGAAATGGGCACTAAGCGGTTTCTTGTATATCAACCCCACATACGCATGTCACCCTCATGCATGCCAGGCACGATTACTATTAACAAAACTCCATTGAGAGTTTTATCCACCAGTGGACCTCAAAAGGCTGACAAATAGAATACGAAACTTCAGAAACTCATTTTTTTTATTTTCTTACGGATTGCTTGTTTATTATTATTTACAAAGTGTCGAGGGTTTTGTGTATTTGAATGGACAAGTCAGGCACGTAAAAATTTAATCGCGTACAAATATATTACATTTTTAATTTCTACCGGAGACTATATCTACAGGTGGTAGAACTAGTGTAGTTCGACAGGGGAAGTATCATCGCCACACCTATTTCTAGCATGAAGCATTTCTTGCGTTTCGATGAAAGGGTGTGGTTGCCGACACACTTTTATATGAGGCGACCACCATAGTCTTCGGGAATAGTAACGCATCTGTAATTGACTTCAAATAGAACCCATGGCCTGTTTGTAGTTTTTTATAAATGTCCATGGGCGGCAGTGACCACTTACCATCAGGTGGACTGCATGCTCGTTTGCTACTTCAATCAGATAAAAAAGACCATGTATCGATCACTCAAGATTTGAGTGCTCTCATTCTTTGTCGTAAAATATAACAAAAGAAAATGTACTAATGATTAGTAATCAATTATAAATGGCGGAACCAAGACAATGCTGCAGTCAGCCTTGCAGCACTTTGCGGTTATAGAGTTTTCACAAATTAATGATTACTGTAACTGAATAGCCACGAGCTCGTTTTCATATCATTATAAACGTAATAAATACAATAATTATAAATTTGTTGCGTTTGTATTGCATATAGCATTTTAATGAATTTTGTGCTGTTGGATACATACAAATATACCATATCTAGTATTTAACATTCCGTGTCGAAAAGATATCACAATGTGCAAAGAGGTTATTTTGACCTTTTACATGGGTCAAAAAAACTTGTAGGTATTATTAATAATAAATAATGACGATAAGAATTTTTAAAAACGTAGTTTCGTGTGTCAAATCATTGTTTTCAAAATTTTGTTTTCAACCTGAGTTGACAAAGTTGGGCGATCATTTGTAATTAGAAGTTTCAAAGCACTATCGCATTTGTAATTAGAAGTTTCACTCAAAATACCACGCTATTTTGAAATCCCACTTTGGCAAATTAGTAAAGCTCGTTACTAAGGACATGACACTTTACGCGATAGTTCTTGCTGTTAACAGCCAGTACTTAAATTATGTAATGTAAGTTACATTGTATAAGAAAACATACATTTTACAGAGCAAAGCGTAGCATTCAACGAAATGGCGTAAACAAAAGGGAAAGGGACAAGGTTAAGAGCACTTATAAATGTATCGGTACTAAAATTCTATAGTTCTATTCACCTATATATGATTGCCATATAGCAATATTAGTAACAGTAAAGTAAACAATATGTTACATTAATGCTCCTATTTAAATAATATTGACTTTACGAATCTATCGTGCATAAAATTGATTCATACTATACATACTATACATATACTCTTTTCAACTTATTGAAATCGTAAGGAAGTGTGCATTTAGTAAAATAACAGTGAGAATAGCAAATAACTCCAAAAAGCTTTATTTATCCGACTGCGTCAGAACAAGGGACTTAAGTAGTTGTCATAGTGACGTAGGCTGAATATTTTTTTAAACATGGCGTCTGTGATAACATAAAAAGGGTGGTAAGGATTTTTTTTTATTATCACAACAATATGGGTATCAAATTAAAGCTAATAAATAAACCACTCCAAAATTTATATTTTATATTACTGTTATGTCATTTACTAGTTTGACGGAAAATCCAAGAAAGGGTTATATTAAATAAATTATTAGAAAAATAAAAAAGATAACGACTTAAAACAGTTAACTGAAGCTGAAGGGGCTATCAATAGATTTGAAGGAGTCGTTTTTTTTTAATAAATTAACAATTTTAGCTACTTGTTTATATGTCACTAACGAGTAGCTTGTGTAGCAACGATTGTTAGCGTAAAAGCTACTGAACCATCCGAGTAACCCTTCTCTCACAAAGCTACATTTTTTAAGTACACTATCTATTAATCATCATCCCTTAAGTTTTGAAAATTTAAATACTCGTCTGGTGGACACTTGCAATGTTCCCTTAAAATTTAATCTTAATGGAAGCAGATTATGAATTATAATTCAATTGGTAACTTTGTTGTCGTCTTGTACATACTTCCAACCATCAAAATAGTTTGGCGACTACAACATACTCTTATTATAATTGTACCCTTGGGGGAGAAGGTTACAAAAAAAATACATTTTCAAAAAAAAGTAAGGGATGATGACGCAACCGGGGCTGGCTTGCCAGAATGGTACTTTCATAAATAATCAATAACAGTTATGGAAGCAGCACAATATATTCATCCTCTCTCTGTAACAATGGAGCTCATGCAAGTCTGTAGCACAGGCACTCGCACTTTTGTCAAGCGTCCTGAGTATTGATATACGTCTGGCGGACACTTGCATCTATTAGAATAGGCTGGCTGTTAAAATATACTTTTTAAATGATTGGATGAATGTGCCCTTAAAATTTAAGCTTTGTGAGTAGATAATAAAAATATTTTCATATATTACTAAATTTTTAGGGGATAAAGGGATAAGGCCTGCCAAAATGGTACTTTCTTATTAAATAGAAGTAAATCAATATTTGAAAAAAACTAGCTTTGTGGGAGACGGTTACTCGAATGGCTCAGTCTCTTCTACTAAGTTATGTAGAGCGTGCAAGGAAACTACTTCTATTAACATGAAGCAGATTTCGAATAATGTGCTGTTGCTAAATAATCTCTTAATATATATAAATTACGTGTCACTTTATTTGTCCGCAATGGACTCTTAAACCTCTGAACCGATTATAATCAAATTTACACAACGTGTGCATTTTGATCCAACTTGAAAGATAGGATAGTTTATATCTTAATTTATAGGTTTAATTGCAAATATTTTTTTTAGCTTCAGCTGTTAGCTTTATATAATTAACTTTTTACAAATACGAAATAATACAATTTAAAATTTGTTTATGTAACTTTTCTTTAACCACAGCAACGCGTGGACGGGTCTGCTAGTATACTATAATATATCTAATATAAATGTAATGAGAATGACACACTTCGCCTTAGTCAACTTCCAATACGACGGATGTACATTATCATTAGTATTATGTTGGCTCCGGCACTCTACCATGACCTCTATATTACACTTACAGAAGTCTTTGCCTCTGGCTTTTTGTAAAATGTCTAATCTACGTACATAATAAAAATGTATGTCCCACGTGTCTATACATTACATATATTTGCAAAAAAAGGAAGTTTAGAGTTTTAGAAATACTAATAGAGATTTATACATTTTTAATTTTTTTGTCTGTTTAAAATTTTATCAAACCTAACTGCATTCAATTGAAAGAATTGTAAATATGTTTATGGTCTGCACCTTGCAGTGTGTATTTCATTAAAATCCATTAAATTAAAATTAAGCTATTCTTTAATTATTCTTAATATGACCGCGGGGCTAACCAGTAGGTATAATATAAGTATGTAGGTATGTATATTTTCATAACACCATCCAAAATGAAGCAAAACTGAAATAAATGACTACTTATGTATTATCATCATTATCTAATCAACTTTTTGTTTAAAAAATCTGATTATAAAAGTCCTTCGTAAGGTCAATTACAGTCGCGATAGAACTTAACTAAAATAATACAAACAAATTTATAGAATTTGCACTTCGATAATATAACATGTCCATAGAATTTTTAAAACTTTAGGTACTTTAAAAGAGGATTCCGTTTTTATGTCCGCTTTTTACAAAACGAGTTACTATGAGTTTGCAATAATACTTGTACAAAAACTTGTTAACAGGAAAGTCAAGAGCAATATTGCTGCCCTCGACGAAAGTATCCTGATTATGTTGCGAAAAGCAAACTGCTATTCAAATCAGCAGCCTCGCGAGTTTATTGGGTATAATAGAATAGAATAGCCAAATCAAAAAATCGGATGAATTTAGGTTTTTCTTATCCGATTAAAATAGCAAACGTGGTTGCACTCCACCTGATGGTAAGTTCACTGCCGCTCATGGACATCTGGAAGCATCATTTAGAACAGGGATTCTGTTTGAAGTCAATCACAGATGCGTTGCTTCTCAACGCCGCTCATTTTTATTTTATTTTTTATTTATGGACGTCAGTCGGAAAATTGAGGTGCCTATAGTTGATTCCCAGAACAGCAAATAGGTTTAGTGATTGGTACATGAGTAAAGGGATTAGTAATTATTGTTTATATCTTACATTATCATCTTGACCAAATCAAGATAACATGACAACATGAAGATTATACCGTACATTACTATAAGTAATTAATAAAATTTATTGAATTTCTTTAAACACTATTCTAATCACTGACAAACGTTCAAATCATGGAGGTTTTAGATCACCAGAGTGGTTTCTCAGCGGGGCTATGCCTTTTGCTGTCTGAGATTTACGTATCAGCAAATTTAGGGATGATAAAGTGGATCTTCTGAAAACATCTTTTGCTGGGTCTATGTCATGTTCAACGAATTTGCTTATCGAGTAATTAATTATTGGTTAGCCAGAGTAAATAAAAAATCTGTAGAAAATTACCCGACACTAACTTGATACTTAATGGTCTAATTTTAAAAGTTTTGGACATTAAATAAGATTGTTTTACATGAGTAATGAGGCAATAAAAATTCATTAATGTGTATCAGGTGAATCATATATTATATCGAGCACTGTGAAATCGCAATGTTTGCCAGTAAATGCTAACCGTAATATATGTATAAATATAAAACGGGAATCTATTTATATTTGCAAACGACAGGCGATCTATCACTGTTCTTATCTGGACACGAAAACGCGATCGGTCACGTCTATTGATCGGTCGGTAAACATTTATAATCGAGAGGACGAGGACTAAGAAGGTCCTCATTACTACTTGGCCTCGGTATGCCACAGGAAAATTGTGCTTATTCATGTCAAGCCCAAGTTTACGTAATTTTAAATTTACTACTTTTGCACGAATGTATAATTTCCAAAAAATACAAATCCGGTTTACGAATTAAAGCCCGGTCCATTGCGCCCAAACAATAAGATTTTAAAAGGATAATTGTATTGAAATGTCAGTCAGTCAGCTAAGTCACGTGCTAATATTCAGACAAGTACCGATTACTTAAGCTTGCTACGGCCGAGCTCAATTTTATATTACTGTATAACTTGTCATAAAATGTGTGTATAGTACATTTAATTGCGGGTAATTTATATAACCTTGTATCGTAGTTATTTACGTCTAAGTATGTCTGCTGATATGCAGAAATAATAGAGACACGATTATTTATTACTTCTCGTATTTATGCTGAATTCATCAGTGACGGTTTAAGTAGGTATATCATGAGAGATCGTAACAAACCGAATTTCTAGGTAATATTTTTTTCTAGAATTCTTGCAATTATTTTATAGTGGTAGGTACGTTAAGCTAAAGTAAGATAAGTACCATGTTATTAAAAGGAAACGATGTGGCATTAATATGACTAATTGGCCATTATTATGAAGTTGACGTGGTAGACATGCAATTGAGGAATACCGTTATTTAGCGTTTACTCTTACAAACAATTGTACAAGTTGAACTGAACTGATACGTTACTAAAAGTAGGAATAACAATTTTGGCGATAAGCAAGTTTATGTAATTTGTATATAATAAATAAAGAATAAAATTATGTTTGTAAGAATTTGTGCTTGTGGTTCCTGGTAAAGATTGTGCTCTACAGCGTAGGTATGTTATAGTCTCCGTATAAGTATAATAATATCCTTAACCTTTTGGTAAGGTGTCATATCTTTTGTTTTATATATTTCATTGCACAAGTGTTGTTATTACTAAATGTAGTAAACAAAATTACGTATTGTTCCATATTACTGTTGTTCTTAGTGATTTATTATCTAATGTGTTAATATCATTATTATTTTTATTTGCAAGATAAATTAATAATTTAACTAAGAGACAAGTACAACAACAAGATTTCCTATCTAATCTTTCAAGCTTACTTTTACGATTTACGTTATGCCTAAAAACTAATGCTGTGTATATATTAACTGTTTTATTATTATTTAATTAAAAGTTGCTATACAATTAAAGAAGCAACAAAGAAACATACTTAAAGTTGACGATACTTACGCCATCTGCGTTCGTCATATGAAATCTTTTAGTAAGGTGTTATTCTAAGCATCGTCACTCGTGCGCATAACAATTTCTTCAAGTAGTTCATGCAATGTTTGGTAGATGGCGCTAACGACTTAATTGTTTACTATATTCTGACATCATTATTTAGCTTCGTCGTTAACTATGCGTATAAAGAAATAATAAAAATGATACATAAATTATATAAAATAATAAGGATATAACCCTGATTGATATTTATTATGAGTTACGAGGCAGAAAATAGTTGCATCTTGCTATTATTACCTAATAACTACAAAGTAAGAAATAATGCCTAGTAAGTATATGATAATTACCAAATATTTTCCAAAATAAAAAATACGTTTCTTTTGTTTTTGCAAGATACTGTCACGTGTTCTTGTTATTTCTTGTGTAGGTAGTTATTATATTTTATACAGCACAGAAACTAACACACAGTAATATCTGTTGTAAGGAGTAAATAACTAAATGTCAATATGAAGCGTAGGACTCCACAAACAAACAGATAACTTTGATAAGCACTCCTGTACAATTTTACACTGTAACTTCAATCGTTCTTATCAATTAAAGACGTATGGAGACGCCGCACGCGTTCATCCGCTCTGGTGTTCATACAAAAGTCAATTAAATTAAGGATATACCCTCGGTATGCCATTGTTATGACTTAAACATTGGTTTAGTTAGTGTTATTGTTACGTATAAATGATCTAAATGTGTGTAACAATGTGGACTATCGTGTGAACTGAAATGTCTTGGATGGACGGCGAGCGTCCGTCTACGTCATCGCCGACTGAGAGGCGTCCACTCGTCCTCGCGTTGCGGGTGCCGAGGAGCTACGGCAGCGTATTCCCGTACTACAAGTTCGTGAGAGATACGCTCAGAGAACCAGTTCGTGATGAGGTATGACTTACCCGCCCACGATTGCCTGGAATTATCTTTATGAGTTACCTAACGGATGCTCCAGTAAAACTAAGTTATCCCGTTTAACAGTTTAAGAAAATAAACTGCTTTTAAAATGATTTAAATTTACAAATCTTATAATTAAATGCTGCAAGCTAAGGGTAATTAAGGATTGGATAATAATAATATTATGATTAAGTACATTAATATAATGATAACATTGCAGCTTAATAGGTAGGTTCATTTGTATCGAGTACTGTGGTGATTTATTATGAAATACGATATTATATAAATATATTTGATTATATTATATAACTTTAAAAAAAGTAATCAATTTTAATTTTCAAACGTAATCTTTGTTATGTTGGTATTTTTCAAGCTTTCAGTATCATCTACCATCGTTGGTAGTTGCCTGTGATGGTTGAATTCCAACTAGGCACTGGCCTAGTTGGAATTCAACCATATTTAGACCCAAATAAATAGAACTCAACACTAAACTAGATAGATATTGTATGGAACTTCATTTCATTTTTGATAACGTACAGAATCCAAAAACGGTTTTTGTTATATTTTACAAAGCATACATTTCGAAACAAAATCATTTGACCGAAAATGAGGTTTGATTGACTAAGCAGGATTTAAAAGCAATAACGCGTTTTATGACAGACATCTGATATTGTGCACATTATGATAGTGTTTTACATTGTCGGTTATGCAAACATATAATGTTTTATTTAGTGTCTATGTTGCTAACACGTATTATACTCGCAATGAATAAATAATGATTTTTGTAATTATTTTATTATATGAATGTTATACTTCCGCACTCCTCTACATTCAGTTTAATTATGCTAAATCTCATACTGCTCCGCGCCCGCGGTATTTGTTTACATATTTTGAAAATTAATTTCGGGTGTTACAACTAAAATTTGGAATCGAGTGTTTTATTTGATAATTTAATGCATTTTAGGGAGTTCGCATTAAAATATTAACATAAATGTTGTAATATATTTATTATTGTAATTCATATTGTTATGATAATAAAAAATCCCTTCCCCCTCTTTTTCTCTAATTACAGACGCCTTATATCTATACTAATAATGAAGAGTTTGTTTGTTTGTTTGTTTGTTTTTTTGTTTGTTTGTTTGTTTGAACGCGCTAATCTCAGGAACTACTGGTTCGAATTTAAAAATTCTTTTTGTATTGAATAGACCATTTATCGAGAAAGGCTTTAGGCTATATAACATCACGCTGTAACTATTAGGAGCGAAGAAATATTGGAAAATGTGAAAAAAACGGGGAAAATTTTTCATCCTTGAGAGCTTCCGTTGCGTGCGCTGCGAAAACGGTACAAGATACCAAAAATATATGTATGAAAGAATTATTTGTCTTGAAATGATCTAAAAAAATGTCCGCGACAGTATATGTCTATCTTTTGAGATTAACTCACTAGAATCGTTTTCATGGTAATCAAATTCGGTCGAAATTATTTAAGAATTGTATCAACGTAATAATATTAATCTTTGTCCAAATAAATGTGTTGTTGATTAAGAGTATTTAATTGTGAACAAAATTGTCTTTGACGTCACTTAATTTCAATGAACATCTTAGAAGATATGACAATTTTAAAAACACCGATATAAAATTCAGCCGCGCCGCATGATTGCATGCGTTGCTTGCGAGGGACGCGGAGAGAGGGGTGAAAATAAAACTAAAAATATAATTTACGCAGAAGTACTCTAAAATAATTATGTTCTTTTCAAAACTAAATTGTCTAAAATAATAATAGAAAATGAAACGGACAAAGTCGTGGGTAACAGCTATAATTTATAAAGCTGAGGAGGTTGTTTGCAAAAATAAATTATGCCCAAAATAACTAGTCCACGCGGACGAAGTCGCGGGCACAGCTAGTTATCATATATAGGTATAGCTTAAATGTCACTTTTCATACTATGATTTCAATGATATGTCATATCATGTCATTTCAAGACCCGTGGAGTCGTTAAGGCTGTAGCGTCCAAGAAATATACATTTCTCATCAACCCATTATTGACCCACTGCTGGGCACGCGTCTTCTCTCAGAATGAGACAGTTTAGGCCATAGTCTACAATAGAGAACAATAGAAATATACATACATATGTTAATTACATACGTTCGAAAAACATTACCGTCCTTCTGACGCATTCAGGGAAAAAAAGATCAAAGTTTTCGTTTTACGTATAAATAAAAATATAGTTTAAAATCGACAAACACGTGTAACATGTACGCAATAGGATAAGATAGTGATAAATGATGCCCCTAGTACTATCTATTCAGAATTGCATAATCAATTTCTCCAAGTTCATAATTGTTATCATGTATTGCCTTATAAACCAATATTGTAACCGACTTCTTAAAAGCGTTTATTCCACTTGCAATATTAGTAAGTGGGTAAGTATGTTTAGGTCAAATCTTTCAAGCTGAATTTGACCAACTTCCCAGTGTCCGATCGAGGCGGAATTTGGAAGATCTTTACTTCTGATGACAATTCTACTATAACTACTATATAAAATTCTCGTGTCACAATGTTAGTCTCCATACTCCTCCGAAACGGCTTGACCGATTTTTACCAAATTTTATATGCTTATTCAGTAGGTCTGAGAATCGGTCAACATCTATTTTTCATACCCCTTAAGGGTTGTCCACCCTTAACATTTTTTTAAATTTTTTATATGGCAAAACAACGTTTGTCGGGACAGCTAGTAATCAATATTATTGTGAATCAAAAATGCCTAAAAAAGGGTAAAAAATTTATTTAAATAAAAACACTAAAATAAAGAAAATAACCGTAATAACATGTTTTTTTCAACCCATGAAATATGATTAACAAATCAAGGGGCTCAACTAGTAGAAGGCAATACACCATAAGATAAAATTCAACTCCAAGGTGGCCGTCATTTAAAATGGTCATTTAAATGGTCCTTTCTACATGGGTATCAAATTAAAGGATATTATGTCTAGGGACAACGAACAATATTAAATTAAAATTTGTAGTAGACAAACCCATAGTTATGTTACGTTGTACAATGTTAAAAAATATAAAAGCTCATTACGGGAATAAATCTAGAATCACGGAAGCACCTGCGCTTGCTACTTATATATCTGAAAGCATAGTGAAAACTTAAGTAACCAATCTCAAAATTTCGGACGATTGAATATTGAATTGAATTGAATGAATGCGTGGTGTCTTTTACTATCTATTTATCTATACGTATGTGTCAGACTTAAAAGTGACGATTTTGTTTTAGGAAAGGAAAAACACATTACGTGTCTTTAATAATATAATCATGCGCTTTAGGAAACTCCCCAAAACGCAATAAACAATTTTGTTATTTCCACAAAATGCAAATTTCGTATTAAATCCCTTTTATTATCACCGTGCGATATCTTACACTGAATATTCGTACAATTGTTTCTAATTTTTACTATAGGTACGTATGTATTTGAACTGGTTTATCCCTGTAACATGTTTATTTTGGAAATCTTCCAAAAACCCGTCTTGTTTGCATTGCCGACCTAAGCCTTTTTCGAGTAGGTATATATTTTATTCAGAAAAATACTTGCTGTTAGGAAATATTGTGTCTGATAGTACATTTGTAGAATAATAGCTAGTTTTTTTAATGCAGTTCTTCCTTGTGACTTATTTTTATAAAATTGACCTACTTATAACTTACGTTAGACTTAATTTATAAGAGCACTGGACACACTTTTATCCGTCCATGTATATTTAACGACATAACAGAACTTAAAAATTCCATTCGACGGTTTGTGACATTTGTGTTCCGTATTTAACAGAATATATTCGTTACATTGAAATACATATATGAACGCATTCGCTTTCAGACGGTAGTAAATAATAGGTGGTGGTTGTTATAAGTTTTTTTTATCAATCATTTCTTTCTATCTCTTGCCCTATTTATAATCAATATTATTTTTTCTGATTAGAAATCGTAGATTCTAACGATGGAACCACAAGGTGGCCATAGGACCAGAATGATTAAATTTTAGTGCCAAAAAATAAAGTAGGTAAACGTATGATATTAAATAAGCTTTTATTTAAAAAGGAATAAAAATAAAACAGTTATTTAGTAACATTTGTTATACCTACATTTTAAGTTAAATTTATATCATTGTATAGTTGTGCTTTCATACTTAACGCTTTATTCAAATGAAATGACGCTTCGAGTTTCTTCTATTATATCTCTATCTTCATCACCAGCATGAATCGATCAATGGACTTAAGTTCAGTAGTGGACTGATGCGGAAGTCCTCTTGCAAGGCGCGCCATTTAGCCTACCTACGTTAGTAGGTAATAAGTTCTGTGATTTATAACATTTTTAGTACATTTTTTGGCAATATACACGTTGTATTATGTTATTTGGAAATTTGTACGTCGTTAAAATGCTTATAATTTTAATAAGTTAAGAGGGATTATTCGTGTAACACTTTGAAATCAACAGGAAAATAAACTTAAATCTATACTAAGTTCTAAGAATCGACCTACTTAATAATTATGTACGTGTTGTTGTATCGATAATGTTTGTTGTTTTCTAACATCCATAGATCATAATCACAGTTTTTGTAATGAGGCATGTTTTTTCTTATATATAAAATTCTCGTGTCACAATGTTAGTCTCCATACTCCTCCGAAACGGCTTGACCGATTCCTCTGAAATTTGGTAAGCATATTGGGTAGGTCTGAGAATCGGCTAACATCTATTTTTCATACCCCTTAAGGGTTGTCGACCCTTAACATTTTTTTTTATTTTTTATATGGCAAAACAACGTTTGTCGGGACAGCTAGTATTACTATAATATTTTGTTCTAAATATCTCTGAAGGATTCAGGATTACCTTACGGGTTGCCTAACCAGACGAAGGCTAGGAAGGAAGAAGGCTAGGCTTTAAAACAATTTGGTGACGAAAAGTCTTACGACGCATCTTTTATACTACCTCTTATGGATTTTGCGGGGGTGGCTTTTCTCCTATGTCTGATATTACCATCAACCTATCAATCCTAAATATACTGCAGATAACATGACTGTTTAATTCTACGTATTGCAATGTTCGAAAGAGCGTTTTGACGGTTTTATATTTAAAAATATATCTCAATATTTTCTAAGGACACTCGCCCAGAACAAACTGCGGTACCTATAGTAGTGATTATTTACAACGAGTCCATTTAGCTGTATTATAAATGATTGGGACACTTTGGCTATAAGCATTGGCATCCTTATTAATGTTGGCTTCGAATCAAAATATATCTAAAGGTGGGCATTCACGTTAGGACGGTCGCATGAACTGTCGCACGAATTACGGTCGTATGACAAGTTCGATCGTGAATGGCTTGGTCCTAAGACGGACTGTACGACCAGGGTCATGTCGCAGGTCCGTTGAAGTATTTAACTTGAACTGTCGTTGTGACAGTCCGTGAGACCGTTGTAACGTGAATGCCCACCTTAATATATAAAAAAAAATTCAAGGCGACAAAAACTAAAGACATAATAAGATAAACAGACTTATAGTAGACAAGAATGAATAACAATAATAGTACGTATGGTATATATTGTTGACTGCTGTCGTGTCACCTGACGAAAGCTTCAATTAACAGCGTTGACAGCGATCCAATTTATGGAGCGCAGAATGTCGTTCTAAAGTTCCAAACGGAAATAAATAACCCCTTTCAATTGCTTCCTCCTTTGAGACACATTGATCTGATTTATCGAGTGTACTCAAGGAACATTTTCAAAGGAATACTTAAGAGTAAAATTATTTAAATGCTCTTATTTACGCAGGTATCTTATATTTATTCGCCCATTAACCATGTCTTTGAGATAAGCGGAATACCTAACAGGAAAATTAATAAGTTCCAAATTTTTATTTAATATTACATATATTATAGTAAGATATTGATGATTATGATAAATATTTAGTTGATTCTGATCTACGACAATTTCGCGAGGACATTAGAAGTTGTAAATTGTCAAATGAAAAAGATTTAGCAATTAATATTATGGAGTGAGTGTACGTGCTAACATAGGTACTTCCGACGTAAGATATAACGAAATGGAAATCATATGCTTATGGACCTTTTTTCAGTTTTTTTACGAAGTCAAAAGTGGTTTCAAAAGGGTTCTGTAGTTTTGTGTTTCTTAAGCGTGTGCTCAACTCTCAATAACTGAGGGAGTGAGTGGAAACTACACTTTAATATTAATTTCAGCATATTTTTTATCTATTTATTTAGTATGTATAACAAAATATGTTTTTCGGGGTTTCTTTCATAAAAAAAACTCCGTCTATTTCCTATATCTGTTTTTTAATCGGGCTTTATAACAACAACAAAGACGTATATGGTTGACCATGCAGCTGGTCAACTATAGCTTTTTTTTCTTTGTTCTCGAAGGCGAAACCTTCAAAAGGTACCCGACGCCGTGGCAGTGACGCAGGGTTATGTGGGATTTTTATCCCACTTCCGGTGACCGTCTTCGGCGCTACAAAGAGGGCTCCGGAATCTCCAAAGGAACGCAACCGGAATCCTCTGAGTGAGTGGCCCCATTGGGCTCCTCCCAGATAGGCGGCTGGGCCCACCGCTCCGTCTAGTCTTTACGACGGTATGCGACCACACGTACAGCCGTCCTTCCCGGGGTCGCCTGACCGAACAGTTCGAGCTCCCACTCTAGCCGCCCGCAACCCCGGAAGCCCCTTTTAGTCGCCTCTTACGACAGGCAGGGGATGCCGTATTCCTATTCTAATCCCGGAACTACAGGGACGAAAACATCTACTGTTTTTTTTTTTAATTTCCAAACGTAATGAGGTGAGCACTTTTAGATTTAAAAACTTTTTAGTTGTATTATTAATTAATAAATGTTTTAATTGTGGTTGTATTAATAATTTTAGTTTGTCAACGTTGGATGACATAAGTTATAACGTTGCTACTACTAATCTTCTGCTTATGGGCAGGATACTTTTTATGTAATAAAACTCCTTAAGCTCACAGGGTTATAAATAGAAAAGGAATCTGGTTACTCAGTGGAAGCAAGGTTTAAGTGCAAACTACATTATCTCCCCATACTTTATGGTGCGTGTGTAAATGATGGTGTAATGAGAGTATTTCTCGCGTTATCAGGTAAATCTTTGTGTTGAACAAGTAGTATTATCTTAATTAAACATTATCGCCTATAAGACAAGGATATCGCTTATGGCGATTCCATTTAAGCTTTGTCTTAATCCTTTATCGTCCAGAGTATGAGAAGGTTTAAGAAAATATTGTGATATTTTATTTGTATTAATTTTTAAGATTAATTCGAACTCTCACGCTGGATCCTCAAAATGCTCCGAGCAGCTTCTTTTATAAGGACATATGGACAGGTATGAGGAATATTTTAAAAACTATAAGGTTAGAATAAAATTGTTAGATGTGCCTGGGCAATTCTATCTAATACTACTAAAGACTTAGTCGGACAGGGAATTTATTATTTTTAGTCCGGTTAAACTAATTGTGAATTGAAATTAAATAATGGTTCAAGTGTTAAAATGGTATGTTCCATTTGTCTGGAACTCAACTGTCTCAGCAGGGTATTGTTGGTTGGAATCCTGTAACCCCGTTATTCTTTTTGCCCTCCTTGCATCGCGTATCCTCACGTCGATGTCTTTTATTTTTGTCTCTCATAACTTTGTAATTGCTTTATACATGGAATATATTCTCAGTAGGTATTGCATTAAATCAACAAACAAATCTTTATTTATTGTTTCTGGATGTAAGATTTATTCATTATCCATATTATATTACTTCTGCGCGTATCCGGGAACTTATTACTGTTATTGCATATAAGGAAAGATCAAATAAAAAAATGTTTATTATAATTTTTTGCTGAAACCGGTAACTAACATTTTTATCACTTTTAAGTATGAAATCATCAAATTAAAATCTTTGCTAAATAGATTCTTTTGGATCAATTATTACGTATTCAGTGGTAATCAGTGCGGTAAAAAAAACACGTCGTTATGAGTCACGTTCGCGTACGATTAAATTAAAACCAGAAGGCGAAGAATAAAATAAGAAACGCATAATGGGAAATGATCAGCGGCGGGGAGGGCACTGGCAGCGCACGGTCCGACCTCATCGCGGACTCGTCGGCAAAGCGTGGCCGGACACCGTGCGACATGCTGCCTCCAGAGCGAGTCGCACACCGCACCGCCTCCGCGATCCTCAAACGCATATCGTTACGCACTTACAGCACCTACTCTCTTGTACGTATCCGTCACCGTTCATTCATCGCGACCGCCCTCCGCCCGCCCTGCTCCACCACGCTCTCTAAATAGTAACCGCCCATCGCGATCACGCGAGACGACTCGCGTTCCCCGCGGCGCGGCCCAGTCACAACTCTAGCAAATCTGTCACGGGACGGTTCGCGGTGCGTTCGTATTTATTATGCGGGAAGGGAACGCATCATGTCCCTACCGCCGAGTCCCAGCAGAACGAGGAGCGGCGATAATGAATACGTACATATCCGCTGCCTCATTGCGAATATCCATAGACCAAAAAATGTGTGTAGGCCGCCGGGCACACTGGAGTCGCCGCTGGAGGTTGTTCGGGAATCGCCGCCGTCGTCGGATACGGAGCGCAGCTGCTCCGGGTCCGAGAGATCGGATAAGTCCGACTGCTCCGCGGAAGAGAACCCGCCGCGGCGTGCGAAGAGTAACAGTTTTGCGGGTGACATGCTGGCGCCGCCTGCGCTGCAGCACAAGCGGCGACGGCGCTCGTTTCTGCACCTGAACATCGGTAGTAACGAGCACTCAGGCCCGTTCACAGCGGGCCCGCAATTCAACGTGCCCCGGTTCACAGTCACGGCGCCTCCCGGGGAACAACGCCGCCACAGCCATGGCTTCGTATTCCATGGCTTTGCGCTACGTCGTCACTCTAACACGGTCTGCACAGAAACTGCTATTTGTGTGAAAGTGTATTCGCGAGCAATAACCTACCACACAGACACTGGTATTTTTGAATTAAACACCTTATTCGTACTAACTTATCTGTGTAACCGCCCTGAGTTTGAAATGTCAAGCATGTGAATGACTAGGATAATAATCCATTGAGGTAAATAAAGTTCTTACGCATGGAATTTATTTGTCCTAAACCACTGAGAAAACCAGCCGCTAACCTGTAAGCTATTTATCCTTTGAAATTATACGCGTTCAACTTAACGGTTAATTCTTTTTTGCAAACAAAAGTATATCGACAAATTTATTTGCTATGTCCGACGCTGCAATGAAATTTATTACGAGACTCAAGATGGTTTATCGTCCTTAGCGCCAAACATTTTGTTGTGTAGTTTATTAGTTACCTTGTGATATCTTTCGTTATCATTATATCTATAAATAATGTTCATTATAGACACAGAACTGTGCCGAGCAAACGTTTACTCGTTGTGTGTCCTGCGCTACAGTTTGTCATACGAGTACTTAGTGTACCATTGCAGTTACAGCTTCAGTACATAATGTTACGCTGGCATTTGCATCCGAGTGAGGTGTTGACCATTAATATATGCACCTATCTGTATTATATTCTAATTAACTAAGTTAACAACGCATGACGTAAAAAGTGTTTTTTTATATTAAGTAATAGTGCCCAACAGTTCTACAATATACTGTCTAGCATAACCGCTAAAGATTTTATAATTTTCTTTTTTTTTATAAAGTCTTTAACTGCTTAAGCAGTATTGCATTTAAATAAAAAAAGTAATCTTTACAGTATTTTTGTAAAGAAGTTGACAAGTATTTATAACTTATGATGATGACCGACAGAGCCTCCATCGCAGCGAGTCGATGGTGTCCCTGGCTTGCTTCAAGACCCTCTCGCAACTGGTGAACAGTGATGGTGGGGAACTACACCAGTACCTCGTCACTAACAAGAATATTAATGTCGACGACAAGGACGAGGTGAGTTTTTTTAACCAACGATATGTAAGTTACGTGTTTTTATTGTACATTTGTACAATCTTATGAAAACATTGAAATTAAATAATTAAATTTAATTCCTTACTAATCATGTGTCAAAAACAGGAATATCGAAAAAATATTATAAAATGTTGCCGGATAAAATTTTTAAGGAATGACTTAAATTCAATTTATTATAAACAAACACGTAAGATTGGGTAAACAGGTTTCTTAGTGTTTTTATTGGGTCAGAATTAAATGGTTTTTCCGATATGGATAAATTGATGTTTTTATTACATATCCTTACTTTCCTTGAATAACCGCACGATTAAAATTCAATCATTTTTGGACAAATCAGAAGGACCAGAATTAAACTTGATGCTCGAACTATACCTTGGTTAATAAGCTTTTATTTTATTATTTTAAATTCATTAATTAAAAAGATGAAGGCAATATTTATTGTTTATTATTTCTCGACTTTCTTGTAAAATGTTTGTAGATATTTAACTTTTATTATTAGGTATTCAACAAAAGCAGCGATATAATGTTTGCATATGACATAAGCATATTATCTTAAAAATATATTAACAAGCCTTTACAAATATATTTAAAAAAATGTTCATTATTAAATACTTATTATTAAATAAAGGCAATATTTGCTAAGCTATTTGTGTATTTCTAAATTAGTCGAAATAAGTATTTTTTAATGTTTTATTTTTAATACAATTATATTATTGGCATTTATAAATATTTTAATTAATTTTAATTAACTTAAAACCGTAAGTATTAGACGTCAATACGAATATACGTATAGATTATTATCATAAACAAGGAATATCCGTGAAACATTTTTTATAGTTCTGTATGTGAGAACAATTATTTATGTAGGTTATCTTGATTTAATTTATAAATGAGCTTCAATTCGCCAATCCATCGGCGTGTGAAATTTAACTAAGAAATCCGTATACCATTCAGATTGCTCGTTTTCATGAACATTTCAGATAAAACAAAAACACTCTCGTCAACCCATTATTGTCCCACTGCTGGGCACGGGTCTGCTCTCAGAATGAGAGAGTTTAAAATATTTGGAAAACCACATACCAATCCGCAATTTATACATTTTTCTTAATTTCATTAATCAATTTTGAGGAAAAATGTTATTTTTTTTCTTATCTGTTTTATAGTTTTATTTTTACCAATGACACACTAAAATAATTATGTAGAACTATAAACACGAGGTATTTACCTACTTATATTATTGCCTACTGATTTATTTTATGTTGCTCTATCACTACAGCGCATCAACTAGGTATTCTAGATAATTTTATTAGTCAACTACTGTACAATGTAATACGACCAGTTTTTTTATTATTGTTTACTAATGTCTTACACATTTAACATTCCGTTCACTTCATGCACCCTCATAATTGTAGATTTTATATTCGCTTTACTTTGGAAGAATAAAATAATGTTCAACAATATATGTATTTCTTTAAAACAAGCTTTTAATTCAATGCGCTGAAAAAAAAAATAATGTTGTAGTAATCAAATACATAATTTTGTCAGTCCTTATTATATGTAATCTTCATTTTGTTAAACCGAATGTCCAAATTGTATCCTTTAGGAAAATAGTTCCAATATTGTGTGAAACGTTAATTAGAAAATAAAGTTTGATTATATGTAACAACAGAACGGCACGACGGCGCTCATGTGCGCGTCCGAGAACGGTCGCGTATCGGCGGTGCGCTTGCTGCTGGCCGCGGGCGCGGACGCGTGCGCCAGCGACGCGGACGGCTGGACGCCGCTCGCGTTCGCCGCGCGCGGCGGACACCTGCCCGCCGTCAAGGAGCTGCTAGACGCCGGCGCACGCGTCGATACCAGGGATTGTGTAAGTATATAATTCGAAATATAGAATAGCACGACGTGTATGGAAGCGAGAACGGCCGCGTTCCTGCGAGGCGGCAGATGCTGGGTGCGGACACGGACGTCAAGGAGCAGCTTGAGCCCGGCGCACGCGTCGACTCTAAGAATTGAGTGATTGTATCCAATATTGAAATTATAGTGTAACAAGACCATGTCGCTTATGTATGGAAGCGATAAAATCCTGACTGCGGGCGTGGACGCAGGCGCCACTGACGCGAATGTCAAGGAGCTGCTCGACGCTGGCGCGACCGCGCCGTAACGTTTTGAGTACACCTAACTTTAAAATACATCAGAATGGCATGACTGCGATTGCGTACGCGAGTGACTATGCGGGAGAGACTAAGTTCAATGTGGTTTTATTCCTGAGTGTGAGTCTGAGTTCAATGTGATTTATTATTGCTATTACCTATTTCTGCCCTATTTCAACACCTATTAAGCGCTGCTACGTTGTATCATGAATGGTGAATAAGGCAAATATTTATACGAGATTTTAGAATCTTAGTTTCTTAAGGGTTAAATAAACAGAGGGCGTTGCCAACCCAGTACTAAAATCTTATCTGGGGTAGCATAAACATCATAGGCAGCATTGCCTATTGCCATTGCTACTTGCTACATCAAGAATATAAAAAACCGTGTATGGCAACTGTTCAGTCTTCCGTAACATCTAAATATGCGTATGTTGAGCGCCACACATTTATCATAGGTTGACAAGGTATTTATTCTAATTAGGAGTGTATTTTTTCCGAATACGACTGTCCATTTAGTCTAGACGCATATTTTTCACTAAGGTTGACAAAACGGCAGCTTGTAATACCTCAACTTAAAACTCAATTGCTGATACGTATTCTCATTAAGAGCACTTCTAACAAATATTATTCAGATAACGATCCCACTTCAAAACGCAAATCCCCTTATCGAGTAAAGCCTGGCTTAAGCTAATGATTCATGTTGTATGATAAAATATTTTCGCATAAATATTGGAATACAAAAACGCAACAATGCAGTTGCATTTGTGACCCAAATATTTATAATAGAGCGTTGACCAAAATGTGTTCTGGACTGTGCACTCGAATATTGTATATTTATACTTGTGGTGGAGCTCTGCCAAGATGTCAGTGACATCCACATTCTTAAAACTGGTTAAAATACACACCTCCACAGTCACGTAGTGAACTTCTTTCACAAACAATGTATTTTTAGAAGAGATCTACTATGAGCAATTAGCGTATTTCGAGGACGGATCTGATAGTGCCAATTAGAAGTCAAGCGATTAATAAATAAAGATCGAAGCCCGTCACGTTAGCAACGTTTTATTACATTTATTAAAATTGAGGAAACGACTATGAGTAATATTCGTAATACGATAATGTTTATAAACAAGGCAAATGTCAAGATGATTTTTGAAATACGCAGATTCAATCCATATACCCGGAAACATGATGAAAGATTTTATTCGTATTATTAAATATCGTGATGTATGACTAACGTATAATTGATTGAGTGGTAGGTAAAAATCAAGGTTCATTTGTGTATCAATGAAGATAAATTAATAATTTCTATTCAATGAATGAGCACCAATAAAAAGTGTTACACAAGTAGTAACCGCTGTTCTCAGGGGGTTCCACGACTCTTAATAGTTTTTTGTTGCCCACACGTGACTACTATTAAATTGACTGAGAATTCACGTGATCTGTCTTATATGCAAATGTTGGAATTTGGAAACCAAATCGTTTCATCCTTATAACTTTATATTACCGGTTATGCTCGTAAACGCAAATGTTGCCTACTACCATCTTTTGACGTCAATACAGTCTAGGAAAACGTGACAGTATACTAATAATGCCACAGAAATTTAATATTGAAAATACATTAATCATAAGAAAATAATATTCAGTTGAACATGTTTGTTTCCACGTGTAGCTAAGTCCATTCGATTGACTTCTGAATCTTGGATTGTTATTTTGTATGACTTGTGGTAATAATGATGTTCGATATAAAAGTAATGATCTTGTTGTTTTGGAAAAACCTCATAGATGGTGTTTACACTGTTTATATAACTAAAACATGATCCACCACAGCTGACGGGCAACACATATCTTAAATCACGTCACTATGTGTCACTCACTTGTCGTGGCGTTAAATGTAAATAAGCCAACATAATAAATAATTATATATGTTTGTCTCAATACAATACAAATATACTTTTATGTACAAGATAGAAAATATAAACATAGCACAGTGAATAAATATGTTGATATAAATAGTGGGTCCAGGAATAATTTAAGATGTTTTTCTCTGACTGTATTTACAATGCTTATATGAAAAAAGCTTGAAAAAAAGACAATTGTTTAAATTTAAAATAAATACTTTAAATTTCAGCAACTGCCTTTTGTGTGTTATATTCAGTTTTTGTGTATATTATAGAAAAGATATTGTTGTAAATTAACAATGTAATTAACGCACTCCACATAGTCTAAAAAAATAAATGAGCAGGACGCATAGCTAGACAAAAGATGGATAGGTACAACAAACAACATTGTCGCATGATCAATATTATGTAGGAGGTAGGTTGACGAAGAAAATTGTAAGTTAACAATGTCAAGATAATGATAATATTATCAGTAGAAGAATTTAAGAAAAGTTGACGCAAATGATCAAAATCCAGGAAAGGTATCTTAAGGTATCTTAAATCCAGGAAATCTACCGACTCAACGGCAACAAAAAAACTTCTCTTTAGAATTTTCAGTTTTTCGTGAAATACTTTTTTAATTTATAAATTGTTATCGTATTATATATATCGTAATAAATATTATTTTTGTATTCGAAGTTCTTATAATAATTGTGTTCTTTACCAGGGTGGATGGACTCCATTAATGTGGGCTTCGTATAAAGGACATGACGACGTCGTGGCCATTTTGTTGGAGAAAGGAGCGGACGTGCACGCCCACGGAAATTATAATATCAAGTATGTATGTCTTATATATAATTCAGTGTTAATATATTCAGCATAAGTTATTTTGTAATATTAGTAGCATGAATATACAGTTCCATCTTTGATGGTGTCATTGCCACAGATGCATGTAAAGTGTTTCAGGATTCTACCTAAAATTACAAATGCATTGCTACTTGTGATAAATGAGACTATCTATAATTATTACACTTTATCGTACCTTTGTGCGTAAACAACGGCATTTGTTTGAATTAAGTAATTATAGGGACAATACGCGGCGCGAACAAAAATTAATATACCCTCCAAACAAAAAGCTAGCAGTAGTGACAAAAGCCACACTCTGTATGGCCATAAAGTTATATAATAAACTACCTTACCAATTAAAACAAATAAAGAAAGACCACATATGTGCCAGAAAATTAAAAAAATATACTAATAGAAGAATGCTATTACACGTATGACGAATTCTTAAACGATGATTTAAAAATATAAAATACAAAAAATATTTAATCTTCTAAAGTTATCAGCATTGTAATATAGTGTCTAATTATAAGTCTTTTAATGATAAATACGAGTACGTGAGTGCCATACATTTAGAACGCCTTAACCGGCATATTCAATTTTGGGCGCCCTTTTCTTTTTTTTTAAAAAACATCTTATGTAATCAATATTAACCTTATGTAACCCAAAAATTGACTAAATAAAGATCTTTCTTTCTTTTAATCTTAACAAAGTAGTGTTGATGCCACATGAATGTTACGTCTAAGTTATAAATCATAACTTCTAGACTGGGAGTAGCGTTAATATTAAGTTAACCCCTCGTTTTTACCTACGTTTAAAATTATCTTTAAATTGTAATCATGTTTGATAGAGTAGATAGACGTTAATTAAATAAAGGGTATCAAAATTTTAATTCCTTTAATTACATTAAGTTATTGATGAAGAAATTTCAAACACACTGGCAAACACAATTTTTCTGTTAGTCCTCAAAACATTTTTATACGGATATGCATGTACAATGTATAGATACACGGAAATTTTGTTTCTTAGTGTTGTGAACGAAACAATGAAGTGTGTGTGGGTTGAATCAATCGTGTTGAATGGAACTAGTGTATGTAGCAGCGATAATGAGACCATGACAATATGATAATATGGACCCCCAAAACTTCTTATCTAATCATATACGGGTTTTATTAATTTTCGTTAAATTATTAAGCACCTCAATGATCTTCCTTATTTTATCAAACTTGATATTGCTCTTCCTATATCTCGTGATTTCATATGCAAAAAGATTAATAGTACTTTTCTGATTCTTTCACTATCCCTACTCGTCCCATTCTCCGTTCCTCCCACGCAAAAATCTCCGGCATAGGTACAATATGGCATTGAAAAGAGGTCAATCACAATCAGCATATATGCAGTTTAGCGATTGTTACAAATTAAAGCTGAAACGTTATTAAAAAAATGGCTTAAAATTTTTAAACTTTTAAATACTGAATGGACTGCTTGGAATTAACGCATTCAAGTAAACAAATATACATACATATACCTTATAACATGAATATATGAATAATTGCTTTATGATCATGGTACGTATTTGATGTAAATACACGTAGGTACTAAGTAATTTGGGAATGTTTTATTGCATTTGCAATCTTTATTATTTGGCATATCAAAGTTTGCGATCACTATCTTCCTGATAAACCGACGAGGCGTTTATTCTCCATTATTATAGTGAAGATATACATATGTAAACTGCTCAATTCATCAAGTGACAAGTAATAATATACATTACTACGAGATTTGTTTATTGCTAATTGTTCGCGATATTGTGCATTGTCGTTTGATATATTTCACCACATTATTAGATAGCAAAGAATAGAATATCACGTACATGTATATGAGTGAGTACCTATTGTAGAAGCATTTTGTAAAATTAGTGATGAGATAACATTGTTAACGCTACATTTTTTTACAAAACAAGTTTCACAGCCAATACATCGTCCTCGTTCATGTATACGAGGTATGTTTATTGTCATTATATTTGTCTCCCATTGATTTTTTAGTATCCAATCTTAATTTAATTACTGCTATCAAGCATAACGATAAACGCATTAAGCAAAGTAATATATACCCGAAGATATTTGATATTCGAAGCAATTATCCATTGTCTAGACAAAATATTTTCCAACGCAAAACAAACAGAGACGGACAGTCGAGGCGTGATAATAATAGAACTGCCCTCCAAAAGATTTCCTGGGGCTAACTAATTATATCAACTATTTAAATGTGCACCGAAATTTATAGTCTCATTATGAGAACTGGACTTGAACTGGATTCAAGTTTAAATAAAGACGTCTTTAACACTATGAGACAAAAAGAGCTTTTGTTGTTGCAAATGTCCATCCATAACGATGATTTTTAATCGGTAACCTGTTTGACGTATCGCAAATCTTATTTGGTTTATACTATGATTATATCCTCTACGGTCCCCGTAATAGGAAAACTATGGTAGCTCCCCCATAACAATGACAAGGTAAAATGAAATAAAATGTCTTTATTTTGCACAGGCCAACGGGGGCACTTACAAATAGTGAAGTTACATTTTTTTCTCTTCTTACACTACCACCGGAACGGAACATCAGGAAAAAAAACAGCCGTATAAATGTTAGATTCTATTAAAAAACATTTAGCAATGTTCTGTTTCGAGGTAAAACATATGTTTAAATGTTAGGTTTTAGTTGCGCATATTTCTGGTGTTGGTCGGAAAATTATTTCGTTTCGATGTACACGATGTTTTTACATGCTGCTAACGGACATTAGACTAAATGCTGAGGCTAAATACTATTAACATTACAATCGTCGAATTTTCTTCTCTGAACATGCGTACAACAGATTGTAAACGTTTTTAAATTTGAAGGGCAATTAGGAGATTTTATATGTTTTTATTATTTTTTATAAGATTGAAATACCCAACGAGCATGCAAACCATCTGCTGGTAAATGGTTACTGCCACCCATGAACGTCTGTAAGCAAAATCTAATAGAACAGGGTGTCTATCTAAAGTCTTTCACAGATGAGATAAGATGATAAGATGGATGAATATATCCCTTATATGAATATGAACCGACAACCACACGCTTCCTCGGAAAACCTAAAAACTTATTCAGGATAGACGAGTTAAACGGTTGTTTCTTCGGAAAAATCGTACTCGTTCTACCACAGTACTCATCTATTATATTGTGCAATAAAAGACGCATATACATACTCAAACGCACGACGCCTAGCAGACAATAGGTCATTTTAAATGGTAGACGAGCATAGATAATAAGGGAACTTCAATTTTGTTAATTATACCGATTTATCAACTAATGGACTTTTGGTTTACGCTCATAAACACCAAAATAGTACCTGTATTTTTCAAGACGAAACATAATATACAATGGCGAGCTAGTCATTTGTCCTGGCGACGTACTAAATGTACTTTTTTGTTTGATGAACTTATGACTAGAATCACTGAAAGAGTTAATTATGCAACCCTTTATCTTAAATTAGTGGACTCAACGTGATCTTAGAGGTAACGTAAAATGAAAAAAGAAGGTAAAATGAGACGTAAAATGAAAAAAGAAGGTAAAACCGCTACACTTTTGTTAGCGTTTGTTAGCCTGAAATTCCTCGGGAGTAGCAAAGCATCTGTGATTGACTCCAGATTAAAACCCTTATACTGTATGTAGTTGTTCGTAGATGTCCATGGGTGGCAGTGACCACTTACCATCAGGTGACTTGCATGGTCGTTAGCCACTTCAATCCTAAAAAAAATATTTTAACACGCTTTCTACGCTCGTAGCCCCACACTAGGATTTTCTCCTGTGTCGTGATACCATGGACACACACAAGACGAATACACAAACAACCAGACCCAGAACATGTATCTAAACTCATCATTCAGATACCTGTCTGGCTGGGAATTGAACCTGGGACCCATTGCGCGTCAGACCGGTATGGTAACCGCTCCTCCACGCGGGTCGTCAAGAAATGTATTTGATACCCTGGTTGGTTAATTCTCTGTCGAGTTCATCCATCTATTAGCACTTGAAAGTCCACTGCTGGCTCTAGGCCTTCCCTAATCTGCGCCACTGCGACCATTCATGAGCCATCTGACTCTTTTCCCATCGGTTATCTGCCCTACGAACGGTGTGGCCTGCGTTTGCCAGTTACATATGTTTATCCAAACAGTTCGCTGGTATGGGCGGCGGGTAGGAAGCACAGCAACGTGGTGCAGCGCCTCCTCGCGGCGGGCGCGCGGCCGAACTCGTGCGACAAGTACGCGACGTCCGCGCTGACGTGGGCGGCGCGCGCCGGCGACACGGCGTCGTGCGCGGCGCTGCTGCGCGCCGGCGCGGACCCCAACACCGCCGGCATGTACTGCTGGACGCCCCTGCTGCAGGCTGCTCAAGGTTTGGATAAATTATAATAGGATGATAAAAATAACCGTGGTAAAGTTCCGAACCAGGGACCATAGATTTAGAAGGCGAGCACATTGTCACGAGGCTGCGGTCAGCTTGCGACATAAATTCGGATCACAATTATCTAGTATACGAATTACCCATCCTAATTTGGTTCTTAACATGTTTTAATGAAGGCCCTGTTGACCCTATTTTTGGTGGTCCTATCTTCTATCACCTATATAGTTATATACCCTTCTATCACCCCACTAAAATCAATGTCATCACTGACCCGCGCGTCTGAGGGTTTAAGTTACTTAGTTTACAAGGTGGTAGGGTGTATATGGTTAGACCGGCGTGGTACTACCGTCACATCTCTTTTTTGCCTGAAGCGATTCTTGCCCCTGATGGAAGGGTGGGTTGGGTCACTATCATATGAGGGATTGGATTGAAGGAGGGGTGGGATTGACATCAGATGGAACCCATATTTTATATCAAGTTGCTTATATTGTTGTTAAATGCGGGAGTGTCCAGTTACCATCAGGAGGACTGCATGCTCGTTTGCTGCTGAAATCTTATAATAGAGACTAAACGAATGTTACATTTCTCGTTATTCCTTGTAGAAGATCTCATTTCCACTCTTGCATTGCACACAGAAACAGAGCGATGATCACTGTTGCAGTCTAGTCATCTACAGAGTTATACAGAATAAGATTTAGTTCTCAAATGGAGAAGGAATGGAAGCGGTAGAAATTTACAGTATAATTCACCTACCTTTTAGTAATAAATCACAGGGAAACCTCAATTATGGCGCTTCGACAATAGCAAGACGCACCTTATATTCGACATGATAGATAGATTCACAAACGCGGTCGCGTTTGACAAGTTCAAACGTCAAACGAAGCGAGTATGTCTTTACTGTGATAGGAGCGGTTATTTGTAGGTTATGAAATTTTATTACTTACACACAACGTATTATCCTCAAATAATAATTTATAATAGTAGATTATAATTCATATATCTCAAATCAATTAATTACAATCAACTATATAATGAAATAAATTTGAAATTAATAAAATTCGATAGCACAAACCATAGTGCCCCCAATTCTTAGACTTTTCGCTTTCGCTCGATGAAAACCTGACATCCAGTAGACGTCAAACTTGCTTACACATCGCTTGACATTCAGTGAATCTCAAACGATTACATTTATACTACCAAAAAGATTTTTTCATAGGTTAACATTAAATAAAATAATAAACGTAATGAAGTTATGAATTATGTTAATTCAAATGGTGATGAATAATAAGAATATAAACTCGTATCCATCCATCAGCCCTTTGATGTCCACTGCTGGACATAGGCCTCCCCTAAATGGCGCCACTCCAACCGGTCCTGTGCCCTCTGAATCCAACGGTTTCCCGCTGTCTTCTTCAGGTCATCGGTCCACCTGGTAGGGGGGCGACCTGTACTCCTTTTGCCTAAACGTGGTCGCCACTCGAGGACCTTTCGTCCCCATCGGTTATCCGTCCTTCGAGCGATATGGCCGGCCCACTGCCACTTCAGCTTGCTGATTTTGAGAGCTATGTCGGTAACCTTCGTTCGTCTACGGATTTCATCGTTACGAATCATGTCTCGTAGCGAAATTCCGAGCATAGCCCTCTCCATAGCACGCTGAGCGACTCTGAGCCTTCGAATGAGGCCTTTAGTGAAGGACCACGTTTCGGCGCCATAGGTCATCACTGGCAACACACATTGCTCGAACAATTTCGACTTCAGGCACTGAGGAATTGTGGACGAAAAGATACTACGAAATTTCCCGAACGCAGCCCAGCCGAGTTGGATTCTTCGAGTGACCTCCCTCTCAAAGTTGGACTTACCCATCCGGATCGTTTGTCCCAGGTAAATGTACTCGTCGACAACTTCGAGAGGAGTGCCGTCAACAACTACCGGTACGGGTGTGACATGGACATTAGACATGATTTTCGTCTTGTCCATGTTCATCTTAAGACCCACCCGTTGTGAGGCACTGTTGAGGTCGCCTAGCATTGTGCTGAGGTCCGTCAGCGAACCTGCCAAGATGACTATATCGTCGGCAAATCGAAGGTGTGTGACGTGTTCGCCATTGATGTTGATGCCAAGACCTTTCCACTCCATCAGCTTGAACACATCTTCCAACGCAGCGGTGAACAGTTTCGGCGATATGACATCGCCTTGCCTGACTCCCCGCTGCAATTGGATGGGGTTCGTGCTTTGGTCATGTACTCGGACTGACATGGTGGCGGCTGTGTATACACACTTCAACACCTCGATGTACCTATAGTCGATCTGGCATCGCTGAAGGGACTCCAGCACCGCCCAGTGCTCGATAGAATCGAAGGCTTTCTCATAGTCCACATAAGCAACACATAACGGCAGACTATACTCCTCGGTCTTCTGTATAATCTGCCGAAGCGTGTGTATGTGGTCCATGGTGCTGTAGCCTTTTCGGAATCCGGCTTGTTCGGGAGGCTGGAAGTCGTCAAGCCTGCGTGCAATACGGTTAGTGAGGACTCTCGAAAACAACTTATACACGTGGCTCAGAAGCGCAATGGGCCTGTAGTTCTTCAGGAGGGTTTTATCGCCCTTTTTGAAGAACAGCACCACTACGCTTCTGCTCCACGCTTCCGGGGTTGTCCCGCTAGTAATGACGGAATCGAACAACTTTTGGAGCGCCACTAGTACGGGTTTACCGCCAGCTTTTAGCAGCTCTGTTGTGATTCCGTCATCCCCCGGTGCCTTGTGGTTTTTCAGCTGTTTGAGAGCCTCTCTAATCTCGTACAGGCTGACGTCCGGGAGGTCCTCAGTATAGTGTCGGGTCAGTTTGGCACGTTTGTCGTCCGCCTTGTTACGGGCGGGAGCTCGTGCGGAAGCATACAACTGTCCGTAGTATTTCTCAATTTCTCTCAGAACATCGGGCTGAGACGAAACTACGGTGCCCGATTCGGTCTTCAACCTCGTCAGCAGGCTCTGCCCAATGCACAGATCCCTGGCGAACACTCTTGAGCCCCGGTTTCGCTCAATAGCGTCTTTTACGCGTCGGGTGTTGTGAGCACGCCAATCGCGTCGCCTACTCTGAGAGATCTGTTCATTGAGCAGTCTGTATCTCGACATTGAGGTTGGAGACTGCACACATAGTTCTCGCCTCTCCCTCATAAGACCGAGAGTATGCTCTGAGAGAACCTGAGAGCCACCACTGGAGTGGGTCTTAAAATACTTAGACCCCACGTCGTGGACAGTTGTTACTACCTTGGTGTTAATTTCGTCCACAGAAACGCAAGAATCGAGACACGCGAAACGGTTTCGGAGCTGTAGCTGGAACTCTTCGGAGCCCTGGATTTGGACAGGTGTTGGTCGGAGCGTAGACTTCATCAGGCGTGACCGTTCCAGCTTTACATTGATATTTAATGTGCCTCTTACCATCCGGTGATCACTTCCGGTTTTCACCCTGTTGATCACAGAGACATCATTAAATATGTGCCGTTTGTCTGCCAAAATGAAGTCTATCTCGTTCTTAGTGGAACCATCAGGACTTATCCAAGTCCACTTTCGCTGTGCCTTCTTCCTGAAGAAAGAGTTCATCATAAAGAAGTCTTCCCTCTCCAAGAAGTTGGCAAGCAAGTGACCTCGGTGGTTCCGTTGTCCAATTCCAAAGGGCCCCACCCTCCGTTCGTCACCATTTCGCACGCCTAGTCTTGCATTAAAATCCCCCATGACAACGGTAAAATGGGTTTTTGAGGTATGTATGGCTCTACTTATGTCCTCATACATAACCTCAACCTCATCGTCTGGGTGTGTCGAAGTCGGCGCATATACCTGTATGACCTTCAGCGAATACCGTTTAGATATTCTGAGTATAAGGTACGCTACCCTTGACGACACACTGTCGACTGTTACAACGTTGTTCACGAGGGATTTGTGGACGAGGAACCCGACACCACCCTGGGACAGGTGATCGCCCTCCCGGTGATAGAGCAAGTTTCCAGATTTGAGGATTATCGTGTCCTCCCCCTGTCTTCGGACTTCAGACAATCCCAAAACACTCCAGTTTAACTTGTCTATTTCTTCTTCCAGCTCCTGTATCTTCTCGTCGGTCCTCAGTGTCCTGGTGTTGTATGTTGCCAGGTGCAGAAGTCGTCGGTTGTGGTAGCCGGATCTCTTCCGGAGATTCTTAGCACCCCCTGCCCCACCGTTACCTTGGCCGCTACCATAGCCCGGAATAGCGGGGCCGCCGGGGACTGGGGGCCGTGGCTTTTCTGCACCTGTCATAAGGGGGTTTTGCCAGTAGTCACCGCGCCTGGCAAGCGTGTTGGTGACCGCAGTAAATGTTGGAATTTCACAGGAGATGCTGCTGCCCATCTCCTGGATGTTTTATCCCTTAGTCGCCTCGTACGACATCCACGGGAAGAGAGGGAGGGAAACTCGTATCAAAGGAAGAGATGTGCGCAGGAACTTGAATGGAATATTATGTAGGTACTTTTTTATTAAGTACCTACATCGTGTTATTTTAATTGAATGCGTAGTATGATAGATGCCTATGTAGGGAAGTATAAGATGAGACGAAGCGAAAGCGTGATTTGCGATAAAAATGTGCGCGCATTTCGTTAGTGCTTGCTCATATTAGCGTTGCCGATCGATAGTCGACTATCGATGATTAATCGATAGTCTATCGATAGCCAGGATATCGCAAGATTATCGATATTATCGATACTATCGGTAGTATCGATAGCTCAGTTCGAAGCAATACTATCGCATGAGTGCAATACAATCGATACTATCGATAATATTGTTGCTCGCGAGAACTAGACTATCGGTACTATCGATAGTATCGTTGCTAGTAAATCAAAAATTGTCAACACTATCGATGCTATCGATATGATCGATTATTTTGGACTATCGATTGTTTACTAATTTACAATAGTATTGTTAGCAATATTAAGGTATAGTAGTCGGAAAACAAAGTTAATGGAATAATATTTAAATAATGTTATAATGCGACAACATTACGTATTTACGTACACAAACTATGGAGGCCTTTAATAGTCCTCGTTTAATTACATTACTTTTAAAACAAACTCAATACTATTGCAAATTGCCAAACTATCGACGGTGCCAAATTGTCGATACTATCGATTCTTTCAATATTTTTAATAATTTATGATCACAATACTATCGGTAGTATCGATACAATCGACAATCCATTCTTCTTGAGCAACAATACTTTCGATAGCGATATATCTCATCCGATAAAATTGCCTTATTTTGAACTATTGATAGTATCGATACTATTGATAGTATCGATAGTATGGCTGTTTTAAGATGAAAACTATCGATTGAAAAACTATCGATAGTTCGGCAACACTAGCTCATATACTACTGTTTTGCTTTTGTAGTCTATGCAAATTGTGTACCTAAGAAGAGATTGATAAGAATGAGCTTTCTCTTGCCTTCTTTATAAAGGTGTTTATCGCTATGCATATTTTATTTCTCTTCAGTTATTTTGTCATCATTTTAGAATTATGAAAGCTATTACAATTCTACGTTTATTGTTGCAAGTAGACATAATAATAAAAATAGTCTGGACTACTAAAAATAAAAATTGCAACGTTTAAATATTTTAACACTGATTTTATTTTGAGCGAAGTGGTTTGAAGTAGCGTACACTGTAGGCGGTTAATTAACTACTAAATAGATAATTTAGTAGTTATTTAACCCCACAAACAAATATCATATGTAGGTACCTATCATAAAAAAATATCCAATCTTTTAGACAAATTCATTGCTTATCCCTCTTTGTTGTAGTATTTATTTTTTGATTCATTATGCCGGGCGCTAAGAGCATGACCACTAATATTAGGCCGGGCGGTCAAAAGATTCAATTTAAACTAATTCGCAATTTCTCTAAATGAAGGGAATTTCCAAATGAAAGCCATTCAAGAATATTTTTATTCAATATGCAATTATTCTGAAAAAGATTATTATTTGTGTTGTACTCCCAAGTTGTTATTAGTAAAATTGCGAGTTCATGCTTCTTCTATGGTTGTCTTCATGCTGTAGGTATATTGTAGGCATTTATGCTGTATATTATTTTCATACTACATGTTCTGACGGAAGGTTAACCTAACGGAGATGAACGTATTGTCAATAAGACCTCATCCAGCGGAGTTATCAAACAATCAATTCTTAATTTACATAATATGTTATTATATGAAAATATAGATTATCTACTAGCTGACTGGCGACCTGCGTTTCGCCATTCACTCTTTAATTAATGGATCTAATAGTCTTATTGCAGTTATAAACCCATCATTTAGAATATTTGATACAATCCAATATAACCATCTAATAGAGGATACTATTTGTTCTTAACATCAATCTTCAATCCAAAATACAAAAATAAACATAATAAAGTATCCTTGTTTTAAGTAGCGAAGTTATTCTTACACTTATTTCACCTGCAAAAATAAAACAGCAGTATGTGATTAATTCAATTGAAATCTGTAAAAGGATACATTTATTTTATGGGCTAATAAATCCCACTCATTTGAATCAAGATTAAATTTACACACTGCTACAAAGTATGTTAATACTGTTGTCAAATAAATTAACTATTATTACATCTGGTAAATATGCAATGAGAATCCATATAGTTCATATGGAATTCGCTTTGATTTGGTAACATTATTTCTTTTATAATTGTGGGGCAACGGCTGCATGCAGAGTTAGGAATATCTGGCACACTTAGTAAAATTGTGTGTTCATACTGTATGTTGTCATCATTCTGTACATTTTCTTTATGCTGCACGTTCTCTAAATGTCGACCAAATTCTAAGTATGTTGACATAACTGTCGACCAGACCTCACCCAGCAGGAATGGCAAACATACTTGGTTCTTATAACCTAAAACATTTTTATGAGAGATTAATAGCCGATGTCCATTAGAGGCAGTGGCCACTTACCACTGGACTTTAAGCTCGTTTTTTACTTTAATAGTTATTTTAAAAAATACTATAAATACTAAAGCTTTACCGGAAATATTGCAGTAAATGTAAAATTCATTGGTCTGGTACAATTAGTGCATACCATAGGGTAGCCCATTAAATATTTGTTGCCAGTTTCTCTTCTTATTAGCAAAAAAAAATGTGTGACAAATATCCATCTCTTAGGTACTGAAATATTTAATGAAATATTATCATATTTAAAAGGTTAAGGTGTCACACAATCACAGTTTCTGACGAAGAGCCGCCACAGTGTTTTCATGCGAGCTAGACAGTTGTTTGGAGTCACCAAGTGTAGGACCGAGATGGGGTCATCAATGTGTTAACACTGGAAGGCTCGCACTATCAGGTGCAAAACTTGGCGAAGCTTGATGCTATCCCTAGTGCGCCGGTACCTGTCTCTTCGTAGCAGACAGCTCCAAACTCTAGTAAAGCCCACGATGGAAAAGAAGTTACTCACACTAAACGTCTCCAAAAAAATAAGTGATTTGGCTGTTATGTGAGTTCCTTCTGCGTCTTCTGTCTCATAAATATTACATTATTTTTTCCTCAGACTTTATCACTTGTATCCTTTGTCATTTTTATCCTTTGTCATTTGTCATATTTATCACTTGGCCAGCGCGGTGGACTATGGCCTAAACTCTCTCATTCTGAGAGAAGACCCGTGTCCAGCAGTGGGACAATAATGGGTTGACGACAATGTTTACCTTATTTTTCATCTCTTCGATAACAATGTTTACATTTGTCTACGTCAGTTGCGCCGCTCATTGAAAACAATGTATTACAATTTTGTACGTTTTTTTTTTTTAATTTACTTTATATAATATTTTCATAAATACAGAACATTATTAGAAACTTAAAATTAAAAAATAAATTAAACCAATTTTATACGTTTTACTTTTTTAAACTAACATCTGTCAAATTAACTTAGAACGATCTATGGACTCCAACGTTTTGGCCCATTTGTCACAATGTACAATCAGTATAATGTTGTTTAAAAATCTTTAGGTAGTAGTTCATGTACCTATATGCCTATAATTACTAATAATTTATGTGTGATATTTGTTTGTGTAAATTTAATTTAAATGATTTCTTTCTATACTGCTGGTAGGTAATGAAATGAAATGAAACGTTTTTATTTTATTAGGCCTACGGGGGCACATAATAAAATATTTTTCCTCTATCTCTTAAATTACTTTTAAAATTGTTTTTCAATTTTAGTTTATGGAAATACGAAATTATAACTAAAAAAACTGAATAAGTGAAACGGCATTGATTTATCGATACATTCGGTTCATGTAGATGACCGTAACGTAAACAGCGCCATCTAATATCTCAAACATATTACTATTTCGATTTGGCGGTAAGGTGGCGTATCATCGCAGAATATACTGAGATAGCTTTGTATTACTTTAGTAACTTTTAAGGATATACAGGGTGTAAATGACAGCGTACCGAAAATATGGATTCCTGACACGATTCTGGTGCTTATGGCGTTGGAATTTTTCATCGGATTTTCCTCGGATTTTCCATTTTTTTATGCACTTTTTTTACTGCATAATGCAACATGAATTTAAAAGAAAAACACTCATTATAGTGTTTTTCACGAAAACTAGCAATGTATAATGAATGCGCTATCAGCTGTTCGACGTCCGGTCAATGACGCCGCGCGGCTGAGGTCGTGCGGCGGGCCGCCCTGCGCTCCGCCGCACCGACTTCCACCAATTTATGAACCAAGTTTCCAAAAAACATTCAATACCTAATTCAAACATTTTAACGCAAATAATAACTGAAAACATTATTCGGAAAAATACTAAATACCTATTCTTTAGTTTATTTTTGTGTACCTAATGATTGAAAACTTCTTCATTTACTTAGGGCAAATAAAAATAAATCACAAATAATGATTAACATTTTAACGTATTTGTTTCAGAAGCAAACATAAGGGAAACATCATTAAAGAAATGATGTAGGTACATAAGTATCATGCAAAATTCTATTCCACATACACAGTACACTCACACATACAGCGCGGTGTGGCTCTTCAGTCCTTTGCCGAAAGGCGGGATTAACGCCGCACACAGAATAAACAATAAAAAGATAACTCAATGTGGCTAATAAAGTACTTGTTCTCCGTAGGTCATGTACTCGAGATGAGAGTTTCTGTGATAAGAATATCAATAGTTATTGATTGATATTATAATAGCTTCTTATACTTTCGTTTTTTTATGTTGTATGTTGTTATTTTATGAAATTTTAATTTGCTTTTATGTATTTAAAGTATTTAGAATCTTGAAGTAAACCAGTCTAATTTGAACTAACATGAATAATGTTTATAATGTACCTAATTTGGTATTTTATTAAAATTACAAAACAACGAGTGGACAAGTAAAAGTAATTGATTTGTCAGTTTTAAGTTAAAGGTTGTGTCATATCTGAATTTAATTGAATCTGTGTAATGCACTCGCTTAGTAGTAACTCGTCACTGAGCGGCGTATTGGCGGTTTTCTTTGATAGTTCGGATATTATTTAAAATTTGAAAAATTGTCACAGTTCGTGATTTTCGCTTGCGGAAGACGGATGCTCTGCAAATTTATGTTTCGTGTTAGTCGTGTCGTGTGTGAACTGTTATTTATTATTACTTGTTATTGCTTTAGTTTTGTGTTTTTATTGTTATTTAGTTTTTGCAAAATGCAGTTCAGTGCTCGTGAATACGGGGAAATGCTAATGTGTTATGGTGAAGCACGTGGGAATGCACAGCAAGCTCTGCATCTGTACATACAGAGGTACCCTTATGCTCGCCATCCAACGGACAGTCGTGTGATTACTCGGGCGTACCAACGAGTGTTGGATAATCAGCCGATTGTACCGCAGCAGGAAGAATGTTGAGAGCACGTGTGGTGGGTAATGTTTTGGAAGCCGTGCGTCTAAATCCGCGCTTAGGTACACGCACCGCAGCTCGAGTATTGCGCAATCGGCACGGGTCTTAGTCTAGGTAGGTATTAAGTTAATAAAATAGAATAAGCGATTTGTTGTTAGATGCGTGCGGGGAATAACTACTTATAATACAATAAGCGATCGGCGATCGGTACGCGGGTTGTTCGATGTACATTGCGCGCTCAAAAATGACCAACTCGGGAACCAATAATTTCCGAGGAAAATTGATGAGTTATTTTTAGTTCATTTAGTGTCACAAATCTACCATTTAAGTTTTCGGTACGCTGTCATTTACACCCTGTATTTATATCTGGTTAAAATATTATATTGTCGCTCATATGAAACGTTAGCTCATATAAAATTTTAACAAAGCGCCATCAATACATTCGGTTCATGTAGATGACTGTATCGTAAAGAGCGCCATCTAATATCTCATATACATTATTTGGTAAGATTCCGTATCAACGCAGAATATACTGAGATGGCTATGTAATAGGTACTTTAGTAACCTTTGATCACCAATATTACCGATCGAAGGTAGTAACTTATACTTATTTTTAGTCATGATATTAGATTGTAGCTTATGTGAAACGGTTGTAATTTTAACAAAGCGCCATTACTTACTTAATCAAGTTAACAGATAACATTACACCATCTGTTATTAGGATTATGCAAAGTTAACAGCTGAAGCTAAAAAAAATATTTGCAATTAAACCTATAAATTAAGATATAAACTATCGTATCTTTCAAGTTGGATCAAAATGCACACGTTGTGTAAATTTGATTATAATCGGTTCAGAGTTTAAGAGTCCATTGCGGACAAATAAAGTGACACGTAATTTATTTATATTAATATGTTAAATCTAAGTTCAGACAAGCCCTCTCGAATAGCGCTAATCGCGATGTAATAGGGCAAACCCGATCAAAAGTTATGAGAGGTTTTACATGTTTATATATATAAATACATACAGACATAAACACAACATCATAAAAAATCATAGGAGAACCTTCCTCGGACGTCTAAAGATCGAAATTCGATTGGAAACTCGATTTATGTAAAACGGAGTAAAACCAATAACTTCCTGACTTTCAAAAATTTTCAATTATCTTAGCAACAAGTTAAAAAACCTTTACAAAAAGATGTAAAATCTTATCAAAAACAGTTTCACTGTAAAAATAGCACAAGTTCAAAGTCATCAAATTGTTGAAAAACAATCAAAAAATTTACAAAAAGTTATGAAATACAAACACAAAAAACCCAAGTTATGATTTTTTGATAATTTAATATCGAAAAAGTTTTGTTGCAACCTTAAAACTTAACAAAAATCGAACTTGGCGTGCGTCCTTGAGAATCTCAATTTTTTAGGATCCATTCATATTACTTTAATGTAAGGTAAAATACACTGTAACTGTTTAGGAACTAGTACCTACCTGCTCACACCTGCTGAAAATATGTTGGAAGATTTTTTTCTGTGTTCAGTATTATTATCTACTTGTAAGAATGCAGCGTAATTACTGACCCAGGTGAAAATTATCTCACACTTCCCACTAAGATAAAAAGAAAGTAAAGGAATAAGAACGGTATTGAGAAATTACTTGCAATACATCCAAGCAAATTTTGGGTACTGAAGGACGCACGCCAAGTTCGATTTTTGTTAAGTTTTAAGGTTGCAACAAAACTTTTTCGATATTAAATTATCAAAAAATCATAACTTGGGTTTTTTGTGTTTGTATTTCATAACTTTTTGTAAATTTTTTGATTGTTTTTCAACAATTTGATGACTTTGAACTTGTGCTATTTTTACAGTGAAACTGTTTTTGATAAGATTTTAATTTAACTCTGCGGTATGGATGTAAGTCTTACTTTTATAAACATTGTTTGTATCTAATTAAAATTAAAATAAATTTCAAACCAGTAAAATATTATTGCTAATGTATAAATAATTTCATTATTTAATAGGATTACGATCATTTTTCTGCTACACTGAATATCTTATCGTAAAATGACCTCAAGATTTTTCCTCGTCTGAGGATTTTGATACAACTGGTTTCTTCTAGTAGCAAAAATATAATAAGTATGTTTTATTGTGGAGGAAATGAGTAATATCTGTAGGAAACAATTATAAGCGGTCTTTATACGAAAAAAATTGGCAAAAAAGTGCACTAATGTCCAAATAATCTTAGCCACAAGTTAATGTATTCTTATTGCAAAATTAATGTTAAATATTGTATGTATTTCGCATTTAAATCTATTGTTTTAGAAGTATAATCTGACGAACTGTTTAAATATGAGATTATATTAAATAAAACGTCATTTACGGGACGAAATATTTCCTTATGATGCTATTTATGTACATG
Organism: Spicauda simplicius; assembly: GCA_949699795.1. NCBI lineage: Eukaryota > Metazoa > Arthropoda > Insecta > Lepidoptera > Hesperiidae > Spicauda > Spicauda simplicius. The sequence continues at coordinate 12,394,326 of OX453063.1, forward strand.
GCATAACAATTTTGTTTTTAAATACAAGATATAATTAGACAGCTAGTGTTGAAGTGTTCACTGCAGGCCATTGGTATAATAAACCTACTCCATAATGAATAAAATAATATCTGAAGCAGAACACAAATGATTGTGTACTCCTAAGGAGTATCGTCTCTATGTTCATCTGTATGACAGTCTGTATGGAAGCCGACTTTACACTAAAATAAATTAGGTATTTCATCTCTTTGATTTTTCATATATTCTCTACGAACGTATTTAACTAAATATTTATCGAGAAATTATAATTATATATGCATTTTGTTTAGACACTTTTACAAATGGGATGAACCGTATAACCTCACATTATAGGGCTGAAGGGCAAGAAGCCATGGCTGCAAAAAATAGTTTAAAAATGTGTATTTAGTTTGTAATTTGGTTGTTGTACAACTCGTTATATCACTCTTGCTAATGTTATTGACCTTACCTTATTCCATATTATTATTATTTACGGCTATGAAAATACTTATATAGAAGATTTTCCCTTCTTCTTTGTACTGCATGTTCGTCGTGGCATAACGAAGAATGTCTATCTCATATCTTATTCTGTAGCTTTTTGACGATTCAACGATTTCTGAATAGAACGTATTTTTTTAAGTACGTGTAAGACACATATGAAAGGTATAAATTGTTACAGGAAATCACTACGAAATAGTCCAGATGTTGCTGGAACACAAACCGAATGTAAACGCGTTAGACAAGGATGGCTACACGGCGCTGGCGATCGCCTGCAAAGAAGGTTACTACGAAATCGCACTTGCTCTCATCAATTCTGGAGCATATATTAATGTTCAGGTATTTTTAATATTTTTTTAATATCTTGGTAATATTTATGAGAGGTGATAGACCCAGTGTAGTTCGACCGGGAAGGTACCACCAAGGTTTCGTTCATATGATTGCCGGCTCACTCGTATAAGATGCGTCTTTACATTACTTAAGTTGTCAGGTTTAATTTTTTTTTATGAAATTAGTGTCGACTACGAAACTAGTATCGAGAGACAAAATGTACTCGTTCAGTAGAATAGGATAGAATATTATGTACAGTATCCTCACATTTCTCATTACTTCGTATAATTTATCGTACGTTAAATATATGATTACGGAAATCACGCTTGTCCAATAACTCATCTCTAGCGTGGCATTTATGTCAACTTCACACATTGGAATGATATATTTGCCAACCGCTACATGAAACGTGTCGCGTACAGACTGAAAGTAGGCAAATGTGTAATATAGTTAACGGTATACTAACTTATGTAAACAGGATACTTGATATAATTATAGTATAAGAAGGATTACTCTACAAGTGGTCTAGAAGTCTGAAGATGAGTAAAGTTAATCCCTATAATTGACTGACTGATCAACTTGAAACTGATTTCAATTATATGCAACGTGAATATAGCAAAGATGTTACAATGTTTTTCGTACCACTTTTACTAAATTTGCATTTTGATAACTTAAAAAAGTTGTAAAAAATACGGGTTTATAAAAAGGTGTTGTGTCCAATTTATATAAATGAGGAGAGTATGTTATGTTTACGATCTAAATAACATTGATACCTTTTTTACACCACAACTTTCAATTTCTGCTTTTCATACTTACCTAATTCCAGTTTGATAATATTAGATATATGTTATTTTTAACCGACTACCCAAAGGAAAGAGATTATTTATTCGTCGCGTATATATTTGTATATACTTTTTTGATATTAAAAAAGAAGTGCAAAGGTTATTAACCGATGAACCGGCCCAACCAAATTAGTTTTATATTTACGACCTAATATAAGCCCTTTATTAAATTGACGGCGTAATATAAGCATATGCAGAAAACATTTTCCATTCATTGTTATTAATGTATGTAGAACAGGATGAAATCACCACTGTGATAAAATAACATGTTAAAATTATAGATTAACTAGCTGTACCCGGCGCGTGTTGCTACGCCATCACAACAAAAAAAAACACATGAATTCTTCGCGAGGTCATGAATAACAACTTTGGTTAAGATCATTATATGATCAAATTAAAATTTTACGATTTTGTAGATGACATACAGACAAACATTCATTTTTATAAAGAAAAAGACTAAATTATCTCGCGGCCTCGCCCGCTTTGATCACGTTTACTATGATAATAAATATCTCACTTGTCTTTCTAGGTCATAAGCAATATGAACGCCAAATTTCAGCGAAATCCGACCGGTAGTTTCTGCGTATAAATAACAAAATACACATACATCCTCACAAACTTTCTCATTCACAATATTAATAAGAATAAAATATTTTTTATAATTCCAGGATCATTCCAAAGATACGCCTCTCATACATGCGGTGAAGGGCGGGCACAAAAACATAGTAGAGGCGTTATTGAAGAAACACGTGGACGTGGATCTGCCGGGCAAGGAGAAGAAGACACCGGTGTACACCGCCGTGGAGAAGGGACACGTCGCGATATTGAAACTATTGCTCACTTCTAACCCTGATCTCGAGCACTGTACTAATGTAAGTTTGTAACTTAATTTATTATTTTTAAAAAATACTGATGCTGCCGGCTACCCTAGATATTAAAAAAAAGATTTACACATCGGTTTCATACAGTTTGACTTTATCAAAGAGGTCAGTGGCATATATCTAAATGTATAGAAAGGAAAAATGACTGAACTACTGACATATCAACGTAAAGTCGAAACTACTGGCATTAGAAATGTCCAGCATTGGTTCCAAAAGTTTAATGAATGGATCATGTCAACATGATTTGTGCAAACGAAGTCGCGGGTTCTGTTAGTGTAATATATAAATTGTCAATCCCTAGGATCACGGCAGACACCCATAGGTATATCAGCTGACTTAAACACTCGACAAGATACATTAAATATATTTCACTATTTCCAATACTATCGATCTGATCTCATCATCTACGTCCAGTACAAAACAATCTTGCATATTTAAAATACATTCATCGTTTGTAGAAAAAGACACGTATTTTTTTATATTTTTTCACCTAACGATAAGGCTGACGAGCCACCTGATGGTAAGTGGTTACTGTCCCCTATACATTGCAAACACCAGAGGAGTCACCAATGCATCGTCGGCTTTGAAGGAGAGCTCTTTTTCCACCTTTCTTGAAGAGCCATGTCATAGCGCTCCGGGAATACCTCAGGAGGAAGCTCATTCCACATCTCGCACGTTGGTGGCGGGAAAGAGCGTGCAAACGTAATGAATATCTGTTGTGTCGGCAGACGGGCGACACGCCGCTGCTGCGCGCGGTGCGGTCGCGGCACGCGGAGATGGTGCAGCTGCTGCTGGAGCGCAAGGCGCGCGTCAACGCCGCCGACGCGCGCGGCGACACCGCGCTGCACATCGCGCTGCGGGCGCGCTCCAAGGTACGCTACCTACCCTCCCTCCTCACTACTCACTGTCCGACCCTTTAACGTAAGCCCCACGTTTTAAGGTAACAAATGACCGCCACATGTTGGAAAACGACACTATAGTGCACACAGCGACTGATCAAGAATTCTGACCACTCTAGGCTAATTATAAGGACGCGTCCCTACCAGGTGTGTTAAAGTCGGACTAAAAGTATTAACTGCAGCTTGTCGAGCAAAAAAAAGTCGCCAAATCCGGTCCTCCGGTGTATTAGTGTTTTGTCTCGGTCTAGTTGAAATATGTAGGGTAGATGCAATGATGCTAGATTAATAGTGCATGCGAAAACACGATATCAGTAATGTAGGGCTCACAATTCAAGTTATTATAAAATTAAAGTAGCAGATGACCTTGAAGCCCAGTTGATAGTAAAGTAATAGATTTTAATGAAAAAAATCCTTATCACAATGAAGGTATTTATAGTGAGTTCGTTTGATCTCTATCGTTCCTCTCAAATTACTGACTGTACTAACGTCCCATATCAATTTAAAAAAATATATTGTTTTGTTTCCTTGCAGCAAATAGTCGAAATTCTACTTAGGAATCCAAAGAATAGTCAATTGTTATACAAGCCTAACAAATTGAACGAGACGCCGTACAACATAGACATGAGCTACAATAAAACGATCCTAGGACAAATCTTCGGCGCACGCAAGCTGAACACGAACGAAGACAATGAGAACATGCTCGGATACGAACTGTATAGCGCGGCGTTGGCGGACATGCTATCTGAGCCAAGTTTATCTGTGCCCATCACGGTCGGCTTGTACGCTCGCTGGGGCTCGGGGAAGTCGTTTCTGTTGAACAAGCTTAAAGGTGAGGCGGATATTGCAAATTTTCTCTTACAAAACCGAGATATTGTCTATTGCTTCGTGATAAGAAATCTGTTTTTTAAATATACAATTAGTATCAAATGAGCAAGATATCTACCTAAATCATTACAAGTGGTCACTATCATTCATGAAGATCTCCAATCAATCCCAGATAAGATTGGGATCCTACAAGAAGTGGACCGTAGATGTGTTGCTACCATAACCCATAATGGAGTGGTGATGGTTGTACCGGGGTTTTGGCTTTTAAAACGGTATTACGGTTTCTGAAGAGACCCGTCAAAATTGGTTGAAATGTTGCAAAAACTCATAACGACGAACATATAGACAGAAAAATATTTTTATTTTATTACGTGAAAATTGGCAAAAAGCTAACAATAACAAAATAATAAAGATAAGAAATCGGAAAACGAAAATGAATTCGCTGGTTGTGTGAGGTAATCCCCACATCATACCATGTTTGTCTTTACAGTATAATTACAAATAAATTACATTCTCAGAAGTTGATCTTTTTCTTTCATCATAGTAATGAAAATAATATAGGTACATATTAATATTTTATTTAGATGCTAAGCATGACTTCGAACGTTTGATTTAAACACTTTAAAATTAAAGACATTTAATTAGAAATTTGTTTAAATAAAATATTTTATTTACAAAGTATTGTTTCACCAGACGAATGGATGTGATTTCAGAGTTAAAAATAATAATGTACAGCGGAAAAAGGTCGTTTGTCATGTGTCGTCTGTGTTTGCTTTTATTTATTTAATGTTTACCAGGATGTTCAGACGCGCATACTTGTCGTAACTCAGAATACATGTGTGCTTATAGATGTGCTAAAATTACAATTTTCCGGCAATAGAGATATACCTGAATAATCATATTATTATTGTTATCTGATATTGTGTTTTTTTAATAATACATATCTAGATCCGTGTATACATACCATTTATCAATAAATATTTATGAGATCATTTTAATTTTTATTACTATTATTACACCGTTTCATTCTTAAAGTTTTATTCTTTTTATGAACAAAAATAATAATACGTCAAATAACATTCGCATGTTATTTGACGTATTATTTCTTGAGAATTACTACGATTTGCTGTCCACCAGGTTGTTTATTGCTTTTAAGTTGATATTAGGTTGTAAGGAACTATGGACGGTTTGGAGTAAAAGAAACGTGTGCACTCTCTGATTGTTTATTTTGCACTAACTTTATAAATTTGATGCGCTTACTTATATTATGCGAATAAGGAGTGGACATACCGCCCACCAAAAACTACAGTTTTTAAACATCATGTAGAAAACAAATTTGATAATTACTACAATTACTTGCCAAACAGTTAAAATCTTATGTTCATATTATTTAAGCGGACTGTATCTATTTTTTGATTTTAAACTTTATTTTTAACTAACAATTTCTCTAACATTATGATTTTAACAATTGACAAATTTTACATGAGCTATCTTTCTGCAACACAAATTTGTTATTATATTACATGCTTTGATCTTATACACATTTACATTTTTTGTCATTTTCTTTTTACAATATAAGTACATTCTATTACATGCACAATCACTGTTACCGCCCACCATGAAATATCTACTCAAAATCTTTTGGAAGCGGTATCACTTTATACAATGGTCTCTTCAACTCGTGATCGCCCTTGCATTGTATGGTTACAACTCTGACCAAATTATCCTTTCCAGGGTGTAGTTGTTTTATTCTTCCATGTAACCATTTTGTAGGGGGCGCAGCTTCATCCTTCACGATGACAACATCTCCAACTGCGGGTGATGAGAATGACTTTTGCCACTTGTGTCTTTGTTGTAGTGTGTTGAGATACTCAGCCTGCCATTTTTTCCAAAAATGTTGAGTTAATTTTTGAATCAACTGCCACCTGGTTAACAAATTTATATTTTTGCTCTCATAATTCACATCTGGAACGTTAACTAAAGGCTCGCCGACGAGAAAGTGACCAGGTGTGAGAATATCTTCGGTTGAGTTGTCTATTTGACAGAGGGGGCGTGAATTCAAGCAAGCCTCAATCTGTGCCAGAAGTGTGGCCATTTCCTCATATGTCAATTTGGTGTCTTTATTTACTCTCGTCAGGTGTCTCTTGGCTGATTGCACACCAGCTTCCCATAAACCACCACAAGTCGGCATTCGTGCAGGTATAAAGTGCCAAGTTGTTCCATCATTTGCCAGAATTTCAGCCACTTCCTTTGCCATGTTGTCTTTGCCAGCTCGAAACAAATCCTTCAACTCTTTTGCAGCGCCCACAAAATTTGTCCCATTGTCACTCCACACGTGTTGGCAGTATCCTCTGCGAGCGACAAATCTTCGGAATGCAGCAATAAATGCTTGTGACGTGAGATCTGTAACCGCCTCAAGGTGTATTGCGCGAGTTGCCATGCATACAAATAAACAAATGTAGCCCTTAGAAGCGTGATGTCCACGACCCTTGGAAGATCTTATCCACACAGGCCCGGCGTAGTCAACTCCACTGTTCAAAAACGCTCGATGTTGATTCACTCTTTCTGCAGGCAGCTGACCCATCAGTTGATATTTTGTTTTTGCCCTATCCACAATACAAATTTTGCAATTACGCACGCATTTTTTGACACTAGATTTTAACCCCACTATCCAATAACCTGATCTTAAATAAGACATCATTAACTGAATACCTCCATGAAGCGTTCTTAAGTGAGCTTCATTAATTAGTAGTTTTGTAATATGCTGGTTGGCAGGAATGATAATTGGGTGTTTAGTTAATTCGGAAAGTGACGAATTCTGAAGTCTACCACCTACTCTAAGGATCCCTTTGCGATCTAAAAATGGGGAAAGGCTGATTAGGGAACTTCTACTCTTAACGTTTCCTTTCTTCTTAATTTCTTCAATTTCCTTTTCATATACGAGATTTTGGTAATATTTAATGCATTCGTTTAATATACTATCCAATTCCTTTGGTTGCAAATATTTTGGTCTAGATTCTAATTTATCCACCTTCAAAATTCTTTTACAATATGCTAATACCCGTGTCATCCTAGATAATGTTGAAAATCTTTCCCAAATTGGCTGTTCTTCTACAACTAAATTGCATGTAACCTTTGATTCTAATTGTGTTTGTGGTATATCTAAGTTAGCTCTATTAAAGACAGCAATTTCCTCCTTGAGCCATGTCGGTCCAGTCCACCAAGTTTTATGATTGACTAATTCGCATGATTTTATACACCTTGTTGCGATATCAGCTGGATTGTCAGCGGATCGTACATGCCTCCACCTATCGTTGCTTAGTATTCTAGTGATTTCTGCTACTCTATTAGCAACAAATGTGCACCAACGATTAGGTTGTGATTGTAGCCAAGATAACACTACCATAGAATCCGTCCAAGCGAAAATTTTATCGTTTGTTATCTTTAAAATATTCACTACATCATTTATAAGTTCGGCAAGAAGTACGGCAGCACATAGCTCCAACTTAGGTACTGATGACTGTTTCAATGGTGCAACCTTGGTTCGCGATCCAATTATAATTACATGTACTTCATTTTCTTCTGCTATTCGTAAGTAGGTCACAGCTGCATATGCTTGAGTAGAAGCATCTGCAAAACCATGTAGTGTTACGTTCTTATAGTTTTCAGATGTTGTTTTAAGCCATCTAGGTACTTTAATGTTTTTTAAATGTATTAAGTCTTCTCTGTAGCTTTTCCATTCTTCTTTCAAATTAGTTGGTAATTCTTCATCCCAACCTAGACTGCAAAGCCATAACCTTTGAATTAAAATCTTCGCACTTATAACAACTGGTGCTAACCATCCAAAGGGGTCAAATAAGCGAGCAACATCAGATAAAATGGATCTCTTCGTTATAGGATATCTCAATTCTGGTAAGTTAACTGTAATTTTAAATTCATCATCCTTTCTATCCCATGTTAAACCTAGTATTTTAATGATTTTATCTACTTTAATTTCTGTTGTATTATTTGTTTTCTCTTCTTGTAAATATACTAAAACTTCTTCAGAATTACTTGACCATTTTTGCATTTTAAATCCTCCCCTTTCTAATATCATTTTAATTTCATTACACATCCTTTTTGCATCCTCAACATTTTCATGTCCTACCATCAAATCATCCATATAGAAACCATTTTTAATTATAGGAGCAGTATCCGGAAAATCTTGAGCTTCATCATCAGCTAACTGCTGCAACGTACGGACTGCAAGATATGGAGCGGCGGCCGTACCGAATGTTACAGTAGTCAAGTTGTAGCTTTCAAGTTCCTTATCAGGGCTATCTCGCCAGACAATACGTTGAAGATTTGTATGTTCATCGGTCATGTTTATCATTTGATACATTTTTATAATATCTCCTACTACGCATATTTTATGAGTTCGCCACGATATAATCAAACTTCGGAGATCAAGTTGTAAAACAGGTCCAACCATCATGCAGTCATTAAGAGAGTAGCCGTTGGATCCCTCCGCAGACGCGTCATAAACTACTCGCAATTTACTAGTCTCCTTGTCCTCACGAATAACTGCGTGATGTGGTAAGTAAATAACGTTTTTGTCGTCTGTTGTTTCAGATTTTCTCATGTGACCCATCTCCTTGTATTCATTTATAACCTTCGTGTACTCGTTTTTCAATATTTCAGATTTTGCAAATTTTCTTTCTAAACATTGAAATCTTCGTATTGCTTGTTCCTTTGTATCTTTACATAAGTTGACTGTCTCCTCTATACTGTATTTTAGCGGTAGGTGAACTATATATCTTCCATTAGCTCTTTTAGTTGTATTTTTATATAATTCTTCACACCTTTCTTCTTCCTTTGTAATTATTTTCTTCTTGTTATATAAGTCTGTTTCTATTTCCCAAAACTTACGCAACATATTATTGTCTTCTTCAACCATTCTTGTAATATGTAGTGTAGTTAAATTGTGTTCATTGTTTGTTCCTATTTTGTCTTCCCTTTTTCCCGATAGTATCCACCCCAAACTTGTTTTCTGAGCCACTAATCCTTCACTCATCTTAAGTAAACCATCTTCTATAATTTTACAAAAGACGTCAGTCCCGAGTAACATATCTATCTTGCCCGGTATATTGTATGTAGGGTCAGCCAATGATAAAGTTTGAAGCTGTGAATTCGTCGTGATGTGTTTCGATGGGAGCCTACTACATATAGTTTTCAGCACATAAGCTTTAACTTGTATAACATCGTTTACATTAAATCGCGACGTAATTGTTAGATCAACACAATGTTTAATTGATATTCGACTTCCTCCTCCAACTCCAGAAACAACACCATCAATATTATTTTTGTATAAACCTAAAAGGTCGACAACCCTAGCCGAAACGAAAGATGCTTCGGACCCCTGGTCAATCAATGCACGAAGTAGGTGTTTGTGTCCATTCCTTGAAGTAACCTCTACTTTTGCCGTGGCTAGTAACACTTCATGTCCAGGATTGTGAGAAAGATGTGCCGTTGTGATACATGGCTCCATTGATATAGCGCCTTGTGAAGTCTCCTTTGCGTCGTTGGAGTGATGTAACAGAGAGTGATGTTTCCTTTTACAAATTCTGCAGGACGTTGTTTGTTTACACTTGAATGCGTTGTGATTAGGTACGAGGCAGTTGAAGCATAATTTATTAATTTTAACAAAATCTTGTCTCTTCTCCACAGGTAATTTCGAAAAATCTTTGCATTGGAATATGTAATGATTGTTTTGGCAATAAGTGCACTTATGTTGTGTTGTTACATTGGCGGGATTTTTTGTAGTCTCAGTAGTAGTAATAGTATGAAATAATTTTTGCGTTAGTATTTTGTCTCTCGAGTTTACCGACATCGGCGTGACTAATTCAAGTGTACGGAACTTAGCTTCGAGAAACCCCTTCAACATATCCCAGGTAGGTAGCTCATTGGATTGATTTTTGTACGTAAACTCCTCCCAGTCCTTTAATGACTCCGGGTCCAATTTCTGACCAACTAGAAATATTAATATAGGATCCCAAGAGTCGGTTTTAATTGACAAATTATTTAAATTACTAATACATTCCGCCGTTGTATCTAATAGATTTTTAATTTGACTAGATGTCTGATTACTAACCCTTTTTTGACTAAACAACCTTTTTAAAATAGAATTTAAAATCATTTTTTTATTACCAAAACGCCCCTTAAGTAACTCCCAAGCTTGTACATAATTATCCTCCAAAGTTTGTATATGCCTTAATAAAATTTCTGCCTCCCCAGACACACTTGTTTTTAAATAATGTAACTTTTGAACATTACTAAGATTTGTATTGTGGACAAGAGCTGTAAACAAATCCTGATAGGTAGGCCAGTCCTCATATTTCCCCGAGAACGTAGGTAATTGTATGCGTGGTAAAGTGGCTAATGATGGTACAGTTGATGGCTGAGTATCATTACTTACTGTTGACATATTGGCATTCGGCGTATCCAACTTTAACAAATGATCAATTAAATCTGCCTGTAACACCAGGTACAAATCTTCCACTTGATAAAAATCTTCGTTCAAAAAATAAGGCAGCATACCCCTTTGTTCCCGCGGCGTGCATGCCGTAAGATTGCTGTGTGTTTGCTTAAATGTACTCCAATAATCCTCTAAACTTTTCAATCTTGCTTGTACATAACCTTTTGTTAGTCTTTGTTTCGGACATTTCTTCAAATTAATCTGCGTTCTCTGTATAATATTCGCCATGTCACTCAATGTAGATAAATGTCTTTCTTGTTCCGCTGTAGTTGGAATACCCTCTTGAGCGGCCTGAGCCATGCTTAGATACTATTCTTCTTTTTAGGTACTCTTAATAAACGCAGCACGTGCTCAAACAGAAACAAAGTCCAGTTATAAAAATGGCGTTCAATAATAACCGCAAAAACTGTCCTTAATAATGAATATTGAAGTAAACAACTCCCGGCTTATCTAAGGAATGCGGCTTCCTATTGTCTTCGCGATCTCGAGTAACAGATGTGTCCGTCGATTCAATCCGGCTCGTTATAGGCCATATGTTTATTGCTTTTAAGTTGATATTAGGTTGTAAGGAACTATGGACGGTTTGGAGTAAAAGAAACGTGTGCACTCTCTGATTGTTTATTTTGCACTAACTTTATAAATTTGATGCGCTTACTTATATTATGCGAATAAGGAGTGGACAAGGTTGTCGAGCTTGTAAAACAATAATTTAAGGACATTTCTAAAGATGATTAAAAAAGTCTTCACTCATTATTAGGTATTTTTTCCGCGCTCCGGCTGTATTATGTTATTTATGTATTACAACAATGTTCTTCACATAGCACTTTATATACCTAGGTTTGATTTTAATATGTAACAGGTACTTCCTGTGAGCGCTTTATTATTTTTACTGCCAAAATTTCCCAGTTGCTTGGATCGTAGTCAAGAAATACCACTAAATTGGCCGTATTTTTGGTGTAATATTGAAAAAAGCTTGAGTTAAAAACAAGCTGACGTGTGAGTTGGTTTTCAGAGGAGATGAAGAACTTCGCGCGCCAGTGGAGCGAGTCGGGCTGGGCGTGGTCGTGGGCGGTGTGGTGGGGCGCGTGGCACGCGGCGCTGGCGCTCGCGGCGCTGGCGGCGGCGGCCGGCGCGCCCGGCTACGTCGCCGTCGCGCTCTGCTTCGCGCTCTTCGCGCTGCTCTACCTCGCGTGCTACCTGCTGTGGTATCTCTCCAACAAGTGAGTGTGCTGCGTGGAGCCTGGCGCGCCGGTGGGGCGAGTCGGGCTGGGCGTGGTCGTGGGCGGTGTGGTGGGGCGCAAAACCAGCAAGGTTTGGGGGTGGTATGGGATTTTCGCTCTAAGCGAACCCGGGAACGCTGCGGTACGTGTAGTCGATAAACCGTAGTATAACGGTGCAGTGGATCCAACCGCTGATCTGGGTTGAGTACGATAGGGCAACGTGCTCAAAGGACTCCGTTTGCGTTCCTTAGCAAATCCAAAGTCCTCTTCGCAGCACCAACGACGGCCACTCACGGTGCTCTCACGGTGTCTAGTATTCTTTGAAGGTTTCTTCTCGGAAGCAATTACGACATCGTAACAATGAAAATTGAAATTGTTGCGACTTTATTGTGAATTAAAAAATGCTTTATCGTACTGTCTAAAAATCGCATTTTTAATCATGGTTACAAATTTTTATGCTCTTTTCAGATATGAATGGTGGTGGTCAGACGGTCTAGTATCAGCGATGGGAAGACGATTTAGTTCTCTGCTACTATTATTACAAGTTGTCTTCTGTCATCCGCCTGGACCGAACGATCCACATGCATTACCTGCTACGCCTATAAGGTACGTAACAAAACGACGTCAAATTTTACCAGGTAGAACTAGGATATTTCGACGGAGGGAAGATAACAACGCACACTTTTTGTAAGATTGAAGTAGCAAACGAGCATGCAGCCCACCTGATGGTCACTTACCATCAAGTGGGCTGCATGCTCGTGTCACTGCCGCCCATGGACATCTGTAAGCAACTTCATAAAGAATATGGGATTCTATCTGAAGTCAATCACATGCGCCGGCAACCACACCCTATCCACACCCACCGAAACGCAAAAACTGCTTAACTTTAGAAATAGGTGTGATGGCGGTACTTCCCCGGGCGAACTACACTGGTTCTACCATCTACATAAATGGGGCCACGAATGTATAAATCATTATTTATAAGCATTTATTATATATTTATATTTCGTCGTTCCTCAGGTTCCACTTCACGGAGGGCATGAAGGGCGGCGCGGGGCAGGAGGGCGAGGCGCTGGTGGTGCAGATGCTGGCGAGCCTGGCCGACGCGCTGGAGGGCCAGTACGGCCGCCTCGCCACGCGCCTCGCCCGCGCCTTCCGACCGCGCCCGCTGTCCTCCACGTCCAGCTGGAAGTGAGTATGATGTCGTCAACGATTGTACTACTGCTGAGCACGGGTCTTCTATCGGAATGAGAGAGTTTTAGGTCATAGTCCACCGCGCTAGCTAAGTGCGAATTGGTGGACTTCACACACCTCCGAGAACTTTTTTTTGAAACTCTCGGGTGTGTAGGATTTCTCACGATGTTTTCTTTCGCCAAAAAGCAGTGATAATTAATTTCTAATACGCACAGAAATCTGCGGTGGTTAATGGCAAGATCCTCGATTGTATAAAGCCTATGTTCAGTAGCGAATCTTTAATCGGTTACAATACAGGTATAATAGGACACGTAAGAGATTATCGTGTTAAACTTAATAATCATTTATGAGTTTTATGAGTTTACCACCTGTATATGGTAATAAGCTTTTATACATTTTCAGATGGAGACGAGCGTGTTGCATCCCGCACATAGTGACATTCGAGATCAGCTTTACATGTCTACTCGTTGGTGTGTGTCTGCTCATATTGTACTTCACTGAGACCGGAGTCGACCAACAGTACGCATATATTACCATTTTGTTTACATTTATATTTTTCGATATATTGTACAAATTTTCGATATACTTGTTTGTAGGTAGTATTTTTCTTTTGTTATGTATTAATATGTACGTTTTAATATCTTCCTTGGGAGTAGCAACACTTCTTTGCAAGTCTCGGGTGAAAGTTTATATTTCATCTAGGTACAATGCCTATGAGTAGCAATGGCCACTTTCTGTCAGACCTGTGTAATAAAATAACTATGTATTACTAGAAGAGAGACACTATATAATGGCCAAAAACAGTAGAAGAAGAGATAAATAAAAAATAATTTTAAAGTTTCAACGTACAATGGACGTACATTTGTGGCGAAACAATGAGGAAATGGTTTTATTTTCATGTAGTATGTGTTATTTCTTATAAAGACATGTTCTTTATAGGAAAGCCATGATGTATTAAACTTATTAATAATTCACTTATGTCGATTTACTATCGTAATGTCATGTTATAAATTACTAATAACTTTAATGATTTTATTTAGAAACTCTCAGCTAGTACAGAATAGTATAAACATAGGTAACACTATGATATCCATTTAAAAGTTTCCATTTATCATTTCCTTACAATTATCTGTCAAAATACGACGTAAGTAGCCAAATAGACATCCATATTCCCCACTGTAGCGCCACGAACGTACGTGAATACGGGGGGCGTGGTGTGTGTATGACGTGTGGGGGTGTGTCAGGCGGCGTGACGTGCAACAGGGGCTGATGGTGGGCGCGCTGGCGGCGGGCGGCGCGGTGGCGCTGGCGAACGCGTACGCGGCGGCGCGCGCGCTGGCGGCGCTACTCAGCGGCCCGCGCGCGCGGCTCGTGCGCGCGCTGCGCCGGGACGCGCACGCGCGCGCGCTCGCGCTCCGGCCCGAGGTGCAGGCGCTCACGCACACGGTTAGTGCGATACGTTGAGGTGAAGTGTGGTATTGCACGCCTCACATGATTAAGCTTGTAGGTGCTTTACTCGCAATATTCTGCGTAGTGTCGATTTGGTTTGATATTATTTCAAAGTCAAAGACAATCAGAACGGCGAAAAATTTTAAAACTATGAAAATTTTCTTTATTATTTTTATTCAGTCCTCAAAACTATTTAAATGTTGAAAATATTTGCGATATACAGAGACGCAGAAAATCATTTTTATTATAAGTATGGATTATAAATAGTTCTCAATATTCATGCAGCGGCGCAACAACACGGTTCTCTACCAAATTCAACTGAAAGCCAACAGAATATATATATCTATTAGAATTGATTTTCTGCCGTTGACATTTGTTAATAAGTCTGCCTTAAAAAATCCTGCAACTTTGGAACCAATTTAAATATAATTTGTACTACTGCAATAAGACAAAACAAGTATAAAAATGTTATACATCACAAATTTCAAAGTACTCAATAGTACTGTCACTAGAAATTAAAAATTTAATCCAATATTAATACAATTACACACCTACCTTAACAATGAATAATTCTCAAACAACACCCTCCAGGTATCCTGTTTAGATGCGTTCACGGGCCAACAGACGCGTCTAGTGGTCGTCGTGGACGCTCTGGACAGCTGCGAGCAGGAGAAAGTCCTCGCATTGCTGAACGCGGTCCACGCGCTCTGCTCCGACCCGAAGAGCCCCTTCATCCTGCTGCTGGCCATCGACCCTCATATCATTAGTAAGGTGAGCTTCATGTTATTGAATGGCTGTGGAGCACATGTATTAATATTTACGTTATAATTACAATATGTGCATAGACGAAGTAACTAATTGTAATGATATCAGGCTAAATCAGAAATCAGTGTATTTTCTTTATATTATATTTTGTCAACGCACCACTCGACCGAGCTGGTCGTCGAATTGGGACACACTGAAAATCAGTGGCCGTGGTTCGCCGCGGTAAGGCTGAATGTGGACCCTTTAAAATGGTAAATGGTAAATTTTACTGCAGCAATGGTCTAATTTAAAAGTAATGTATGCTGTTAATTATGGCACATTATGTCGTAGTATTTTTTACAAATAAATATTTCTTTCTTTTTTTCTAAACATCAGTCATATGGATCTTAATTGAAGCAAAGTAAATCATATCTTAGACATGTTCATCGCTAATAAACAACTCTATTTATTGTTTAATATTTACTGCATCTGATGAACTTTGTTGTCTACGGTTACTTTGTCTATGGACGAAAGTTCGATAACTGTCGTTATAGAAATAATAAATTAATATCAATTTTATATATAATATCTTTATTTTTATTATATATCGTAGCTATCCTGGTTTGATCTGTTAACGTCAGTAGTAGTTTTTTTAGCAGAATCTAGTGGTAGTAATATACCATAATGTATTAATAAAAGCGACTAATATGGCTCAATAACATATAATACCTATTCAATCATAGGCTATCGTTTAGCAGTATTATACATTTACATGTGACAGTCTCGTTTTAGGCAACTAAAACAATACTTTGCTGAAGGTAACATTGTGTAAAAATAATCAATTTTCTAATTATAACAAAGTATATTCGTTTAATTAAAAATATTTGAAGCTTTTTAACACATTTCCGTATGCGCAGGTTGCTTGGATGGAGGTCAGTCGTAACCATAATCGAATTGTTTGGTGTTTTTCTATAAATAGATGGTCAAATTTGATGTTGTGCTGTGCGGTGTCAATTATAACATTTGGTTATTAACGTGTGTGCCTGCATGCCAAATTTTGGTTGAACGGCCTTTTTTGTTAGATAACTTGTAACATAAAATCGATGTTGCATGATAACACGACGCTTTAAAAAGTTGTGTCGTTTTATTTTATTTAAATATACATTCGGATACCGATGTATGATAATAAACAAATGTAAAATATATTAAAATCGTATTTTTCTGGATTAAAGTATCGGGCTATGACCATGATATTTAATAGTAGCTGTTTAATATAACAAAATATAGCGTACTTTTTTTATTTTGTCATCAATGTGCTCCAAAAAATATATTCAAGGAGTGAGAAAAATGTCGTAAACATTCTGCAATTTTGTTGTTAGTTACTTAAATGACATTTGAATTTGCAATCCTTTTATTGTATAGCAATGTGGACTGTATGATTGTTATGTTATTGTTTTGCGGTATTTCGTCAATTTATACTAATAAATCTACAGGCGGTGGAAATAAACAGTCGTCGCGCGTTCTCCGAGAGCAACATAGGCGGCTGGGACTACCTGCGCAACATGGTGCAGCTGCCCTTCTATCTGCAGAACTCTGCTCTGCGCCGCGTGAAGCTCGCGCAGCAGACCGCCGCCAAGCGCATCCAGGCGATCGGCTCCGATGACTTCTCTACGTCGTTACAAAGATCGGTGGGTACTTAGATATTAAGCTTAATTTGACATCATTATTCATAGGCGTATATATAGATGAGGTTGGGAAGCGTGTATTACAATAAGCGTATTTAAGCAAACTGGTATGAATTAATTAATGTAGCCAAATCATGAATACAAACCAGCCTAAAACGTTGGGAACTCTACTTTAATTTTTCTTACACTAAATGGTAATAAGATGAAGCTTATTACTGGATTGTCATGATTCTCAATATCTGAGGTTAACTAGAAAATAATACTAATTAGTTATAATGAAAACTTAAAACGCTTTTTACACCAATAGCCCCACAGTAGGATTTTTTCTTGTGTCGTGGGTGCCATGGACACACACAAAGACGAATACACAAACACCCAAACTCAGAACAAGAATCTAAACTCATCATTTAGATACCTGTCTGGCCGGGAATCGAACCCGGGACCCACTGCGCGTCAGCCCGGTATGGTAACCGCTCGGCCACGCGGGTCGTCAAAACAATACAAGCGAGCGAGCAAGTCTACGAGGCGATAAAGTTTTACTATACAAAGTTCTTCCATAACAAAAATGTACCATAAAAATACTGGCACAGGTATCAGCACGTCGTCTCTCGTCCACCTCCGAGCTGATGTCGAGTCAGGAGCGCATCAAGGGCAACGTGGGCGCCGGCGCCGCGGGCGTCGCGAAGGAGGCGCCGCGGCGGCTGAAGGCGTCGGAGTCGGTGGCGTCGTCCGTGGCGTCCGGCCTGCACCGCGCCGCGCCCGCGCCGCACGCCGGCGCCGCGGACCTCGGCCGCGTGCTGCTCACTGATGACTACTTCAGCGATGTCAACCCGCGGAGCATGCGACGGCTTATGAACGTGTTGTACGTCACTGGTCAGTAGATTTTTTCTTTTTTTTTATCCGATTAAATTAGTATACGGCATGCAATCCACTTGACGGTAAGTGGTTAGTACCGCCTATGGACATCTATAAAGAACTACAGTACAGGGGTTATATCTAAATTTAAATGCAGATGCGTTGCTACTCTCGAGGACTGAAATGTTGCGTCGAGACCGCACTGCGCCCGCCCCACACGCCGACGCCGCGGACCTCAAACGCGTATTGCTCACTGAAGACTACTTCAGTCATGTAAATTCGCGTAGCATGCGACTGCTTTTGATCGGGCTGTATGTTATTGATCGATGGGTGGTTTTTTATCAAATTAAATTATCAAACAAGTATGCGTCCTCTGCCGCCCGTGGGCATCTGTAAACACCTTCATATAGAACTTCATATAGGTTCTATTTAAAGTTAATCGCGTGGGTTACTAATTCCAATGGATTTAGATGGATGCCTCATATAAAAATGAACCGGCAACCACATCCATCAACACTCCAAAACTAAAATTCATAAGTTACGTTTTATTTAAAATCAATTGCGGTTTCAAAATTAAAGTATTTTATGCAAAGTAGGATCTTTACATCATTTTTTGAACGTTATTAACCAACCAGTCACCACACAAAATATATGTAATTTAAACAAAAAGTAATCAATATTTTCATCTGGCTTTTCTACTGTATTTACACAATTATCTCATTATTATATTATGCCCATTATTATCTTAAAATACAGCATCAAAAATATGATTAAAAAACATTAAAAGTAAAAAAAAACGTGCGGCATTCCGGGAGTGTCGCAGTAAAGCTATTATGCAATATGCATTTTTTGTCAACTTATGCAATTATAATTATTCATTTATTAATTCAAGTTTTTTCTTTGATACTATATTTCTCACAAACAGCTGCTTACATATTCGTCCGATTTCCGAGCAGCTCGTCTCGATCCATGCAAGCTTCGTACTGTCGTACCATATACATACACGTTAAGAAGAAAAATATTTTATTGTAATTTTTATTTATATATTATCAATCAATTCAAAATTATTATAATAAGCAAATTTTTATTTATATATCAATTAATCAATTCTAAGTTATTATAATAAGCAATATAATGTATATGATTTTTTTTTTCTAATTTGTGTTTTTAAATCTTGTTGTAAAAACTTTTTATTTAATGTGTTGTGTAATTTACTCTATGTCATGTTTATTATTATTTCTACAAAGTAATGACGATGTATTGCATGCAGTCGTCACTCATAATTGTACTACCACTTATTTATGCATCTTCGTCCTCCAATTAATTATTTGTATGTATTAGTGCTTAGTATGTTAGTGACCTATTATAAATAAATAAATAAATAAATAAATAAATTAAGCGAACGCTCGGCCGCGCTACAGGCAGTAGGCGCAGGGGGTGTTAGGTTTTTTCGTTATGGATTTTTTTGACTCGGTCGCCGCGCTCAAAGCCCATTATAGTATATAAGTATAAAAGCTATGGAATCGTTTAAAAATGACATTTATTATTACAGGTCGACTGCTAAAGGCGTTTCAGATTGAGTTCAATTGGTATCAGCTAGCGTCGTGGGTGAACCTCACCGAGCAGTGGCCATTCCGCACCTCCTGGATCATCTACCACCACGAGACCTATGAGGAGCACATAGAAGACTCCACCTCGCTCAAGCAAATATATGAAAAGTGAGCTATTGCAATATTATTTCTTTCGTAATATCTTTCAGGAGCTTTTATAGGAGCAGTGATAGCCTAATAGGAGCAGTGATAGCCTAATGGTTGAAACTTGCCCTCTCAATCGGGAGGTCCGAGGTTCAAACCCAGGCACGCACCACTGATTTATGTGCATATTATACATTAATTATCACTGCTTTTCGGTGAAGGAAAACATCGTGAGGAAACCTACACACCCGAGAGTTCTTTAAAAAAAAAAAAAAGTTCTCGGAGGTGTGTGAAGTCCACCAATTCGCACTTGGCCAGCGCGGTGGACTATGGCCTAAACTCTCTCAATCTGAGAGAAGA
The DNA here is from genome assembly GCA_949699795.1 of Spicauda simplicius. NCBI lineage: Eukaryota > Metazoa > Arthropoda > Insecta > Lepidoptera > Hesperiidae > Spicauda > Spicauda simplicius. The sequence continues at coordinate 12,414,313 of OX453063.1, forward strand.
CCCGTGCCTAGCAGTGGGACAATAATGGGTTGACGACAATATCTTTCACCTTATTACATAACGCCTTACGTAAATATAAACTGCATTTTCAAAAAGGATTTTTTAAAAAAAATGAGGTTATACCATTCACATATTTTTATAATTCATGTGCAGACTAATTGTGTGAACGTCCAATTTATGGTTCAGAAATGTTGTTAATTTGGATAACGAATGTCACATAACTTTTGTTCTCATTTGATATCTTTTTTTAAGATTAAAAAAATATAATTTAATAAAACGTACACAATCAAATCCGTACATCATAGGCGTGTTCCAGAACACGCTCTTAAAGCCCTAAATGCCCAAAACGTCGTACCACAAGACGACCGCGATCGTTGTGGTCGCGGCGAATACGTCACTCATGACGTCATGACTTACGCCCACTCGAAGCTCACGACGACCCATCTCATAAGGTGGGTCGTAGTGATCATTCCACTAGAGATTGTGTCAGTAATTCTCACAAGCTAGTGGAACGGGAAAAACTGCGGTCTTGAGTGTGAACATTGTGAACGTCTAATGGAACGCAACCCATATACAACATTACGTCACGTATAAACGTATTTTCAGGGTAAAGCCCCACATAAGCGGTCTCCGCGAGGCAAGCGCGCTATTGGAGCTCGACCGGGACGAACGCAAGCTGGAGGTGTTCCTGAGCTTCCACCGAGCCACGCTCACCGCTGCTGACCTCAAGATCTTCCTGCCCTTCACCATCAACCTGGACCCTTACATCAAGAAGGTTATCAAAGGTAAATAATGCCATTGTGGTTTTTAGTGTTGTGTTTCCATTTTATTTAATTTATCGTTTACATATTCGAATTACTTCAATATGTAAGAAATGACACTACATAAGTAATTAATTAAATATTAAATATACAGTATGTACGAGTGGTTTTAATATAACATTATATGTCTGTGATCAAATAAGCAGTAGTTTGCATTCAAAGAATTTTTTTTTAAATCTGGGAAGCTACATTAATATAAAGCATATCATCTTAAGCTTCCGTAATTTTCTTACCCTGTAAATATACACAATCAATGATTTCATTTGAGTCTTCCACTTCAGGTGGATCTACAGTAGAAGACTAAGCGTATTAGAAAAATATAAAGTCAATGAACATTTTGTTACTAGAGGAACAAGTGCAATCGACTGTGGAGGAGGACACGGCGGCAGGGGGCGCGGCGTGGCCCACTCCCAATGCTGTGCGTCATCCCTACAAAGCGTACAATAAGAAACAGGTATTGACATAATTATTTGCACATTAGAAATTATTAGGTCACACGATTTGCCAAGCATGTTATAATGTCTAAAAAGCATGTCTAAAAATCTCAGAAAGTGTTAACACACATATTTTGTTTATGATTCGTTAGGCCTAAGCCACGACACTTGTTAAGACAAGTGTATTACTCGAGGCTTATAGGTTTTTCTCTGTCTCTTCTGTCTCGTCAACCCATTATTGTCTCACTGCTGGGCACGGGTGTTCTCTTAGAATGAGGAAGTTTTAGGCCTTAATCCACCGAGCTGGTCAAGTGCGAATTGGTGGTCTCTGTCATTTCAAGTCCATATATTTATTTTAATTTTTAAATCAGTGTTGCTCAAAATGTGGGTTCTTATTCTCAGTAAAAAGAAAAACGTACATACAAACTTAGATTTAGGTACATTTAATTAATGAATAGTATCAACATTTTATGTCGTATTAAATTGCTATAAAATTAGTGTTGTTAAGGTTTCATCTTAGTTTTTATTATATGCGAAGTAGTGATCCAAAGTTACTTCAAACTATTTAGTATCTTATTTTTTACTTATGTTTCATTAAACTAAAATATGTAAAAATTGCATATAATGGAGGTTTAATGTTGGTAAAACAATATATTACATGCATCGATATAGAAAAACCCTAACGAGCGCTCAATTTTATAATTGAGCGCTCTTTTTCTCCGGATAGTTTTGAGACACTAAATGTGCATCTTGGGTATTTCTATATCTATGATTACATGTTAATAACATTATGTAATTGAAACCCCAGAAAGTAGCGACGATGCCGATGGGCGTGCCGGGCGGCCCGGCGGGCCTGGGTGGCGCGCCGTGGGCGGGCTGGACCGTCGGCGGGTACGGCCCGTACGAGTCGCCGCCGCAGCCCCCACCGGCATTCGCCCTCAACCCCTATACCATGCTGAGGACTGCTTTTCCTAACTTGGTGAGCTTTATATATGTTTGAATTCGCTTTTGTATACACACATTATATAGGATAATACTGTTTACCGATGTAAGTAGAATCAACTGTGCTGTTGCATGAAGTTGTTCACACGAATAGGCTAAAATGAAGACTTACCATCGAGTGGAATGTATACTCGTTTGCAAAACCCGAGGTGTATATGTCTCGTCATGATTTTCTCCTTCATCGTGAAAACATCTTGAGTAAAATATAATGAGTGAAATATGTACAATAAATAATAATTCAGTGGTATGTGTCTGGAACTTGAATTTCGGATTGTGAGGTCGAGCAGTGATAGCCTAATGGTTAAAATTTGCCCTCTCGATCGGGAGGTCCGAGGTTCAAACCCAGGCACACATCACTGATTTATGTGCGTATTATACTTTAATTATCACTGTTTTTCGGTGAAGGAAAACTTTGTGAGGAAATCTACACACCCGAAAGTTCTTTAAAAAAAAAAAAAGTTCTCGGAGGTGTGTGAAGTCCACCATTTCGCACTTGGCCAGCGCGGTGGCCTAAGCTCTCTCATTCCGAGAGAAGACCCGTGCCCAGCAGTGGGACAGGAATGGGTTGACGACGAGCCAAACATTTAGGCTTATATACATTTATAACGAGAGTGCACGTGGGCAGGGCGACCCGAGCTCGGTGCGGCTGTCGTCGCTGAGCGTGGAGGCGGTGTGCGGCGTGGTGCGCGCGGCGCTGGGCGCGGGCGGCGCGGCGGCGGCGGCGGCGCTGCAGCGCGCGCGCGTCTCCGGCCTCGCGCTCGCGCTGTGCCGCCTGCAGGACCTCAAGCCGGTGAGTGCTCTACTGCTGTGAGAGATGCGAGGAGCGTGCAGGTATAGGCGAAGAGTACCACGCGCTAGCTCACTGTGGGTGCGTTCCCCATGTCGCTCACAACGCTCGATTTGGATAACGAATGTTACATAACTTTTGTTCTCATTTGATATCCTTTTATATAATATAATAAAACGTACACAATCAATTCCATGCTTCATAGGCGCGTTCCAGAAGACGCTCACAAAGCCCTAAACGCCCAAAACGTCGTTCCACAAGACAACCGAGGTCGTTGTGGTCACGGCGAAAATGTCACTTATGACGTCATGACTTACGCTCACGCGACGCTCACGGCGACAAATCCAATAAGGTGCGTCGAAGTGATCATTCCACTAAAAAAACGTCAGTAACGCTCATAAGCTAGTGGAACGGGAAAATCTGCGATCATGAGCATGGACTATGTGAACGTCTAATGGAATGCACCCTGTGAGTACTGTGCCAACTGTGTGCCGGTGTCCACAGCAGCTGGAGAGTGTGTGCGCACTAGCTAATCATGTATTACGCATTTTATCGGAATTATACACATGTAATTTGTTGCATACACTACCAAAGCTGTGCGTTGTGACTCGTAAGCGTCTCCAGCATCGCACTCGTGCTTTACCGGCTGTAGGACCTCAAACCCGTAAATACTGTGCATGTATGGCTGGCTTGGCGTGCTGTATGCTCGAGCGCACTAACAACGTGCCAGATGAGAGGCTTTGCACTCTTTTATGCTCTACCTCCCGACGGGCGCTCCTTCGTAAACTCAAGGAACAGGTATCTTCCGGCCACCAGGGGGACTAAGTCTACAAAAGCACCATTACTTAACGGCAACCAACAACATCGGTGGTCAGTGCATCCATTGAGGGAATTGCCCGGGCAAGAAGTCGTTCCTTGAGACCCGCTGACCTTTTGGAAAGTACATCATCCGGGCATTCCCCCAACCATAGACAAATTTGGCATTTAATTATGGCGGCATGACATAATAACTTATTTTAATTTTGTTTTTTCTTTTGATCAATTACTGCTCGAATTCGTATGTGTTTGTAAAAGTCTGATAGGCAGTAAGGCTTTCATACTAGAATCTTGTTTTTACACGTTACATACAGAAACTTAAAAGTACTTGGCTGGTTACATTACAATCTTAATAAACAAGCTTGTTTTTTATAAATATCAAAACATTGGACTTTTATAATGTATTTAGAAGGTTTTATGATATTTTTCCTTATAGGTACTGGACCTACCGTTTGGCGACTGGGAACTGTTCAAAATGTTGATCATAAACCTTCGCGAGCTGGAAGCAAATATGCCGATAAATGCCCCGGCAGTTGCAGGTTAGCATATTATACACTTAGAATACCTATTTTAGTATGTACCTAGATACAAATCAAAAATGATATCGTAATTTATCATTTAAATAACTATTTACCATATTTATGATAAAAAGTGATTTATTACAATAAGAATTATTCTTGCCGTCACCATTAATAAATGTGATCTGACTGAAGTAGCAAACGAGCATGCAGTCCACCTGATGGTGAGTGGTCACCGCCGCGCATGGGCTTCTGTAATCAACTTCGTACAGAACATGGGTTCCATCTGAAATCAATCACAGATGCGTTGCTACTCCCGAGGTCTATGACGGTCACCTCATATAAAAATGTGGCGGCAACCACACCCTTCCATCGAAACGCAAGGAATGCTTCACGCTATAAATATTTGTGGCGGTGTTATTTCCGCGGTCGAACTACACTGGTTCTACCACCTCATTATTTATAACTAACTTTTACCCGCGGCTTCTCTCGTCAACCCGTCGTTCCACTGCTGGGCACGGGTGGGAGAATTTAGACCTCAGAATTAGATAGTTTTAAACCATTGTTCGCCACGCTGGCCAAGTGTGAATTGGTGGACTTCACACACCTCCGAGAACTTTTTTTTAAGGAACTCTCGGGTGTGTAGGTTTCCTCGCGATGTTTTCCTTCACCGAAAAGCATTAATAATTTATTTCTATAATTCCCGGAGCTTCATTCGCATTGAATCCTCGAAATTAACATAAAAAATCATTACATTCCAGTAGAAAGTGATTCAGTATTTAATCAGTATTACATACATTTTTTTAATACAAAATGTCCTGTTTTGTGCTATAACGGATATTAAATCCATATAAATCTTTGTTTTTTTAGTGATATCGGAGAAATCAGCAGAGTGTGACACGGATTCCATAAAGCCAAGATCAGGAATCGATCACCAGCGCAGTCGCCCCACGATTGTCGAGAAACAGGTTACTAAAATATTTTTTTTATACAATCTCAGTTATTTGTCCACACTTTAGAAAAGACATCTACAATCACAATCATGAAATACTAGAAAACATAAATAAAATTTATCAAAGAGAGATGTTCTTTTACCAAAATAATATTACGGTTACGCTTCCTACACTCATACCCCCACACTAGGATTTTTTCCTGCGTCGTGGGTACCATGGACAAACACAAGACGAATACACAAACACCCAGACCAGAACATGAATCTAAACTCATCATTCAGATATCTTTGGCCGGGAATCGAACCCGGGACCCATTGCGCGTCAGACCGGTATGGTAACTGCTCTGCCACGCGGATCGTCATGTATTATTGAAGTAATAAAGATTAGCCAACTAAAAATGCGCAAGAATATCCTTGCCTCCCCGGCGTAAGTTGTCGAAGGGACATCGTCAGTGGTCTAGTCGGTACACGACACGACTCCGACACACCCTCTCCGTTGCCCAATGGAGAGAAGCCTATAAAAGGTTCCCTGATGTTAAAATAGCTAACTGAACTTTGTGTTTAGGTGGTTAGTATTTTAATTCTAAAGATTGTATATTTAAACGCTTTTGATAAGCGAAATGCCGATAGTTATTTTAATGTCCGTAGTTCTGTTCACATGGCACAAGAATAGTGAATGGAATAGTAATAACACTGTGATGTTGTAAATATCTGCTTAAAAAAGTATGATTCTGTACTGTATTGTATATACATAAAGCCATATACAACTATACGACCGTATACAAATATAATATAATTTTAACCATTTGTAAATAGATATTGACCTTGTTATATATTTTGCAGCCTTACGCGGAGTATCAGGTGATTACAGTAGATTGAAATTTTAAGCACTACACATTAGACGTGTTTATTAACAATATAGATTGTTCTTTCATTTTCAAGGCCCTAAGGTATTTTCAAACCTAAACACATCTATATTATTACGTTATCATTAGCAATATAAAATGTTCGGATTTACAGAAGTAAGCTACCAGAATAAGTTCCTTAAAGTAATTATTACTTTAAATTATTAGTTTAATAACTTTTTTTGTATTTTAATGTACATAGAAGTACATTCAGTTTAACATAGAATTTTTGCAAGTATTGATGAATATTTTTTTATCATAATTGAAGCTAATCAACGACTCTTATAGTGTTACAATAAATCATTAATTTCTATTTGATGTCCATTATAAGACCATAATATGACACATACATATACAGAAAAAATTTGGTCATATTAAATAATATTTGTGTAAAAAAAACGATGTTGAATTGTGATAGTCATTTTGTTTGTTGCGGCAATTGGAAAGAAATTACATCTGGTTAGTAAAAAAGGAAAGGATAGCAATAGAGTTCCAGGAGAAAAAGTTATGGTAAGGATAGATTAAAGAATTAAAAGTAGGCAAAATTTGGTCTAGGTATGACATAGATAGATGAAAAAAATAATACAAGAAATTGACGATTGGCAAATTAAAACAACAATGTAATCGTTAATAAATGACGTAAATGTTCTTATATTGTGACTTTAATTTAAATACATAGTGCAAGAAAATAATGCTTTATTTACTAGTTTAGCATATTGTTAGGACACGCAAAAGTAGAAGATGCTTTAGCATATTACCTGTAGTTAATTGCACAATCGCGCCAATTTTGCGATTGGGGCTAATTGTAACGTTACGTTCTATTGCGCAGGTGACACTCGAGGAGCAGATGATATGCGGCGCGCTCCAAACGCTCAACGAGGAGGCCTTGGAGGACGTGTTACAGTCGGAGCCCCCCTCGCACCCAGGTGAGCCCCACCTGCACACCATCCGCGAACACGCGCGAACCCCCGCCCCCCGCTCCGACGACAGCGCCTCCGACGACGGCGACGCGTCGTCCGACGACCTGCCCCGCGAACACGTCATCATCAACGTGTCCGACGACGTCTTCCTATGATGCTCCACTGGGCGACGCGAGCGCCTTGCACGTACCGTTCGCCCGAAACTCTATGACGGCTCGGAACTTTCGCTTAACGATTTCAGTTACCCAACGAAACGCGGAAACCGAACGATCATAAAATTAAGCGATGCGTTTACGTAATCAAGTGGCCTACGCACTCATCTCTGCTTGTTTTTACGTCACGCACAAACGAAATAAATCGTGCTTGAGCCGCTTCACTTCAATCAAAAATTACCTGTGATTGTTAGCGTACCTACCAGGCAGCATTTAGTGGTGATTTTAATTTTCGGTTATGCTACAAAGATTCCTTCGAATTTTTAACAGTTCACGTAGAAATTACGTTTTTATTTTTAATTTATTTTTTGTTTTTATGTAACAGTAGCATGACGCAACCGCGATAACGTCAATAAGGTAATTATTGTAATCAAATAAAACATTATTTTCGAGTAATAGTGTAAACAAATATTAGCGCCGCTTATTGACAGTTTGGAAGAAAATAGACGTACGCTTACTTACCGCCACGTATCATGCTATTGTGCTTTGAACTTTACACGCTTTTAGTACCGTACAAAACCAGTACAATGCTCCCTTTTCGAAATCCATATGCCCTAACCTAGTATTCTAAAGCCAGTTTTTGTAACATTTTATAACATGTTGTCAGACAATGTAGACTAGTAGTAAATAAAATTTATTATGTAACTAATAAATGTTGTTAATGTGGAACACTCTATACATGTGACCACAATGCAAAATTATTGTGTTAAAACATAAATTTAGTATAGTAAATATTCAAAGTTATGTCTATAAATGGAGTAAGTAAGTAAGTAATGTGATGGATATTTTAAATTTTCAATTAAATTGCTGTTAGACGCCAACAGTAATTCATTCATCCGATAAGAATATATTTATGTTTAAATGAAATATTTATAGATTTAGTTTTTTGGTACAATTTGTGAATTATTTATATTCCGAATTTAGTTTGCGAATGTTAAAAGTAAGTACTCATTTATAATGTTTGGTAAGCTCAAAATATAGTACTTATGTAATTAGTTAGTATATTTTCCATTAATTGGTTATGTATTAAACTGAAAATACGTCTTAATACATTGTATTTTAAAATGAAATAGTGCAGCTGTATCACGCGTTAACAGTGATATTAGAGTTAGTAATATTATGTTTAACAATATTATGTAGCATTCCTATTATTTAGAAATAATTTATTTGTAGGATTTACATTTTATTTTAGTGGCTGTGCTATAATTTGTCGGTTGTGATATATGCACACGTATTTACCTAGTTGTAGTTAGATAAAATTTTACAGATGTTTCTTTAATTTTATGTACATATCTTAAAATGATCTTACAATGAAAATTTCCAGAATTTTTTTCTTGAATTATTAAATAAACATCTCGTAAAATGGTTTTGTGCCAAAACATAATTTGTTCCTTGATGACGAATGTTATCGAAACGTAGCAAAATACTACAAATAATGCACGATACATAATTTTTAAATAACCAATACAAAATGTATTCAACAAATTTTAAAGATATATTTATAAAAATGTTAAAATTTCTGACTGTTCATATATTATTACTGTTAAAATAATTAGAAGTGCCGCAGTCGTGAAATTATCGTGCATGTTTTGCGACGTTCAGTTTTATGTATAATTAAGTTAAATAAATTGCATATACTTAGTATAAATACAAAATTATTTTTTAAAATATATTTTTAGTGATAGATCAGTAGCTAGGATTTTTTCAGGTTTATTATCCGAACTAAATAATATACATATCAAATTCATTCTCAGTACTCGAATATGATAAAACAAAATGAGCATTCCAAGATAAATTTTAAAATGTTTCAATCATAATAAATGAAGAAATGCAGTACTGCCGTTGTTTTATTTCTCGTTCCAAAAAAGAGTTGGAGCCCGTTCGCCGCCCCGGGGCTGTCCTCGCTCGGTCCCAGTACAGGAGATGGTCCGTTTCAGGCGAGGAGATCGAGCTGCGGCTGCCGCGCGCCGGCGCCTCGTGGGCCGGCTCCGCGCCCGCCTCGCCCGCCGCCTCGCCGCCGCCGCCGCGCCGCGACCGCCGCGCGCCCGCCGCCCGCGCGCGCCGCAACGCGCCGCCCGCCGTCAGCTTCAGCGTCGAGAACGAGGAGGACTCCGACGACGGCCACATCACGTTCAGCGCGCGCCCGCGCCCCGCCGCCGCGCCGCTCCGCCCCGACCGCCCCGATCGCCGCGACCGGCCCGCGCGCCCGCGCTCGCTGCTCGTGGCGCCCGACGCCGCGCCGCCGCCCGCCGCGCGCTCGCGCTCCGCCGACGACGCCGCCCGCGCCCCCGAGCCCGTCGTCGATCTCAAGCTGCGCACCCTGCGCCGCACGGCCGACGCGCTGCGCAAGGTCAGCTCCGCGGAGCGCCTCGCTCGTCTCAAGGACAAGATAGTGTCGCGCGGCGGCGGCTCCCGCGAGCGCAGCCCCTCGCGGGACGAGCCGGCCAGCGACGACGAGTCGGCGCCGCTGGTGTCGTCGGCGGCCGGCTCGCCGTCGCCGCCGGGCGCGCGCCGGCCGGCCGCCGCGGGGGACGAGGGCGAGGGCGGCGCGGACCGGTCGCCGCGCTCCGACGTGACGGAGCTGGAGTCGCCGCGCGAGGGCTCGTCGCGGTTCGACCTGCTGCCGGAGCGCAAGGGCGGCGCGGGGCGCGGCGCGGGCGCGGCGGCGGCGGGCGTGGCGCGCGCGGACAGCGCGGCGTCGCTCGGCAACATGGTGGAGCCGTACAACATGCGGCTGCTGGCGCACGGCACGCTGTGGCGGCAGGACGCGCTGGAGGACCCGCCCTGGCCCTGGGACGAGCCGGACTCTGCCGTGTGAAGCCTTACGTGCCTTGGCAGCGGCTGTATCCTCGGCGGCCCGATCGCGGTGCCGCAGAAATATAATAATTCATCGATGGGAAACCACGATTCATCTCATTTCTTTTTAATCTCAATTTTACATGCTTCTTACGCCAGCCGTTGAATGAATTTAGATCTTTGAGTAAAGGACGGGGTCCTTTTACAATATGCAAGGAGTACTTAATTTGACTATTGAAGACAGCTATAAATATGATGTTGCATTTATAAATGTAATGTATTATATCCAGAATTGTGATATTATATCCTTAAGATATTCAAAATATATGTATGTAGGAAAAATGGAATTTTCTTTAGCGATCCTTCTTAGGAATAAAACAAGTGTTTGTTTCAAGTTTCTTATTTCAAATTTCACAGCTACAAATGATTTGATGATCAATTTAAACATATAAGTACAACAGAGTAAAGTATAATAGCAGACAATTTATAATCAAGTTAATTGCCAAAATTATGTTAAATCCTACCATTAAATATCTACAAAACAAAATAGGTATTCTTAATTTTTCAATCAATAAAAAATTATCTCACAAAGGAAGTAATTATGTTTGTAAAAACTTTAGTGTTTAAGTAATAGAATGAGATCATTGATTTAACAAGCCAATTTTTCACCATAACTTGTCTTGTGGAAGCTCCTAACGGCAAAAATAGTTTAAATGAAAAATATTACAATGATTTTATCTAAAACTCATTCTAATATAACTAATTGTAAATCGCATACATTGAAGATTTATTAAAAAGCTACGTTCGTGTGGAAGACCACCATCAAAAATATATACCCAGCTTTTCCTAACAATATGCACAGTACTCTTAGTGTATAGGAATTTTACTACAGGGAGATGTTATAAATATAAAAGCTAATAATTTAGTAGAGCTAACAAATAGCTACTATTTAACACTACTTTGTGTGATAAAAATAAATATGTGTAACAATAACAGATACATGAAGTACAATAAAAAATGACATCTAAATCATACTCGCATACAGCCTCGTCAATTAAATATAACCATAAGTTAATAAAACACAATCTCACATCTAAGTACTTAAGATAGGCCAATAGTGGAATATATTAATCGTTCACCATTTTTAACTTGTTAAACAATATTTACATATAGTAGGTTAAATACTTGCAAAGCTACAACTATCTATAATACAAAGTAGATTTAACAACACGTTTTCGAGGAAAACTTGAATGTAACAATTGAGTTCACCAATCGACACTCGACTAAACATCACTTCTAATCTCACACAATAGAACTAGGATTCTGCTACGAGAAAATTCACACGAGCTGTATACGCAGTGGCACCGGGATCACTCGACGTTTATGTTGCCCTTTGCGGTGTATGCTGTCCTGTGCTCTTAACATGAGCTTATTAAGTTTCCTAATAACCAGACATTGTTCCTGTTTTCGATCATCCAAGCACTGTACATCAGACGTTTACATTGGCCGTAACATTCAATGTACCTTGAAATGAGCGAAAACAAAAACAATTCCTATTTCGAGGAAACAAATTCGTATTACGAGCACCGAACGGCGTGCGGTGTCGCGGTACCGAATCACACGACGCTTATCTTGCTGAGCGCGGTCGCCTCCTCCTCGAGCAGCTTGTCGGGGGGCTCGGGGCAGGGCACGCGGTTGTCGTCGGGGCGGTCGGGGTCGTCGTCGTCGTCGCCGGGCGCCCCCTTGTCGGGCGGCGGCGCGGTGAGCGCGCTCCACCAGCCGGACAGCGCGCCGCGCGCGTGCGACAGCGCGCCGCCCACCGCGCGCGACGTGGTCGCCACCGCGCGGCCCGTCGTCGCCACCGCCGCGGTCACCTTGCGACCGCCCTCCGTCGTTGACATCGTACTGAACAACAAAAAAATGGTTAAGTTTGATTACAATAAATTATAAATGTCAATTTCAGTTTTTATAAGAGTTACAATAAACTTTTAGTTCTTGGAGCAATGCACCTATGACTGACTTCAAGCCTAACTGTATACAATTATAATCCTACTATACGCTATACACTTTTCAATAAAATTTTACATGAAATATTTCAAAATTAACCATGAACAGAGACAATGAATTTGAGAGTAACAAATACCAAGCTTCAGATGGTACATTGATGGTACATTTAGATCCAGTACATTGCAATTAAGTAACAAAAATTTAATCTTAAAAGATTAACAACAATAAATACATGTTTCATTAATATTTTTGATATATTTAATGTTCGCAAGTCACAATAAAGTATCGCATTAAATATAAATATTATACAAAATTATACTCACTGTGCAAATTTTAATTTCATATCAGCTACAGATAATTGTCCCGAAAATGGATGTGAAGGTGTGAGATTCATGAAGGCTTCGATATCTCCATTATTAGTAGATTTTAACCACTCCTCGTAACCAGGCGTACATTTGAAAGCACTCATAAATTGATTGTTATATGAATCCATTTCTCTACTACCATCTGAAATAAGTTCATAATGATTATTATTAAAATGTATTAATGGAATTATATCCTTTCTTGCAAATGACGAAGTTTGAATATTAGTTATTAAAGTGCAAAATCCAGGACTTGGTAGATAATCACATTGGAATGCTTTATACCATGGTATGCGTGAAATAAATGAATCCTTTCACAGTTGATCGCCATGGTGATAGTACAGTTAAATAATAGAAATGGTATATGATACAAAAATAATTTAGGTCCATCTAGCTTCTTTTCATGAATAATTTGGTGTCTATACTCTCAAAAGACCAAACCCATATTCAGAATGTCTTATTCGCCTATTTCTCATACTAATTAATCAATATAGGTTCTACAGTCAAAAATGGTCGCTGAGAGCAGAGCAAGTGTAATAATCGCCTTAATTGTAAATACACAGAATGGTCAATTTGTAACTTTTTCCAGCAAAAGTGATGGACTCTTATAATAGTATACGTTTTGGAGTATTTAATATATCAAATTACCTGGTAATAATGAAGTCCTTAATAAATATATCAAATAGCTAGCAAACTGATCTCTAATCCACGCATCCCCCTGCGTCGGTCCGTGGCGCACCACATGATCGGCGAACCGAAGGTCTTCAGTACCAAGAGCCAGCTGCCTCCTTAGCATCATATCAGATGTTTCTATCCTCATTTCATTCAATTCGACTAAAACGTCAAACAATTGCCTCTTTTGTTTAAATAACACATTTGATGCACCAACAACGAACCCTTGCACAGCACTGTCCGACAACAAGTCCATATACTGTAAAGACAAGTATGGCAAACATAAGTAGCCATCTTCAAACAATGGCAGTGGAAACCCGCATTCGGTTTGATCTATTTGTCCTGTCAAATTGTATAGTCCATCCACACTCATATCTCTTGCCATTGTTGGACTTTGTTGCGCTTCGGTCACCGATTTCTGACTCTTATACTTTTCACCAATACTATGACACTTTTCTCGACTAGAAGTTATTTCTTGCCTGTCCACAACATCTGCAAGTATAGTTTCATCAAAGCTCTGTCTGCTGACCCTGTCTTTCTCCTCCAGCAAATTTCCTGTTTCTTTAGGTGAAAGTTCCTCCTCTATCTGACTTGTACCATTCACATATGTTTCATTCGATATTTCAGTAGAAGTAATTTCAACTTCAAGTTCCTTATCATCAATGGTAGTTGGTATTGGTGACAAAGGTCTGGATAATCTAAAATAAAATACATCATTACATTTTCATTTTCATTGATCAATGCGGCGAATTTGACATCAGAACTGAGCTCAACACATTCAGAAAATAAAAATCAAGAGTGCTACAATACAGACAAAGTGCTCCAGGTATATGCAGGTTACAATTAGCTGTATATGGACAAGTGTTTCCATGTGACAAAAACATGCGAAAATTGCATAGAAAAATGACACAAAACATGGTAGTTGCACAACACATAATCACATTAAGGTAGTAATAAAAATATTAGTAATAACATAATTTAATAAAGAGGCATAACAGTTATGTTGCTAAGAAAAGTCATATAATAAGGAATACTCATATATATGTTTGATAACAAATTAAATATGTTTACTTACAATATTTATGACTGTTAAATTATACTTTAAAACTTTATTGTATTCCTAAACAGCATAGCTCAGGTATATTTTATTAATAACAAAAGGAAAAATATGACAACAACACAACAAAAGAGGTCTAAACAGTGGTGTCATGTCATGGATCATCTCTTCATCTCAAAACAATATGAATTGCAAAATCGACTACAGACAAATTTCATGAATATTGTCATCAATATGTGTCATATTGCAGTTTTAAATATTATAAAAATATATATTATGTTCATTTTTTTGTAAATAACTTTTAGTGACAATGTCATAATAAGTACAATACACGAAATAAATACAATAATATTTTGTAAAATCGTGCATAATCTTTATTACGCATTATTCTATCGTTTTTGTTGAAATTTTTAGTACTAGATACAAAACAGAAAATACAACTTACACAACATTAGCAGCATGTGACAGACCATATTCTAAGCAACGTGGCAACAGAGACACCAAAGTCAAGAGAGCGGCAGAGAGAGGCCCCGCGGGCGATCCATATATAAGTACCTTTCTACGAAGTAATAACAGCTTAAACAGTAAAAGTGCCTTATGCCTCCAGTTCTCTACCAATTTTTGCACTGATAATCCTGAAAATAGTAAAACTACATTGATAAATTACCTATTTCTAGCGTAAAGCATTTCTTGCACGAGATGGAAGGGTGTGGTTGCCGGCACAACTCACCCTTTCACATGAGGCGACCATCATAGTCCTCAGGGGTAGCAACGCATCTGTGATTGACTTTAGATGGAACGCATGTTCTGTATGTAGTTGATTACAGATGTCCATGGGCAGCAGTGACCACTTACCATCAGGTGGACTGCATGCTCGTTTGCTACTTTAGTCAAATAAAAAAAAAATAACCCAATTTTCTTATATCATGAAATCAGTGATTTCTTATCACTATGTTATAGTAAACTAATTGCTGTGAGTCACTTAAAAAACCTAGAAAGATATGCATGATTCATCATTTTTATAGGAATACACTTTATTACCTAGAATATATCAGGGTCAGTTACAAATGTAAATTAATATTCATGTTATATTTATGATTTACCTTCAAGTGTCTGGTCCATCTGGACAGGGCAGCTGTTCAAATGTCTATATGCATCTTCTAATAGCTTAGTTTGTGAGAAATCACCCTGGACGAACCAGGCACGCACCACCAATTCCATCTTCACAGCTAGTCTGCCAAAGAGTGGAGCTCGGCAAACAACACAAACACTTTTTTGCACTGAACTTCGTGTCATGTCCTCTGTTTTTTGCACTACTTGCTGTAATATGAGATATTAGCAAATGAAATTGGGTGATGATTTGGATAGACATACAGTGGAAGCTCCTTATTATTGTATGTTATGTTTTCACCACAGACATAAGAAAATTATCATATATTTTTTGTGTTGTAAAAATTTGTGAAAACCACAAATAAGGTGATTTTACTGTCTTTGATGGATGAGATGATTCTTTGTAATAATACAAAGAAACAAATTTCGGATCTAATATGAAACAATCCAAACATCCAGTATGACAAGACTTTTCGTCAAGCATCATTTTGATGCTATAACAACTTATTTAACCATTTCTTAAATTTGGTTCACCAACGTGGTAATATAATTTAAAAATGGGATAGCAAACATGTACATAAAACAGTTGTGTTCCTACAATTACAAGTAAATCATTTACAGTATTGACAAATTAACCCTGCAGTGGTCGCGTGGACTACATATGTAGTCCACTCAGTTTTATTTTGTGACCTGTAATAGTTAGTTTCTTGTGCCGCTAGGTGCTTTCAAATGACTAATCACGGAACATACTAAGTGCAGCGCAAGTAATACAAGTATGCACTAGTAGTAAGCTCTTCAAAGTTCCTGGACTACACATGTAGTCGGCGCAACCACTGTTGTCTTGTTTAGATGCGCGACCACTGCAGGGTAAGAGAGGCAAAGGTTTATTTTACTGAATTTATAAATTATGAAATATATTAAATGTGATTCATTCAAATCAATAAAAAAGCATCTTGAAACCATCTTACCTCTATTGGAATTTGGCGGAAGCAAGATATCCCATACACAGTATGTGCAGGTTCCGTCAATCCAGGTAAGTTGAAGAATATAGTATCAGATAGGTAGTTATGGGATCCATCCGGCAAGGCCAAGGCCGGCAGGTGGCGCCAGGCCGGAGGCAGTTCGGATGGACGGCCTGGCACCAGTTCTGGGTAGCAATGCTCCACCTTTACAAGGTTAAAAAAAACAATGTTTTACTTGATATGATCAACGTATGATTATATTTTTTGATAATGGTACAGTGTTACGCTTAGTGAAAGGTATATTATCAGATCTCTTATTACATGAAAATACCCAATAATATAAATCTACATGGTAACAATAATCATTACATGTGTATACATTTCGGTGCAAACAAAAAGTATTTATCAACAACGCAAAACATTATTGATTGTTAAAAGATGTGACGCCTACACATTACCTGGCATCCTTTTTTATGATGGAATCCAACCACTATAATATTCAATACGGGTTCATTTATAAATGACATACTGGCTAGATTTTTACAATATTACGGCGAAAAGTACATTTCATGTTAATTGCTTGCCGCCCGTTATTTACAGAATTTAATCAATTTCAACGCATCGAAAAAACATATTTCAGTATTTCTCTGAAAGAAACGAAACGAACACAGTGAATAAATGTCAATCTAGTCAATCATATTTGACATTAACTAAAAGGGTTGCTATTGCTCATCTTCCTAACCAATGACAATTTATAACCTTTTTTTTAAAACCATTAATACGAATATATTTTTAACCAACGTATCAATAAAAATTTAACCATCTTTTTAAGAATCTATGATTCTATCTTTATCAAGAAGGTATTAATTAATCATCTTTGACTGATAAAAGAGATCTATTGTTATTTTATTTTTCTGTACGTTAAGATATATCCTCGCTAGGTGTCACTAAGTTCTCATTTTTCTTATTGATGTAAATCTGACACTATTTATATATCTACCTTCGAATTTAAAACGACATAATCTGTTTGTCACAATTATTTTAATTGTATTTGTCACAAATTTAGCGCCTTACCATTTTTTTTCATATATCAAAGATTACTTTAATATGAGATTTTTTTCATTTTAGGAGGAGATAACATTTTACATCTAAATTTTAAATACTAAATACAATTGTCGTGCCAAAATGTTGTATTACAAGCATATTAATATCTGAACTGTAGTCCTAAATGTATATGTTTTTGAATCACATTAACTTCATTATTTTCCTTTAAAAATATTATTCCTTTATAAAAAAATAGAAATAATATAAAGAGAGTAATATTAAAATAGATAACGCTGTTTTAAAAATGTTCTTGTTAATGGTTTTACATTTTCTTGGTTAAATGTTAAATATTCAATGGTTTTACATTGAATATTTTATTTTAATATTAATTTCGTTGCAGTATCCAATGTTCAATGAATACTTTATTTATATTCTTTCTGCCTTTCACAACCAAATTGGATTTTAAATATAATTAATTTTTTGATACATACTTTCTGATATTTCTACATTTTATGTCAATTAAAATGGTCAAACAAACCCTCCTTGGCTTAGCTATAATCTGCCTTGGTCCTTGGGCTTTACGTCAAAATGAATTACCAGCCACAGCAAAGTTTGAAGACCCACATAGCCAAAGATCAGAGACAATGAGACGTTTCCGTTCCAGTTGTCACATTTGACTTGATTTGAAAATTATTTTATCTGTGGTTGAAACTTAAAATTTTGCTAAAGATTTGCTAAACAATATAGTACCTACTTACTCACTGGTGTTTTTGTTGTTCATAGTAAATTAACAAGATATATTGTTATATCGGTTAGAGAATAACAAAATTAGTGTTAAAATTTGACTTTGCTTTTTGAACTATTAAGTGACTGTGCTATTGAACTTATTGGAATTTATTTGTTTTATTATGAAATGTATGCGTCGCCATTTTCGCACCTATCACTCATTGCACCGATATTTTTTACAGTGAATAATTTATTAATCAAATAACAATCGTGACAGGATTGTTGCTTAGACCGCGTAATAATAAGAACATTCTGTGAAGTGCACCGTATTGGACATTGCTTCCTTAAAAGGTTAGAATTTCTTTTTCTCTTTCATAGATTTAATAACAGATGTAAGTATTTACTGCGACTTTAATCGTGGCAGATGTGATGTATGCTTTGTTTGTATTGATTGGCCTAATCAAATTTTATATGTGATCGGCTTGGACTTGATGCCAAATAAATATAATAGCTGTCGGTGCCTGCAGCAGTCCTGTATTCAAATTTCAAGGTCTTGAAAATGTCACAGTGCCCTTTTTTATTGATAATGTAACGGAGACGTTACGCGAATTAAATACTCTATCAGCTCTTCCGTACTGCTACATATTGAACTGAAATCATAGGTAGTTTTAAATTATACCTATATTCTTATTTTGAATGTTAATATTTTAATTCTGTTGGCTGTCTCAGAACACATCCTCCTCTGTTGTAGTATTTATTTAAAATAATTTGCCAAGTGCAATATAATCTCACTGGGAGTTTTGTGCCAAGACGATTTCTTTTCTTTTTTATATTAGGCATTATTTTTAAGTATTTCTTAACATAGCAGTTATCGATGGAAGAATATGGATTGTGAAAATTAAAACGTGTACCTGTATAGTTCAATAAATAAATTGATAAATAACTTTTTTGTGTAAGGATCCATTTGTTATGGTAGCTTCAGTAACCAGAGATTATTGATTTTGCTTGTCTATCTAATACAGTTTATGATATAAATCCCCGTACTAGAGAGACCTACAGTTTTCTTTTTAATTTCAGTTTTGTTTGTTGTTCCTTCATTTTATATTTTTAGAAGAAGAGTAATAACACAATTGTTTTCATAATAAGTTCTTGTACTATGTATTTATCTATTTAATGATTGATTTAATGTTCCTGGCTATACATATAGTATATTCCCATAAAATTAACAGACTATGGCCTATCCAGGCCTTTTTAATAGCATTATGGAGACTAAGTGGGATACAGACTTTTTCGTATTTTTCTCTTTACTGACAAAGCAGACATTATATTTTATTATCAATAATTAATAATTAACTATCCACTTCATGCTTTAAGTAATATAATAGAATTTAAATTGTAATATGTTTTAAATACCTAGTTTTAATAGAGCAGGTGGATTATAATGAAATAGGATAAATGATTGCTCAAGTATGTACAATAAATATGTTTTATTTTTTTTACATTTAATCCTGCACTTTCATAGTGATGCATTTTCTAACACAGACAGATGGGCAGACAAAAATTTTAAAGGATATAGGCATATGTACCTATTATAATTTATTTTATATCCCAGTTTATTATACTTATGAATGGTTTCAAAATGATTAGAAAAGAACTTGAGGCTGGAATTAAAATTGGGCTAGTTTTGAATACTAGTTAATTTGTCCGGCCAAAATCCTACAATTAAGCTATGCGCTGATTGTTAGTAATATTATACTCTTTATTTCAGGAGTAATCTGATCATATTTTTCTCCTTTTTATACAAGTTCCTCAAAGTATCCCATTAGTAGCTAAGATGCAAATATTAATTAGGATGGAGTTTATTGATTTATTGTATTTATCAATACTTAAATAGCCTGTGTAAAATTGTAGATTTCTCAAATTACTATTTAGAATGTATCTTCACACTTTTGTACATATTATAACATACATACATACATTTGTACATATTGGAATCTTGATTTAGGTTTTGAGTTATTGTCAGGATTCCTAGGTTTTCACACCTATTTAGTCTAAACTGTCTGACTAAAGGTCATAATTATGTATCTTATCAGTGAGGATACTTGTTTGCTGCCTTATAAATGACATGTAAATATCCTGGCCTGCAATAATGCAGATATAGATGCTGTGAATCATAGGGATCATGGAACGCATTCATTTGATGTCTACCCAAGAATTCAAATCTTATCTTTGATGTAATGCAAGTTGGTAAATATGATGTAATTCATATTTACCAATTTGTCTGTAGTGTTTGCTTGCTTGTTTGTATATTTCGCTAATTTTTAAAGCAATTACACATGTCTATAGAATTTTCCAGCATTTTCGCTTTGGTCACATCTACCACAGTACTGAGAATTCTGGGTCTTGAAACTGTTTTTTTTTTTATAAGACTGAAGTAGCAAAGGAACATTTAGTGCACTTGATGGTAAGGGGTCACTGTCGCCCATTGACATCTGTAAGCAACTTCATATGAAACATGAAGTTTTATCTGAAGTCAATCACAGATGCATTGCAATTCCCGAGGACTCAGAGGTGGCGGTGGTACCTTCCCGGGCGAACTACACTGATTCTACCATCCATCCATCAGCCTTTGAAAGTCCACTGCTGGACATAGGCCTCCCCTAATCTGCGCCACTTCGACCGGTCCTGAGCCATCTGAATCCAGCGGTTACCCGCCGTCTTCTTCAGGTCATCAGTCCACCGTCTGATTCTACCACCTAGTCAAAATTTTGTGTGTGTCAAATTTCAACGAAATCCGACCGGTGGTTTTTTGGCGTGAATGAGTTGCCTTATGATACATACATCCTCATAAACATTCGTATTTCTTTCATTAATAAAATTTATATTTGCCTATATATTAAGTAGTAGAACTTCGTGGCGAATACCGACCAACACTACGCCTATTTTTGCCGCATGGCAACATTGCTGTTAACAAACACAATTTTCAAATACAATGTTTCCGTAATTCATTGAAATGTATTTGTGATAGAATTTGTACTTTCATAGACTTCAAATATTTACAGACTTATTGTTAAGTAGTACTTGTTAAATATTGACTTTATTTTCGTAAATTTCTAAAGTACGTTATCAGTATCGTAATTAAAATATTGATAATCTTACCTTTCAAAATTAGTTCATTAGAATGAAAGAAATATTTGCGTTTTTTACTTACAAGAATATATTTCAAGGAATTACAGGTATCATGAATTATGAATGAATAATTGGCATATTAAATGTTAGCAAAAAAATTAACATCTGTATTTATTTTATAGTGCAGTTATATGAAAATGTATTTTATGCATTTACAAGTAATTCTCATCAGGCAACCTTTAACAAACATAGGTATTGTATTACCAAGATGTAATACGCAAACAACAGGTGTCGTTTGCTACCCTAACTCATTCAAGGCCGACAGCTTCTCTTCTCGTTCCCTCATAAAAGGCCATTCCTGTCGTTCGACCGGACATATCTTATTTCTACAATTTGCTTTTTGTTCGCAGGATTCAATGGATAACACGTTAGATCCGTAGGCATGACGGAGAAGGTATTATACCCAGGTAAGTGTATGTTGTAAACATGTAATAATAACTATAAGCTTGTAATGAGCACCGTGAACAGAGTGCAAAAAATGTAGCGAACCATAAGCATAAGCGGTTGGGCTTTTATTGCAATATTAAACCAAAGTTAAAGCAGGTAATATCATAAAGGTTTTATTACTTTGCACTTGCTTATAGCACTGTAAAATTACGTAAGTGATTTACGGTTTATTAATAGTTCAGCCGATCATGATTTTATGTATGGAATGGTACTGTGTAAAAATTTGTAAGACGATGGGCGCCCCGCGGCTTAAAATGCGATAGTGACGTGACTCTGCGGCCATGTGTATCTGACGTCACACACAGTAGAGGTAGAGCCGTCAACGATCAATAAGGGTTCTAGATTGTTCCAACACCTCCGAACAGCATCGATCAATCTTCTGTCACACTCCCTCTTTATATTCAACTGAATGAAGTATTCGCCCCTATGCAATGTATAATTAGAAGATTCAATATAATTGCATTTTTCTTGTGTAAACTTGTTATTTCGTAACATATCGGCACTTAAATAAATAGTCGTAGGAAGTACCTACGCCCTTGCAATTACCTGGCAAATTATCAGAATGCAGCTTCATGTCCATCATAGCACATTAATACAAATATTATAATATACCTAATTGCAAATTGGATGATAAGTGTCAT
This sequence comes from Spicauda simplicius, assembly GCA_949699795.1. Taxonomy (NCBI): domain Eukaryota; kingdom Metazoa; phylum Arthropoda; class Insecta; order Lepidoptera; family Hesperiidae; genus Spicauda; species Spicauda simplicius. The sequence goes on from OX453063.1 coordinate 12,436,693, forward strand.
TACTTAAATAGAATAAACATTTTACATTATTAATATGATCAGCCATATTTAAAAACTATTTAAATAAATAAATTCTTGTAGATAGAAACGTAACAAAATTATATTGTCTAACACTAGGTGTCAGGGGACTATGAATTCCATAATAGACGGATTTTGAAAAAGATAATGAGAAATATAAATATCCAGTGCAGAAACGAATACCTAAAAACTGACACATGCACGCGCTTTAAGCGATTTACATATATCTTTAACCTTGTGTGAAACAAGAATACATCATGTCTCCAGATCTTGTCTTATCTATTAAGAACGTTTTCGTACATAAACTATTTATTTACTTCAACATAGGAGCTGCCGGACTAGCCAAATTATGGGCATAATATTTCGCGATAAAGGTCATTCTTTGAATACACATTACACGACAGAGACAAAACATTTTGTATCAAAGTGTTAGAAAGTGTAGAAGATAAGGTCAAGGTGACCTGGGCACAGAAGCATGTAGATGTCATTTATAAGAATGTCGGACAATTTATAAATTGAAACGGAAATGTCCACTTGCAACCAATGTTCAAGATGTCCATGCTATTTCATGTCGTCTACCATTGGATATGTTCGACGTTAATCAAAATTACAGTCTCATACGATAGTTACCTTTTTTTTTTTTTTTTTTTTTTTTTTTTTTTTTTTTTTTTTTTTTTTTTTTTTTTTTTTTTTTTTTTTTTTTCGAGGGGGAAACTTTCAAAAAGTACCCGACGTCGTGGGAGCGACGCGGGTTATGTGGGATTCTTACCGCACTAAAACCCCCCCGGTGGCCGACCTCGACGCTGCGAAGAGGACTCCGGGAACTCCAGTTGACCGCCGCCGGTGTCCTCAGCGTGTGCCCCATCGGGCTCTTCTCTGGTGGGCGTGAACTGCTCACCGCACCCTCCGGTTTTTACGGCAACATGCAACCACACATGCCGCCGTCCTTCCCGGGGTCACTTGACCGGACGGTTCGAGCTCCCACTCTTCCCGCCCGCAACCCCAGAAGCCTCTTTTAGTCGCCTTTTACGACAGGCAGAGGGTACCGTAGTCCTATTCTGGTCCCGGAACTACAGGGACAATACGATAGTTACCTAGCGGGATAACAACGGAAGCGTTAGCTATATCAGCATTTAAATATTCAAACGAATAGGTTAGTCCTAACGAATTAATTATTATGCACTGAAACAAAAAATGCGATTTATACAGAACCTCCTTTACGGAAGGGAAACGATAAAGGTCATCGTTTCAAGGCTTATTCATAAATTGATTGGCTCGACAATGATGACTGCAGAAAAATATAAATGCTGAAACTGTTTTTGTATGAGGAATTTTATTGAATTTTTCATCCATCTCGTAGTCTCATATTTATGTCAAAATTAAGAAGAAATGCCTATTTCCGGTAATGCCATATTTGGCATACCTAATTTTAATACGTTTTTACCATATGTTTAGGGCAAAAAGGCGTGATAAAATTAAGAAGGGAAGTACATGCATTATTGTTTGTAAATTTATTTCACATTCAAGTATGATTATTGTCCAATAAACTCTTATTTACATTGAAGCTATATACAGCGTAGGTAGTTCATACAAGTAGGTATCTTTAGTAAGTTAACTTAAAAATACTAATTATTTTGGGTCTCTTTCAATTTAATTGCATTATGTATGTGTTAGTCTCATACGTTTTTTATTGTAGCGTTTATCCCCTTTGGTGTAATAAACAACTGATTGAAGATATTATTACCTCTAAGGTAAAATAGAAACGTCGCATGGTCGCGTGAAGTGTTTTAGGAATTCATCTGGGCAAGGAGTCTACGTACAAATACCGGTCTTGTTTACAATTGTGTGCGGTGCATGTGCATCGGTTGACGCATCGCGGTTGAATCTTTACATGGAGTGCGAGGGCCGAGGAAGTATGTAAAGCGCGTACATAAGACGTGGATCGATGCCGGGAGCCGACACCCACAGTTTCTCGTACCTACCCAATTTTATTCGCCTTCACTCACACCATTCACTGCGCCAAGCGTAAAGACAAATCTGTCATTGTGTGAACGCGAGTGTAACCTAAACGGAGCTATTTACAAAACTGACATAACAAGAGGCAAATACGTCAAGTTGCAAATAGAAGTGCTAATCATTCGTGGAATATTTTATAAGTACGTATTGCTTGAGTTGTGTACATACCTATTAAAATTTATAAGTAGCGATAATGACAGTAAATGAGATGTAATAAATTTGTTTGTGCAATATTTTGTATTGTACAACACAGTAGGTATCCACGGTGTTCAGTATCCCACAGCACTCACTACTGTGTCTACGGCACATGCGCACTCTCTGGTGTCCTTGACTCTTCGTCCAACCCGTCCCGACTACGGTATTCATCAGTGTAGGTAGCTATAAGTATCTACGCGATAGTAAAAATAAATGTTCCAGATATATAAAATTAAAAACCTCGTTCAATTTGCTATAAAATTCGGCCGCGTTCGCCTACCATTCATAATGAGTTCTGTAGGAATCTAACAATTGATGAAAATATACTAGAAAGTGTAAAATATTGCTCTACCTTTCTCGATAGAAATTTTTACTAGTTACGTTTGTTGGTAAAAGAAACTACGAGTGTTAACGCTGACGCCGTTCAAATCTTGACCTTAACCAATTGAAAGCTTAAGCTCTGAAATTGCTGAAGCATAGTGAATTTTAACGCTTGTTACAAAAAAATAACTTGCTCTCACTTGGGGATAGCTGAAGTCCTGTAGCGTACCGAATATAGCACCGCCGTCCCTGTATTCCTCGATACATTCCTCTGTTAGTTTGTGCAGAAATCATGCAATATAATATTAGTACTCATATAATAGGGCCAGTGAACTGGGCTGGGCGCACTACTCTACGAGTGAAACCCAGCGCGCTCGAGGTCAACGAACTGTTCATTTCGCTGCATCCGTTGCAAATACTCCGCTGCGCATCGCTGTTGCCACCAATTTTGTCGAGTGAATACACCACTTTTTTACTGTTCAACCAAGTGAAAAAGTGGTTTGCGCGATAAAGAAACTACAAGCGAGCGTCACTTGGCAATAGAAAGTAGTAGCCGTGGTGTCTTAATAAGTGCGTTTAAGATAAAACGTCATAGCGTCAACCTAGTTGTTTCTAGACGCTAATTAGATTGCAAAGTAACAGACAGTTTGAGAAATATTTTATGTAAAATAGTCCTTTTTGTTTTATGGTAACCAATTGTGTTTAATTACAATACGATTATACTAAAAAGCTTGGACATTGCGGTGATATCTATGTGAATTATCTACTTTCGTATATTTTCACATACAAACTGATGGTACAGTTATAAAAATACAAAAAAATATATACGACAACTCTCATTATTTCGCTAACTCACAAAAGGTATTATAGTCGTTATATCACGAGGTCTTACTGTCGTCAAGTTAGATTCGTGTCATGTAGGGAGTAAAACTAGAAAGTAGAGGCTCGAGACATCGATACGTAGACATTGTGAACGTTACGTATGTAGGCGTCCCTCATATTTTCAATTATAATAATGTGTCTACGTAAATAAAATCTTTCTGTGTTTTTGTTAAGAGTTAGCAGGATCACTGAGATGCTAAAAGCTGAAATTATAGATGGTAGGTCCAGACTTCAGTGTGATTTAAAGTTAGATTTAAGTATCTAATTTTGGGTACATGTATATGTGATGATAGCAGTGATAGCCTAATGGTTGAAACTTGCCCTCTCAACGGGAGGTCCAAGGTTCAAACCCAGGCACTGATTTAACTGCGTATTAGAAATTAATTATATCACTCACTGCCACTGCTTTTCGGTGAAGAAAACACCGAGAGGAAACCTACACACCCGAGAGTTCTTTAAAAAAATTCTCGGAAGTGTGTGAAGTCCACCAATTCGCACTTGGCGAGCGCGGTGAACTATGGCCTAAAACTCTCTCATTCTGAGAGAACACCCGTGCCCAACAGTGTGACAATAATGGGTTGACGAGATATATGCAATCTATAAAACTATTTTAGTCTGACTGATGAAAATTAAAACTTACATGATTATGTAAGTTTTAATTTTCATCAGTTAAATAGCAACAATGCAGTGAAGAGTAATTATTTTGTTTAAAATTATGTTTACATTGTGCCGTGAAGTGTCAGTCTTGGATTAACACTCACTGTGGTCACAAAAATCCCCATAACAAATCGTCTATGACCATAGACGTCAAAATGCTGATAGACGGATGGATATGTCTGTAATCCATAGAATTGTGGAAACAATTTCAAATAGGTCACACGCGAGGATTAAATTATCAAGCGTCATAATTTCTTTTCTGGGCTAGCAAATGTAAACACAGTGTAGTTCAGTGGTTGGCAGTCGCAAAACCAAACCTTTTATGTGGAAATGAATTTTATCTAATGGAAATTAATGGGTTGTAGTCAAAGAGAATGTATTGTGCTTCTTTAAATGTCACAAGCTTGTCATTCATAAGTATAATGCAAAAGTACGCTGGAATATGTAGAGATCGCGCTTGGGTCGGTGAGCTAGTATCAAATATTGCTTTAAATGAAATACTGAATACAAGAGAGCAATTAATTGTTATTATTAAACCAGTCAGGCAGTATTTCGATTCCTTCACATGAGGCATTAGAGCAGTGATAGCCTAATGGTTGAAACTTGCCCTCTCCATCCGGGCTTCCGAGGTTTAAACCACGGCCAGGCACCCACCACTGATTTATGTGCGTATTAGAAATTAATTATCACTGCTTTTCGGTGTAGGAAAACATCGAGAGGAAACCTACACACCCGAGAGTTCTTTACAAAAAAAACTCGGAGGTGTGTGAAGTCCACTAATTCGCACTTGGCGAGCGCAGTGGACTATGGCCTAAATCTGTCTCATTCTGAGAGAAGACCCATGCCCAGTAGTAGGACAATAATGGGTTGTAGCCTAACATCAGACATACTTATCAGAGGCGTTTCAACGTATTCCTCAGGGGTAGTAACGCATTTGTGATCTACTTTGGACAGTCCCCTGTTCTGTATACATTGCCTATAGATGGTAATAGGTGGCATTCATCATTTACATCATTAGGTGGTTTGCATGCTCGTACACTACTTCGATCTTTAAAAAACACTATTTTCTGTCGTCGTTGGTTGTCTATGGGATGCAGCGGCCACATACTAGGCGGACTGGAAGCTTGTACAAGCTGCAAACCGAAATATTAAAATATTCTTAGCAGATCATTTTTGGATTGGGCTTAAAATTTTTTAAATTCCTAGTTATATAGAGACTTTCAGATTTTCATACATATGGTATGTCTTTAGGTGCGTAATGTTAAATAGATATCACTCGAATAAGTTCAAACTCCTAGGAGTGAAGTTATATTATACAATCGTATTAGAACTAGTACTAGGTAGAAGAAAGCAGCAAACTGGTTAGAGCGCGACGTGGAATGTTAGATGTTACAGGTTTTAGCTCTGCGGCTCTACGCGTATCACGTTCAACGTTACATATTTTCCTTTTAAGGGTCAATTCACACTAGAGCACCTCGGACCGATCATTACGTTCACATTTTTTGGAAATGTGATCGGTTAGCAAATATATTTACTTTTAAACTCGATGATTTTAAAGAAAACTCTACCTTTATATCCTTTAAAAACTGGACAAGTTTAAATATACAAAATTGACATTGGTTTCCTTGACATTTTATTTCTTCGTGAACACGACAAAGTTTTAATAAATGTAATGTCCATAATTAAATAATATATAAATAATTAAAATTTAATTGCGTAGGGCGTATTAACCCTTTTAACGACTTATGTTCCACTAAATAATTATGATACAAGTTAAAATGTAGACTGATAAATAGCCCGCTAATGTCATTGTTTATTTGTAAATTGGTTGAATCGTATTTCAGTTTTCACGCCACCGATGTGTAAAATGCGAAACCAACCTCAAATAATATATAGTGGTTAAAAAAATATCGTGGTCGGCATGGTTTTGCGGGCGCTTATCGACCGGAACCTCACTCCGGATCGCAATTCGCAAGTCAACCCTTTGTAGTGAGTGGCGGTCTTAACCACCCCCTCACCTCACTTATTCACGAGCGTACTAACTAATGAGTCCGACTGCGCGGCTTACCCGCTTATTACTACTAATTTGTATGTCTTTCAATATATCCATAGTATTAATTTGTTTTAAATGTATGTATCAGGTGTATATCGATGTACCTGGCTTAAGGTTTTTTCAAATATCTGTGTTGTAAACCCTCAGATAACAATAGGAACATAAATAAGATACACGAAAATTAAATTGCAGGCCATTCTGTCTATAATAGCTATTCTCCTTGAGTCACTTGAAAATCGTGGAAGGTTCGTATTAATTATTCTGTTTCATTCCCGACTGGTGAAATGGCTGCCGTTGTAATTCTGCTTGGCGGCACAATGGTTCGTCGCCTCTCGCCCACGGGAACTGGTTTTGCGCTGCGTTTGTCAACTCGTGAACTTTATTGCATTTGCGATTGCAATGCAGGGGCCTTAAAATATTACGCAACTCGTTTTGTACCCGGATTATTAAGATTTTAATAGCGTTTTAAATGTCTCTACGGTTGTCGAGTGTTGAATAATTATGTGGTGTGTACGAAGTGACGCTTCAAACGCGAGAGGAGGGAAAGAAAAATCTTTTAGTGTCGACATCGGGGGCAGGGGCGAACCGGGTGTTTAGGGGTGCGGTCGGTGGTAGGAGGGAGTTATATAGTGACGCGATCACGTGTACATTTTGCAGCCTGTATTGATCCTGTCGTCTTTTTCTTGTTAAATGCGGCAGCTCTGCGTGATTTCCGTCAATTTACACTCCCTATTAACCGAGAATTTGTTCGATTTATCCTCGAATTATAAGCCACGGCTTATCTAAACTTTCGATGAACTCGTTTCGCTACTATTATATTTTTTTTAGTTTAGGTAAAAGTAAAACTCTAATTAACAAGTAGAACATGACAATTAAGGATTTGTATATATTGCTAAGAATGTATTGTGTATTGTTTTGCATTCATTTTTTCTTTTCAATTTTGCAAGTCTCAATAAAATGTGATGAGTTCGTTTAGCAAGTTGAACGTTAATTGCTTGAAAGATACGTAATATAGGTGTACATAGGATGTCCAATCGAAGTGCGGTGTAGAGGCGTATCGGTCGGGTTAGTGCGGTGTCGGTGTTGTATAATGGCAGGTGGCGGGCAGGCTCCCCGCGGGATCCGGCTGCCGGGCCGCGGCGCTCTGCTGCGACCGACCTGCGTGCCGCTTTGCTCTTTGGGTGCGTGCCATTATTTCCTCGCTTTATTTTATTTTAGTCAAACTCGCATCGATAATTAGGTCGTTAGATGCTATGTTGCGTTTCTTGCGTAGACGACTTGCAAGCTCGTTCTGCTTATTTTTTTGTTTGTCTTTTATTGTCGGTACGGGGGTAAATAACTAGGAATGTATTTTATTTTGTACATTTTATTTACAAAGCAGCTTTACTTTAGCATAGAGTTGTACTTTGATGTTTGTCATAGCGACACAATTATATAAACAAAATTTTATTATTACTAAGTCGAAGGAAGTTTTTTAACTTAATTAAAGTGATATCCGGGGTAGGCATATACTAATCTACGAGGCATTGCCGTTTAAACCGCCACCCTCAGAAGTGGCAATGCAACACGAAAGGTTGTCCATACAAGGTTGTTAATGTTCCGACATCCATGTTTTATACCGTTTTTTACTACACCTTGCAAAAAGTGCAAGTAATCGAAACAAGTCTGGTAATCCGCTACATCATTTTGTACGTTTTCTCGCTTGCGTTATAATTTATAGTTATTGTACGGCTAATAGCGCTACACAAGTATGTAGTGACCGAGTTGGAGCACTAATCAGATCGCATGAAAGTATGTACGGACACCTAGTTGGCGTCGGCCATTACGGGAGCGAACCGCTAACGATAGTTTACGGCTCGCATTCGGCAACCGGCAGACAAGAGACAGAAAGGAGGCGTGAGAGTTTTGTGGAGTTGATAGAGAGGCGAGATTGTGAGCGCGCGCTCTATTTTGGTCTCAGTGGCACACTCGACGGCCGGCTAATCGGCGCGTCACGTGGCGAGCGCCGGAAGGACGGGGGGTGAGGACTCGCGGGACGCGGGCGGGCGCCGGAATGCAGTCACCACCGCTCGATGCACGGCTCGCCGATTGATCGTCAAACTGCTTACTGCTCCACCACTTACACGCACCTACTCTATTATTATTCGACCTCACCGTAACAGAAACACACGTATCAAATTATTTACCACTTAAAATTGATATCTTGTGGTCACTTATAAATTCGCCAATCTCATGAAAATCGCATTGATTAGTGAGTACTTATTAAATTAGTCGACCTCTGAATCATATAGTATTTTGTGCTCTACTGTAATTGTATTAATTTAATCCATGTTAAAATAATTGCGAGGCTAATCTCGGAATTCCAAGTTTTTTTTTGTTGTCAGTCAGCTGATATCTCAACAGGATATCTTCAGGTAGCCTCGGTCGAAACGGACGACATTTAATTTCTTTGTATTCATTTGTGGTGTTATTCGGGATACAGCCCGTGTTAGGATGAAATTGTAGAGTACAGGCAAGTAGGTAATTGCAGTGCGCGGATTGCAGGCGATTGCCCCCCGCCCCGTCACCCCGCCCCGCTCTCGAACACCGTAAGTAAACAGTCTGGTGTTTATCCGCGTCTCGCTCGCACCGACCGCGTCGCGTCGCGCCTCTGAGGTGCACTCGCTGTTCCTATTATTTTCGTGACGGGTATTGCGCCGAAGCCGATTCCCGCATCCTCGCCCCGAGACGCGAGGTCCGGTCTCGCGGAGGCGGCGGCGGCGGCCGTTCGCATCGCACGCCAGTCCGCGCCCGAGGCCGACTGTCGCACCGGTTCGCGCCTAATGAAACGTTTACGTTTCGTGAACTCGTCGCTCGGTTGAAATCGAAAATGCGTCACATTCCGCACGACACGAGAGGCGCGCGTCGCGACGGCCGACGGTGATACCCGACGAGACGTCTGTCTGATCGTATCGGAACGGTGACGCGGTGGTGACAGTGTTCGGATTGTGTACTGGAGTGCCGATGGTAGAGGTGAATGTGGCTGAGTTTCGGAGTGGAGTCGGAAGATGCATTTCAAGGAGTCGTTTGCGATGAGCGATCGTCCGAACGAGCGCGGCCGCCGCAACTCCCGCTGCAAGGGTGGGTGTCTACGCTGACGGTCGCGAGCACTCTGCGGCCCTCCGCTCGTGCCTCGTGCACCTACTACACTATAACAGCTGTCATCCTGCTGACAATGTCGTGCGCGCGTTGCGTTTATGGCCGCTGTTATGGCACTTGACTTAATGTATAAACAAACATTATTATTGTTTTACTTTTTATTTAACACAGGCCAATTAAGCGACAAATTGTCTTCTTTGAATATTAGATCAATGGCGTATACATACGTGCGTTAATTTTATTAATTCCATTTGAATTACCTTGTTATTTTATCGGAGGACAATTCATAAACATCGATTTTAGTTAACAATATGGTTTGTGACGAAAGCTCAAACGGATTAACAAGAGAATTCACTGAACTCAGTAGACTAATTGAATAACATATTCTGCCTTACTTGAAGACATATACTTAACGTTAGTTCTCTAGGTACGATAAACGTATTCATTTAATTTGAATATAACATTCATAAAATTTTACGATCGTGACGAAATAATTAAGAATTCCTGTAATCGGCTGCCGATAATTTGTATCTAACATTAACAATAAAATAAGGCATTGATGCACTGTGCAGTGACTTATAAGTCAACAGTCCTCTTCTTGAGGCTGTTTTATTATTGCGAACAATCACTGCCATTTTGAGTGGCCTGTAGGCGTGTAAATCAGTAGTATCAGTTACTAAGACACTTAGTTTCGTCACATTCGCAACGTTCTCCAGTGTCGCAGTGTGGATTACATAACATACTTTGCATTTCCTAAACTATTGTCTTATTGTCTGAAAATATAGGATGGAGCTTTTTTGTTGCACTTTTCATAAAACATAATAAGTCATGATGATGGCCGTTCATGTTTAGGTGTTTATTGGATTAAAATCAAGTCATGTTTATATAATTTGAACTGAAAGAGGATATTACGAACACATTCTATTAATACCTACATTGTCAATTGATGATTTCTATAAACATAAGAATAATTATAGAGCCTGATGTAAATATTGTACTCAATTTAGTTTTGAAAAGTTAATGAAATGTATGTTTGTAGTAAATTTAAGAAAATTCACCTTGAGATAAGACTATTCGCCCAATGAAGCTTACAAGTATTTTAGACAAACTCGTTTGTAGAATTAGACCCCTTGGGAGTGGCACAAGTCGTATATAAAAGGAAGCGGACCCTCCTCCGAGGCAAAGGGGGCTTATTTGTTTTTTGCACCATGATCTAACGCGACCCCATAAACTATATAGGTCAATTCGTGGGGAGGATACAATACAATAGGGTCCGTGTTAGGCTTATAGGGATCCTAATGAATTTATAGGTACGACTGAAGTTCAAGTGTAGTAAAATTAGTTTTACAACGGCGTTTTTGTATGGTTTAATTATATTGTTAGTAGGCGTTGAGTATATTTAAATTGTAGTATTCAAGCTGATTTTAATAAATAAAGCGTATAATTTTAATAAATGCTCTTTCTATAGATATTAATATCAACAAAGTAGTATTTAATTTAATTGAATTTGTTAATTATCTTATTATAGAAAATTACAGCACGCGTTTCTGCGTATTCATATGATAATTAAACCTTTATCAATTATTTCTAAGGCTGCTTATCAAAAAACTGACAAATAATAAACATAACGGAAGCTTGTTTCTGAATACTTATATATACTTTATCTGTAAATTTACGCTGTTATAATTAAAAGTAATTAACAGATAATGTAAAATGTCGTGATTAGGACGTAATTTTCTATATTTAAAGAGAGGCCACCAATTCGCATTTAGCCATCGCGGTGGAGTATGGTCTATAACTCTCTCATTCTGACCAAAGACCCGTGCCCAGCAGTGGGACAATGAGTTTACGACAAAGAGAGGCCTCGTAGATTCGCCTGCAGCATCATCGCATAAACTAACAAAGTCTTTAGCGACAATGAGATTGACGGGATCTACTATGGGATAGGATCGAAATCTAGACATGGACAGCAGTGACCACTTTACATCAAATGAGTTTCAAGATCAATAAACGCTAATTTTATTGCGTTTAGTTCACAATTGTTATAGGTTCATAATGATTTCATTGTCAAAATTTAAACATCTAATATATAAAGTTCTCGTGTCACAGTTTTTGTTGACATACTCCTCCGAAACGGCCTGACCGATTTTTACCAAATTTTATATGCTTATTCAGTAGTTCTGAGAATCGGCCAACATCTATTTTTCATACCCCTTAAGGGTTGTCCACCCTTAACATTTTTTATATTTTTTATAGTGCAAAACAACGTTTGTCGGGACAGCTAGTAATAATATGAAATTATTGTTTTCTCATGATCTTTTCAGTGAAACTTTCAAAGTAGAATTCAAAATAGATAATTGAGGGTCATTTGCTCTTGAGCACGCAGTCTGACTCCAGATCAACTACCTTTCTCACAGACATCTTGTTTTACAAATGCTGATCGAATGTCTGTAAATAATTGTTGAAATCTTTAAATGATATGACCTAACCGAGCTTTCTATAATATCAGAAGTCATTACAAGGACTGTCTGAAATAAGCTCTATCTTGATGGAGGAATCCTCCATTGTGTAGGTAGACTCATAATCGTAATACTAACAATTACAGTTTCGCGAACCGGCTATCAATGATTTGTATAATTATTATTAGTGATGAAACAAAATATAATTTTATTATAAGGAGTGAATTGAATAATTGTGAACTCTTGCAGACGCTTATCATTTCCATCCATTCATCAGCCTGGTCCTGGACATAGGCCTCCCCTAAATTGTGCCACTCCAACCGGTCCTGTGGCCTCTGAATACAACGGTTTCCTGCTGTGTTTGTGACCTGTTATTTGCAGTATAATAATTTATGGCTTATAAGATCTCGTGATGAGTTACGAGACTTCCACCTTAAAATATTTTATTAAAGACTTTAGTGCACGTAGCGGAATTTCAGGGACCAAACGTTGAGAGACAATAGGTGGTATTTAGAGCAGAGAAAGCCTAATGGTTGAAACTTGCTCCCTTGCTCGGGAGGTCCGAGGTTCAAACCCAAGCATGCAACACAGATTTTTCTAAAATTATGTGCGTATTAGAAATTAATTATCACTGCTTTTCGGTGAAGAAAAACATCGTGAGAAAACCTGCACACCCGGGAGTTCTTTAAAAAAAAAAGTTCTCGTAGGTGTGTGAAGTCCACCAATTCGCACTTGGCCAGCGCGGTGGACTATGGCCTAAACTCTCTCATTCTGAGGGAAGACCCGTGCGCACCAGTGGGACTATAATGGGTTGACGAGAGAGGTGGTATTTATTTAAGCTAGTAAAATAAGCATGGCTCGATGGGTGAATTACCACCGTCGCACCTATTTCTAGCGTGAAGTAGTTCTGGCATGCGATGGAAGAGTGTAGTTTCAACTTTAACGTGAATCGACTATCGTAATCCTCAAGGGTAGCAAGCAACGCATTTGTGATGGATTTCAATAGAACCTCTATTCTTTATTATTTGTTTACTTATCTCTATTGGCTGCAGTGACCCCATACCATCAGATGCACTTTATGGTCCTTTTCGTATATAAAACATGTGTTTGTAAATGGTTATGATCAGTAAATGGGATGTGGACTGCTTGTACAGGTGTTACTTCGAATGAAACGTTCAGTAAAACTGGGCTAGATAAAACCCTGAAGTGATCACGGAGCGGTTATCCGAGCGCGCCGCAGCGAAACGACTGTGGCTGGTGTGGCGCCGGTATGCGACCGCAGCTAGTAGAAAAGTTACATGTGTTTCCGCGCTTTGTGGGACGGGATTATTATTTAGTTTGTGATTTTTAATAGTTTGATATCAACCCATCACTATCCTACTTCTGTCCACGGATCTCCTTTGGGCTTTGGCTATTTTTATTACGTTAACCAAGTGTGAATTGGTTGACTCCACGCATCATTGATACGTTCTTTTTACTAAAAAAACCTTAGGCGAGTAGATTTCTTCATGACGTTTTTATCCTCTGTTTAAGTGATCAATTAATTTGAATTACACACATAATTTGGCGTAATCTGAGGTTATCGCTGCTTCCATAGTTTAATGTCATAACATTATGGTTCCATTGTTGGGCACGGATCTGTGATAATGATTAGTTTAATATTCGTTTCCGTACATTTTAGGGCGCAATATTGATAATTATTACTGCATATTTTGCCATCGACCCTTAATTGTCTCAACATTGGCCATTGGTCTACTCTAAGAGTGAGCAATTTACATAGTCCATCTGGGCATACCAGAAGGATTGTAACAATTGATATTATTGTAGAGTCGATCATGTTGGTGGATTTATAATATTTTAATTTGCTATTATATTTAAACTAACGTTACATGTATCTTTAGAATATAATGGAGCAGCTGAATGCAATACGTTACGGGGAAAGACCATGGGCAGTTGTGCAACATTGAAATTGTCGTTTATTTTATTATAATTACTAGATGACCCAGCGAACTTTTTTCCGCCTAAAAGTAAAAAATCTAAATTTATCAGTGTTTTTATCACTGTTTTATGCATGTGTTATACATAAAACCTTCCTCTTGAACCATTCTATCTATTAAAAAAGTGCATTAAAATCCGTAGTGTATTTTTAAAGATCTAAGCATACATAGGGACAGACAGCGGAAAGGGACTTTGTTTAATACTATGTAGTGATTATGGTTTAATAGTGACGGAAACGTTTGGAATTTATTTTTCGGTATTAAAAACATAAGCGTTTATGAACCACTATATTTACTTAAATTTTTGGTGTATATCATTAAGGAAAATTGTTTAAAATTCCATTACTATCTTTCAACTTAATTACATCCAAATGTCGCCATATAGATTTATCTGTAACGTCTTGGTAATGAGGAGAAAATTATCATGGATACATGTTTTCTTACGACATTATTTTCATTTTTAATAATATTTTTAGTAAGAACATTTTATTTTTACAATTCTCGTATATTCGCACGTACGTTTCCTTGTATGTAAATTGTTCTAATTACAAACAAACGAATGTTTTAAAATGTGGATGTTTAGTATTTTACTATCGAGTTATTTTTCGCAGTAGTGTAATACGATCTTAAAAAACAGATGTCATCATAAAATTGTTTAAATTTCGATAGCTACAATATAAAATCGAAACTCAAACGTTCCCTAAGGAGATTCCCGGTGTAATCGTATCATGACCTTGCTGCAAGAGGATCCTATAAAATCGATAGAGGTTCTTGTTTCGTGGATTGTATTACACACAGTAGGCGTTTAAGATTACTGTCGTGTCGGGAGGATAGACATACTTGTATTATATTACAGTCTAGAAATTATATTTTATCGAAGAAGTTGGACGATGTAACGTACATGCTTAACCCCATGGTTCTTTTAAAATAGGCGTTACAATTCTTTAAGAGATTTTTCTGTCCTGTATTAATCGAAACATAGGTATAATTTACGTTGAAGATAAAGAAAAATTCTTAAAAATAGAATTTCGTAATCCGTAACATAGGTCAAATTCGGCAACAACAGAGGAGATTCGTTATAGGCCTTAGAGGCGATGCGGCAGGGTGTGGGTGTAGGGGGAGGGGGGTAGTCACAGAGGATGGAGGTGAGATCATAGTGGCGAGTGGCCCGGGAGGCGATCAATATGTACATTGAACATACATACGTACCTATATAAATAACTGTACCTAACTTCTCGCAACTCGACTGTCTGCTCCAGATACTGCGCCAGAACCCCGTTCCCCTCCGCCCTCAGTGCCGTGTTGCTGATTCTTTTGTACAAAAAATATTCTATGTGAACCACACGAAATTATCTCCACGGTCTATATATTTTGGTCTACAGGTCATGATAAAAAATCCTAGTAATATCTGTGCGAAAATTAATACTAACCCTAATTCCAACTCTACATTTAATTTTATTTTAATAGGACTCGATTATATGCTTAGACTTTTTAGGTATAATAATTATCATTACCTGTGGGGTAATGATAATTACTATAGTTATCGAAATACAAAACATATAACCACATTTTTAAGAAAATTGATAAGAAATGTAATAACTAAATTGATAACAGTAGTCAACGCTGTCATAGAACTCGTTTAGTTATTTAAATTTAAACCGGTTAGTAAAATGGATTAAAGTATAGAGTATAGTAATATTAGTACTAATTTAAAGAATTACTGAAAATAATTATTGAACTACTTATTGAAAAATGAAAACAGGAAGAAAATAAAAAGTACAAAAGGCATAAATAGCCTAGAAGTGCTTTGTGCTATTTAATGACAACAAATTTTATGTAATGTAAAGATATGTACATTATTACAATTACTGATAGTATGTATCAGTAGTGGCCAGTTTTCTATAGTTTGTTTAAATTTGTCGATAAAGTGAATTACATAATAAACCAGTAGATGATAACTACATATAGGTATGACCCATGTAAACTTATGTCAATTATGGGATCCTAATTAGACGCTTAAATAAGGCTATTTTTAACTTTGATTTTAAAATATTAATGATTCTCGTATATAAAGTTTAAATTCATGAAAACACTCTTTTAAAATACAGACAATGTGATAGAACACCCTATGGTTTGACCCAGGAAGCACCGCCCCCACATCTTTTTCTGTCTAGTAAAAACAATGTTATGCGCTACTGTGTTCTTGTTTTATGGGCAAGAAACATATGTAAGGCATTCCACCTTAGCCCCCCGATCTTATCTAGGAACGATTACTGATGTTGATGAGCTACTGCCCCACTTACAATCAAGTAGACTATAAAAAAACATTAAAAACAAAATAAAAAACGTTAAAATTCATTTTATTCAATTTTGTAAAGAGAAATGGGGGGAAAGGTCCAAAAACGATTTCTAGAATGGATAACCTAAAAAAAATGGATTTAGACTCAGCACGTTAATAGCTATAGTGGACATATATTTATCTAACGATTCTTGTTTTTTTATTATTGAAAAATAACCCACGGCAGTCACTTTTAAAAAGATCACCTTCAAAATTGCACGGTTTATTGTATCATTTTAGCAAAAGAATGTTCACCACCAAATTTCAAAATCGTGTGATATGCACTAGTGATGTAACGATATTCGCAGACGCATTCGCAAATCTTCGCATGTATATATTCGCATTTGCAAGGATTGTGCGAACGTTTTGCGAACGTAGAAATGCAGTTTGCCGACCAAAAAAAAGGACGCCAAATCTATACAAAGAGTCGAATAAAAAGAGTATTTGGTCGCCAAATCAATTTTCTACCTCTCGTATACTACTTCTATATTTTAAACTGGTTAATAGATAAATGCACCCCCCTGAAAATAAACCTCGCGGCACCCATGTTGGTGTCAAATTAAAAAAAAAAACTTATTATTCGCATTTGCATTCGTTAGTTTCGGTAGGGATCGGATATCCCTCGCGAACTCGATACATCACTAATATGCACCATAGAAAAGTCATCAAGTATATGTGATAAATCTTTGATAATTAACGGAGGTTTTATCAAGAAGTTTCCCAAAAATGTCACATTTATTAAAAATATCTTGTCTCCATCTAATCAGCGATGTCTGCACAGTACATAACGTAAAGTGAATTTTTTCTTTTATTTTAATTTAGTGAGAATAGCAACCACTTTTCATAAAACTATTACAATATGCCGTCCAGAAGGGGCACATTTCTAATTCCTGGTCAGACAGAAAGGGCATCTAAAATTATTAGCATGCGTACAAATCTGCTATTTTTAATAAATCGAGTTTAGCTGATGATAAAACATGTATCAATCAAAAGTGATCACAATCTATTCAATGACGAGATAACGCAAATGATATATTTTCTGAAATATTGGAATTCATTTGTCCTCTAATTTTATAAAATTTTGATAAAAAATTATTGCAAGTAGTTTCTTAGCGTTACTATTGTAATATTTGTAATTACATACAATTGGCGAATGTGATATCACAGGTCGCCGAATACATTTTTTTCAAAATGTGATTACCTATTGTAGGTACGCCATCCAAAATGTTCGATGACATTTAAATGATAAATATCGTAGTATGCGCAAAGTGGAATAAGATCGCTAAACGTTGAAAAAATATAAATAAATATTACTCATCCCGTGAACACGTTGTGTGGATTTACTGAATAACACAGCGGGGAACCGCTACATTCAGGGAGCCTCGCCCGTAAATTAAGTCTACTTGGATAGAAATAGAATTATAAAAAGATCTATCTGTTTAAGCATATTCAATACAATTTTAGCATATTTAGCTTTTAGGTGTGCCCATGAGAAGGATCGTTTACACGTAAGACGCCTATGTTAAGTTGGTGATAAATGTATTCGTTTTTATAAAGTCTAGGCGCATAATAATTATGCTTTTCTAATATGTTATATATATTTTTAAAGTTTTAAATTGATCTTTTTTTTTTCAAATATACTGAGACAACACGAGGAAATTAGAAACTCATGGAAGTTTGTTTGCAGGCGCTGGCGTCAAGATGGAGCACTTCCAGGCGGCGCTCGATCCTCGTAAGCAGGAGTTGCTGGAAGCTCGCTTTCTAGGCGCCAAGGTCAGTTCTATTCAACAATAGTTTTCTAATACGAACGGAAAAATATTTTAAAGGACTATTTTGTATAAAATATCCATTGTGTAGTACATTAAACGTTTGCTGTGGTGATTGCTAGTTTCTGTCCTAATTAATTTCATAGTTTTTATTATACCTACATTATTCTTCTTTATATGACTTACGACCAAACATTTACAAACAATTTGAATTAATTTTGTACTCATAAATTTGAGTCTTTAGGTTTCTTTTTGTAATTGAAATGGATCTTGGTTAGGGTTATGCAAGGAAGTCGAGGAAGGGTTACCAAACTTCCTCCCTCCCTTCCTATCCTTTATATTTCTTAAAACTATATTAGGGGTATTTTGTAAAAAAAATGTTTTATAAAGCGTAAACAACTTTTACGAGCTATAATTGATGATGATTTTAAAGATTTACGCAAGGGTAACGCAGAACCGTATTTTTTTTTTGTATTTCGATCGAATGGCGTGGTGGCAGCTCATTTTCATATGAGGCGACCACTATAGTATTTGACAGAATGCATTTATCAGTGCATGCAGATGTCCCTGGGCGGCAGTCGATACTTTCCGTCAGATGAACTCCATGCTCGGTTGCTACTTCAATCTTATTAAAAAAACCTTGAAATTCCATCTATACTTAAAATGTCAGTCAAACCGACAGGCATAAACAGGACGAAGACGACTTGAGTGATCCTGGCAGCTTATAATATTATGAAAGATCTGTAACTCTATGCTACTGTCGGGACTCGTGAAAGAAGAGTTCAAAAAAAAGGAGTTAAAATAGTACGCCTCCCTAAATCTTGTTTATTTGGGCTTCTATATTTATATACATTATTAAAATTAAAATTATCATGATGACAACATAATTATATAACATTGCGCCTCACTGACGTGCGTTATTTTATTTTTATAGGAAAATACCAATATTTTTTTCGCTGTACATCGTAGAACATATTTCTGTGCGTGCGACGACAAGTATAACAATAATTCATATCAGTTTGAATTCTTATCTCATTGCATAATAATAAATCGATAAACGTCTTAGTCCGATACGTCTTAACATTCCGTTGTATTTTTGTATTATTGAAAAGATATACCGTTGTAGCTGCCGGTAAAACGATCTTGATGAAGCTGATGAATAAGAGGTCGGTATTGGTTGGTTTAAAAATATCCTATGCAACCTTTTATTTTTAAAACGCTCACGACTAAGGAGCTGAGCAAAGTATTACGTTTGACGAACACAATCTTACTTTCGATACATTGATTTCTGTTTTGTAGTCGTGACAAAGGAAAATGTCACCGAGTTTATTAGATAACATTGAATCCGCTTATGTCTAAGTAATGACATTAAGCGCACAATAATCATGTTTTTTCTTGAATGCGTCTCATTATATCGTTATTTTTGATAAATGAGTGGTATTCGTATCGTCCGAGGGCTTACATTATGAGAGCGAGCGCAATGTTTTCGATCGGGGGCTCTTTTGTTCTGCGCTGCGCTTCCTGCGCTCCGCATGTTGTTAGTTCAGTTTATCGGTAACGCGGAGACGTTGCTATGTATCATTGAGCTACGTCATCGACCTGGCTCACGCTTACGTGTACAAAAGAAAATGGCTGCGCGCCGTTTCAATTAATCGAAACGTGAGTCTTCCTATCAAATGAAATCGCTGTGGGCATCATTTGAATATGTAATTTATTGCACCGTTCGTTTATGTCTTCGACGGGACACTGGTGGCTTCTACGTTAGAATTGTTTTATTTTGAGGAAATAATTATATTTGTAATAACAATTACTTAAGTGCTAATTAGAGTTAATGCAGTAAGTGATTTATGTATGAGCGCGATATTAACACGTTACAAACGTGTTAATACAAGTTTTATAAGGAGCGAAGAAAGCGAGATTAAGTTGAACTCGTCGAATGTGACTGTGAACGCGAACAGAGGTACGGTGATCGGATTGGGCTTATCACGTGATCTCCGATAATGCAGCGGCTCCAGTTTACCCACCTCGGCCGCCGCAGCGCTCGTTCGAGTTCGTACTTAGCTGGCTAGCGATGCGCTTGTATACATATTTATACGCATACATTGTGGTCTCGGCCAAGTAAGTGATGTGGTAGATATGTAATTCCATTATGTGTCTCGCCTCCGTCCGCTCCCCCGGCCCCGCCTCTCTCCCGGACCCCCTCGCTCGTCCTATACAAGCGTCATTTTGCCGCGCCGGGGCATCGGTTTTATACGTTGTTGTTTTGTTCTATTGATCATTCAAATGATCTAGTTTATCGATCACGTCCCATTTGTTGCTCACCGGAACCGTTTTCAGTGGGTAAATATATTGAGTTTATTTGAAGTATGCCTTACGCTCGTCGAAACCTTAAGTTAAATATTAATTATTCATTACGTATCCTTTCCTAATCGGCGTTCGGTCCATCACCATGAGACCAACCTACCCATTTCGTCAATCGACGACAAGATGGCGGACAGACATAAATAGTCCATCGGTAAATGTACGTTTGTAACATATCAACCTACAAACAGATTAATGCTCACTCTGCCTGACTGAACGCAATGAGACGTCAATGCGCCTACGTTTTTTTTTATTTCAAATATTGATATAGATTTGCCTTCGTGGAGGCATGTTATATGTACTTATTGTTATGTATTGTTAGCAGATATTATTGACGATAAGAATCACATATTATAACAATGATAATTATTCACCTTGATAAGTTATTTTCCTAATCGATGCTGCTACGTACGTTTTGTGGAACTTTTTACGTGCTTAGTAATTTAGATTTATATTTAATTATCTATATGTATCGCTCGCTGAGGGGCTTTGAATGATTTGGTTTACTGCAGCGCATTGATCGCGTGTTTACAGGTGAGCGCAGGGGAGATACTAGTAGAAACTCAGCGAGTGCCCGATTTCAAGATGGTGAGTTGCATCCCTTCTATGAGATTTGGAAAAATCGTTTATAATACGTAGTGTACCTTTGTAGTTCAGAGCACGCACAGGTATGTGATTGATATAATTATGTGTTGTGTGGCGGTGGCGCTCGCCGACACTCGTACAGTGCGACAAACATTTGCATGATGGCATACGCTAATAATAGACTATTGTGGTGTAGGTAGGTGTCGTGGCACGCTTACAGCGCAGTCACCTTGACGTCGATTAGGCTTTCCTCCACAACTTTATCGAGTGATATCGATTTACCTGACAATTTTAAGCATTACTGCGTTACTACTAGGCGATAAGTTATTAAATTATATTCGAGTTTTATCCTTGAGATTGCATTATGTACGTACGTATATTCGAGTGGCAGTTCGTGTACATTGCGAGGTATTTCGTTCGGCATCGCGTAACGTAAACATAACACGTTCCATGAATAGAAATCTCAAAATAGCCAAATCGAATTAAACGGTTACATCGAGTTTGAATTTCATTTTGAATATTAAATGCGGTGTATTTTAATGAGAATCGCACGTATTAATTAAATTAACTTATAAATTATGCAAATGATCACTGTCAAGGTCGCTCGTTCGTACTTAGCGGATTAAAAGCGAGTTATTTCAATTGCAAAGTTAGGATTGTGTCATTATAATGTAATAACGTTGAGATATGTGTGATAAGTTAATCAGTGGAGTATAGAAAAGTGTGCCGGTGCGGGCGGGCGGCCTCGCGGAACGCAGGCGAGCGCGCGGGGCCGCGGGGTCAGCGACACCGAGCGCCGCCGGCCCCGCGCCTGTCACCACACTCGCTAGCCATCCCAATTATACTAAACTCTCAGCTATTACACTTCTAACTCGTACATATATCTCTGTCCAACACTAGCCTAAGTCATCCCGATGATTTTGCAAATTCTAAAACCGAAACACTGCTTCTGGCCCTTGCTAAATGTTCCGTGAAATTTTATTTACGAAATTAAGGTCACTTGCAATTGCATTTAAATTAATTTGCATGAATTTGCATAGATTATTCGGTTAAAAACAATAAATTATAGTTTTGATATGCCACGGAATTGAATATAAACTACTCGTACTTAATTATAAATACAAAATTATAACCTGCTTTTTTAATGCAGATAACATTTGCATGTATTTTGTACACGTTAAAACAATGTATTCTGACCTTTTTTTGATTAATTGAAAATAGTATACACAAATATGCGTATGTATTATACAAAGTTAAATCCACGCGAAAGTTGTGCGAAATGTCACTAACAATATATGCGTTCATACTACACACAAGACTAACCGGTCGTTAGAATTTAGACGAGGACCGGGATGAACAACTTTACTCGTCTCTTACAACAGGCACGCTTTTGCGGCACTGAGAGAAAGAGAAGTAGGCACAGACACAGCGCAGTGTTCAGTCAGTCGGTTTGCACATTGAACGCGAAGGGAAATTATAACATGGCGCACACGGTCTCTCCCCGCCTCGACTACAACGTGCCGTCAAACCTCATTCCACTGCTTAGCCGCCCGGTTCCGCAGTTATTTTTACACAAGCCGACCTTTCGCACCGGTCGTCACCGCACTTCAGCATAAATTATTCTACGCAAGTCACAATCACATCAAAACAAACTCTTCATCGTCGATCACAATACAAAACACATCCGAGGTAGTCGTTTCTGTTCGAAGCGATCTCGTCTTCGTCGTAAATTCATTATCGTGTGTAAATTCGTGGCTATGAATAAAGTGTCGAACATGGCATACGATGCGTCCACTCAGCACGGCTGCCGCGGAGGCAATGAACGCGGGGCTGAGACGGCGGCGGGCGGCGGGCGGCCCGTCATGCGTCAGCTGAGCGTCACGCCGCGACATTGCAAGGTCCGCCCGTATTGCCTCGCCTGACCCACTGCGCCCGGCACCGTGCGATGCCAGTGCCGGCGTTTGTGCAAATATCATTGTTACTTTATTAAATGTATCCTAATTTAACTAATATTTTAGTAATAATTTAGTAAAATACGGGAATATCAACAAGTAACGGGCAAACGATGCTAAATAGAGCGTGTAAGACATTCGGACCGGTTTAACGCGTCACGTCACTTGTTGTGAATGGAGCGCCGCGCATGCTCGCTAGTCGCTACGCTCGCTTAGGAAAGTGGCCAACTTTGCAATATAACTTTATTGCGATCATTTAATGTCTTGTTTTCAAAGACGCGATAAATTTTTAATACGACGATAAGACGGGATAAATCCTTTATACTATTCTAAAATTGTTAAAACTGATTTTGGTTAACTTCTTTCGTGGTAATGCCAATATTTATTTCTTTTTGGGTCATTATGCAAATGGTTCATTTGTAGGCATTAAATGATAATAAGGATGGTTCTAAATTCTAAATATTTACGGATGCACTTGAAATAGAAAAAAAAACAAGTATCATTTGTCAACTAAAGTGGCTAACTATGAGAAGTAGAGTGTTACTTGAACGACTGTAGTAGGTTGTGGTATGTGTATGAGTTCATAAAAAAATAACACTTTTCGTACAAACAAATATTGTCTACAATTTTTATTTGTCCTTCCATAAGTATTAATTACTCCAAAATTACACCACCGCATTGTAGTGAATTTGTACTTCACCGATTTTGTTAATCTTTTTTAACTGTAGCGGATATGCACAAATCTTGTGTAATAAAATATATTTACACATTTTATAACCGGACTTGATACCATACAACATCGATATTGAGATATGCTTGGATTAAGAACAACAAATTTAAAATTTCGGAGTGTGCCACTATTGTGGCATCACTGCTGATTGCTGAATAGAACTAGAAATTCTGAAGTATATAACTCCACACTGTAGCTGCAGTTGGGGTTTTATAATAGGAGACAATTTATTGTCCCCATTTTATTTTCTTAGTCATACTAATATAATAAAGGCAAAAGTTTGTGAGTGTGTGTATGTTTGTTACTTCTTCACGTCTAAACGGCTGGAGCGATTTTCATAAAATTTGGTAGATAGTTACTGACACTCTGGATTAACATATGGACTACTTTTTACTGTGGGAAAATATCTTACTCCCACGGGACAATCGAGACATCTATTTTTTTCAACGCGCGCGGAGCTGCCGGGTTCAGTTATTTCTATATTAATATTAGAAATGTGTAAGTTTGTGCGGATGTACGTATGTATATTTTTGCAAAAAGTCAGATCGCATTCAACTGAAATTTGGCTCACAAATAACTGAAATAACCTTATTAACACATTTGATACTCATTATCGTCAACCCATTATTGTCCCACTGCTGGGCACGAGTTTCCTCTCAGAATGAGAGAGTATTAGGCCATAGTATACCGCGCTGGTCCGATGTGAATTGGTAGACTTCACACACCTCCGAGAGCTTATTTTTAAAGAACTCGCGGGTGTGTAGGTTTATGTTGTTTTCCAATGTTTTCCTATATCGATACTCATTTACCGTGGTAAAATTGAAAGAGAGCGAAGCCGCGGGTATACGCTAGTGTTCACTATAGGTTGCCATTAAAATGTCTTCTAAGTTAATAAATAACACATTTCAATCTTGTTATTATTTATGTTTAACGGTAACATTAAATAAATTTATATTGAATTGAAGTCGAATGGAACTATTTTTTTGATTCTTTATAATTTGATTCTATAAAAACTGCCAGTGAAATATATTTGTTCGTGCGATTTAGCAGTTATTTCTCAAGAAAACTTTAGATATGAATGATTTGTAGACCTTGGCGGTTATCGTATCAAGCCTGATCTGGATATAAATGTTGTCTTGAAATCCTTGGACTTTCAAACAAATATATGTAATAATATGTTTTTATTACACTTTACTGTATTCGTAAAATTACTCAAATAGATTAGCAGGTACTATTGACAAATCGACTTAGATGTATTTATTTATAAAACATTTTATTTTTGGGTTGGTCATTGAACCCATTTTATTTTCAATTAAGGCTGTTTAAATTGGCTTACAATTAGATCAGAATTTAATTCATTTCAAAACCGTCGAGTTGCCGTAGATGATAGCATAATTTACGAACTACAAAAAGTCGTGATGAACAGATAATCGTTTTCAGTTGAGAAATCGGTTAACATATATTTTTGTTTAAAATGGTATATTAAGAAAAAAATAGGAATTTGTATTTGAGTTACCTATTTTCAAATCAAAATCGTAGATTGAGAAGAGCTACTGTTGGGATGATGTGTGAAAAGTTTTTATTAGTAGGTGAATGTGAAAATAAATCTACTGTATTAAAAGGTCCGTCGGGGACGTTTATTTGGGAGCGTACCTCTGGTACCTCTCTGCATTTAAAGAAGCAATTATGAAGTTTATACTATTTTGTAAAGAGCAATTCATCTGAAAGGACAATATTACATTTATATATTAACATTGCCGAGAAAATTCCTGACACATCACTATCATAGTCGGCACTAGGAATTCTAAGGGTTGTTTTATGTTGGTTTTTTTTCCATGAATATATGGTCAAGGATTATCGTTCTAAATCTCCCGATTACCTTTATCGCCCTCGTACATTTACTTGTACTCTGTAATCCCTTTACAATATAACCTATTCCAATATTACCTTCATGCTAAAATATAATTGTGGTATTTTTTAAACGTTTGTTACTTTTATCATCGGCACGTCATCACTCGTAATTGAAGTAAATATAATGACTCGTATATAATTTCAATTAAACTCATGGAGTTTCCATTAAAGAGTATTTCTAAGAATTGTTAACTCATCCTATGTATTTATGTATGCATAATGACAGTAATATTATGCTGTACCAATGTTTATTTACCTTTAATAAAGATAAATAAAAGTTGCTTGTATTTTCTTTCAATTTTCCTATTGGTAAATTAATTGTATTTAGGTTCAATTAAATAGTACAATTGGCGTATAATTACAGTCAGATATCGCTTTGTTTGGCAATTGCGATTCAAGTTAAGCGAAGCGGAGAGCACGGTTGTGTAATGAGGAGACGAGCAGGCACTACTCGTAGAAATAATCAATATTGCAGGCTCTGGTTCGAATCTCGTGGCGCCCCGTCGCCGCTGCACACTTGCGGCCGAAGTTGCGCCGGGCTCTGCCCCCCTTGCACCTCGCGCCCTATACACCCCTCGCACTAGAAAATTGGGTTAAACAGCACGCGGCTGAACACCGCACCGGAAGAGGGGATTTTGGGGTCCGCGGTACTGCGCTTCTACAATGAATGCGGGACAGAGATGTGACTGAGTATTGATTGTCTTCAACGAGACGAGCCGAGACGCAGTTTCCTGCGCCGCAGATATGCACACGCCCCAACCCCCGACACGGTGCTAGCTTTTACTTAGCCGTGTAAAAATATTGAAATTTGAGGTAGCTGCGTTATTTGAACGTGACTCAAAAAGGCAAACACATGATTGATATGTTCCTATGTTTTTACGTGTTTCGAATTAATCAATGATTTTCACCCTTACTTAGGGATTATTGTTTTTTCTATTTTATTTTTAACTTTATTAAATAATTTATGTCGTATATTTCATTTCCTATGAAGAATCGTGAGAAGAAATAGCCAAGGGTTCCAAGTTCGTCTCATGCCAGCTAGATATCTCGTCGATAAATTCAGATTTATTTAAGGTTTGACTCTGTGTGTTTTTGTATATTTACGACACATACATCACAGGAAATCTTAGTGTGGCATATTCGTTAAATAATGTTAAAAATTGTTACGTTTGTTCGAACGTTAAAAAATATATTGAAAGATTGTCGTTTTTCAAAATTAATCACAAAATGAATCAAACCAACTTAACCTTGTTTGTCATTTCCAGTGACATCCCTAGTATGTTTTCTAAAAAAGATGAGCCCTTGAACTGGGCTCATCTTTTTCAAGAGGGCGGTATCGAGCAATTCAAACGAAATCACACCCAGAAGCCCTTAAGACAATGATATTAAGCCCTGATATTAAATTAATAGAAATACATATTTTCTATTTGATTGATTTGATTGATATTTGATTTCATTTCTAAAAGTTTGGTTTAAATTTCTGTTTCCACCTGTATGAAAGGGACAAACAAATATTAAAGTGGATAGATAAATAAAACATCAACTGTTTTTATGAAAATTTGAAAGATTTTAGTTACTCTCAAGTAAGTCCCAAAGAAGTTTGTAAGTAGGTTAACGTTAATGGTTAGATCGCTCAGTGAAAATAAGTTTTGCGCTATTAACCGTAACATGTACGGTTATAACATTTTTAAAAACTGAATACAACTAGAAATGTAAAAATCTGACATTTTATGACCTCATACATTATGCATGATTATATAAACTGCTTTTCTATCCGCTTATTTGTATTTTTAATATGGTCTATGAAATCATACCTATTTAGATGTTACTTAAACTTAGAGGGCTCTGAAAAGAAAAATATTTGGTGATTCTTGTTTAAATACCTATTAAAACAGTGCGTGATAAACGCGAGTAAAGACTTTCAGGATGAAAAAAAGGTTATAAATAAATAAAGCCTAAGAAAAACACGTCATAATTATGATTACTATATAAACCACTAGCTTCATCCGATGAGAAGCCCTCGTAGAACATGATGCAGGTATGTAAACTGTAGACCATATTTTAACTGTTTCATTCATAATTTAAATTCTTGCTACATTACACACCGGCGAAATTTAGAAGGGATGTTTTATGCGAATGGTACTTTTAACTTGGCTTAGAATTGTAATCTGAGATGAAATGAGTTGGGCAGTTTAGTGAGGCGGGATGGGGGCGGGGTGTGATCAATAACAGCCGCAGAGTTCTTCAGCTCTAAATTGTTATCAAACGTTTCGTGAACCAGTAGGTAATTCAGATGTACTGAGCTCGGATCGATCCTGCGACAATTTATCGTCCACATTTTAAAACATATTTCTGTTTGAAACACGCTCTGCGTTTAATTGCCGCTTTAAATCCGGGTAATTAAAGTTTGTAATTCAAGTTGGAGTGTTTGTTCGCAACGTAGCAGTTTGCGCTAGACGCTTTAGTCTTTATGTGCGTGTCCATGTATGTACGCGCTATATGCATGTATCTACCTACATATTATGTTGCCAGCTCGCTAACTTTCCATTCGCCTGATGCTAGGTGCGCTAAAAATAGACACAACAATAAGCACTGCGCAGTCAAATCATTGGTCGATTCAAAGATCGTGTTAACATTTTACACACTTATAACTTTATATCGCTCGACGTTTTAAATGCTCCAAATGGCATATTGGATCGCTTTAGGAGTGTAAATAGACAATTCCTAACAATCTGCCCGTTATCAGGAAATTACGTCAGTTAGCCTTGTCAGAAATATGTGAGACTTGAATATTATTTTAACTCGTGTCGTCGTCACGTGGTCTATTATTTTCCTTATCGTTAATTTGATTCAATCGAAATGCGCTGTTCTTTTGTTGCTAGTTTAGTAATGGTAAGGAGGTGGTAGCTTGGGCGAGGAGGGGGCAGGAGGCACCGGAGGGAGTTCAGAGCGGCAACGTTACGACGATAATGCTAATATGCTCGTTTGATATGTTTCACCGACCATGTTGTGTTGTCTGAATGTGACTCATTGGGTGTACTTTATTCATATCGTATTACGGTTCTTATTCGTAATTATAATGCACTTCTCGCCGTTTGCTACCAATAACCGAACAACAAACTTCAATATTTTATTTTCAGTCGTAATTGACTAGAGCAATAATTTACTTCGTCACTGCACATCTTGATGTTATGCTGTAAGATTTAGTAAGAATGTGTTAAGTGATAATGTTATTGAACCTCTACTGTCACTAGAAACTCGCTGTTTATCACTCCAGGCAGATGGGCTACCCACTTGTACATATTTTTTGCGATATCGATTTAGATTTTGTCGGTTGGCTATCTATATGTAGTTGTGGCGTTTATCAGCAAAGCGTGCTGCGAATTTGTAAAACGACTACCTTGTATATGTATCTACATTTTTACCTTATTATGAGCTAAAAATACATTTGAATTATTTGATTCGTGACCTTCAAAATTTTAACATCAGAGTTGCAGACAAATTGGAATAAAAAAAATAACAAAAAATATCATACATATTTTTGTGGATAACAAATATTTATTAGAATGTGTTAACCACAAAAAGTTATACATACATACTATGTACAAAAGTTTACATCATGTAAGTAATTTTGCGTGAGAATTCCCCAAGTATGCAAACCTGCATCTGCAATGCATAACGTTGGGACATAAATCGTCTTTCGCAAGTTATATTAGTCAAGCTAACCCTATACTATGTTCAGGACTACACTCCCAAGTCATGTACCTATAAAATATTCAGTGTTGGCTTGCGTATACAAGTTTATCGCTCGCGGCTCGGCCGAATATGTACCTATATATTTAGGTACTTACACGAGTACACCTACCTATCTGTGTTTATGTTGGTACATCGCGGCACAGACGCCTACGTAACACGTCCAGTAAGCAGTTTGTTGTGGGGCACGAGCGCCGATATCACGTACTCGTTCGCCGCAGGTCGGTGGCACTCCGCCCGCCACCCGCCGTTGCCACCGCACCTCGTTGCGGGAATAATCGGTCAAGTCGATTTCATACATACCCGGCCTGTAGGTACTTTCAATTAACGGTGAACGATTTAGCTTACTGTACATTTTTAACGATATAAACAAGCTGAACTATCGATTCCTATACTGCGATGCTATTTCTATATTTCTCTATTTGTGCAATATTTACGCCGACCACGACCACAAATCACGGGCTGTTGACCTGCCGGAAACTATACTACGAATGCTAACTTAAACCTTTCACGTCGATCTTGCGAAATCGGTTTGTGTTGAGTTGTTTGTTGATTTATTGAAGTATCGTGTACCGAACCTTTTCTAATTTTCAAAAACAATGCTTTCGGCCTTGTATCCTTGTAAAATGGCGCCTCGCCCGTCGTTATTATTATTATTACATTCGGAGCAAACTTCGTGACGATCTCCATTCTCCACTCCCCCCGCGTTCACCGCTCCCCGCGGATGCGTATCCGATTGTCGCGAGTCGCGGCTGGAGTTTACAACTTGTCAAACTTGTTAGGTTATACGAATAATTGAAGTAAAAAACCTGTTAAAATGTGTAATATACACAGTTTACTTGTAGAATAGTGTGTGAGTAAAGTGAGAAGAGTGCTAAAATTAGTAGTAATGCAAGTAAATGTGAAATGAAGTGGGCGAGTCATATGTAAAGACGCCATCTTTCTTTACAGATGTCAGCTGGGTCACAAATTCAGATGGCACCACAAACTACTGTCAACACGGGGCAGCCACTACATAATCAGGACTCCAATATGAGCACAGGTAAATTGTGATTTGGTGATAAAAGTGATATTAAACGTCGTGAAGTGATCAGTGATGTCGAGTGTTTACTTTGCGTTGCGCCGAGATGCCGAGGTTAACCTTATTTACGGACTAGATAGAACTCAAAACTTATGTGGAAAACTGCCATCAAAAGGACTGTGACGTCACATTATTGTATACGATGCCGGATAGGAACTGTGAAAGTGCCATTTATTCTTCTGTGAACGGAGCATATTATGTGACACTATGCATTACTATAACAGTGGGAATAGTGTTAACCACATCGGCCTGCTCAGCTCTGTAGCAAAAAGTGAGTTGGTAACTTTTTAATAAGTGCAGCTTGTACCTAGCCCTGGCCCTGTTTGTTCTCACTTATAATAAAATGTTAGCAAAAATATGTTAGATAGTGGATTAATTATGATAAAGGTATGATACCAATGTATGGATTTATAAATTAAAAATGAAGTATTCATGAAAACAATATTGAATAATTCTGTAACATTTGCTTAGTTATGATTTAGAGGTATATAAATAATATTGTGATTGCAGGGTCTTCGCATAGTGATAAAGAAGTTGATGCTTTAACGCCAGAGAAGTCTGCTGCTATGCGAGGCTCCAGTGCTGTACCTGGGAGTGCCCTTGTGCCACCAAGTGGTGCAACACCTACTATAACTGTGACTGACAGAAAAAGAAAACGGAAAGGTAAACATCAATAGTCAATTAAAGGTGTATAAAGTTGACACTATAATATCGGTATTATCTAATTGTAGTGAGTGTTTGTTTTAAGTGGTTGATTTATAGGGAAAGCTAATAAAATTCAACATGCACTTAACTATCATCTAACATTGATTTTCTTACTTTAAGAAATATGTATTGATTAGTCGTCCATTTCTGTGGACATGTCTTACTGAATATATTAGATAAGTAACCTGGTACCTTTAAGGTGGGTGAATAATTGGATGTATATATGTACATATATAATGAAAATGGCTTTAAGTATTTTTTATGTGTTTTACAGGTGACGAAGGCATAGGCGGTGGTGGAGGAGGTGGCGGTAAGCAGCGGCATAACTCCTCAGATAAAAATATAAGGGAATACTTCTGTAAGCATCCATCATCCAGCCCTGTCCGGCACACTGGAGCCAAATCTCCTTCTCCTCAAGGCGCTAATTATCCTATGGTATGTTACTTTGATTTTTATTCATATATATCATAAAAGATTCTATGGCATCGAAACAGAAAAAAAAATTCTCTTTATACTTCATAAAGGTTGATTATGGATAAATTGTTACCTTTATACTCAATTTAAATTCATGCAGTGGTTATAGCAAGCCGGAAGAAGGTAGTTACTGCTATCATTGCTGCTTTCATATGTTTCCGTGAGATTCTTATGAAGACTGTCATACACAAGAAGTTTTATTTATATCTTTAAAGTTTTGATATTTAAAAATGTTGATGGAACAAAATAAATTATAATTTCTTTTCAGCATAACAAGTGATATTTACTATATAATGGAGTGGTAGCCTATCTAAAAGGTTTTTCTGTCCTGGTGATATTGTAAATCGTTATGTTTTTCTTTTCTCAGTACCCACCGTCACCATCAGCCCTAATGCCTTCGGGAGATGTTTTTTTACGTTCCGCCTCTCAACCACGACCTCATACTTCTGTTAAACAGGTATGTTCTGTTAAACATTCATTCTCTTAAAAGGATTATGCAGAAGTCCTTATAAAATAGTACCAAAAGTGTCAAATGTATCATGTTACTTTTGTCTCCAGATTCAAACAGAACTGACATGTCAGAGGATACAAGAGTTAGAAACTCAAGCATCTTCTGATTTAGAAGTAAGGAATAATAGAATAGAAGAATTAACACGGACTAATGAAGAATTGAAACATCAAGTTCAAGCACAGTGCAAGGTGCATATGAATTATGTTTTTTATTACTTTTATTTACTTTTAAATATGTAGTTCATCTTCTTCATTATTGAAACTATTAATAAATATTTATGTATTCTTTTTATACCAGGTAATAGACCAACATAAATCACACATTAATAAGTGTATAGAAGTTGTGAAGAAATTATTAAATGAAAAAAGTACTATTGAAAAAAAGGAAGCGAGACAAAGGTGTATGCAAAATAGGCTTAGGCTCGGTCAGTTTGTCACCCAACGTGTTGGTGCTACCTTTCAAGAGAATTGGACTGATGGATATGCATTTCAAGAACTGACAAGGTAAGTTAGATGACCAATCAGTACAATAATTATAAATTACAATGAAGTTCAAATGGCCAGTATAATATGCAAAAGTATTAACATCTGTAATGTTTTTGCAACTTGCATTCAGGATATATACATAATAGGTTATCAAAGGGCCAATATGGTGTTTCGAAATGTTTTTATCTCTTTAGGAATAAACAAAACACTTACTTTACACCAATATTAGTAACTAATCCTACTGGATACATGTTGATAACAGTTGTGCAGTATTTTTTTAAAGAAACTTACGCCATGGTGATAACTCAAAATCAGATTTAAAGATGCTGCATTATTTGATGATGGTAAAAGTTAGGTTTAGAGAAACGCATTGTATATTTTAGCGAACAAGCTTTGTCTTATTTTTTTTTTAAATGTACCTTTTATTATGTTGAGAATTGAGATAACAAAAACGCATCATACTTGCCAGTAAGTATGTTTTATTCATCTCATTTTTCATGTAAATGTATATCATTAATTGTAGGCGGCAAGAAGAGATCACTGCCGAGAAGGAGGAAATAGACCGTCAGAAGAAGCAGCTGTTCAAGAAGCGGCCGTCGAACAACGAGGGCGGCGGCGGGCGCGGCAAGCGCACGTCCAGCGTGTCGGCGCCCGCCACGCCGCAGCCGCAGCCGCTGCACAACGGCACGGACGCGCCCACCTTCCTCAAGCCCGACCCGCTGCCCAGCATGACGGGACAGGAGTACTACGAGGCGGATGAGATACTCAAGGTTAGGCTCATGGTGATTATTTTTTTATGCTTTTAACATAATTCTAACACTAATTATATGTACTGTAAGATATGTTTAAGATAAGTTCTGTGATCACACTGATGTCACACCTTTTTCACCACCTTATTTATACCTTATTACTACATTATAATAGTGTATTGAAAAGTGGTTAGGGATATATGCCTACGGAGATAACACAGGTGTTCATCTGTAATCAATGTCAATGCCTGTAGTTATATGTAGGAGTTGATTTTGAGTTGATAAACAGATTATTAAATAAATTAGACTAAGGATTTCGTTATATAATATTAGTATATGATAACAAATGCAGTGAAATACAGAGAACACTTAAAAGCAGATGCTCTACATGCCTTCTACTTCCTTACCAAAAAACTCAATATTCGAGTTTATACCTTTTCTGGTTTAAAAGGTGTGGTTCAGTAGAAATACTTGAACCATACATGTTAAGTAGTAATAATAATAATAATAATAGTATAACTATGATTAGATATGGTTCTTACATATAATGTCGATTTTCAAGTAAATACTATGGGTATTTATACTCTTACATGGCAAACACATACTAATATACATGAAACTAAAAACGAATGGGAAGGATAGCTTTTTGCTTGTTTAATGTCAGTATGTCAAATGTTAACAAAAATACAGGCAGGTGCTATCATCACAGCTTTAAGTTACCCTCCTCATTCATCACAAAATCATCTTGTCATTGTTTCGAAATTTCTTTATATGGACAAAAACCACTTCTTTGGATTTGTCGAAATAACACTTGTGGAAGGTTTAATTCGACCAAAGAGGTATTTTAATCACACCTACTCCTAGCGTGAATAAGTTCTTGCGTTTCGGTGGACGGATGTTTTTGCTGCTTTGGAAGTGAGGCAAACATCTTAGTCCTCAGGAGAAGCAACTCATCTGGGATTGACTTTAGACAGAACAGATCTCCTTTTGGTCATTTATATAGCAGGGACCAGTTACCATCAGGTTGTTGTACACCTATTTTAATTTTATAAAAAAAATACTCATAAATAAATAACCTTTTTACAGTTAAGGCAAATGGCACTAAAAAAAGAGGATGCAGATTTGCAGCTAGAGATGGAAAAGTTAGAAAGAGAAAGAAACCTACACATAAGAGAACTAAAACGGATACACAATGAAGATCAGAGCCGGTTTTCACAGCATCCTGTACTCTCTGATAGGTAAGATATGCCTTTCATTAAATATAATTTATGATAACTTATGCGTTATTACAAAGTAAATATTCTAAAAAAAAATCTTGCGTACTTTATATTTTTGGATAGGATGGATAGTTAAATCATATAAGTTCAAATGAAATATAATTGGATGCTAAATTTATTACTATGGGTGAATTTTTTTTTAGTTGGTAATTGATGGCTATTTTAATATGCATATTAAGGGTATTATCACCTGACGATTAATGTAGAGGAATTACTCTTTAATTCATAAATTATGAGCAAACTGATATGACTATTGGACAATGTTTTTTGTATTAAAAAGTGTGTTCCTTGAATAAATATGATAAACATATTTCACAAATATAACCCCATTTAAGATCCGTGATCTCAACATCAGTAATGCAATCAACAATTTAAAAAACTGAGTATAAATTGGCAGCACATTTTCTTTAATTTCAGATATTTGTTACTAATGCTACTAGGCAAGGGTGGCTTTAGCGAAGTGCACAAGGCTTTTGACCTGCGAGAACAACGGTATACCGCCTGCAAGGTCCACCAACTAAACAAAGACTGGAAGGAAGACAAGAAGGCCAACTATATCAAGTGAGTCTGTATACGAGTGATGGTTTTCTTACATTTTATTGCATTTTAATACAAGACAGAGAAGTATTAGTATGTGTGTGCGTGTGTTGTGCGTTTGTGTGTGGTTGTATTTGTTTGTGTGTGTGTGTGGACAACCAAAGTTAATAGTTGCGTTACTGACGATTGAATTATCTAACCTTAACTGCTTTAATGTTTGATGAAGATCCACATTAATATATTAAAATTGTTGGTTAGTGTGCAGTTTGTGTTTGTGCAATGGCGTAGGGCTTTAATTGAAAATTAGTCGCGAGAATTTAATTAGTGCTTTGAAATGAGCTTTTACAATTGTTTGATATTATTTTATATATATCATATATTTCTTTAATTTCAGACACGCACTACGGGAATATAATATTCACAAGGCTTTAGATCACCCGCGAATCGTGAAACTATACGATGTATTTGAAATAGATGGAAACTCTTTTTGTACAGTTCTCGAATACTGCAATGGTCATGATCTCGATTTCTATCTCAAACAGGTAATAAAACTTGAAATGTTATTTTTTGTGTGAATTGAATGGTATAATTTAAAATATATGTAGGGTTCACGTCTTTTGCGTGTGCGATATTATCATTATCTCATGTAATAATGTTAATCTATGAGATTACATTATGTTGGTGTATTTTTTTAAGTGCTACATATTTTTTTAAATTTATTGTCGACAAATAATATTGATTATTTTGACTATTATATGGGTACTATTTGGACACATTAACTTAAACCAAAATGTTTTTCGAAATTTCATGTTAATCTTCTATGTTCAATTGTCGCAAATTTCAGCATAAGACTATTCCGGAGCGCGAGGCACGTTCAATCGTCATGCAAGTGGTGTCTGCACTGAAGTATTTAAATGAAATTAAACCACCGGTGATCCATTACGACCTGAAGCCTGGCAACATCCTCCTGACAGAGGGCAACGTTTGTGGGGAGATTAAGATCACAGACTTTGGCCTCTCCAAGGTGATGGACGAGGAGAATTACAACCCCGACCACGGCATGGATCTCACCAGCCAAGGTGCAGGCACTTACTGGTGAGTCTTATGATTTATCCCTACTAATATTATAAATAGTGAATGTAAATTTGTTATGGTTTCACGCCAAAATTACTCAACTGATTATCGTTAAACTCCGTGTATATATTCTTAAAGGTATTAGAAAACATATGATGATTTTTGCTTTAAAAAATATATAATACAGTTATTTGGTTTGTCAAAAGAATTGAAAATCTAGGCTTCAACATGAGCGAAGCTGCAAGTATAACTTGTTTGTTATCTTTCGCAAATATTTGTTAGATTATAAAACTTCCCACAAATTCAAAAAATACTGATACTGTGTGCTTAAATGACATATTGACATTAAACAAACTAAGTTTGCTGTGTATATTTTTTATCTTGGCCACAATCAGATAGAGGATTTTTTTATTCTGTGGTTAAATCTCAAGGAAATTAACGCTTATAGCTAATTTGCATAGATTTAACAGGCATTTTACTCAGAGCCTAAGCACCCAATAGGTGAAAGGTGGAATTGAATTATGTAAATGTGTTCTATGAACTGCCAGATAGAAGTGAAGTGTAATTATGGAAAGTAATATAAAATTATAGGATGCATTAATTGACTTCACGTCACTGTGGTTAACCTTAAATATGATATGGTCTTTATAATTAAAATATACGAAAGAAATGACTAAATCACAAAATATTCAAATGGTTACATTTATCTTTACAAATAAAGGACTTGTCCTTTTACAAAATGTTTAGTCACTAGTATATAAATATTTCTCTTATCTTCAATATCCTATTGGGTCATTGTGAGAGCCCTCAATATTTAATCCTTATCTAGAGTTGTGAGTCATGACGAAGATAACAGTTTTTGCATATTTATTACCTTGGCAGTTGTCCGATTTAAATTCGGTGAATAAAATGGTTTATGATAACACCTTCACACTCTAATGATGGCTGTGAAATATGTTTTTACGCAATAATATTTTGTAAAAAAATACACATAATTTATTGGCAAATTTTGTCAACTTAAAATAGGATTTCTTGTACATGCTATTCTACATTGCTACTGTATTATTATTGTTTGAAAGCTGTTGGAATACTTTGTGTTCTTGCATTTTGGTTTAACTTCCAGCGAATGCGAATACAGGACCAGCAATATTGCTATTATTGAAAAGAAATGGCCAATATGGCCAATGGAAATGGCCAATATATATAATTTAGTATCAAACTCTATGCAATGACTTTAATGTTTCTAATGTAAATTTTCACTATGATTCCTTTAGGTACTTGCCACCGGAGTGCTTCGTAGTAGGCAAGAACCCACCAAAGATCAGTAGTAAGGTGGACGTGTGGAGCGTGGGAGTGATCTTCTATCAGTGCCTGTACGGCAAGAAGCCCTTTGGTCACAACCAGAGCCAGGCCACTATACTAGAGGAGAACACCATCCTAAAGGCAACTGAGGTGCAGTTTGCCAACAAGCCCACTGTCAGTAATGAGGCTAAGGTATGTCAATTAATATTAATATTTTTGCTATACTACACTAAATCTAAATCTATCTACACTAATCTTCCTTATATTCTATGGCGGACGTGAATCTCGCTTCATAAGTGCCCTCAAAATACATCATTTACTTACATAATTTTCAATTAATCAAAAATTTATCCAGTTTAACAAATTCGTATTTATCTGCTGATAAGTGGCAAACACCAGTCATGGTTACCTGTAATCAATCCCATCTATAAGAAAAGAATCTTAAATGAGATCCTACACTGTGTTGCTACTTATGATGACTAATTTAATTTGAAACTGGTATTATCGCGGAATTTATACATTTTATTATGTAATGGGTACTCACAATATGCGATTTTTTGTATTTCTTTTTGCCGATATTTATGGTCACGGTGGTCAGATATGGTCACGGTCTAACTCTGTTCATTTAATTCGGTTTGGAAGACCGTCTCTTTGCCACACCTTCAAACCAGATTATAAATGAGTTGAATACTGTTGTTGTA
Organism: Spicauda simplicius; assembly: GCA_949699795.1. NCBI lineage: Eukaryota > Metazoa > Arthropoda > Insecta > Lepidoptera > Hesperiidae > Spicauda > Spicauda simplicius. Next base: position 12,474,721 of record OX453063.1, read on the forward strand.
CGACAAATGTATGTGTGTCAGTGGTGCTTCTAGAGTCAATGTATGTGTCTATCATCTTTAGCCTTTTTTCTTCTTCTTTTTGTGTAAAAGCTCAGCGATTTTTTATTTTACTAATGATGCCGTTAATACTGTGTACTGTTATTGATTACACCCTCTTTTTCGTGTAAGAAGATTATACTGGATAATAGGGCTTGTTTCACTTTAAGGGTTTCAAATCGAATGTGATATGTAGTGGGCTAATGTAATATCTACTTTTTGCAGTGACTTTTGTAATTTGGGGTAGTTAATCTTGTAAAAGATACGTTTAACTAATTTCATGCTAGTATTTAGCGTTATTTTTTTTAGGAAAATTAAGAGCGCGCATTGTTCATATTATATATGAACTCCATTATATGCTAGTTTTCACGAGGCTGATTTATGATGTTCAAAGCTGAGGGTTTACATTTTTCAAAACACTATACTATAAAATTTACGAGGCATAATATGGGTTGAAGACATATTCTTAGGGCTTTAATATCCTTTTTATTATTATTCTTTAAGAATTTACTATTCACTTACTGAGAAAAAGCTTATAAATTACAATACTATGATTAATAATAATATATGCATGTTCGTAGTTCAGACACATTAATTTGGAGCATTCATTTAAAAATATTATGTGTTGCCATTTGTAAAAGGTCTGCTCGCTAGCGTTCGGTATCAAGGAAGTGAGTACACGAATAACGTTGTCCGTGCGTTTCCCGCAGAGTTTCATCCGCGCGTGCCTGGCGTACCGCAAGGAGGAGCGCATCGACGTGTTCGGGCTGGCGCGGCACGAGTACCTGCAGCCGCCGACGCCGAAGCCGCGCGGCGCGGGCGGCGGCGCGGGCGCGGGCGCGCCGGCCGCCGCGCCGCCCGCCTTCAGCGCGAACATGTTCGGCGCCGGCTCGTCGTCCTAGCCGCGCCGCCGCCGCCCGCGCCACGCCGCCGCGCAGTGACGCGCGGTGCCCGGGCGGCCGGCCGCTCGGCCGTTCGATCGTGTCACGTACACCCTTTAGTTCGAACTCTGTCGGTTGATATCGTTGTAAAATGACTAAATATCGTTTACGGATAAATTGTTTAAGAATTATGCTTACTGTTGACTGTATTTATTGAGCAGGTGATAATATGTGATTCTCCATTTATGAATGGTTTTATCCTTTTGTCACTAGAGAAGATCCTGGGACTATCCCTTGCATATTATATAAGTTATCCCTATTAAAAAAGTTAAAAATAAAGCTGTTTTTCTTTGCCGCTCATTATTTCATTACCCTCTTCGACTTCTACCCTTTTTATACTTTTACGTAGGGAACTTGACCGCCTTTCGAGACATGAATTTTAAATTCTATCGAAAATTTCGTGTCGTAATGGATTGTTATATAAGATTTCTTAAAATCAAGCAATAACACACACGACAAGAACTTTTATAGTTTTTGTAGACTATCTTGTAAATAATTAATAAAAAAAACTGTTATAAGCCAAATTTTAAATGTTCTAATACGCTATTTTTAATAATTTGATTTTTGTATTTGACTATCTGATGTAAAGTCTTTAGTGATAATAGTCCTTGGTCGGTTCTAAACAAATACACACCGTCAATTAGCACACTTGCTTAAGAAATATTTTATAAATAACCTAAAAACGTACGATTCTGTTTAATATCATCATCATATACCCATTACTTTTTTACTGACGGGCATTGTTCTAAGAATTTAAAATTATTGCTTTGTCCTCATCTCAAATACTTCTCATGCTAGTGACGCTAGCGAAATGCTTCAATATTAGTATTTAATTTAATTATTAAGCTTTACTTATTTAACAATGTATTAAGTACCTGCCCGATTTTTATTGTTCCTAATTATATCTTAGACAAATTACACGTACTACTAAATGCTCGTATTTTATTTGTTGACGAGTACCCCTGTACCGTTCCTGTAGTATGCAAATCAAAATTGAGTTATTTTTTTCGTTTAAATAGTCTCAACGACATAGCATTTTTTATCAACTTATGCAATTGTAATTACTTATTAATTTATGCAGTTTTTCTTTGATACAATATACTTTCTCACAAACAGCTGCTTACATATTCGTCCGATTTCCGATCTGTCGATGTCGATTCGTTTCGATGTTGTACCTTATACATACACGTTAAGCGAATGCTGGACCGCGCTGCATGGTAGGCGGAGTGGGAGGTGTTAGGTTTTTTACGTTACGGAATTTTTTGATTCGGTTGCCGCGCTCAAAGCCCGCGATAAAAGCTATGGAATAGCTTATTAAATTTTTGTATTCGCTTTACAAGTTTCTTTGTGCTAGGGCGGTTTGTAACCATAAGGAAGAAGGAAAAAAATAAAATAATAGCTGTAATAATTTTGGTACGTATAATAAAAAAGGTAATTTTAGTTTTAGAACCACAAAATTACAGAATTCTGTTATGTGTATATCTCAGAAATCTCAAACTCTGTGCAGAAACTTGAGTGGAATAGGAATAATATTTATACGTAAATAATACAATATCCTTCATTGTATAACAAAATAATTTTTTTGTGTGTCAGTTAATGTGTTTGAAATCGTATCCAAGCAAAATTAGTAGAATAAAAAAAGTGATTGAAAATTTATTTTTATTCAATTCTTGAGGTATCCATTTAATTTTTTTGTTTCGTTAAAACCCAACATCTGTATCAAAAGACATGAATAGATTATGTTACATAGCTTTAAAAGCGGAATAAACCACGGGCTTTGTTTTATATTTACATTGGTCTATTAGATATGTTTTACACGTCTAAAGGTCGAATATTCCTGGTATAGATGTTCTTCTTTGAGCAGTATAAATTGCTTTAAAATAACTTTCCATCTTCGATCAATAATAGGAACTAAGTGTTCGAAACTTTCCATATTTATTTGTCCCTTTATGATGAATTCTGTATGGAGAGCATCTAACAAGCAAACTCCATGCCCTGCCCACTTAAGAAACAGACAGTTACAGTTTAGCTATGTTTTATCATCGACAATTTGTTCCATATATTAATTATGATCATCATAATTACACAGTACAGAAATTAAAAATTTGGAAGACCTAAATCCACTCGCGACTTAGTAATTTTAAACTTAATAAAAGCTATTTAAATCTTTATTTTGCTTTTATCTCTTAGTATAAGTACATGTTTTACTTATTATCATAACAAATAACGAGATTTTAAAGTCACCAAATAACTATTATTTGTGCTAATTTATGCATACCGAGATAGCTTACATTGTAAATGAACCTATCGACGAATGCAACAAAATGTGTACCTATACCTAATAATATAGGTATCTTATCAACATGATGAAATATTTTCGTTTTATTTCGCTGCGAGCTCAATCCTCGGCTTATTTATCCGTTCAATAGTTTTGCCGAGTTCCGGCACAAAGGGTGTCGAGTGCAATTACTTCCTGAAATTGCCTACGGAAATTTCACCAGAAATCATTAGCGGGGCTTTCAAATGATTTTCGAGCTCACTGAAGCAGCCGGGTTCAAATTTATATTACAAAGTATTCAAACATCTGTAGAAATCTAGGAATTTAACGTAATGTTCATGTAGAAATTAACGTAATGTTCATGTAGAAATATAGTACTTAACATTATACCGAAAAATTTAACATATTAAATCAATATTACCTGTTTGTCGATGTTGGTCTGTACACTGACAGTTCTAATGTTTGTGTATTAACAAGGTTTAAGCAGAAACAGTATTTAATAAAGCATGTATATGAGCCTACTATACTCATTATATATTTACGAAACCCGTACACATATATATCTATTTACACTTGTACGTACTTTATACGAATTATGCAGTTTCATAATATCTTTCGTTTGAAAATAGAGTGATTAATGAGCTCACTCGCAATGAGTAGTTGTTGAAGTCCTCATTTCAAAATAAAAATTCATAGATTTGTCGGGTTCTTGACCCATAGTTAATATACTCAATTCTCAGGAATGTCTCTGAAGAAGTGCTCTTTCTACAACGTAGATTTGTGTACAATACTACATATTATTGTATAAAATGGAAAAGAAATAAAAAAATTCATTAAAATAACCTGCGTGTCAATTAATTTAATGTTAGTTACCAGACTCATCCTAATATGGGTAACTACGTAAAATAAAATTATTTTGTCCAATAATTTATTAGTTTTACAATTATATGTGAACTCAATTTTCAATCAAACACGTGTTTCTAATCTTTTATGCCGGAACTTAACAGAAGTATAACGTTTTGCATTACGCACAGAATGCCTGAACAGCATGTACTGTAAAGGGGTGGCTTTGTTTTTTCATTGCACGAACGCTTTCCGTGGGAAAACAGAGAGCTATGCTAGACTAAATACACAAAAAGACTCGAAGTCTTACTATAGCGACAAAGCGAGAAGCGACGAATAGAAAAACAACATAGTAAAACAAAATTTGAGTAAAGAATAGTTATACTATAAGTTTGTCGATATCGATATTTAGTATTTGTGGTGAATTAACCTTTTGCGACATTTTCAAGCTTTGTTTCTGCTTACTGTCTACGACAATTTCTAGTTTATCGTTAGCAGTTGAACAAGCGCTTTCCGAGAATAAACTGCAGGAAAAACCGCCCTTATATGGGAAATGCTCTGCATTGCTATGAAGTGCAAGTTTATTGTGCGTTTTCATGGCTTTGTACGCGCACACTGCAGAGGGACGCGTTGTTTAGATAAGGTGAAAGCATTTTTGTTAGAAAAAATGTAGAACTGGCTGTAATATCATTTTAATAAAATAAATAAAATGATAAAGTTATCTCTGTTTTTTGAAAATTAAAATCAAGATTTTAGTACACTTTTGAAAATGTACGTATAATATCGCAAAAATATGCTATAAACCTTTTGTAAATAAATTATAAAAAACTAAAAAACTCCTTCGAGCCGGATTTGAACCAGCGACCTATGGATATCAATTCGTTTCCTCTACAGTCCACCGCTCTACCAACTGAGCTATCGAAGGTATGTACAAAATTACCAATTTTCCTTTTATTCCATTTTTTTACATGAGAGGAGATTACCATTTTTACATAACAGTCAACACTAGTTGCAGAATGTGATAATATTTGGAGCCACAGACGTCAGAATAGTAATATAAAAGCTTGTTAAATACGAAGTCTGCGTAATATAATGTAATTTAAAAACATACAAAATGAAATTAATGTACATTGCAAAATGCCGATTTACCGTCTGTTCAATTAAGTATTAATTCCATCAGATTTGGAGGGTACTTTATAGGTTGCAATAATAACTGTCGTAAGTCATGTGCTTGTTAGGTATATCACCACAATTTGACAATGTAGGTAAGTACCTACCCTTAGCATTTTATTCCTCACAAATACGAACTGGTTGTCATGGGAATGTGTCCCCGAACTGTTCCTCAGTTCAGGTGCCCGAACATGCCATACTCGGGGATGATCCCCCAACTTAGCAGCAGCCTTGCTATTGGATCTCCTCTTCCCCTTGACAGAGCTACGCTTATGATGCTGGTGCTAGTTCTTCTAATAAGTTAGTAGAGCTGTTCTGCAATCTGTACAGTGCCGGATTAGCCATATAGCAATAGCAAATGCTACGGGCCCCGCGACCAGCGGGGCCCCGCGGCCAAACACCTACCTGCTATTTATATATTACTATCCTTGTTATCCTAAGAATTTTAAACTGAAAGAAGATATAGAAAGTGTCATCTCTAAATTTTCCCAGATTAATTCCAGAAAAGTTATACTAATAACCGTTTAGTTTTATATAATAACCCTACTTAAGATACTTAATCTGTAACACACCTCGGATAGGATTCCGATCATATTTGCAATGGATTAGAAAAATGTCGCTAAAACAACTCTTGGTCCACCAATTAATAAAACTTCTGAATCTGACTCGATTCCTCTCCTATATTGAGCCTCGGTAGTCGACAGGACGATCTCTCGAATAGTATTGGTATTAGTATTTAGTAGGTATTGAACCTACTCAAAAGTTCGTTTGGAGTTGAGCTGGGTACCCAGTTTCTGTACTTAATCTGCTAAACTGTAGTTAGTTTAGTAGTTTAAGTGGCACAACGGAAACTAGTATTAACGAGATAGAGACTCGTAATGTATTTTGAGTTTGGACAAGGTTAATTAATATTTCGAGAAAATATTGAGACGCGAGAATAATAATGTTATACGTAGAACATCCATATAGTATTCATTTATAACCGAAAGCTTTGAGATAATCGTAAACCTTCTGTGTGATTATTTTGTTTACTATTTTCATTAGCCATATCACATAATATAGAACTTTAACGGTTGGGTACAATCCGTCGTTTAGGATCTCCTGAGCAATCTAGAGTATTGTGCATACTTACATAAAAAAACAAAATGTTAGTATAGTTACTATATGTGGGTATTCTTGTTTTTTATTAAATTTGTCTATATAATTTAAATATTTTACTATTTTTACCAAACTATGTTGGTTCATTGTAATTTTATGGTTCAGATGGCTATATAGGGAGATGCCGGCGCCTTTTGCTTTGAAGACATCTAAGACTCACCTACTGGCCAAGAGTGAGACATGTGAAACTTGAACACTCTGTATACACAACCAGGCACAGGAAAAACATGATATAGGTAGGTACTTATTCTCAGATAACTTGAGTTAAATCGCAAAAGTTGTACCTACTACATATAATACGAGAAAATTTATAGTTATTAGCAAATAATATTAATATTAATAAGTATGGCAACTGTATCGTTTTGAATTCAACCATTACCTACCTAACGATAGAGGTATAGATATAGGTCCATAGGTAGGTATATGTAGTCAAAATGAAAATTCCGTGTGTCAGTAAATTTCATATGCATATTTGCAAAAAAAAATTTTAAACAAAAATATACAACCGACTTCCATGCCACATAAAAGTAAAAAAAAGGCATCACAGCATACACATGTCCAAGAGAAAAAGTTGCGTGATGCAATTTCCTATCAAATGAAGGAAAGAAAATCGAAATCAGTTCAAAAACACCCAGGTTGTTCAAGATTTTAAGAAGCCGTCATTTTACAATTTTCCGGGAAAACTGCCGGAAGGTTTGCATTTTCCTCAATATGGGACCGCCTGTGAAACTAGTCGCATACAATGTCGTATGAATCGTGTCGGTAGGTTGACGATTTCAGGCCATTCTGCCCGAACATACATAAAAAAAAATATATATACGTGACGAATAGATAACCTCTTTCGTTTGGGAAGTCGGTTAAAAAAGAGCGCAAATTGTTTGAAGTTTCTATAATTTAAAAAAAATTTGACCACCGGCTTCTTTGTGTTTGAAATAGCATCAAACTATTATAAAATTAAGGAATTTAATTAAAGGAGTTTAGTCTTTTATTTTGTTAAATTTTCAGATCTCTATCAAAGTAAATAAGATTTAAACTAGTTACATTTTTTAAATACCTACCATTGAAACTGGGCCGCACCTAGGTAATAAATAGGTATCCCACATAACCCTGCGTCGCTCCCACGGCGTCGGGTACCTTTTGAAGGTTTCCCCCTCGAAAAAAAAAGGTAATAAATAGGTAAATCTTAATACCTAGGGTGGGTGGAACTGTGGTAGGTACCTATTAATTTTTAAAACACAAAGTTATAAAAAAATTAATATGAAGTTGAAGATTTAAAACTTTGATGTTTTCTGCGTGTTAGAAAGTGGCTTCACTGGGCGGTATACCTACCTATAGCGGGTAGTGCGCTCGTTGCGAATGCTGGAAATATATTTTTGGATTTAAAGTAGTCATGTCAAAAGCTCTGTGAGAATATTTGTACAAATTGTTGCAATGCCCAGACGCTAACTGCAAGAAGTCACACGAATAAATTTAAACTAAAAAAGGTCACTAGTACAGGTTATAGTCTACTAATCCTTAAGTTTTAAACTTAATATCCAGTCTACTGCATAAGAGTCACATTCTGTAAGCCAGCGGAATAAAACCTAATCCCGGTTTATTTGCCAATTGGGGGGTTTCGGAAAGCAAATGATTGGAATGAAGTTCATTTTAGGCTGAAAATTGATTGCTTACAAAATTGGATTTGTTTGCTTGTGAATGAAGTAAACTGGTTCTGTTGGAAACAGGTTTTTCGCATCTACCTAATGAAGGAAATCGTCTTCACCCTGGCAGCGGGTAAATATTAGATATTAAATGACGACGTTGATTTGAATAAAATACATTTTAGCTTTTATTATGTAGATACTAGTTGACCCGGCGAACTTCGTTCCGCCTAAAAGTCAAAAATCTAAAATCATATCGGTGTTTCACTACTATATTATACATAAAAACCTTCCTCTTGAATCATTTTCCTTTTAAAAAAAAAACTGCATTAACTTCCGTAGCGTAGTTTTAAAGATCTAAGCGTACATAGGGACATACAGCGAGAAGCGTTTTTATTTTGTACTATGTAGAATAGTCACCTCTTGAATTTATATTAATTGTAAATGTTATCTTGACTTATTGATACTTTAAATATAAGTAGTTTTAATTGTCTTCACATTAGTGTGTAACTTTGTTGCTTCGAATGCGTTAATTTACCTAACTTAGGTACTTCTCTAAACAATTTTTTGCAAATATACGCGATTTAATAAAGCGGTACAAGTACACAGTGCTGTAGCAATCTATCCTCGAAGAGTTAGCAACTCTTTTCCATCTACTTCGTAGTTTGATGTTTGACAGTTAGATCGCACTATCGATCATAACTATGCGGAAACTCTCTGGGAGGTGGCGTATTCCTCACGTAGTTCCTCTCACGTATAATGACAGAATTATTCTGATTTTCCGCTACTCCTTCCTTGATGTCTCAACGTGACTGTCATATGCCATAAAGCTCAAGGGAACTTAAGCCATAACACTACCCGTTACTCGTTTGATATAAAAATAAAGTCTTTATTCATAGTGTGAGATTATGTTAACAGCGATTGTAACAGATATGCTTATTATGGTTCCGGATCTGTGTTGTTCTATTATTTTTAAAGTGTTTCAGTTGAGATTATAGTGCATTAATTTTGATTTATGTTAAGACATGTTAGAAAAAGTTACAAAATCTGTAATTTTAAAACGTACATATTTATTAAAAACCTCGGTATCGTCAACCAATTATTATCTCACTGCTGGGTATGGGTCTTCTCTCGGAATGAGAGAGTTTTAGGCCATAGTGCATCGCGCTGGCTAAGTGCGAATTGGTGGATCTCGGTAATTATTACTGAAATATGAGCCAAATAGTTGTAGTTATACCTAGTTCCTAACATCTTACCGTAGGCTTTTTGTTTGTTTCCTTGCTTGCTTTGAGTATATAAAACTCAAAATGGCATATTCAAACATATATTTATATGTGTCGGTGGATGACGGGAAATCTAAGTACATTTCATGATTAACGCCGTTTAGTTCAATAGTTCGTAAAGCATTAGGTAATTAACTTGGACCAGTGAGGGTAGCACCTACCTCTTATAGCAACGCTGTGCGGGTAGGCGTTGATTATGTCCTGCGATCGGAATGCATAAAAGTGGATCGACTGAGCTGAAAGATTACTTTGTCGGACGTGCTGCCACTTACAATGCTAAACGGAGCGTTATTCTTGTTAATACCAGTTAGGTATACGTTATTCCAAATGTTAAATCCGTAAAGTGTGATAGTGACTAAATCAGTAGCATAATTATCTCCTAGCCCGTAGTTCTTACGCTACCATTAATTGAACGCTAACTTGACTGATATAGTATAGGCCCTGCCTATACATATATGCATGTATCTAATCTACCTACACAATAAGATGCCGAAACATCGGTAAACAATATTGTTTGATTAGAGGATTACAATTCAATTACGGATGTAATTATGAATAGATTATCGATTTGGCAGCTTGCTGTTACCTTCGTTTTGCATACCAATGACGCTTCATATGTATTGCAGGAGTATTCACGAACAATCCGATTGCACGATTAATTAACATCGCCATATTGAAACGACCTATTACATTTAAGGCGGAAGCCACGTGGAAGCGGCGTTAGGCGAAGACAGGGTACGATCGCGGCTCCCGAATCGAAATATCAATAAATATGCAGATACGGCAGCTAAAAGTAAGTAGTTTTGTATATTCTGTGTTGTGACTTTTCTATCTGAATTTATATAGGAACGCCGCATAACGCCGCGTCCGCGCATAGCGTCTCTTCTGCTCGTCCAAAACCTGAATACGCATTCCAACACAATTGCACACAACAACACAACAATTATCGATTTGTCTCATCTATTTCAGAACAATTAGAGCTAGACAGCACTATGTATTCATTAGAGCATTCAATTCGGCGAATTCGTAAACCATACTTGTTTATTGACGAATAGACTCGTACAATGTTTAGTGTAACATACAAACAAACCGACCTAAACAAACATTCCATTACGGATTCGTTACTGTGTGAACAATTTATGTTATTGAAGTCTAAATATTAATAGAACAAACATGGCATAAATAAATTTTCAAATACTCAGTTGTTTAGATTTTTATGGCAAGTCGTTTATTCATGGGCTTTAATGAACAGCACTGTCGGCATGCGGTCCTCTACATATTTAATGTTGCAAAATCTATAAGTAAAAGTTTCATTAGAAGTCTCAAGAAACGGACACGCAGGTAAAAAGTTAAAAACTATGTTGCCTTAAACTTATAGGAAGTAACATAGGTGTAGGTACTAAATAAAACGGAAGAATTCATTGTAGTTTGCCAGGTGCAATACCAACGTCACAAGTATTTAAGTACCTATATCTCAAAATAGCGGTGTCAAGTTATACTTTATTAAAGTTTGAAGAATATAGTAAAGGAGACAAGCAAGAGGTTTTAAAACAGAATACTTAGAGCTATCAACGCATCTGGGCCTAAATCAGGTACTAGGCCTCCAATGCAATTTAACCTGATATCACGAGGGCTACATATATTTTTTTTATTTTTTATTTATTTAATTTTTGAAACACCTTAAACTAAGGGTTACAAGGGTAAACTTAATGCCTAATGGCATTCTCTGCCAGTCAACCCTGGGTGATAGCGATAATTTGTGGTAGGTATATAAAAAGTAAGTTTAATTTCATAATTACAAACATAGAATTATCAAAATGATATTATTTATCTGCCTACTTTATTTTTTAATATCTACTAATGCTAATGTGTTTTATTTCACGGACGATTAAACTAACGAACTAGGGGCGAAACGAATCAAAGAGATCAGGGGAAGTATTTGCGTCAGACTAAGTATAGGCTAGGTTAGTTCCACGTGGCTATAAACGTTAGTAAAGGGTGGTCCTGTTCGTCGGAGAGTGTAATTTGCGAGGCTGCAGGCTTTGATGTTCAGCGGCCTCGGCGCGGTGGAGCGTGAGGCCTCTCCCCTGACAGGAACTTGACCTTTATTCACCCGTGGTACATACCAAACGTTTATGTGTGTCAAGGAGCGTAGGTAAGCTCAGCTGAGAACGTTGAGCGATTTACGGACTTCAGATTCGGATTAGCAAATGAATGCATAGAGAAATAAAAGTAGGAAGGCTAAAACTAAAACTAGAAGATGAGGTTTCGCTAGCGAGATCAAGATGTTTAATAATAATAATTTTCGTAGATCGTCAACCCATTATTGTTCCACTGCTGGGCACGGGTCTTATCTCGGAATGAGAGTATTTTAGGCCATAGTCCACCGCGCTGGCCAAGTGCGAATTGGTGGACTTCAGTCACCTTCGAGAACTTTTTTTTAAAGAACACTCGGGTGTATAGGTTTCCCCACGATGTTTTCCTACACCGAAAAGCAGTGATAATTAATTTCTAATACGCACATAAATCAGTGGTGAACCTCGGACCTCCCGATTGAGAGGTCAAGTTTCAACCATTAGGCTATCGCTGCTCTAGTTTCGTATGGCTTAGCGTAAAGGTACAAATTTTATCAATGAAAACTGTGAAAATCAAAACGCAGTGCTGATTTCTTATCGCTATATCAAATCTGGCCTCGCAGGGTGCTGAAGTCTTGTTGCGAGTTGGTTGTGGTTTCGGAAATTGACTTATCGCGTGTATTCACGCCCTTCGGATGCCCAATGCCAATGTCAGCTACGAATTGATTTTATGGTGATTCATGGAGTCTTGCGTAACCTGACAAGAAGGCTTCCTTTTGGTCGGCTGCGCATTCAGATTGTATTACTTAGATATAAAAATTATGTCTAGACTCCTTTGATGATTATTGGTAGAAACAAGACATCAAGTCTTGTTTTCGTCTGATTTTTGGTCAAGACAACGTCAAGATGTAACAAATATAGTAAAAAGAATGAAATAGACAGGAATTAAAATAAAACAAGGATTGAGGCCTTGGTGTTCTTTTTAAATATCATCCACCCGCGACAACACAACAAATACACGCATGTGACTTAAAAAAAAGAACATAATTGCAATACAAACACAAGAATCCCACAAAAAAACATTACAACGTGTTTTGTGCTCTTATTTATACAGACTCTAAAGTATTTCAGTAAACAATTACGTTTCCTTAGCAATATTGTGCGGCCGAGGAGTTTAAAATAAGCATACGAGGAAAATCCATTTCACTCGAACGGCATTTGAATTGGTTTTCTTATCGGAAATAATGAGACGAGAGCCAGAAATGCAGAAGCGCTTGTGCTAAGTATACCAAGAACACATAAATGTTGGACTATAAATACTTGAACTCAGTACCAGGAGGAACGGCGCGCTGTAAAACGCTTTCGTAACTTGGTTGTTATGTTTAACCTTAAGTATTCGTTAAAGGAATTTCATTACTCTTTATTATACGTGAAGTATTCTTTACTGACTTCCCAAAGGAAAGAGGTTTTCTATTCGTCACGTATATTTGTTGAAGTGAAACTTCTTTATCGGGGTTGGAAAAAAAATAGTGTAACATTTTTTCTTTACGCGCCATCTTTACGTTACGTTACGTTACGCGCCATCTTTTTCTTATCCCTACCACGCGTGATATTAGATAGATTATTATAGATTAGATTATTAGATAAAGTTTAATAAAAGCCTTTCATTAAACTTTATCTAATTTAACTTTATTTAACCAATTTCTGTAAAGTTGCATATAGTAAATTATTTTTTGAAAAATAACGTCATAAAGAAGTTTCACTTCTTACGAGTGTACGCTAGTACACGCACACATTTTTTTTTTAATTATCATGGAATAGGTTAGACAACTATAGCTTTGTGTTCCAATGTTTTTAAAAAATGCTATTGTAGGTACATGTAGGTACACGACAGGTACCTTTTGAAGGTTTCCCCTTTGTATACAAAAAAAGGTACATGTTAGTGATGTAACGAATGTCATTATTTTTTTTTAGGTCGATAAACTACAATTCGATTTCAATTTGGCTAGATTTAGCGACCTTTTTGTCGTGTAATGTAACATTCGCACCAATTCTGGCGAATGCGATATCTAATACCATGCGAATGCGAATATTCGTTACATCATTAGTACCTACATGTTATAAAAATACATCGAAAAATGAGGTTAAAATTTGATCAATGACCCTGAAATTGAAAGGAATTAAAAGGATTACGCAAAGTTTTAATAGTCGAGTACCTATGTATAAAGCACGTTTTTATATTCGTTCCAGATTTTGCTATCGCTGAAGTTTGAGTCAAACACTTCAGGGAATAATTTAATACAGAACGTATCACCTGTAAGAACTTTAAATTCTACGAGTTCTGGTACGTATACATTTTACATAATGTTTGATAATATCGACTATATTTACATTACAAAGTTCCTATAGAGACAGTGCAATTGAATTTAAACATAAGAACTAAAACATACAAGTGTCACAAGTTGATTAATTTATACGTTGTAATAATATTATGGCATCAGATTTCCCTCAAGACGAGCAGCAAACCGCACGACCGCAGGTGATTCATTAATATAATAGAACATCAGCTAATGGCCTAGGAAAAAGAGTACAGTCGAGTAGAAAATGGAAAAATGTTAATAAAACAAATGACTTTTGTGCTACCGTGTTCCGACGATACCCTACTAACCGTTATACTGTTTGTGAGAGAAGCCTTTGAAGTTTGTGAAATAAATATCCGCGTTGGAAACAAAATTGTTGTACATTGTGAATAAATTATGAGTTATTGCGGGTTAATCAGTTGTAAAATATATTATTGAAACAGTTTTTAAGAAAATAGGTACAATTTGAAAATTCTAAGTTGAATTGTAATTCGATTCCGAAAGCAATACCGCCATACCTATTTGTGCAGTATATATGTAACTAGTAAACCCAGCGAACTACGTTCCGCCTAAAAGTAAAATATCAAAAATTATCAGTGTTTCACTACTATATTATGTATTATACATGAAAAACTTCCCCTTGAATCACTCTATCTATAAAAGACAGCATTAAAATCCGTAGCGTAGTTTTAAAGATCTAAACATACATAGGGGCAGACAGCAAGAAGCGACTTTGTTTTATACTATGTAGTGATGTAGCCCTGTCGTGTTCGGGTTTTAAGGCTGTGGTAACGAGAGGCCATACGAAGCGTTCTACCTTAGTGTTCGGGAGAAGCAACGTATCTACTTACATAGTCAATGTCAAGCAGGATTCTACTGTCTGGAGTTGATAACATGTTCTCATGAGCGGCGAGGGCCAAATTTTGTTAAATGCACAATGTTATATGCACAATAAATTAAACAAGAGATACACGATCATCCCATCCTAATAGATATATGGATACATATATGTAAGTATTTAGGGGTTGCAATCTAGATATTTACGTAACGGCCTCAACTATTTACTAGGACGTCTTCTAACTTTAGTGATAAATACTGCTCTAGCGAACTAAACTATGAAAGCTCGTAGCAGAGACATAAAACCAGAAGAAAGTTTTCTGTATCGATTGGAAACTCCACATGTCTACATCAAACTATTTATGTTCTTACAAACTGTAACATCTTAAGACAACAAGTTAGTTTCTCTTTTATCTATCCGAATTGATCACAGTTAGGTATTTTAATGTAATACTTTTATTGGTTTTCTGTGGGCTGGTGTTGACTCAAATATGGGGTTGGTTATAACGTCTAAGCACCACGATTGATATGGTACTAAGGCCATTGCCGTCTTTACCATGAGGGCAATCGGTGCCAGTGCCCAGGGCTCGGAAGGATCGACAATTTTTCTCACATATAATATCAAAATATTATTGCCGGGTGCATCACACTATTCTCGTTGGCCGAACGTCAATCATTTTCAGATTTATTCAAATCATTTCTTTTATATAAATAATTTGAATGATTCGATCACCATTATAACTTACCATTTAAGTACTTATCGTCTATTTTTTTAAAGTATATTTTTTCAAGTATGCCACCATAACTGACTGTCGACTTTGTCTGTGGTTTGGGGAATCCCCGGATGATGATACTTTCTTGACATTCGAAAAAGGTCCCGAATTCTTGTGTGCCTAACGGCCCCAGCATAGTCTAAGACGGCCCTGACTAAAACACATAACTTCCCGACAAGTATATGCAATTTAATTTGTAATCTGGCATATCACAGGACATAAAAAAATGAAAAGTGAAAGTTTTATAAAGTGGTAGAATATGGTTTGACCGGGAAGGTTTTAGCGTTTCCGTAGTGGCCGGCTCACTTTTAAATGAGGCGACTATCTTTGTATAAATGAAATTGCTTACAGTCCATGGGCGTCAGTTACCAAGTACTATGATGTGGACTACTTGCTCGTGTACTATTTCAGTATTTAAAAAGAAGCAAAATTCTAATATGCCTGCTTAAACTTTTCTGAACAATATACAACATAAGCCTCAGTAACATCTCAAATAACAAGTTACCGACAGACGTCGCCTATTGATTCATTAAGTTTTAGCCAATTCGGATATCTCTGTTATCTATTAGTAAGGTGGTCTCAGTTGACAGGGAATATTATTAATGGCAAAATCTGTTCATTAACTTGTTAGAAATATTGCTTGTCAAATTAAAACTCGTTTGTCTAATACGCATGTATATTAATTAGACTTGGGTATGTTTTAATTAAAGATGTAAGGTTCCTTGTCCAAATTTGATTTTCTGCATTGAACTAACCATTAGAAATTTAGGGGATGCTTATTTTATTATCTTGAGCTTTGGCTTTATTTATGAGTAGCATGTTTTGTAGTCTGCTTTATGAGGTTATTAGCTATATCTCTCTTCCTTCCATCGCAATGCTGCACGTAATAGACAGGTATTACAACTATGTACTTCAGTCATAGGTACGTTGGTGAAATTCGTGTGCTTTATTTTTTTTAGAATAATAAAAATCGTGAATTACCATACTGTGCACATGTTGGTAAATAACATCCCATGCCGTAGACATAAAAGTTTACAAGATATGGTGAACAGCAGACAGAATGTGAGGCAGGATGCTGACCTCAAAGACGTTGTTATCCCAGAGGACTGAGTGGAATTAAATTTATCTATACTGACCCTATCTATCCAGTCCTTCAAACCAAAACACAACAGTGCCGAAAACTATTGTTACATACATAGTTGATAAAGGGGTGGCGGTGGTACCTTTTGAATAGAAATACAAAGCATTCTTTAAGCCTTACAAGTTTTCGATTTTTTTACATCTGATTGAAGTAGCAAACGAGCATGCAGTCCACCTAACGTTAAGTGGTCACTGCCGCCCATGGACAAGATGCAAGCAACTTCATATAGAATATGAGTTATACCTGAAGTGAATCACAGATGTGGTGAATCACAGAGACACTACTCCCGATGTGGTGTGGTTGCCGGGTTTGATGCCGGCAACCACACCCTTCCATCGAAACGCAAGAAATGCTGCACGCTAGAAAGAGGTGTGGTGGTGATACTTCCCCGATCGGACTACACTGATTCTAGCACCTTAAAAATTGCAGGTTTTGTTGCGTAAATAAATACTACGACAGTTATTCAATAGAAAAATATTTTATTTCTCTAAAAGACCATGACATAGTTATGTGTCCTCATAACACCTGCCTTGCATAGGGTACGATTGTCATAAGGCACGAATGATCTTGAATATTATTCTAGCGTGAATTACAAAGCGTACGTCTTTTGCGTATAACTATAGTATACTAGCTGTCCCGACAAACGTTGTTTTGCCATATAAAAAATAAAAAAAAATGTTAAGGATGGACAACCCTTAAGGGGTATGAAAGGTAGATGTTGGCCGATTCTCAGACCTACTGAATAAGCATATAAAATTTGATAAAAATCGGTCAAGCCGTTTTGGAGGAGTATGGCAACAAAAACTGTGACACGAGAATTTTATATATTAGATTATGTTATCAGAAGTAAAATATACTTTCGAGATCATTTAAAGTCGATGTATGACGAGGCTGATCGTTGTAGGGTTGAAATGTCATAATGAATGTAACTTTTTTACAAAACAATTACAAGTAGATTACACAAATGTTTTACGTAAAATGAAAAAATCCTTCACCACCACAGGAACATAAAAGTCGTCATAAAACAATTTTTCTGATACAATTTTCCTGCAGTCACATGTCGCCTACATTCATTCCCATTTTGCGCCGAGCGTTCACAAAGTTATTGTTATTGCAGATAACAAAAATTCCAGCCGACGATCCCGGCAACACTTGTGATACAAAGTCTAGCTCACACTGTTTGCTTGATACAATTTTACAACCCATATGAATGACAAACTGAATGCCTTTGTTCCCGCTCATTAATGTTTAGTGTTTACCACGTATATGAAAGTTTCTAACAATACGTTTGGGTAGTCTATGTTCTGCGAAAGCAAGTCATACACGTTGATATACATTAGAGTATCAAACAATACAATACAACATCAAATACTCTTTATTTATTCACTATTTGGAAATACAGACAACTATGAATACAAATAATAGGGGGGGTTACGAACAAAACTTACTATTTCAAGTTCAGGAGGTTCTCGTTCATCGCCATTGAAATATAAGTGGCAAAGCCAAGATCAAACCCAATCATGTTCAAATTCAGGCGCAGCTCTTATCCTTTATTTCATCACTTTACTGACTAAACGCTAAAACAAACGACATGATGTCGCAACCAGGGTTACCAAATATGAAAAGCTATCATAAAAAAATTCCTAAAGCTATCATAAAAAATACCCTAAAATCCCCACACCGTATTTCTGAATCAGGTCGCAAGTTTTTCCCTGACGACGGAAAAAACAAATTGTTTTTGTCGTCTGGGAAAAACAAAAAGAAAGTATTTTCATTCCAAAAGGGCCCCCTACGACTTTCGTGCGACTAGAAAACTTTAATACGCCCGACAATAATATTTTGATATTAGATGTGAGAAAAATTGTCGGCCCTTCAGACCCTCTGAGGATGGGGGCCCTGGGCACTGGTCCCGACTGTCCCTATGGTTAAGACGGCATTGGACGTAGGTATATTGTGTATTGTAAAAAATGTCGACACGATGTAACATCAAGGTACGGCATGGACCTCTCGATGTTTTCATTTCTTGTTTATATTAGAAACATGTTTGAAGAGACATAAATGCATAACGCACATTCAGTCCATTAAATTCCAATGGGATTGCATCAAGTGTTTCAATGACATTACGTCTTGCCGAATATCGAATCATGATTATACTGTGCGTTGTAAATTTTCACGATACGACGTCACAACCTACACGACCTACATAAAATGTCACGACGTATCGTGTCGTATGTGTTTCAAGTTTTAACCCGAAGAGAAACAAATTCAAATAATTCCCGAAAGTTTAAGGATCTTTCATCATAACGTTGGCATTGTGTACAGACATAATCCTCATTGTTTCTGTGGAGCTCGGATAACGTTAATGGAACTGCGTCACGCGCCGGCTCCTCGCAGCTCGCCATTGTTGCTAACACCAAAGGTTACATTGTTCCAGCTTGGAAGGGAAATACTGATCACAATAATACACTACTTCGTCCAAAAATAGACTTGATAATTTAGAAATTATATTAAAGTAAAGTGTTATTAAACAAAAATACACTAGAACCGTTAAAGATTATTCCAAAAAACAGTTTTCTTTGCATAAGGTGAAAAATAAATTTGCTTACCTAATTAAATTGATGAATAGCTAATATTAAGTACATAATATAATCTTTACTGGTGTTATAAAAGTCAAAAAAGTTTGTATTTCTGTTAGAATTTTTGAAAGTGCTAATCTCCGGACTGATTTGAATTCATATTTTATTTATTGTTTGAATGACAGGTTATTTATGAAGGAATGCTTTCGGATTTCATCTATTATACATACGTATTTATTGTATTTTTTTGTATTATCATTAATAGATATTTATGTTACATAAAAGAGTTAAGAAATCATAAACTAAGTACAATTTCAAGTGTTTCATGATTAAAGGCATACCGTGACCTTACCCAGCGGATGGCCCGTGGCGACGCCCTGCCTACTGGTAAACACAACGAGAGTACACACCGTTTCCTACTCGATTAGTATTCTCTTTGGCCACGTTCTTTCCTTGGCATGCTTAAACATTACAAACCTTAGTCGAAACTGTTACAATACGGGGCAAAGACCTTTATTCATGGTTGTATGTGTTACGCAATTGTCGTCAGGAAATAAAATCTTTGATGATACCTGAGAAACTCTCATAGCCTAAAACGCCTTTATTTTGTTTCTCTCGCATATTAGTAATTTTCAATAGTCATATTATTACGTTTACTTTCTCAAAACATAAGTTCTATATAAAAAATCTGTCTTTTTTATTATTAAAAAAAAATATTTGTATCTAAATGCGTCAGAAGTGTAATATTTCTGGAGCTTACGTAGGTATATGTGTATGTATGTATCTCTATTTTTTTCTATTATAGCCCTGCAAAATCCTAACAAGAGTTAAATTAAATGTGTTATTATAAAAACAAAAAATAAAGTGCTAAGTGTGCAGCACCTTAAATATATTATAATTTGTATTTAAAATATGAATCAGTAGTTTTTTTTGGTTGTATAATAATTTAACAAAACTTTTACGTAAAGAAAACAACAGGAAGTGACGTAAACTTCTTTTTACGGCAAAATAATTGCTGGGTTTCTCTTGAAACTTTAAAAACTATGCGCCCAGGTGGACGCAGGCGGTTTCGCGACGGGGCGCTCGTTATTCAAAAATATAAACTTTAACCCAGTGAAACAGAAGACAGTTACAAAAACAAAGGGAGTGAACAAGGGAACTTGCAAATATAACTTAAAATTCGTTTCGTACCAGTGACATTAAAACAAAGGTGCAGACTTTCAATTCCAACTCAATTCAACATTTTGCTCACTCAAGACTCAAGACGGCGCGCACGGAAAGGTAAAATAATGTTAATATTTAACGATTTAACAGAGAATACTTGAATAATGCAATTTCCTTGTGTTCAAATATTTGTATAAATAATGAATGAGGAATATAGCATAAAAACCTATAAGTACATGGATTTCAATAACATTTTATTAGAATTTTTATCGTACAAACTAAGCCGTAGAGACGTTAAAAGGTCAAATGAATATTAATACTTTTGTCCTATGACTTCTGTGGAAGATTTATTCAGCAGGGAGTTCATTTTGTGCTTAAACATATTTCAAGTTGGGATATCTAAATAAAAGACTGGTTTTACTTCGTAAAGGTAGAGACATTTTATTTTTTTGACGGAAATCACATGAAAAATATAGGTAAGTACCACAAGTAGGTATCTGTTTTTAAGAATAATTTAGACAAGTTTTTTCATTTCATGTTCATTCTGAAAAACTTGAGAGATTATTTTTTTTCTACAAATATAAAATAATCGTAAAATATTTAGATATGTTAGATTTTTATAGGTTTTTCACATATATCTACTTATCTCGGCATTTAACGTTATGCCAGCAGTTAACCATGAAATATTAACAAAATATACCAAAAAGTGTATAGTAATCTCGTTAAACTTAGTAACCGCATAGCAATAGAGAAGTTCAAATATCGACCGTATTGTTTCTACTGTAAGTTGTTCTATTTTTATTGTGTATAGGGATCACGAAATCCAAGTACGTAAATACCCTTTTGGCTATAAATTAACTATGAAACGTTAACAAAATATATCAATAATTAGTAGCATAATTCAGTAAACTTAAGCAACCGCGTAGCAATAGAGAAGTTTGAACGAATTAGAGTGCAGGGAGGATGCGCAGAGCTGCAGCTCCGGATATCCGGCAGGTCGATATCGCTCCGGCGGTAATGAATGCAGTTACCGCCAGCACCGCCGCTCGCTGGCGCTTGGCTTCAAATGAAATGTAGGTTAAGCTTATCGTGTTTACGCGTGCTTCATACTTCAATGGATAACAATTTTTGAGCAATAATTTTATACGATTTCAGATATCGACCGTATTGTTTCTACTGTAGGTTGTTTTATTTTTATTGTGTATAGGGATCACGAAGTCCAAGTACATAAATGCCTTTCTGGCAATAAATTCACTATGAAAAATTAACAAAATATATCAAAAATTAGTAGCATAATTCGTAAACTTAAGCAACTGCGTAGCAATAGAGAAGTTTGAACGAATCAGAGTGCAGGGAGGATGCGCAGAGTTGCAGCTCCGGATATCCGGCAGGTCGATATCGCTCCGGCGGTAATGAATGCAGTTACCGCCAGCACCGCCGCTCGCTGGCGCTTGGCTTCGAATGAAATGTAGGTTAAGCTTATTGTGACTATGCGTGCTTCATATTTCAATGAATTTTATTTTGCGAGCGCAACTTTTGCAAGGATTTACAAATATCTCCCATATTGTTTGTACAGAAGGTTCTATTTATCGTCTTTAGTCTCAGTTTAAATGAAATCTTTTTAAAATTTACATGAACCTCATAAAAGCCACCATGGGTTTCATCATCCGTCTTTATGGAAAATAATTACATCATATGCAATGCTCTTTGCAATGGCAAATAAGCTGTTATTACTATATCTATTTTTACAATAAAACGATATAATCACATACACCTTTGTGTTATAGGTATTTGCTAGATAAAATATATGAAATACACACGCCTCTTGTTTTTTTTTTTTTTTTCGAAGTATAGGCAAACTTGTATGTTTACCATTTTTGAAATTATTTTGAATACAATTAAAAAACTTGCCGCTTAATCCAAGTTCGAAATTCTTACACCATGCTTGTGATACGTGATTTTGGGTTCTCGTTATAAATTCAAGAGGAAAATGCGGTGACAAACAGGTGACCGTATTTAATATTAAACTTATTGTACACAGAAGGAAATAAACAAAGGGAAACCGGATATTGCCGTCAGGAAGTCTTTCTAGAACGTCCTAATGTCAATGAAATGGTTGATGGTGAATTAGCATTCGCGTCGCCTCAATGTCATTGATAATCTGAGATGCTACTGGCATCTGCGCTGTCACGGGGCTAGTTGGTTACAAAATAGTCCGAATCAGATATTCAAGGCAGCTGACACGAAAGATTCATTGTCACCTGAATTTTCTGTTTGATGAAGTGTCAGTTCACTTTAGTCAGATCAACAGCCCATTAATTAGGTATCCTACCCTGCAGGTAATGTGCAGTTTACAATTTTTTGTATATTAATTTTAAATGGCATTAAAACATAATTCTTTGAGAAGTGTAAGAAATATATTTAACATTATCTCAGTTTTTTATAACCATTTATTCTGGTTACAAATCTGTTTTGAAATATGTATAATTGGATTTTTTTAATAAATAAACACTACCTACATATTTAAGAAATTCATATTTTAATAGGCATCCCAACTATATTGTTAGCATGTACGGAACTTTTGTAACAATTAATTATCTATTAGAATGTATTTTATTCATAAGATAAATTGACAAAGCCCATTCCAGGCCTTTGTCTTAATCAAAAGTTCTTTACACAAGAATTAATAAGTAGCTAGCTAAGAAGCTCTTAGCTTAAAACTTGATCGTTTAATTTTGCTTCATATTCATTAAAATATCTGTAAAATAAAAACACTTTCTACACTTATATCTTTACACTAGGAGTCCCATATTTTTTAATATACCTCAAGGCACCGCGCTTTTTGATCGTACACTTTACTTAAAGCTTCCCGATTCATGGGCGTAGTCATAATTTGGTTTTAGGGGAAGCTCAAAAAAAAAAATAGGTGGGGCAGTGGTAACTCCATGGGCGAATCATATACGTACATATATGTTAACATTTTAAAACCCCTTAACCCCTCCTCTGGCTCCCATGTCCCGACTAGTTCCGTAGTTAATGTAATTTCACTTACAATCTTCCATGTCACGGGACCTATAAGATTTAATGCAAAATTCTCATATCTCTGCTTAACCACTCGCAAACAATGAAGAACATAAGCCTATGTAACGTCTCAGAGAGAGTTGTAGCAATAGTAGCTTTCATAGAACTATGGGAGTACGTCAAACTTTAAAGGCTCCGGTGGTAGCAATTACAGCCTGCCTCTTGTTGGAGAAAATTATTTCAAGTAGGGTTCTTTGTCTTGTGCCGGCGCGTAATGCCTATTATTTACGTTGTAATGTGTTTAGCGTTGAACGCTTTCATCTTTAGTTTAGGCATTCATTAAAGTTTGTATGAAACTGAGGCTTTAATTAATGCAATATTAAAGCCAGTAACAGATTTTACGGCTGTAGGTTTTTGATTTTTGTTATAATATTAAAGTAACCATCCATTAGAAGGTGGAAGAACCAGCGTAGTTCGACCGGAAAAGTATCACCGCCACACCTATTTCCAACGTGAAGCATTTCTTGCGTTTCGATGGAAGGGTGTGGTTGCCGGCACACTTTTATATGAGGCGACCATCATAGTCCTCGCGAGTAGCAACGCATCTGTGATTGACTTCAGATAGAACCCATGTTCTACATGAAGTTGCTCATCGATGTCCATGGGCGGCAGTGACCACTTACCATCAGGTGGACTGCATGCTCGTTAGCTACTTCATCAGATAAAAAAAAATCTGATGGTAAGTGGCCACTGCTAACTATGAATGTCTGTAATCAACCCCAGATAAAAAATCGGCTACTAAGTGATAACCACTAATTAATTTCGAGCGATTTATTTGGCTCCCTATCTTTAATTTGTCGCTCATCAATTGCTGTATTAGTATATATCTAAAATAGTTATATGATGATAGTTTATTAGCATATATCTAAAAGTGATTAGTGTGGATGGGACCGCGCTGTAATTAAATAGTCAATTAGATTAAATGTCAAGAAAATCTAAAATACAGAGCGACAACACGAATTTTTGATGAGCCGACAAAAATACTTACATTACTATGATACATAATATCTTTGAAAACGAAGTAAAAAGTAGTATTTTTGAGAGATAAAATCACCATTTCCGCTAGAGTAACGACGGTAGCAACGGTGCAGGAGGCGAAAAAATATTTCAGCCGATCCCAAAATTATTCAAAAAATCCTGACAAAATTGTAAAAAAACATTTTTTAGGCTTTAAAAATGTGAAGCACAAAATAACATTCTTTTATTTTATTGTGTACGAATTTTTTAAATCGTCATCGTTAACCCATTGTTTTCCCATTTCTGAGCAGGGGTCTCTACTGAGAGTGAAAGGAGTTTATGCCAATAATCTTCTGTGCCAACCTACTGGAAAATGATAGATGATACCTTATTAACCATTTTTAATATTCACAATAAAGAATAACTAGCCATATAGGTTTATCTACATAACTTCAATCAATACCTGGGATTCAAATCTCGGTCCATTGATTGATAAATTAGATATAAATCATGTACAGACATGTAGTTGAAGTCTGCTGGATGACTGTAGATTTATATATTTTCTATAGCCGTATGTCTTTGTAACATCAAGTAACCATAAATGCATGCAAGCTGTGGCATCAATTTTGAGGTGTCGTAGTGGTTTCCAAACTAATGCTGGCAATTTGTATGCAGTAAGCGGCGACGCCGACGCCGCGGGCACCGCGTGATAAGGCCTTACATTTTGGGCTAAAGTTTAGTGGCCACTGCCTACTCTTGCCTAACGATATAGTGCAGGCTAAGCTGAATGGCAAGATCGATCCGATAAGGGTAAGTTTTATGAGCGAAACGACCCATTTCACACGTACGTACCTTACAAAAAATTAGAACTTTTATCACCGTGTCATTTTCACTTTCCTGATGAGTTATTTTTTCGTGGTTTGATGGTATTTCTTAGTAACACTACAGGCAAATGATTTCTTTCCGTGGCTCCACTCGGTTATGTGTTAAGAGTTCTATTCGGGTATATTAATGATATAAGATCCGATAAAAGTAAAAAAAAGTAAAAAAAAATAAAAAAAAAATAACATAGATAAAACAACAGTCCATTTTTCGATAACGTCACGGCCAGTGTTGTAAATAATACACATAACATACGCTTAATTTTATTGTTGTTTAATTTAACAGTAATATGAATGTAACGTTCGATAACTAACAAGTCAGACTAAAGTTAGACATTATCAAGAAATGTTGGCAATTTGTATTAAATAGCGTGTAGTATTTGACATGTATCATATCGTTATCGCTGTTCATTGGACGTTTGAGCATCGCTCATTAGAGGCATCTGTTCAGTGTCAAGCTTTAATTCATTACAATCGATAGCGGTAGTAATGGCCTTCGATATGATTAAGGGGCTCTTAGCGTAGCGAGCGGCGCGATAAAGCGAATGCCGCTTGGGCCACAGTATGAGTGTATCGTTATTGCTCTAATAATGGTACGATATAACGTCTGCACGGTGTCATTTTTCTTTATTAGCTGAAGTTTAAGAAATATTACATTAATATAGTATGTTATTATTGTCCACCAACTCGCACTAGGCCAGCGCGGTGGACTATGGCCTATAACTCTCTCTGAGAGAAGACCCGTGGCCAGCAGTGGAACAATAATGGGTTGTCGAGAGTCGAGATAGTATGTTATACGCAAAATTCTTCAAGTCATACATAACGTCATAAAGGAATAACTGTTTGCAAGTATTGCATACAAGCTGTACGTATCGTACAATTGCGCTATCTATCGCTAGCTAGTATCAGCTATTTACTCTGGTGTGAGCCGTTTTAATCGAGCGGTTGCCCATTGTTTTCCTTAGGCATCAACTTCATCAGGCAGGTCATCAGTCCACGTATTATATGTCTACCTATATTAAAACAACTGTTATACTTTAACTGCTATAGTTATATTATAGTTAGGTATATGTTATGTTATAGTTTCACTGCAATGCTAAGTCAGGTTCTACTCTAAGCTGGTCTTGCTGGTCTGGCTGAGAGAGTATATTACTGATTAGTTAAGGGCTTGAATAACTACTACAAATTAACGTGACGCGTAGTATAGGGGCTCGGATAAAAAATCTGACATTTAAGGAAAATCATTATACTCGCCCCGTTATGCTCTGGTAAAAAAAATCAGACATTAAGGATAGCTGAAAATGACATTTTGTCAACATCAGATGAGTGCTTATACGTATTATCGGTTGTTCCTTTTACGTATAAGAAAGAAAACAGAATATCGTAAAATTCATTACCATTGGGTGGTGTAGGTAACTTCGTAGGTTTGTCTTTGTAGAGATACGGAATACTCTGCATGTTGTAAAAAATGTCCAACTTACTTGGTTATGGGAACAATCCTATGACACTTTTGAAGATGACCTATTACCTTTCGTCGGCCAAAAGAAATACGCAAGTATCTCATGCTATACCTACTGTTTGCCATTACTCAGTCATCCGCTGACTTCCGTCACAATGACTCAGCCCTAAATACACTTATAATAAGAGATTACAAGTTCGAATACTTTGTATTTATATTAGTTTCCAAAAGATTTATACAGTATTTTATGATTTATTTCCTCTCAGAGTTGAAAGTGCAGGTATAAATTTTAATGCAATGAGCTTTTATAATTTTGATGGCTGTTTGTTGAAGTTTATATTCATGCACTGTTGTTAATTCATGTAATAAGTATAATTTCATAATATGTTTTTATTTTGCATAGGCCTACAGAGGCCCTTACAAATTGTCAGTTACATATATATTATTTTTTTACACTATCACTGGATCGGAACACGACCTCAACTAAGAAGATCCGGCAAGAAACTTAGTGGGTTTGTCATTTTTCTTTGTATATCTTTTTTTATTGCCATATTGTTTTTATATTGGTAACTTTTAAGTTAGCTATATAATTATATGTATAATTAATATTTTAACTGTACTTAATATTAGTAGATACGCCCATGTCGTTTCGTGTAGTGTCGATATTGAGTAGTGTCACTCTCTTTTCTCGTTTTTGTTGTAGATGGCGGCTAAGAGATTAATTCCTAAGATACTACGGCGCAGTAGTGCTCTACATTGGGTGTTGATTTAATACAACATCAACACTCACTGTATTCACCAATACACGTAGGTAAATATACAATAAAAAATAGTTAATCCAAACATATTTCAAACTAACACGTACCTACGTATACGTATTGCAAACCTACATTTTGCATGTGTCATCGCTTGTCCAAGGATTATACGGGTGTCGGGAAGGTAAAGCAACCTTCTGTTAGTAATAAAATTAGTATACGTTTCATTTACAGCTCACTTACATAACTCAGGCTAATGACTCGATTCGAGGAAACGGAACGTTCTTGTTCGTTATCGCTCTTTTTGTATCCGAAGTACAGAAATAGATTTAGTCGTGTTATTAATTTATTTTATGAAATTAATTATCACTTGTTTTAACGGCGACGAAAAACAACGTGACGACAGCAGAACTGTTATTAGTCCATACATCCATCAGCCCTTTGAGGTCCACTGCTGGACATAGGCCTCCCCTAAATGACGCCACTCTAACAGGTCCTGTGCCTTCTGACTCCAACGGTTTCCGGCTTTCCTCTTTAGGTCATCGGTCCACATCGCTATGTTGGTAAGCTTTGTTCGTCTACGGATTTCGTCGTTGCGAATCATGTCTCGTAGCGAAATTCCTAGCATAATTATTAGTAGCTAGTATTATTTAAGTCTGTAAAGACTAATGAAGTAACGAATGTTATTATTTGCACATTCGCGAATGCAAATATCCCTTAATGACATTTATGAATGCGAAAGCGAATATTGTTTTTTTTTCAGTTATTGGTACAGGGGGCCGGAGGACCTAGATATGACGACCATTTTTAGGTCGTCAAACTGTAGTTCGATTTCAATTTGGATAGATATGGCGACCTTTTTTTGCGAAGCATAGTCCGGTCAATTTAGACATAAAAGTAGTGGTCAAATAACATAATTAACAATAATTAATAAACAAATAACATTGATTCCCGGAACGCTAAATTTTGGTAGAGAGGTTTACAATTAAAAAATAAGTTTGAAAAATCCCCATTGATCCTATGTGTGCTTCAAAAGTTATTCGGGTTAAAATGTCAAAATGTAAGGTTTTTGGTTTTTCTCTAAAACGGTAAGTTTTATCAAAAAATACCTTTTACCGAAGTTGTAGATCTTACAAATCTCTATAAAAATTGTGCTTAGTCCTTCTCACCTTGACACTAGATCAGTAATAGCTTGATAAAAACAGTTTTAAGCGCTAAATTTAAACTAATTACAAGCTTCATAAACTCTACTTGGAACATAAATGGATAACCTTTTGACAGGTAATACCAATAGACTTAGCAAAGGGATTTCCCATACATTTGCAGACCGCTTAACGTTAAGTAGGTAATCACTAGTTCGTTTGATCGTTATTAGAATGATTCTACTTACTATTACACTATATACTGTATACGATAGCTTATCGTATACAGTATAAAGTGTAGATTAATAGTTGATTAGGCTAGAGATCTATTATTCAAGTCGACCCTGTAGTTCCGGGATTAGAATAGGGCTACGATATCCCCAGCCTGTCGTAAGAGGCGATTAAAAGGGGCTTCTGGGGTTGTGGTCGGCTAGAGTGGGAGCTCGAACCGTTCAGCCAGGCCATCGCTCCCACGGCGTCGGGTACCTTTTGAAGGTTTCTCCCTCGAAAACAAAAAAAAAAGGCCATCCCGGGAAGGACGGCGGTATTTGTGGTCGCATACCTTCGTAAAGACTAGACGGAGTGGTGGGCCCAGCCGCCCATCTGGGAGGAGTCCGATGGGGCAACGCGCTCATAGGATTCCGGTTGCGGTCTTTGTAGCGGAAATCCCACATAATCCTGCGACGCTCCCATGGCGTCGGGTACGTTTTAAAGGTGCCCCCCTCGAGAAAAAAAAAGAATCTCGTAAAATGTTATTCAAAAGCTCAGAGTGACATAATTTTTAAGCAAACAATAATTACATATTATTGTTTGCATAAACATTTCTGGGTTACTAATGCAGCATTGGTTTAAAATTGGTTATAAAAATTAAGCTAAGTGGCTAACTCGCAGTGAAACAAAATACCTATAGATAGTTATAAATATGCAATTATGCATAGGATGAATTTGCATTACCTACATAGGTTTTCAGTACACAGTGCCTAATATTATGTTATCCATAGGTATCTACGTGTGATACGTACATATATAAGTAGGCGTATTCAATTTAAGCAGACACCTGATACCAGATAGTTTAATTTATTACCTATAGGCTAACAATATCGTTTAAACTGTTTGTAGCATTACACAGTATAGTAGAGATTATGTTTTTTTTAATCATCGTTAATCATAATCACGTATGCAAATAATTATTTGCCTATATGCTTATTCCTAAATAAACGTCGAGTTAATTTAAGTTTCAGCTACAGTTAGTTTATCTTTTGCTTCTGAAACATTTTTCTCAGAGGCTAGATATTACATCATTGTAATTCTACTATACTATTCTACCCTTTAGTTTTAAACAGGTGCTTCAATTAAGGCAGTACATGAATACTTGATACATCCTTCATGCACTTATCTGAAGTAGGTACAAAATGTGCAATTAAAATGGAACATTACAAAGCATGTTATGTAGGTTTCGTCAACCTATTATCGTTCCACTGCTGGGCACGGGTCTTCTCTCATTATCAGAGAGTTTTAGGCCATAGTCCACCGCGCTGGTCAAGTGCGAATTGGTGACACATTTGTAGGTACTAATAGAAATATATGGGTATATATTGCTATTGGCAGAAATATTTCAGTAGCAATAAAAGGACATTTCATTCATTTTAGCGCTAAAAACGTTCTACTTTAATTACAACTAATGGAAGCTGAGGAATTAGTCGAAGGTCGAACAAGTTTCTTCAAAAAGAAAATATATATTTCCTTGCTTAACTGACGGAACATGATTACGCGTTTCACAGGACTAGACAGGAAGAGGTTCACTTAATGTACAAACTTTACCACGCCACGTACGTTACATATGTACTTAAGAGTACGTACCTTCTCGTTTTCTTTTCCTACATGTTTTCATTCCATTAGCCGAAGAAAACACTAAGGGCATAACCTCACTCGGGCGATGACACGAGGCATGTACGTAATACTTGTAAGTATAATTACGTATCTCGTAATCAAGCATGAGATTAACATCATCATTTCATACTTGTCAGGATGCAAGAAATAAATGTCTAACGTGCTGCATTTAGCTTCAAATCCGCTGAAGGTCTGGCCTATATCCAAGATTCCAGAGAAATCTACGTGACAAGTTTTTTAAGAGCGAACCCAACAATTTTAACTACGTTTCGAATTACGCCGCTTCCTAAAACTAATTGACGTTTTGATATGATTAATAACAAGTTTTGTTTTGATAAAATGAAGCCGCAAGCCAATTAATTTACTGTCTGAAGCGGCAGAAATGTATGTTTAGTGGCAAAATGTTAGATGGGCTGTAACAGTCGCTGTTTATCAACGGCATTGTGGTTGCAGACGTCTAAACGAATTAGGATTAATGTAATGTATTTAATAGCGTTCTGTAATTGGAGAATTTTCAGAATTAATCTTCTTCAGTTGTCAAGAAACTTCTCCGTGAAATGATGATCATGCTTACCTGTATTCTTAAGCTGAGGGCTATCTAAATATTCTTAATGATTAAGCACATCTATCTTGATGGGACATTTTATTTCTCGATAGGATGTTGCATGGTCTGTAAACTTACTGAAGTATTCGAGTGACTATAATTCTGAGATAGATGCAATAAATAACAAAAAAGTGCACTCTACACTTCGAACTTGATTACTTAAACTGGTGTAGTGCGTATCGCATATTGTATGGATAAAAATTAACTCCATAAAATCGTTTGCTTTTCGTGCTTCCATAGTTAGTGTTATGCGTAAAAAAATACAAAACTACCCAAATTTCAAATACAGTCATAAGCCATTATTAACTTCAAAAATTAACTAATTATATCATTATTTTACACTATACTCGTACATAGATAAACAAACTTACAATTTTATCGGAATGGCTTCGAGTGGATCCTGCGTTTTTTGGCTGCAGTGTTATTACGGGTCTAGTCGCTTTTTATTCGAATTCCGGGATGATTACACATTATTCTTTAGACAATAAAGAGGGCATCGTCCGCCTTGCAATGACGTCGGAGGCGGCTATTTGCGTCCGTTTGACTGGTAACTGTCAAACTGCAGATTAGCAGATGCAGTCTTATTTATTTACATTACATTGCACACCGCACTGCACTACATCACTCAGGTAGTTTCTTGAGTACCTATGTTTGTGAGATTCATTGACCTGTTTTATTTATAATTTGATAAGAACTTATCTTGATATAATGCATGTAAGACAGACGGAAGTTGCAAATGTCTGTGCTAATTCTTAACACATAAAATACCTAAAATACAAGTGTAGTATAAATTTAAACGACTCTTAAAAATGTTTTGCAAGCATGTAAAGAATTATATATTTTTTTATGACTTCTTAGACTTCTAGAGGAATCTAGAGATCTTCTTAAATTTTTAGAGGAACTCTTCCTCTAAAAATTCAAATTTGAAATTAAATTGAAATTACGTCGATTGTTTGTCTTTAGAAAGTTACAAATAAATCTTATTGCACTTTTATTAATTTAGCTGCTTTTCTGTGCTATTGACTTAAAGTAATGGCTTATATGCTTACTCTTACACTAATCCAAGTGTTAATTAAAAACACTTTAAATTTTAATATACCTATTTCTGAAACTTTTCAAAAGGTTTTAATTAATTACATGAATATTAAGCAATATGAAACATGAAGAGGAAACAATTGAACATTGCTATTGAATCATTCTGACCACAAATGTTCATATTCTATTGTCTTGTCTTTTTGATATTTGCAGCGCGACAATGGAAGGGACTCAAAATAACTCAGACAATGATTGATAGCTCTTCAGTTACATGATTGACAGGAGTCGAATCCGATTATTGAATATGAATCATTTAATTATATTGCTCTTGTTTTGCATTAATCTTCTTTTTTGTTAATACTTATTATAAATGGGAAAGTTTGTGAGGTTTGAGGATTGTCCGGTACTTTTTCACACACAGATTTCACAGAGTTCTGGCACACACATAGCTTACGACTTAGATAAATACTAGAGATGCGCCGATTATTCGGTTGTTATTCGGTATTCGGTGTACTCGGCATTTTGTCGCTGTTTGTATTCGGCCGAATTATTCGGTTTTGTTGCCGAATGTATTCAGTTCGAGTTTTATTTGACACGTACACATAGTACAAATAGACAAACCTTTTTACGTACGATTTATGTTACAAGTCAAAGAAATGCTACGAAGAATGTGTTGATAAAGCCAATAACATAAAGCAGTTAAAGTGCAAACTGACGTTTTTAAAACATCAATCCAATTCTCATTTTTTCTAAAACTTACATCAACATTCATTTTTAAACCTCAAATAAACATTAAAGGAGATGTTTCAATCTTGGCTAGGTATATGTACACCATCTCAAAAAATCGAGAAAAATCTCAAGAATCCTAAAAAAATACTTAAAATTCATGAAAACGTGTACTTTTCTGGTACAAAACCAATTAAAATCAACTACTTTCTTCGTTTTCCAATATGGCGGAACAACTGATTTAGACAGTCTGTGGATAAAACTGTAGTTGTCATTATCTGACAACTGTCATATTGATTCTTTTACTAGATCCATCTATCTGTCTTGTTAGATATTTTCACGGAATATTTTCGTGTGCGTATTGTGTTGGAGTTTCTATATCAAGATATCGACCCCTGGCTTACATATCTTGGATTTCGGATCGCTGGTTACCTCAGTTGCCTTGACTTTCATTTTTTGGACTGTTCATCGGTTAACCTGTTGACCAGGCTAGTGATTAAACGATTTACATACTCAACTTGGACGTCCAAACATCAACTGATTTATTCAGGTAAAAATACAACCTTTACTGAAATATCATTTTATTTTAGATTGAAAGTGTTTACTTATTTGTTTTATAAACATAGAAATCAAATAACAACACTGTACAATCATTCCTGTATTCTTGTCTTAGGTTCACAATAGTGCACTATTTTAAATGTAATTCAGACATAAATGAAGATGGCCCTTGCTATCTTTTTTAACCTGACATCATAATTGTAATTGGCTATTAGCTATGAGGTAAGATTAGTCTTTGTTTACATAGAACCATAACTATACAATAGTTTTAAGGTTATCATAGTTAACCTACATAATGTAATAATAAGTTTTTTTTTTTAGGTTGATGAAAATGTTCAAATATGTAATCACTTATTATCAAACATGCAAATAATGTCAGTGCCTACTTGTAGTGAAAGACACACAAAGTGAACATAATAGTTAAAGATTTCAAGTCCAGTTGTAAGTATTAACCTGTATTTGTATATAATATACTCTGATCTATTTTTGTTGTAGATATCTAACAATAGAATATTTGTGCTGAGTTAGAATCACACACATTGTGCAAGGAGAATAGGAAGAGGTTGAAATAATACAAGGAAGAAGAGCCAGTAACACAAATATTCGTGCATGGAGGCCTTTGCCCCTTAAATAGAAAGTCAATCCATACTAGCTTTTAAAACAACATGGATATCTCAATATCTTGAAGCTGTGTCAGGAAACAAGTGTGTTCTTGTGTGTGAGACAAGGAAATTGTTCGGATGAAAACATAATGAATGATGAATAATAGGATATTATTGCAGCTACAATGCTGAAAAATCAAAAGTATGTTGCTGTCCTTACACAATGACTATTGTCTGGTATTTATGCTGGACTCCGTGTCAAGCTAGTATTACAGCACCTGTTCCATTTTTGGATGCTATATTGGCAAGGGAAGATTCAGATTTCAATGAATAAAAAATACCAATAAAAGAAATTGTTTTATTTACATGATGACCTATGTTATTTTTAATATGCAATATGTATATTTTGCAATTAATATAACGGAGAAGTAGTCTTTAACAATGTGCTTGATTCTTAATTGAAGTAGATAATGAGTTGAAAATGTGGGCAGTTTTTTTTTATATATTGTTAGCAATCTTCCTGGATTGCTTGTTTGGCTTTAAATATAAATCAGCTGTTCAATTATTTCTTAAGACTCATTATTTCAACCTTATATAAAATACTTTTGCAGTATGTAGTTATGTCTTTGAAGCGCCCATGTCCCTGAGAGCGGTGTAGAACGCATGGAGCAAAAAAACTATACAGCGAAGTAATATTCAATAAGGGAATCAGATCTTGTTGAAGGCCACATAGAGAGCTTAAAAATATGTGATAACGGGTTGGCAACTAACCCATATCTCCATCAACCTGCATTGGACTAGCGTGGTGGAGTAAGGTCCAACCCTTTCCACTTATGGAGCGAGACTAACGTCCAGTAGTAAGACACAAAAAGGGTTGCAGCCAATTACGTTTTTCTATCAATTGACCATCAAATAACTTGAAAGCAGTAGAACTGTAAAATGAATGTGTGAAGTGCAAGTCTAAAACGGCATAATTATTAATTATAGTTGACACATAAATAATATGACTATCTTGGATCAGATGATCATTGACAACTGATTGTCATTGTCACAGTTTGTTTATAAACTTCAACTGTCAAAATGCAATATTACCGCCGCCATTATTTTGTGTTGCAATTCTAACTTAAAATTCTAGTCTTGTACCAATAAACCCAGTCTATTAAAATAAAATGCTTAGTCAAAAAGTGCTCTATACTTTATTGGCATTTTTATCATATGGTGTACAGATACCTGGCCAAAGGTCCATATATTTTGAAACATCTCCTTTAATATGGACACACTTTCGCAGTTGTTCCTAATAAGAAATAGTAAACCGAATAATTCGGCCGAATATCCGGTTCGGTAAAAGTTAAACCGAATAGTATTCGGTTATTCGGTGAAACCACTATTCGGCGCATCTCTAATAAATACATAGGATACTTATTACCGTGGTAGACAAAGGCCGCGAAGCCGCGTAATGACCTAGTTCAAGACAGTAATTTCAAGTGGTTTTACCTTTCTCAAAAAATAAAGACGTACCTACATTCAGCATTATATTATATTAAACGACATATTATATTATACGACAGTATATGATCATCGATGAAGATACCTATGTACTTATAAAACTAGTTAAATAGTAGGTAATACCACTGTAGTCTGTTAAGTAATAAAACGGTTAATGTAGGTATGTAGGTTCTAATGTAAATTAGTTTGGAGGTTGGCAGGTATTTAATTCCCAAGGTAGGTTCTGCCTTATAGTCATGAAATAATATTATGTCAATTTTAAACTATTAAGTAAATTATTTAGGGTTTGGCTACGTTTGGCCAATTTTAATTTGTTAACTTTGCGCTTGATAAAATTTATTAGTAACGGCCAAATTAGTCTGTAATTTGATTCATACGGTTTTAATTTTTATATGTCTTATACGTATACATAGTCACAGAAAATGTAAGTTCTATGTATAATTTTTTTTCCTTGGATATTTTTAGTGTTTCAATTAAACCTGACAGCATCCAGCAGGTACATAAACATTTATCTGCCTACCTAGCGTACCTATCGTTCGTTCATTCATTTTCTATGTCTGGTATTATCCGGCCATTGAGGAGAGGCGCCTGCAGTACACTTCCGCCCTCTGCGCGCCGCAACTCGCCCCGGCCCGCTTGTACCGCCCGCCAAAGTTAACCCGACCAACGCGAACGGCGCGCGCTCGCCAGTCATCGAGCGGCCGTCTTCCGAGACGCTATGAATCTCCGCGGTACGTTTGTGACAATATTCTAGTGACATGCGCGCTCTTTTCTTGAATTGTGACTAAAAACAAACGACCCTATCGGATTTCAGTGTTCGAACAGAGTGTTAGTGGAGTGTAAACATTGGTTTTTGAATAAGTTTGGAAAGGGCGGTCGTTTTTCGTTTTGTGCTGTGTTTATGTTGGGAGCGTTCCGTCCGGCTTGCTGGAGGGACGTCGCCCTCGAGGACTCCTAATAGAGGTGAGGCTGAGACTCGATCGTTTTAACTTTGTTTGTGTTAAGCATATGTCTTGTGTTACGGCGGTGCGGTGGTGAGCGGTGATTTACGACGATCGAGAGCCGGTTTCCTCCCCGGAGACGAGCATGTTATAATAAATCCGGTTACAACACTACCATAACATAATAACATTCATTAGTTGGCCCCTATTGGCTTCACTCAGCACAAAATATTCTTCTAAGGCATACGAAACTTGCTTAAAGTGTACACCTTTACAAAGAGAAAAGTACAGCTAAATTAGAAGTACACCTCTTTCATTTTTGCAAGTATATTTTGTGGGTAGGTTGTCTAGGGATGTATTATGATATAAGTTTGTTTTATTTCAAACTGGAAAATGACTTTTTTATCAATTAGTAAAGGAATATGTCGTTATATTTAACTACCTTTGAATATTTTGATAGTTTGCATACGTTAAATAAGTATGCAGGTTAAAATTTGAAACAAATAATAAAAAATCACCAACTACTGGCGAGATAAAAAGCAAGATAAGCAATAAGTATGTTGAAGGTACCCAAAAACTTAGCTTAAAATGAGTTTTAATTACAGTTTATGAAAAGGTGTTCATTAGCATTTATAGTACCACTGAATTGTTGTAACTGACTTTGCAAGTGTTTAAACTGGTAAAAATTGTCGCATTACATATACAAAATAAATTAAGCGTATTAGATGGACAAAGAGATGAAATACATATATAAATCGGTATGTAGTAATAACTAACGGTGTATTCTAGCTTAGATTTGTATATAGGTAAGTTATGTACGAAGTTTTAGTAAGGTACTAAGTAAGTACCTACATCCTTTGCAGCAAAAATAAATTTGTATTAGGATATTGTGAAAGAAATAAATAAAGAGCAAGCAATCACAAAGAGAATAGAGTACCTACATTAGTATTCCTACTTACCAACCCTTTCAGCGC
The DNA here is from genome assembly GCA_949699795.1 of Spicauda simplicius. Lineage (NCBI taxonomy): Eukaryota > Metazoa > Arthropoda > Insecta > Lepidoptera > Hesperiidae > Spicauda > Spicauda simplicius. Next base: position 12,512,107 of record OX453063.1, read on the forward strand.
ACGGTGGCAAGCAGAAATGTTTTGCGGCGATATAGGCGTAGTAAAACCACAAATTTGTAAAAAGGTATATATTAGAAGGCGTTAGTTACTTATTTCAAAAAATATTAATACGTCGATTGATACATCGATACATAAAGGCTTTTAAAAATTTATCGAGTATTAGTCAGTTCGGTAGTTTATTTGTTCGATGCAACAATACCAGTACCTGCCCAGCAGGTAGCATTGGTATCGTCCAGGTACCCCCTGCCTGTCGCAAGAGGCGACTAAAAGGGGCTTCCGGGGTTGCGGGCGGCTAGAGTGGCAGCTTGAACCGTCCAGCCAGGCGGTCCCGGGAAGGACGGTGCATATCGTTGTAAAGACTAGACGGAGCGGCGGGCCCAGCCGCCCATCTGGGAGGAGCCCGATGGGGCAACGGGCTCAGACTGCTCAGGGGATTCCGGTTCCGTTCCTATGGAAATCCCGGAGCCCAGGTTGAAGGTTTCTCCCTTGAAAACAAAAAAAAAGGTAGTATTGTTATAAATGTTACGTGTAGCTGTTTCCGCGTTTCGGTGAAAGCATGTGGGTGCCGAATAGCTTACACAATATTTTTGAGGTGATCATCTTAGAAGTAGCAACACATGCAAGGTGCAAGAACAAGCATGGTGCAGGTTGCAAGGTGGTAGGACATACGAGTATATGGTTCACCCGGGGAGGTTACATTGCCACTCATATTTCTGGCGTGCAGCAATTCTTTTATTTCGGTGGAAGGATGTGGTTGCGGCCTTATAGAACCTTTGTTCCATATTAAGTTGCTTACAGATTTTAACGAGCGGCAGTTGCCACTTAGGTACTTACTACACACTACTACTACACTGCACTATTTCAATAAAAAAAACCGTGATCGACTTTATGTAACCCCTCTTTATATTTTGAAATTAGTGCCATGAGTTCAAGGACGACAGCCATCACTTACTATCAGTTGGACTGCATGCCCGTTTGATACTCCAATCATATTAAAAAATAACAAGAAGAAAGCTTAATTCATTCGTGTTGTTCTTATCGATTTAACAGCAAAATACGGCTTTCAATATCAACCGATATCTATATTTCAGTGGTAGGTAGGTATAAAATGCATCTTTCGTGTATGACAATAGCAAAGGAGCATTGACGTTCACCTAATGGTTAATCCTATAACGGAATTGATAGATTGATTTGTTTGATGGAATATTTTTCCTGGCTACCAAATGATGTTTATAAAACTATTGGGTTTCACTATACTATCAATCGGCTTTGGTGGCGGTATGAGTGGTGTGACCGTAAACACATCAGAATTTAATTTAAGAGCGCCGTAGCTGATTGTGAATCAATAAGAATTGCTCCGACGTTTATATCTTGCATGACTTCGTTATTTTAAGATTTTATGAAGTTGTTTAAGAAAATGTTCTAATTTTCTTATATTATACGAGCTGTGATTCGCTGTTTATTTCGCGTTTGAAAGAATGTCTAATACCTTTAAATTTTAACAAATTTTACGTAAATTTTAACGAAATAAAGACTAACCTGTTACCTTAAGCTACCTATTATGATCTTTGCAAATGGGAGACCGACGACACGGACGAAATTTCAAAAATAATAGAAAAATCTACTTACTATCAATCAACTAATTTCAAACCTCCGAACAATTTCATGAGAAAATAAATGGGATGTACAGACATGTAAATTTAACTATCATTGTATGTATGAGTTACTAGCTGAACCTTGCTGCTTTGCCCGCGTTAAAAAAATAGATGTATCGATTGTCCCGTTCTAAAAAAATATTTTCCCACATTAAAAAGTAGCCTATATGTTAATCCAAAGTGTCAGCTAACTCCATACCAAATTTTATGAGAAGCGCTCCAGCCTTTTAGACGTGAAGAAATAACAAACATACACAAACTTTCGCACTTGGCCAGCGCGGTGGACTATGGCCTAAACTCTCTCATACTGAGAGAAGACCCGTGCCCAGCAGTGGGACAATAATGGGCTGACGACGAACGACACAAACTTTAGCCTTTATAATATTAGTATGATTGTTGGTAGAGCTTAACATGTCGGAACTATATGACACCAACTCTGGTAGTTATTGCTCATAGAAGTGATAGAGGTCCATTATCTCTGCCCCCAATCTAAATATTTCTATTTGACAAATTATTATAACAGTCCTATTCAAGATACCGATTTATAAAGATATAAATTACAATTAAGGAGCTTAGTTGTCTAAACAGTTACGTAAATATTATAACTAGGGATAGCCCTAGTTGTAATATTAGGGAGATTTTAAGTCTAGCGTACTTCACGCGTTTCCAAACGTTCTTAAGTTCTATATAACTAATAGGTGGTATTCTGTTAGATACATAGGTACATATATAGAGGAAATGAGTTTTATGATGAAAGTTCTAGTTGTAGGAGAGGACTAGCGAGAAACCTACCCACCTAGTTATTACTGGCTTTCCTTCTGTTATTAATTTGCGGCGTTAAGCCCGTCGTTATCGTGTCGTAAAGATGTAGTAATTACTTTCGAGTGTGGCTTAGCTTCGCCAGTCAAAGATAAACAAGATGGTTGTTTGAAAAAACACACCATAAATAATACTGTAAAATACTAAGTTATGTTCCTCGTGATTATGAATCGATTTCAACGTTTATAGTGTAAGTTTATATAAAAGTTCCATGGTATTGTAAAATTTAAATAATTCATATACCTAGGTATTTTATATTTTTCATGACCATGTAAAACGAGCATGCGTATGCATCTATATGAATGTAGCCAACTACAGTCCATAAATACCTATAATCAACCGTAGGTAGGACGAGTGTCCTTTCCAAGGTCGACCATAGATGCTCGGCTAGTCCTGAAGACCAAGTCTGAAGTCGTATAAATATCTTTCCACCACTAACCACACCATTCAATCTAGAACACAGCGCTGAACTCTGTATGTATAAAGTAGAAATAGGTATGGCGGTGAGACACCCAGTGTCGGACAAAGAAGGGTTCTGCAACCTTTTGAATAATAATTTCTAGATAACTTACAAAAAATACATTTCAAAGTAAGTATTATAAAAACTGAATAAAAAGTGAATGTTACAAATGTAAATGTAAGCAACCCTAGCGCGTTACAATCCAATAATTGAAACTGCTACAAATTTGTTCGTTGACCTACATTCCATGCCAGTAAAATCCGGGATAAAGCGTGTTACGTGATGACAAAATCCAATATGCCTGTTAACATCACGTTTTCAATACAAAAAGTTAAGCTGCATGTTGACATCGTGAAACAGCCGGTTAATTTTATTTGTTGAAGTAAAAAAAGTTGTTACGTGTAAGTCATTATGTTTATCGTATTAGTCATTTCACTTAATGTTGTAATTTATAACCTTACTACCACTTAGATTAATTGTGGTGTATTTTTCCATTTCTTTTTTGAACTCCAGAACAGATTAATTGCGTGCACTGTTTGTAAACCTAATGGAACTCAAACAGAAAATATCTACACGAAGGTGGTAGAACCGTTTGATGATTTCGGAGGCACGGCCGCTATACCCATTTTTACCTCATAACAGCAGAGTTAAGCGCATCTATATTTGTGTTTATAAACTGTGGTGCGGGAGACACTAACTTGTGTTCTAACTCAGAGGAAGAAAGAGATCTGTGGCCAGCCTTGTAGATCGTATATTTGACCGGGGAGGTACTGCCGTCACACTTATTTGTGGTGTGGATCTGGTGGTGTTGGTTCACTTTTATATGAGGCGACCATCTTAGTTAGTTCTTGGGTGTAGTAAGATATCTGGGATCTAGATACTTTAGGTAGAACTTTTGTTCTGTATTAAGGTACCGATTTAAGCGGGCGGCAGTTGTCACTTACCATCAGATGGACTGCATGCTCGTTAGCTACTTCATTCTTATAAAAAAATCATCTTATCTAGGGTTAATCATAAATGTCCATTGGCGGCAGTGGCCACTTACCTTCCGGTGGACTAAAAACTCTCGTCAACCCATTATTGTCCCACTGCTGGACAGGGTCTTTTCTCAGAATGAGAGAGTTTAGGCCATAGTCCAACGCGCTGGCCAAGTGCGAATTGGTGGACAGACTAAAAAAAAAACTCGTTTAATATAAGTACGAGTATTATAAAAAAAACACATATATGCATAAACTATAGTTGTTTACAGAACGACGCAACGACGTGTTTTAGCACAAATTACTTTAATGATGTCATGCGTATTATCGGACTAACTCGCATATTACAGGTACAATGTTTTGTGTCGGCGCCGTCATCACCACTATAATCTTAGAATGGCATTTAAAAAATAAGAGTTTTTTTATAATAATGAAGTAGCAAACGAACATGCAGTCGACCAGATGGTAAGTGGTCACCGGTGCCCATGGGCATCTGTAAGGAACTTCATATAGAACATAGGTTTTATCTGAAGTCAATCAAATATGCGTTGCTACTCTCGAGGACTAGGATGGTCGCCTCATATAAAAGTGTGCCGGCAACCATACCCATCCCTCGAAACGGAATGAATTCTTCACGTTAGAAATAGGTATGGCGGTGATACCTCCCCGGTCGAACTACACTGGTTCTACCACCTGCAAAGAGTAAATTCAAACGAGCATGCAGTCTAACTTATAGTAATTGGTCACTGCAGCTCATCGACATCTGTAAACAACTTCTATTTAACGATTTATATTTGAAATCAATCATATTTGCATTGCTCGTTTCGAGGACTAAGCTAGTCGACACAAATGAAAGTGAGCGGGCAATCACAAAAAGCAACGGTGTTGTTATGTCGTGAAGGGTGTGACTAGCCATAATACCATATAGGACGTTAGAATTACGCCCTTGAAAATAGCAACGTACACGTTATCGACTATAGGTGAAAGTAATGATCCAAAAAGATTTAGTTGTCTAAGTCCTATTGAAAATACTTCTCATTTAGCGACTTACAACTCGAATAGTCTTTTAAACCTTATCGTCTTCAGTGACACGTTTGAAAACTAAGTCATTTTTTAAAACGTTTCTTAAAAAAATATAAGACTAAAGGACTTGTCATGTTTACTGGACATGTTTTGAAGTCGAGGGTACACTTCAAACGTAAGTACTTTACCAACAAAAGATGTACTCGTGCGTATAGGCTATTCGTTACATTTTTGGCCGAGTTTTCATGTTTAAAGACTGAACTTGTATTACTAGCTAAAACTCAGTAGAAGATGATTAGATAGTGTAAAATAGACGTGTAAAGGCGAGTGTGACCAATTAAGTTTTTTTTTATATGATTAAACTAGCAAACGAGCATGCAGTCCACCTGATGGTAAGTGGTCACTGCCGTCCATGGACATCTGTAAGCAACTTCATATAGAACATAGGTTCTATCTGAAATCAATTACAGATGCGTTGCTACTTCCGAGGACTGAGATGGTCGCCTCTTATAAAAGTATGCCGGCAACCACAACCTTCCATCGAAACGCTAGAAATGCTTCATACTAGAAATAGGTGTGACGGTTACCTCCCCGGTCGAACTACGCTGGTTCTACCACCTGGAGTTGTTGTTTGATGTATCAATTATAAAAAAGTTCGCAGTAAAACGTCAATAGTCAAGTTTGTCGTATAAGTGGTATAAATCATCTAAATAGGCCTCATTACCGAACGGAGGCCCGAAGCGAGAATGAAAATGCGTAACCTACTTTGCGGGTCAGCTGGGCTGTACCAAATGGCGAATTATTCGCCGCATTTATCCCAACTAAATGATCTTATGTTTGGTCGGTGGGTAGTTGGATTTGACTGGCTTATACCTTTTTTATCCAATAATCTGAAATTGTATTGCTTGTTTCGCTTAAAGTGAACTAATATTGGAGATTAAAAATAAGTATTTCACTGTTAGTGTTTAAAAACATGCCTAGGAGGTTATAAAAAATAATGTCTGAGGTGATGCAACCGACTTGATGGTAAGTGCTCGCTGCCGCCTGTGAAAGCACATTTATATTGAACAGGGATTTTAACTGAAGTCAATGACAGATGCGTTGCTACTCCCAAGGACTAAGATGGTCGTCACATAACTGCTTCTTGCTACACATAGGTGTGGTGCTGGTATCCCATTCGAAAGATACTTATGGTGATAGAACCAGACTAATTCTACTGGGGAGGTACCACCACCGCACTTATTTCTAAAGTTCCGTGGAATGGTGTGGTTGCCGGAACACTTACATGAGGCGACCATCTTAGTGCTCAGGATTCGCAACACCTGTGGCTGACTTCAGATAAAACCGGGCTTCTATATGAAGTTGCTTACACATGTCCAAGAGCCGTCACTTACCATCAGTTGGACTACCTATTCGATTGTTACTTCTATGTATTTGCTATGTATTGCAATTTCTATGTATTTTTATCTTACACTGCGCTGTAGCCTGCGCGCGTTGCTACGCCATCCCTAAAAGAAAAAAATCTTCGCGAGCTCATGAACAACAACTTTGCTTAAGATCATCACATGATCAAATGAATACTTTATGATTCTATAGAGGACATACAGACAAAAAATCACTTTTATAAAAAAGAAAACAAGAAGAAGAAACATTACTCACCGTATTTAGAGTGTGAATAATCTTTGCAGATATATTTTTATTATCAGGCTTATGGTTGGCTATTCTGTTTGTGTGTGTATTCATGGTTCATAAGGATCAAATGCTTTGTTTTACTTTCAACCTAGAGGAAAAAGTTAGTTATAAGGGATTCGTATGATCATTGTACGAGGAATAATATCTCAAATTATTCAATTATTTACTATTAGAACCACGCTAACACTAAACATTTATGATACTTTTGAGTATTATTATATTATTGCCTAAATAGCTATTTTAGTTTCAACGACACGATGATGTAAAAAATAAATTAAATAGGTACTTAGGTAAAAATATTTTTGACACCTATCTAGATGAAGTTGGAAAGAAAAAGATTCAGATTATAAAATGACATCAAATTCTTGGAGGCATTTCAGAGAAAACGATAATTAATTATTCGTATGTGTACATATTTACATACTAAAATATCTGAAATAAAGTAATTGTATAATATAAATAATAATGATGACTATTATAGATATATTTTTCACAAACGAGTAAACGACACTAAATTAATAATGTCTGACCAATTGACTATCATTGAAAATTTGAGGATTCTTATTGATATAATAACCAGTAAAGCTTATCAGGTGGACTGCATTCTCGTTTGCTATTTCAATCAGATAAAAAAAAAACGGACATACAAACCGCAAAGTTTTACACCGCGTATGCCAAGTGCGAATTGGTGGACTTCACACACCTGTAGATTTCCTCAGGACGTTTTCCTTCACCGAAAAGCAGTGATATTTAATTTCCAATACGCATATAAATCAGTGGTGCGTGCCTGGGTTTGAACCTCGGACCTTCCGAATGAGAGGGCAAGTTTAAATCATTAGGCTATCACTGCTCTACCGAGTAGTATATTATTATTTTAATGCGAGTAATAGTAGTAAAATATGTTTTTTCTAATTGAGAACTCCTAGAGAAAGGCTAACAGTGCTAGTCAGCTTCCAAGTCTTGTGTAACAGGCCTCGTCTCAAATGGATGGAGAATTAGGTTACACAGGATACATGAGTGCGAGTAAGCAATCCTGAAATAGTACAATCGATAAACTATACTAGTTGAGAGCAACTGCAAAATCGTAATTTGCGTAACTTTGTAGCATGGGGCAGTTTAAGGAATGCCGTAAGTTGTTAAACTTTAGCTGTAATTCACATAAAGTAGGTGCACAATGCTGTGTTTGGACAGGCTTTTGTTTATTCAAATATCGATTTTAAGATCGAATCGAAATCAGGGCACACATCTATATGCCTCAAAAGTAAAGATGTGTATTAATGGAAAATCGTATTGGTATTTATGGCCATCGTAAGAAGATATGCGAAATGCTAATTTTTGGTTCTACGGTGGCTGTGCTGAAAAAAAAGAAAAATACGGAAAACAGCTTTCATTAAGTTGTTTCTCTGTTTGTTCTGCTTTTTACGCTGTTTTTTAAGGACGTGAAATGTGCTTTTTAGTAACGCATTGACTATTCTTTGATATGGCGTATATAAAAAAATATAAAAACTTCAATATTGGATTACTTGTTTGTGGTAAATTAAAAAAGTGCGATTAACGTATTAATTTATCACTTTATTATATATATTATTATCCACTAAGTTAGTCGCGCCGAGCAGTTAGGTTAGGCAATATAATTTCGTTTTGTGAAGTATTCAGCAGCTCAATAGGCTCTCGGGTTACTGGCTTTGTTTCAAAGTTTCAAATGGAACGAGAATTCGGTTACATCGGATAGAAATCGATACCGCACAAACGCAGCACCGAGCCGATTATCGGTTGAACTAATGCTGGGAATTGAGACTGACGGTAAGTGATATGGTGCTGTGAACTTCGCTACTGTAATGTCTATTAGTGATGTAACGAATATTCGCGTTCGAATTCACGAATATTCGCATGCTTTTAGGTATTCGCATTCGCAAGAATTATGCGAATGTTTTGCGAATATTGAATAGCAGTGCTTTGCAAAATAGGTCTTCAAATCTATATCATCAGGCGTTCTACACAAACAACAGAAAATAAAAAAACTTGCGGCACTCGAGTCTGCCGCGGTAAAGCTATTGCATAGCATTTTTATCAACTTATCCAATTATAATTATTTATTTATTTACTTATGCAGTATTTTTCTTTGATATTAATTCATGTTTTAATCTTTGATACTATTGGTATACTTTCTCACAAACAGGTGCTTACATATTCGTCCGATTTCCGAGCAGCTCGTCTCGATCATAAAAATAATGTTCGCATTTGCGAATGTCGGTACGAAAAATTCGCATCCGCATTCGCATTGGCGAACGTTCAATAACAACATTCGTTTTATCACTAGTATTTGTATCTATCTACGTTTGTTTCTGACACTTGATTTTGAAGGAGGTAGAATTGTTCGTGATTCCATTTCGGCGATTTCTCCGATATACATCAAAATATTTCAATATATTATGTGTATGTATAATAACAGCGGTGTTGAACGAGTGTAAATGACGCGATTGTCACGTACTTATATGTAATTCTATGTACTAACACACCTGTGGCCAATCTTCCATGGAACTTATGCTATCTGTGGCTTAAAACAGATGTCCTACATGTTTTGTAGGAATACCATCTCGAAATCGAATATGTCGAATGTAAGTCTAGCGAGACAGACATATGGTTAAAAATGTGCAAATAAGTGTATTATTGTTTAGTATATCTATTTTAAGAAATATCTGCGGAACACTTGTAAATGTTTATTTTGATAGCGCATGAGGCATTAACCTTACATAGCGAATTTTTGTTGCATCAGATACAAAGAGTTGATAACAGATTTAAAAATAATCATTTAGGTATGTAGTTTTTGTTAAGAATTTGCATAAGATTGAATGATAAAATATAATTGACATCTAAAATTTTGATTTATTTAGATGGTTATCACTTGAAACCGGTTCTCGGGAGTTTATATTTTTTTATAAATAAAGGTCGTTCAGTTTTTGATGATACTTTATAATCAATCCTTGTCAGATTTTTAACGAATTCAATCGAGTTTATAGTATAATTTAAAAGTTGTGAATGCAATATATTCGTAGACGTCTTATTTAACTTCTTTAAAGATTCAAGACAATTCTCAGCGGGGTTACGTTATAAATCGAAGGACATTCATCGGTCCTTTGATTTACGTTTTAGTTTTTTTCTGATTTATTAACGAGTATAATAGTATATGAATGTAAAGTCAAGGTACAGGTCACCTATAAGTTAGCATTTATATGCGTTACGAATAGGTCTTAGCACTTTAATTATTCATTGTTACCCGGTTTGTAGAGAGGCGATTGCAACAACGACGATCCTTTGTATTGTTACGCACCGCGACGCACGTCGCTGATACAGGTCACTTGACCTGCTTGTTATATTGTAATAATAAATCCAATAACTTAAGTGTTCACTTACGAAAATGCTTGCTTTGATTGTGGAATACGATTTAAAGCTTTTGCTCCGATTCGCGATTCAGCGTCGCAGGCTTAGTTCTATCGATTCTTAATTTATCGTTTTTACGTAAACTCGATATAAATACTTTAAAAGTGCCAAAACATCTTGTAATTTGCTCCGAAAGCATCACGACCACAGCTATTTCTGCAAACTGCAACAGTAGTGTTAAAGGCTGTTGTACTCTGATTTTAACGGTGTGATAGGTGAGATAATATACATATACATAGAAGACATTCTAATATTCTAATATAGTCTCCAGGGGTAGCAACGGACATGGGGCCAACGTCAATCAATTTTAATTGGGGTTGACAACAAACCTATGGGACGCAATGACCATTAACGAACAGATGGGTTGTATGCTCCGTTGTTACTTCTATATTATAAAAAATGTACGCAGTTGTCATAAAATATTAATTCGAATGCAAAACAATCGTCATATTATGTAGTTACGATAAAGAACTTCTCAAATTTAAGAGTAATGGTTAACGAAAACCAATTAAAATATGAGTTTATGTCCTTTAAAATAAACAATATTGTCATACAAAGAAATGATTTATCGTCTTGGCGTTCTGTTTTTATAATTAACACGTATTAAGGAGTCATAATAATGAATTATGGAAGCCATTGACCGTTAAGATGATGTAAGCGTTTATATTTATGTATCCGCCATTTATGAAAATCGAACCATCTCTTTCGGCTAGATATATTTCTTGTTGATCAAACTATTACATGCATAATTATGTTTGAAGGTGGTATAGGGGAGGAGAGATCTCATACATTGTATAACTAACCCATTATTGTTAATAAAGGATTTTATGATTTTGATTTTTGATAATCCTTCGTAGTTTGACCCCGGAGGCATTACTATAACACTTATTTTTGCTTAATAATAACAGTATTATGTTGTAGTTTGAAGGGTATGTTAAGGAAAGAATATTATAAAAGACGTTTCGACTTTCATCTTTGTATAATCTTAGATAGGACTTAACATAAAATCATGTCGACTACTTTATAAAAGAACAATGTTTTTTGACATATAATATTTTATATAGCAAGGACAGTGCACTTAAAGCGATTCACACGCGTATAGTCCTGTTGATAGACACCCTCAGGACTGTCCCCTGATTGCATCGGCTATTCTCCACTTTGTTACATCAAATAGTGCTATTCTCCTAGATTCAACAAACTAATTTACCTATATCGGCGATACGTATGGTTTGTCTAGAAAAAATATTAATAATACGGTTATAAAACTTATACCACGAATTATGAGTTCGCTCACGTTTTAAAGCGGAACTAATGTACAAAAGTTTTTAATATGCGTGTAAAATTATGATTTCGTGTAATTGCATGGCAAAGCCGTTTGTGAGTAACTCGTTTTTGCTTTTAATGCATTTTTATATTTTAATAAGCGATGTAAAGAATGGTAAAAGAACCGTGTTTGCTAACTTTGAGGTATAAAGATTAGTAAATGTTTGAATTTTAAGTTTCTGCGCGGCGGTATGACTGCATTTGTAATAAAAAACAGTTTTTATTACGATGTTGATCGTTGAAGTCATAACCAGATAATAAACCGGTTTTCAATTTTAAGTTATGGTGTGGTTTTAACCTTTTGGATATATCTTTCTTTATAACATTAAAGTAGCAATCGGGCATGCAGTCCACCTGATTTTGAGTGGTCACTTCCGCCCATGGACATCTGTAAGCAACTTAATATCAAATGCGGGTTTTATCCGAACTCAATTACCTACAGATGCGTTGCTACTACCGAGGCATAAGATGGTCGCTCTCAATTTTTTTCATCTGATTGAAGTAGCAAACGAGCATGCAGTCCACCTGATGGTAAGTGGTCATTGCCGCCCACGGACATCTGTAATTAAGTTCATACAGAACAGTTGGGTTCTAGTTGAAGTCGATCACAGATGCGTTGCTATTCCAGAGGACTATGATGGTCGCCTCATATAAAAATGTATCGGCACCTACACCCTAACATCGAAATGCAATAAATGCTTCACGCTAGAAATAGACTCGAACTACACTGGTTCTACAGCCTTGAGAAACTAACATTTTATAGAAGTTGTATTCAAATCTTAAAACATTTTATAACTGCAGTGTAACCATAAAGATAATATAATAAAATAGTGAAGCGACAAAATACACTCAAAATAGTATAGATATGGTTATTACCGTTAGCATTACAATATGGCTTTACGTCTTTCTCTGTTGTTTGTTTGCTAACGAGATGTTTCTAGAACTAGAAATGTAACAATACGAGTACTTACAAGCAACAGTGGCTCGGAGTGACGCCAAATGTCAATGCTTTATAAACAGGGATTTATTGAGCCAGCTTGTTTATTAATGACAGAAATTGTTTGGCTTTGTGTTCTATAAATGGTTTTGGGAAGAATAGACATACAAATAAGGCGTTAATTTTAGACGAGATTGAGGTTTCCACAACGGGCATTTTCTAGTAGGAAGCTCTTCGTATCGTCAACCCATTATTGTCCCACTGCTGGGCACGGGTCTTCCCTCGTAATGGCCATAGTCCACCGCGCTAGCCAAGTGCGAATTGGTGGACTTTACACACCTCCGAGAACTCATTTTTTTTAAAAGAACTCGGATGTGTAGGTTCCCTCACGATGTTTTCCTTCTCTGAAAAACAGTGATAATTAATTTCCAATATCTAATACGCACATAAATCAGTGGTGCGTGCCTGGTTTGAACCTCGGACCTCCCGATTGAGAGAGCAAGTTTCAACCATTAGGCTATCACTGCTCTGCAGGAAGCTCTTGCTCATCACAAATATATTTATTGCTTATTGAATAATACATAAAAGTATATTCAAAATAGATTCAGCCGACTCTAAGTATATTTCATTTAATTTACAACGGAGGTACTTAAATACAGATACAACAGTACAAAAAGATAATCATTACATAGTATAAAACAAAGTCGCTTCCCGTAATCTTTAAAAGTACGCTACGGATTTTAATGCATTTTTTAAAATAGATAGAGTGATTAAAAATTAAGGTTTTGTGTATAATACATGCATAATATAGTGGAGGAACACAGATAATTTCAAATGGTACAGTAAATTGTAGCGCACGTACATTTCATTTTTATTCTCTTATATATAAAGGAAACTGAAATGTTGATCTAATTTGTGTCTTTGTATTTGAAAGAAAATATATTCCAAGAAGCCACTTCGAAATGCGTTTTCTTAGAGAAACTCAGCAAAATCTGTAAGCCTTTATGTCTCTGGATTCCATTTTCTTGTCACGTCACTGTGGCAGCGGGCAGACAAGGTTTTCTGAGTTACCGCTTTACATTACATCTGTCAGCAGCTCATATTGTATTGGAAACTTAATATTTTCCGCACAGATAAAGACAAAAAGGATACCGTAGCGTATATTTGAAAGAAAACTGTGTCAGCGAACAAAGACGACCATTTATTGAACATTATATTCAATAAGTCGAACAAGGTGCGCATATATGTAAAACAACTGATATGTAAAATATATTACTATATGAAAATGTGTCTGTATGTGATGTTGAATATGGATAAAATTTGGGGTAATAATTATGTCTCTACGTCACTTGTGTGACACGAAATTTGACAACATTTTTTTGTTTTTTTGTCGGTTATTATATTTTAGCACTAATATTGATTTTTCTATCCGTCACAATGGTTGACTTGAGGGAGCTGTTGTCAATACCCGAAACACGAGCAGAGCTGCGGGATAAGCTTGTAATGGATTGTTGTGTTGAACTGTCACCGGTGCCCACGACCTCGGCGTCTGGCCCACTCGAGTGACTCACTATGCCTATCACCTTGCTAATTTCACCAGACATTTTTTAACAAACCGCACTGTATATGAGTATTTGATGACATGTAATTTACATAAGGTATAATACATCGGTAAAAAAGTTGTGCCGGGGAATCTACATAAATAAATAACTTAGTGTTTCCCTCTGCGATTTAGAAATAACTTCGGTCCTTTCTCGTGTAATGTTATCTTGGAACTCTGAACATAATACCTACCCTTCTATAATATTTTCGACTGTAAATTATTAAAACTTGTAACCTTGCAGTAAAAGAAGTGCGAACATCCCGCGTCGACCATGCTGCAGGTGCACTATTAAAAACCTTATTAAATTTATATAACAGGTATATCTATAAAAAAAACATTAGGAACCTAAAAATTCCAATAAGGTTCAACAATTTTGCCTATTTGCATAAATAGCACGTTAATATCAGAATTACAGCTATTAATTTTGGAAACAGCGTATATTTACATCCTTCAATGTTAGTGTCGGCTACCTCAAAATAGAAAGCTACATACACTTCCCTATTTCCGTCTGCATTATCTGCACGATAATTTTAATAGGCAAATTTGTATTTCGACCTCGGAGATTGAATGCCCTTGGTAGTTGGTACTATCCAAAAATTTACGGCAAACACGATTACCTAATACACTAATAGTCGCCACCCTGTGTATAGTTCAAGGATGGGTGTTGTTTAACTGCCTTGGTTCGGCATGGAAGCATGATATGAGCTTGTTTAGGGTCGATTCACATTACTTTAATAATAAATGTTTAATAATAAATTATAGTTCGAGTAATATGTTCTTCAACATGTCAATGGTCGGAATGGTGTTAAATTACTAATTGGTTACGTGTATCACTATATAAATCATACTATTCATTGTTATAATTACAGTTATTGATGATCTATTACACATATTTAAATGAAAATTATAGACATAGATACACAAATCCACAATACTTAGATAAGTTTAAAGAAATCTTACATTCTTCAAAGGTTCTTTAAAATTAATTAAACTTCCGCCGGCCATGGTCATCTATAGCTCAGATCAGATAATTCCGCATTACGATCCTTTTGTAAGAAGGCGTTTTCCTCCATTGCACCACTCGCCGAAGGATGAAGTTCCATCGGTATCAACTGGACCCGTGGCGTGGATTGGAACGTGCAAGTGTGGAATAAGCTTCCCCCCTGAGGTATTCCCGGAGTGCTATGACATGGGGCTCTTCAAGAAAGGTGCAAAAAGAGCTCTCCTACAAAGCCGGCGATGCATTGGCGACTCCTCTGGTGTTGTAAGTGTCCTTAGGCGACGGTAACTACTTTCCATCGGGTGGCCCGTCTGCCTTATCGTTAGGTACAAATATACAAAAAAAAACTAAATACTTCCAGTCTCTATTCATACGAATACTTAAATCGTACAAAGGTGTTCTATTTCGACAGAGCCATCAACAGTAACGGTGTTTTCGTGGGCGTATGAAGTATTGACAGCATCGTGTATGAAAAACTACACTTTTATTTGGTTTCAAGTGCGCACAACAAAATAATGAGTTTACTTTTACTGTGTAGTGTTTTGATTTTTAACACTTATTACGTATAACTTCTTTGTGTAATTAATAAACACATAGGTATTTATTTTGTGCGTGTAAAATATATTGAAATATATAGATATAAAGTAAAGTCGGCGTGTATCACGACCTCAGTGTGACCGAAGACCACTCATGAAGAAGGACTGCGATTAGGTCTGAAATGATGCGAGTTACCCCTAAAATAGGCGTGTGTAGAATTTTATTAAAACTTAAAATATGAGTGGCTATACATATTTGTTATGAATGTACTGCAGATCCGAATATGGTGATGTCATAGAAAACCAAGTAGCGAATATCAAAGTAACATAAACCGTAGCGACAAGCCGAAAATGTCTCCAAAGCGAAATAAAAATCAACGCCATATGCATTGATTTTTAATAATGTTTTTATTTCAATGACAGTTAACAATAATGTGCCAAAAGAAATGTTTACTTCTATTCATGTGATGGGTGTGCTTTTTTGTTGTCACAAATTGTGTCAATTTTGGGAATAATTTTGTATTTTTCTTACGTAAATCTTGTCGCAAACCCCCGTCATCGAATGGCGAACCTCTAGGGGTTCGCTTACCCCACTTTGCGAAACCTTGATCTAGGTCATAAAGTATGTATGTGCCAAATTTCAGGGAAATCGGACCCGTAGTTTATGCTTGAAAGAGTAATAAGCACACTTCGCAGTTATAACATGAATAAGACAATATAATAAGATTAGTGTAGTTCTTCTTAAACGGGTATGTAACTAATGTACGTTTTCTGATAGTTTACAAACTAGGCTCATGTAGTAGAGATTAAACTGATACCCGTAGCAATGAAAAAAAATTTTAAACAAAAAATACAACCGACTTCCATGCCACATAAAAGTAAAAAATAATTTAAATACATGTTGGTTTAGAGCAAACACAGTTCTTAGTACATAGTCCCGAAGTCGGCGCTTACCATATTTTGCTGGATCATGACGAAACTACATGTATCTTATATGAGCGCCGACTTCGGGACTATGTACTAAGAACTGTGTTTGCTCTAAACCAACATGTATTTAAATTATTTTTTACTTTTATGTGGCATGGAAGTCGGTTGTATTTTTTGTTTAAAATTTTTTTTTTCACGCTTTTCAGTCACGAGAAAATCAGTTATGGTTGTTGCTAGTCATCCGCTAACCGGATGAATAAAATTAATTATTCGTCCGATTTTCGGATGAATAAAATTATGTGCTGACGTCATCATATAAAAATAGACTTCTTTGACACAACCGGTCGGGGGCGCTACCGCGCCCCCTCCCTTAGATTCTGAATTAGAAAAATCTGTTCGAACCTAACCTAACCGAATAAAACAACTTTTTCTGAGTAAACATTTATTTAAAGAATAGACCTATAATTATCAATATTTAAAGTAGAAAAAGTAATATAAACCTTATAACTAAGAGTATAATTCAACTGATACTGATAAAAATAACCCATCCAATTTAAAAAGGTTGGTAGTACTCTTGCATCTTTCAGGTAATTGTATTAAAGTGGAATTTTTGATCATAATTATATCCTCTCCGAAACTCATTGTTGGTATTGTGAACAACAACATTATGTATACGTAAGCACAATATGGCCGATGCCTACGGTTTAAACTTGAAGGACCCCAGCATTATCAGGGTTGAGAAGTTGAAGGTCAAAATTATCATGTCATATCTTTGCTTAGTAATCTCATTACATATTCGTAAGCACCATTTGGCCGATGCTTATGGTTTAAACTTGCAGTACCCTGCATCATCAGGGTTGAGGAGTTGAAGGTCAATTTTCTTATCATACGTCTTTGCTTTGTAAATATATTACATATCCATAAGTATCAAATGGCCAACGCCTATGGTTTAAGCCTGAAGTACCCCTGCATCATCAGGGCCGAAGAGTTGAAGGTCAAAATTATCATGTCATATCTTTTCTATGTAATCTCATCGCATGCACGTAAGCAACAGATCCCCAACTTCTATGGCTTGGGCTTACAGTACCCTGCATCATCAGGGTTGAGGAGTTGAAGGTCAACTTTTTTATCATACGTCTTCGCTTTGTAAATATATTACATACCCATAAGCATCAAATGGCCAACGCCTATAGTTTAAGCCTGAAGTACCCCTGCATCATCACAGTTGAGGAGTTGAAGGTCAAATTTTTCATCTTATATCTTTGCTTAGTAATCTTATCAGATATACGTAGCGATCATGTAGCTAACGCCTATAGTTTAAGCTTGAAGCACCCCAGCATCATCAGGATTGAGGAGTTGAAGGTCCAATTTTCCACCGTATACAACCATTTTTCTAATGTTTTACCTTACATTTTTTTAAATATCATTTTGAATGCGTAAGATTGAAATAGCTAAGTTTTATGGCTTAGGCATTCAATACCCCTGCATCATCAGGATTGAGGAGTTGAAGGTCCAATTTTTCGTCGTATACCTTTGCTTAGCAATGTTATTACAAATCCGTGAGCAACAAATGTCTAACGTTTATGGTTTAACCCTGCAGTACCCCTGCATCATCAGGGTTGAGGAGTTGAAGGTCAAATTTGTCATCGTACATCTTTGCCTTGCTATCTTATTATATATCCGTAAGCACTAAATGGCCATCACCTACGGCTTGGGCTTACAGCACCCTGCATCATCAGGGTTGAGGAGTTGAAGGTCATTTTTTTTATAATATGTCTTTGCTTAGTATTGTTATTACATACCCATAAGCACCAAATGGTCAACCCCTATGGTTTAGGCTTGAGGCACCCCTGCATCATCAGGATTGAGGAGTTGAAGGTCAAATTTTCATCACATGTCTCTGCTTAGTAGTCTTGTTACATATATGTAAGCACCAAATAGCTAATGTTATAGTTTAGGATAGCTGTAACCCTGCATCATCAGGATCGAAGAGTTGAAGGTCAAATTTTTCGTCAACCTATATAAGCATAGATATATAATACATATTCCAAGTTTCATAAGAATCGATTCGGCAGAAGCCGAGTTATCTCAAATTATCTAAAAAACTTGAGGAGTGGTGGTGGTTTCCACCCCATAACTCAAAGAGTTAAGCATCACAGCATACCCATGTCCAAGAGAAAAAGTTGCGTGACGAAATTTCCTATCAAATGAAAGAAAGAAAATGGAAATCGGTTTATAAATACTCAAGTTATTCAAGATTTTAAGAAACCGACATTTTCCAATTTTCCGGGAAAACCGCCGGAAGGTTTTCATTTTCCTCAATATGGGACTGCCTGTGAAACTAGTCGCATACAATGTCGTATGAATCGTGTCGGTAGGTCGACGATTTCTAGCCATTTCGCCCGAACATACATAAAAAAAAAAAAAAAAAAAAAAAAAAAAAAAAAATATACGTGACGAATAGATAACCTCTTTCCTTTGGGAAGTCGGTTAAAAATACTGAAAGTTGTGATAGGCAATTTCGAACGGAAGGCCTGTAATACGTTAAGTCACATTAATTACCAGCTCTAATGGTTTTCGGATGTCCCAATAATTGTCTATAATGAAATGTCCTGTTTTTGTACGTGGTGATAAGAAAAATATGCCCGTGTTTTACGTTTGTCGTCTAAATATATTAATATAACTGGCTGTCCCGACAAACGTTATTTTGCCATATAAAAAATAAAAAAAATGTTAAGGGTGGACTACCCTTAAGGGGTATGAAAAATACATGTTGGCCGATTCTCAGACCTACTGAATAAGCATATAAAATTTGGTAAAAATCGGTCAAGCCGTTTCGGAGGAGTATGGCAACAAAAACTGTGACACGAGAATTTTATATATTAGATTACGTATGTATATTGATAACTATATTTTGTCACACTGTCATTAGAAGTATGAAAGTTGTAAAGCCAATGTTTTAATTAATTTATCAAAGTACTTACTTTACTCGTATTAGTAGGTACTATGTCACAGTTCAAGAACTGTTTGATTCAGGTGAAATAAAGTTTTTTTATCGTGTTACAATATGCAATAGAATTATAACTTTTAATACCGTTTATCTAGAATCATTAAATATTTGTTTTACGTTAAATGGTTCTGACCTTTCGCAGCCTTTGAGATACGTAAGGACTGTGTTAGGTTTGGAAACAATCAGGGGAAATAATAGGAAAGGATTAAGAGGAAAAGCCGGGACTTATTATGTTTTGACTTGCTCTACAGCTGCGTATAAAGATAAGGGAATTTTGTGACGGTTAATGCTATTGCTGCTGTAGGTAATATGTTTTTCAGATGCTTTAGTCTATTTTCTCTTAGAATTAAATTAACATTTAATTATAAGATTCGTTTTAAAATTATATTTTGGTTTAATTTGATGATTTCTTAAGTTATTTACAATTCTTATTATTTTTTCCGAAGTTAATAATGTTTTGATACCTTGTTTTCAAACTCATATTATGTATTTCGTAACAAGAACAACTGACAGACATGTTGCTCCAATGCAGCTTGGCTCAAAAAATATAAATCTAGGACTGATCTAAAATTAGATTTTTTTTTAAACCACTTAGAAATTTTGTGTAACCATCGCAAATTAATTTGCTATCATCGATCGATACATTGCCTGCCTCCGTTTTGTGATACTTCACGACTCGTTCACAATAATCCACTTCTACATAGCCATAAGCGCCTTGAGAACAATGGCTGCTCAAATGTAATAAGTAAGGATTATGAAAATAGGGCGAATGGGGACTTATTACGGTCTAATATGAACCTACCAACGGCTGCGTCATAATAAAGTTGGGTATTTTGGGAGCAGGGGACGCCATTGGCACCGGATGTCACAAATATGACTATAAGGTGTTATTTGTAGACATGTTTAAGATTTAGAAATTGGTTTATTGAACGTATATATTGTATTTATGGGCTCACGTATTGAATGTGTTATTGAGTTGAATATATTTGGGCAGTACGTATAAGTCGTTTCAATTTACTTAGAAGGATCGATGTCTGTATTTGTATAAGCGACTAATAATTATTTCTCAAGTCATGTCGTTAAGTTAACATCGTTGCAATATCCGATATTTAACAAACATGAATAAAAACGTATTACACAAAAAATAGAAAAGTAATAGTGCTTGTAGTGTTTGCGTATAGTTAAACTGTGAAGTAAAATACATCGGGGCTATTTATTTAGATGTTACGTTTGCACTGTATTTCTGTGTTGGTACTTATGCTCTTCAAAATTAACTGCCGCGTAGGTGTGGACTAGTGATGTAAGGAATGTTATTATTTGAGAATTCGCGAATGCGAATTGCAATGTTGTCTTTTTGACGACCCGCGTGGCGGAGCGGTTACCATACGGGTCTGACGCACAGTGGGTGCCGGGTTTGATTCCCGGCCAGGTATCTGAATGATGAGTTTAGATTCATGGTCTGGGTCTGGTTGTTTGTGTATTCGCGTTGTGTGTGTCCATGGTATCCACAACACAGGAGAAAATCCTAGTGTGGGGTTATGTGTGTAGAAAGCGGGTTTTTTTCAGTGTTTGCTGTCTAAGGAACTAGGTAGATTTGGCGATCTTTTTTTGGTTGACAAACTTCAGTTCGATTTCAATTGTTTACAAAGTACCTACTATAACTCAATATTCGCAAAAAGATTCGCACAATTGCGAATGAAAATGTTTAAAATATGCGAATATTCGTTACATCACTAGTGTGGGCCTATTTAGACTAGTATTTTTATATGTACGGGATGTTTCCGTTAGTGTGATTCGGCTGTAAAATTGCTCGTCTTGCTTGGTCGCCAACATTTTTTGTGGTCGATAAACTCGTTAACGACTCTTAACGGTCATTTCTGTTGGATGTTGTCAACAGAAATTTCCAGTCATTATTTTTGGTGAGCAATACACCGAATATTGTGAATAAAGTACCGTTGTCTTTTCGACAGCATTTCTTATTTAATTTCAAATATTTTATTCAAGTTAAGCGGCAGAAACGGCCGAATCTGCTAAGCGGCGCAAATATGCAGCTCTTGGGGAAGGTTACATATTTGTGCCGTTTGCGGTAGAGACTTTAGGTCCATGGGGGCCAGAAGCACGACGGTTCTGCAAAGAACTATCGTCGCGACTGGTTGACGCTTCAGGAGACCCAAGGGCTGGTGCGTATTTTGGCCAAAGAATCAGTTTGGCCATTCAAAGAGGTAACGCCGCCAGCGTTCTTGGGACTCTCCCAAGAGGCAGTGATATGGACTCTTTGTTTTATTTATAGTTTCTTTTTATTTTCTTTAACAATATTTACTTTTTTAAAAAAATATGTTTTATTTATTTTTAATATTTTGTTTTGTATATAGTGTAAATAGATTTGTTTCAAAGTATGTATTGATTAAAAGAAATAAATAAAGTTTCTAAGTAAAAAAAAAAAAAAAAAAAAAAAATTCAAGTTAAGTAAACTTTAGAAATTATATTATTAAAAAGAAAAGATATATTTAGAAATTATATTATCATACGACACACTTTCACATGAGGTGTTTATCATAGTCCTCGGGAGTTGCTACGCATCTGTGATTGACTTCGGATGGAAACCATGTTCTGTATGAAGTTGATTACAGATGTTCATGGGCGGCAGTACCATCAGGTGGACTGCATGCTCGCTTGCTACTTCAGTCAGATAAAAGAAATATATATATATATATATATATGATAAAGCATCCACTTGAGGCTTATTGTCGTAATAGATTTTGCAAGACCACACAGAAGTTACTGGAAAGGTTTTACATGTTAGCTTTAAAGGTGATTTCGATTCATAAATACCATAAGGAAGCTCGTTCTACATCTGGCAACGTATACGATAAAAACGAATGCGTAAATGGCATCGTAAATTGGTACGAGTACAATTGATGAAGTTCATTTGCTAAATTTGTTCCATCTGTTAGCAATCTTTATAGACTATATTTATTATTGTAGGTTCGGTAATAGGGTACGAATAAATAGATAGCTAAATATAAAATAAAATAAAAGAATATCGAGAGTATTCTAAAGGTTTTTTAAATTGTATTTTAAGACTATATTTATTTAGGCAAGCGTGTAACATCCTAGGCTGCATCTTACTTAACATCAGGTAAGGTCGCGGCCAAACGTTGGCCTATAACAAGATAAAAAAAAACTATTGAGCGCGTTATTTATTTTTTAAACGACCTCATGACTTTGTTAAATGAATATGCCTTGATGGTGGGTTTTGAAGAGGAAAACGGGAAACCGTTGGATTCAGGTGGCACAGGACCTGTTGGAGTGGCGTCATTAAGGAGAGGCCCATGTCCAGCAGTGGACTTCAAAGGGCTAATGGATGATGGGATGGTGGATTTTTACAAAAATAAGTTAAATAATTTTAGGAGGACTTACAGATGTTTTGAGCAAATTACTAAAAAAATCTATGTGGCAACGATAACCATACGTTTATAGGGGTTTTTTAACGTTTCAGCTAGTTCGTTTAAGAGTGAAATAAAATCTACCCGCGCTGCAAAAAGGCAATAAAAAATTCATAAAAACGACTCCTAACTTTAGTGCACCAGCACTTTTGTTCAGTGCAGTTTAAAATACTCATACATCGTTCTCATAGTTTCCGCTGCTCAAACTAGTTTACTACGGGTATGTATGTAATTATATACTACGTGTTATGTATGCTAGTTATAATCCGTAATATTCTACAAAGTTGGTACGCCGGGCGAGATAGTTGAATTGAAGTATTAGTACAATTATTACAAGTGTTAATACTTATTCAATTTATACCTAGTTTCTCGTGTGCGAAGGGACTTCATTAATAACTTTCTGAGCGCTTTTCAGTTTTCCTTGCGATATCTCCAATAGTAGCGAATAACATCTGTCTTACGTCTTTTCTACATTTTTAATTCCGGTCGCAAAAATGGTTGTTATATGAGATGTGTGTGTATTTGTGCATGTCTGTGAAATCGTAGCTCTCAAATGGATGGACCGATTTGGATGGGATTTTCATAGCATGTATAGTCGAAGTTATCTCAGTCATAGCTATTTTTGAAATCAATCTGACCAGACGTTTGTCGATTATATTATCAGCTCTTTACCAGGTCAATGCGGCTATTTTGTCTATACAAATGTAATAATTAATAACCGAGCGCTCGTGTGGATGCATACGTTCCGCGTGTTTGCGTGTAAATAAATAAATTTGTGCATATGTCTACGACAATAAGCTTTTAAAAGGGTGAGCCAATTTGTACAGGTTTTTTAAAGCATACAAATGTGGGCCAGAGTATTCTATGTTTGGAGAACAAGTTTAAAAACAAGGAATAGATTATTAGTTACGTAAAATATTGTAGGATAATACACATTTTTTTTCTTTTGATACAGTTTTTAAGAGTCGAGGGTTTGTTTAATTTTCAATTTAATTGAAAAGAATAGCTCTTGAAAGCTGAACTGAATTCACTTGGCTTTGTATAGTTGAATTATTTTTTTATATAGGTAAGCATATTCATGTTTATTTGTCTAGACCGCAGATTCTGTTGTTGCTTAGTCCACATAGACAATTCGATTTTCTAATTTGTAAAAAATGCACGCGTGACTACTTGAAATATAGTTTTCTTTAATATTACAACGCTTTCTCTTCAAATTCTGCTTATAAAGCTTGAGTGCACTTAAAGCTAAAAGACTATGACCATCAACGGCTGCCAATTAAAGACACGGGCTCTGACAGTGAAGTCATTAATAAATCTGACACTAATAAGGTGTTAGAAGCGATCTTACGTTAATAATAATATGATTAATTACTTATCACACGTAAGTGCTAGGGTAAAATTAAATCATACATTGGAACATGCTGTTTACATATAAACATATGTTTGGATAATTGTATGTGTATTGCTAGACCTAAAGATAAATACATACCAAACTTAAAAAACGTTTTTTATACTCATAGCCCCATAGTTGGATTTTCTCCTATGTCGTGGGTGCCATGGATACACATAAAGACGGATACACAGACACCCAGACACCCAGACCCAGAACAAGAATCTAAACTCATCATTCAGATACTTGTCTGGCCGGGAATCGAACCCGGGACCCACTGCGTGTCAAACAGGTATGGTAACCGTTGCGCCATGCGGGTCGTCAAACTTAGTGGTGGTTTTGTACATATGCAATTTAATAAATTATATGTTAATAATTTAGTATCCTAAATTAAAATGAAATAAACTGAAACACTTTTATGAATCGTAATATACAGACGCTCCGAGAAATAAATTTGTTTGCAAAGTTCTGTGTCAATATACTTTACGTCGCAACGTAGTACATATTACACAGAATATTACGATCTATTGCTTTTATTGTATACTGGCATATATAATTTATTATAAGACACTTCTCAATGCCAAGCCTCTGATTTTTCTAACACGCTGTACCAACGTATTAGAAATTAATTATCACAGTTTTACGGCGAAAGAAAAAATCGGGAGGAAACCTAAGCAGCTGAGAGTTCTTAAAAAAAGTTCTCAAACGTGTGTGAAGTCTATATATTCGCACTGGGTCAGCAAGGTGGATTATGACTTGAAAACTCTCATCTCTGTGTCTATTTTATATATTAATACGTGAAGCAAAAAATTGTCATTCGTTTTTAAGATATTTGCTGCAGGTTGAGGAGTAAGAAATTACGCACGGTTATAGTTGAGGATTGCGCAATGCTAATATTTTTTTTCAAATAATACTTAAAACATACATAAAATCAATTGATTTTATGTATGTTTTGTGTATGAAAGCACATTACACTCACTACCTTGTATTCTGTATAAGTTCTGTGTCAATATGTTACGTTGCCTGATATTACGATGTAACGTTATTAGACCAGGGTCGATAATTTTTAAAACCAATTAAAATCGCAGTAGGATGAAACCCATTAGAAAAGGAGGGGAATATTATAAAAATGATGGGAAAAATAATTTACGGGCGATCTGAGGTCGGGAAGGGGATGGGGGTGAGACTTTAAGATGTTGTATCGCAACCAGAAAAACAATGCAGAAATGCAACAATGTTTCTTAAGGATTCATGTTTGAAACTAGTAGACGTGAAAAATAGGTCTTTTACATTTCCAGAACCTGGTTTGAGAAAATAAATGTCATTATTATGTGAATTTAACTGATTTAAAAGGACCAAAAGATCAATATCTTGGCCCACAACAATTACAGCTTTATTAGTACTCATTGCAACTTTTATCGCGGTTTTTCGATTTTTTGCATTTTCTGAGAAGATTTACTATAGTAACATATATTTTTTTTTTCACCATCAAAAAGTAGAGATTTCAACGAACAGAAAACATACCAACTTTTTGAAAAAAGCTGATATTTTGACGGGTGAGTTTTCGATTGAAAATTAGGGTGTTTTTTCGATATCAATTCAATATAAGGTGAAAAAATAAATATTTTTAATCAAATAAATTACAGCGTATTTGGGACATAAATAGGTAAGTTTTCGCCAAATTTCGTTAAAATTTTTTTTTTTTGTAAAAGATAAAAATAAAAAACCAAAAACTTGGTTTTTTGAATTTTTCACATAAATTTTGAGGTTATGTGAAAAAAGTGTAAATACAAAAGTTTTAGATCTTTTTATTACCTACAACTTTGCCATTTGACTTTTTTCGATAGGACTTTTAGTTTTGCCGGAAATTGAGAAAAACCGTTTTTTACCCTTAAAGTCTCACCCCCATCCCCTTCCCGACCTCAGATCGCCCGTAAATTATTTTTCCCATCATTTCTATAATATTCCCCTCCTTTTCTAATGGGTTTTATACTACTACGATTTTATTTCACTTTTTATTATTTTTAAAGGCTTCTACCCTGGTCTATATAATATTGATCGAGATTGAACTGTTTCTGTGTCGTTTTTGTCGATGAGAATGCAAATTAGACGAAGACGTACATTAGTGGTACAATTTGTGTCGTAGGAAGCCAGAGAAGTGTATTTAGAACGCATGAATACGGCCATACGGCTTGTGTAATTCACACTTAACTTTTATAGATGTTACGTACATTTTATTTTGCTGCTGTACCTAATTATGCATATCACTACATAGTATAAAATAAAGTCGCCTCTCGCTGTCTGTCCCTATATGTATGTATGCTTAGATCTTTCAAACTACGCTACGGATTTAAATACAGTTTTTAATAGATAGAGTGATTCAAGAGGAAGGTTTTTATGTATAAAACATGTATAATATAGTTGAGAAACACTAATAATTTTAGATTTTTTAAATTTAAGGCGGAACGAAGTTCGCAGGGTTAACTAGTTTGTAATAAAAAATACATACATGTGGGAATAAAACCGACCTAATATAAATCCTTTTGTAACAGGATATGTCATGTTCAATTCATTACATGTTAGACTACGTATATATACAGGTAATCTCGAGTAATTCACAATTTGCCAAGATGTTTTTATTCTCACTGTCATATAACTACATATATTGCTACATTTAATAATGAGATACTTTTACTAAATCGTTAATATTAATATTTTAGTACTACATTAAACACGTGATACCTTGGTCATTGAAACAGTATGATTTCAATAAAAAATATAGATTGTATGGTTTATTTTTGAAAAAACACTCGACTTACTACTTTATTTTACTGTACTTGGAATGTACTTTTGGATTGGATAAGAGGCGCTGTTGTCGAGGTCGAGAAAACTAAATGTTTTGATTATGGTAGGTACATACATAAGCGATTATTTGACCACAATGGTCTGTGAATAGACCATTGTGGGTTCAAATCTTCGCAGTTACAAGAAAAATTACCAGTAGATAACGTCAGTCATATTTTTATTGGCCTGTCTGAAGTAGCAGGTTTTAACAGAATGGAGTATTTAAAAATGAGTCTTGTGGAGAATACCGCGTTGAACCACTGGGCAGGATCATCTTAATGATGAATTTATATTGAATTTATTTTGAGATAAGATTTTATGTAAGTATACAAATAAAGGTGTAAAAAGAGCTCTTCTTAAAGCCGGCGATGCATTGGCGACTCCCCTGGTGTTGCAAATGTCCATAGGCGACGGTTACTGCTTTCCATTAGGTGGCCTGTCTGCCTTATCGTTAGGTCCAACTATAAAAAAAAATAAGAATGAGGCAGATCGCTTCATGTTTTGGAACCCAGGAATCCCTACCGCCTTTGTGGAGCTGCTGCTTTGGTTTGTTCGATGTGGCCAGGGAAGACCGTTTATTTGAGGCGTGCCAGCTCAGTTCTCACGGTTAGCAATGCATCTGCGGTCTACCTCAGGTATGTATCGACTCCTATTCCGAGGTTGATTACTATGACTTCGGGCGGCAATAAGGATTTAACATATACGTTACTGCATATTCGATTTTAGAGTAATTAGAATTGATATTTAAAAGGTACTCACGGTATGCGGTTTTTGAATTCTTTAAGAATTCTTAAAGAATTCAAATACCTGTTAAGTATTAGTACTTTCTACACTCATAGACGCTTTCTACACTCATAGCCCCACACTAGAATTTTCTCCTGTGTCGTGGGTACCATGGACACACACAAAACGAATATACAAACACCCAGACCCAAAACATGAATCTAAACTCATCATTCAGAAACATGTCTGGCCGGAAATCGAACCCGGAACCCCCTGCGCGTCAGATCGGTATGGGAACCGCTCCGCCACGCGGGTCGTGGACTGAATGCATATTCGTCTGATATTATACAAAGAATATGCTCTGGGTTTGGGTGTTGTTATAATTGTCGTTGTACGTTCATGGCGCCTACGTCAATCTTATTGTGCTACGAGTAAAACATTTTTTTCTTTTTTATTTCGCGTTTTTACGACCTTGTGACTCATTAACCACCTCTAACGACATACGAAATTTGCGCTTTCTGCACTAACTAGAAGTCTGCGTTGCTTTTATACAATGTTACAGTGGAAATTATTAATGGCGACTAACTAGAGCGCGGTCCTAATTATATTCACGTTAGGTTTTGAGCTATGTCTGAGAATCTTAAGTGCAATATTTTGGACTATTTTTTGGTAGCGGTAGTGCTTCAGCTGTCTTGTGCAGAGGTGAATTTTACTACTAGTCTCTATTTTCACTTCATAGTTTTTGCTTCATGAAGTGCGTCGTGCCTAGAATCATGCGATCATTGTGATTGAAATGTGCCCGATAATAATGTGTTATTCCTTTTCTGGCTATGAATATCATGGAACATTCAAGAATTCAAAATACGGATATTCTTATTCGAACTACTCTTGAATAATGTAGAAACCAGCTCGTGTATTATTTCAGAGGAAGCTTTTTAAGCAGTTTTTTGTAACAAAAACAGAATACCTAGTAATATGATATTCGGCCTTCCTGAGTCTGAATTTGAATCAGAGGCCATCATTTATCCTCTTGGTTTGCTTCAGTGTTAAGCCTGTAGAACATAAAAGAGAAATGTAAGAAGTTAATGAATTTGTATTTGAATTGCTTTTTGGCCTATGGTTCAATCCGACTCATTTTGAGTGTCCAATAAAATGGGAAATACTTTTTGAAAGAACTCGTAGGTGACGTACATTTATTTAAACGTCAGGCGATACTTGCTTATATCCGTAACTTATATCTACATAGCTTGTTACGTATAAAGTATGAAATATAACACCTGCACTAAATATAGATCTAAAAAATGAAGATCCTTTTTCACCCCAAGCTTTAACAAGATAATAATAAAACATGATCATGCTTCGTTACGCGTAAGAAACGGGCAATAGCTTTTTATAAAAAAACATAGTTTATACGTTGGCGAAAAGGATTGGGTTAGAAACCCAGTAGCAGCTATAAACATTGTTAATCTATATTTTTATTTGTCTTATGAATAATATAAAACCGTACTAAAAGGTGGCTGTCCTCAGCACTGTGTGGAAGACTCCGGGACCTCCAACGGAACACAACCGGTGTCCTCCGAGCGCGATGCCCCTTTCGGGCTCTTCCCTGGTGGGTGTGAAACGCTCACCGCACTTTTTGGTAATTATTTTAGTTAGTTTAAAGAAAATTGGTTATTAAATAAGTAGTATTTAGTGATATCTATAGATATTAATTTAGCCTACCCTCCATAAATGTGTTATTATCACCTCACCCAACTTTGTTATAAAAGGGCGATAGCCCGACGGTATCAAAAAAAACTTGTTCAACCGTCGAAGCGTTCGGACCTCCTCAACTTTGAATAAATCGAAGAAGAATAACTCCTGCGTTTTACTTGGAAACTCCCAGGATTTTAGTAATCAAGACGCTGACCTTCGTGACGTCACACTCTTTTAATCATATTATATGTAGATGAATTTTAACTTATAAATCGTAAAGACGTTTATATCCCGATAAGCCCATTATTATTATTTGGCAGCATGAATTGTTTATCATCATCCGTAAATTACATTAGAAGATTCAAAGTTCATAAAACCATAAGCTTTGAATCATCATTCTAGATAAATCAATCTGATGTAGCATTCGGTGCCTTTGCATCTTTTATGTAGTAGAACTAATAAACGAGCGTGTTACTTGCTACTGGTCACTGCTATCCATGCATATTTGACTTTTGATATTACACTGATTAATTATCGATCTTAAATTACTTATTTAAGTTCGGTTAAATTAATCAGTTGATCTATATTATCTTCAACTGCAACGTTTCATTTTAGTATTTCTGCCTTGTATTTTTTTAAGCCAGAATGCAACAGATTAGGCTTTACACCCGACCGGCATTACAAGGCAGTTATACACGTGACGGTCCTTAAATTCTAAAGTTCTATCCTAATACTAAGTATGCCAAAATGTTTGTAAGTAAAAGATGTTGGCCGAAATTCACTGCATTAGTTCTTACACAGACAGTTTTATTTGACAACGAAAAAAATATATATACGTGACGAACAGATGACCTCTTTCCTTTGGGAAGTCTGTTACAAAGACTTGACTTAAGATCATTCATTGTAATCATAGTTCATACGCGTGATTTATTATTCTACATCACTCTTCTGCATATTTTTCGAAAAGACTAATGATTGTCCAACGAAAGAAAAATTCAACGGATGTTTCATTCTTCGAAATTTGAAAATCTCGCATGACAATTATTTTAGGTAACGACGGATTGTGCGTTCGAGGTTGTCAGGTCGTTCAAACTTAGTTTCGAATGCGAGGGCTACGGTTATTTGTAAATATTAAGTAATTTACATATAGTGTTACAAAATCTTTCATTTATATCCAAATAACAGAAATTTATATATATTTCTTGATCATTACTCAGATAATTTCCTTTCTATCATTGTTATTCTTGTACAATTTAAAATTTGATTGCACTTTATTACCACATTAAATGTGATGGGATCCTCGGCCCATCTCCAAGGCCGCACTGTTTTCTGCTTGCTCTCTCATCAACCCATTATTGACCCACTGCTGGGCACGGGTCTTCTCTCAGAATGAGAGAATTTAGGCCATAGTCCACCGCGCTGGCCAAGTGCGAGTTGGTGGACCCAAGTGCGAGTTGGTGGACTTGGTTGGTGGTTCTGCTTGCTACTTTAATATTATTAAAAACCGGTCTCTTTCGGAGGTATGTTTTAAATAGCTTTTCATAAGAATTGACCACTAGAAGGGTTGTATACCATTTTTTATATTGTCTTATAAATAATCACTACATAGAAAAAAAAACAAAGTCGCTTCCCGCTGTCATTCCCTATGTATTTTTAGATCTTTAAAATTACATTACAGATTTTAATGCAGTTTTTTAATAGATATAGTGTTTTATTAGAAAGATTTTTATGTATGTATAATAGATGCATAGATGAGGAATACTGATAATTTTAGATTTTAGACTTTTAGGCAGAACGAAGTTCGGTGTGTCAGCTAGTGTTTAATTTAAGTAAATCTTCTCGACGGTACTCCGGGAAAATCAATAAATAAAATAAAGAATATCCAGTGCAAACATGGCATAATATCACCGGTAGTTGACCTTGGCCTCGCGGATACCATTTTGACTTTAGGCCAAAGCCATTAGGCGCGGTAGTGCTGCCAGCTCCAATGGCGTATTGTGGGAACGATAGGCAAACTACGCTTGTTCTCCTAACCTGGATATTGTCGTATACATTAT
This sequence comes from Spicauda simplicius, assembly GCA_949699795.1. Taxonomy (NCBI): domain Eukaryota; kingdom Metazoa; phylum Arthropoda; class Insecta; order Lepidoptera; family Hesperiidae; genus Spicauda; species Spicauda simplicius. The sequence continues at coordinate 12,543,665 of OX453063.1, forward strand.
ACCTTTGACATACATTATGGGTTTCAGGTCATCAAAAATGTAAACACCGTGCAGGTTATTTGGTAACACGTACATGTGGTAAATAAGAGGTTTTCAAAAACTATAAATATGATTTCTATTTCTGTAGCAATAATCATTTGCAATGAAAGTATTTATAATTTTATTCCTGATACGTAAGAAAATCGCTAAAGTTTGGCGGTGATTGCAATTAATAAATAATAATTGAACCTTAATTAACTGCAGTCCTATCTGGACCTGATTATGAAGTTATTAGTCTTATTTTGTAGGCAGTTTGTTAACACACTACATATGACTTTATTTGAAAACATGTCGTATCTTTAACTTACGTTAGCGCTATGATAATATGATGATTTTTTTTATAATCGAATCGACTTTACGAATTCATTATAATTAAATGGTACAGTATGTTACTCGCTGTCTTAGTCTCGGTCAGGAGTTAAAGATTAAGTTAATAGTTACAATTACATAACGAAGTTCCTTACCACACCAAACTTCAGTCACGAGTTAAACCATGTTGAAGTTAAATGTAAAACTTAGTCCGACGCTATTCGGAATCTCCGGAATGGTATGTTGCGCAGGTGTTTTCTGGTTGTTCTGTACTGCAAATGTTTAGAATAAAAAGACGTGTGAAAATTTTAAATTGGAATTTAAAATGAATTAAAATTCACCCTCTCGATTTTACGTCCAAATAGATTGAGATGGAGATGAAGAGAGAGTATGGATACCTAAGACGAGAGAGAAGATTTTTTGAGGCGGAGTTTCTAGCTTTGTTATATATAAAATTTGCTAAAAACAGACTGTGCTTTTGGGTTGAAATTTAAATAACTTATGACAGAGCAGATAGATTGTAATAAAATACAAACTAAATGTCACCTCAAGATGTGTACATTAAATTTAGTAGATTAATGCGATTCAAACACGCTGAGATACAGACAGAGAAACATTCTAGAAATCCTAGTATAAATACATCTACTATGGCTTATTCTCAGTATCCACTCCGAACTCTTTCTTTTGGAAAAATATTCAATGTATACGCAAGCAGGATTTTCATTTTTATTACATGTATGGATAAAAAATGTAACCTAAATCTACAAGATCCGGGTTACTTCTCTAAAGGCTACAGAATTGCAAGGCTCTACGTTTAGTTGTAAACGTCCTACGGTTATGCAACGCTATCAAAGCGCTTTGACGGCGCGTGTTTTAAAAGCTCTACCTTTTTTATGTTATCATTGACAGACAATATACGAGACGACCGACTTTAAACTTCATAAGAGTAATGGATGTTGTAGTTTTATTACAATTTGAGTGACAGCGTACTCGTGCATAGAGTGAAATGTAGAGTATTGCGGCCGGATATAATAAATTATGTAGGTAATAATTTTATTTTATATCTTAACTTTACTGATTTACCTGTGTTTCTGTCTGAAATCGTGGAGCTGGAGTTATCGCCGCACCTATTTCTGCCCTACGACATCAGTCTTAAGAGTGTACTCATTAACACATTATTGGCCTACTGGGCACGGGTCTTCTCTCAGAATGAGAGAGTTTAGGCCATAGTTCACCGCGCTGGCCAAGTGCGAATTGGTGGACTTTACATACCTCCGAGAACTATTTTAAGAATGTATTAAGGAAAAAATACCTTATCAGAAGCGTTCCAAGTTATTTCAGGTGGATTGCCAATTCCATATCAAACATAAATATTTATGAATGAATGTGATTTTTTTTTTATCTGATCGAAATAGCAAACGAGCATGCAGTCCATCTGATGGTAAGTGGTCACAGCCGCCCATGGCCATCTGTAAGCAACTTCAAATAGAACATGGATTCTGTGTGAAGTCAATCACAGATGCGTTGCTACTCCCGAGGACTATGATGGTCGCCTCATATAAAAGTTTGCCGACAACCACACCCTTCCATCGAAACGCAAGAACTGCTTCACGCTAGAATAAATAGGTGTAACGGTGGTACTTCCCTGGTCGAACTTCACTTGTTTTACCACCTGCGATTAAATTTAGAAGGTACCACCGCCCTGAGGGCAAAGTTAATTAGTGGACATACTAATCAGTGGTAATGTGTAGACATTTTTGTATGTTATGATCCACCGTTCATCATGCGTTGATCTCAGAAGAATAAATTTCAATTTTTAATAGTATTTCATGTATGACGTAGGTGTTAATTTTTATATGACAATTTTATTTTGGGGATGCGCCGTTTTACATGCACGTGGATATAAATAGCGGGAAATTTATTCATATTTCGAGGTGACAGTCTATTTCTATCTGACCGCCAGCTGTCGACATCTGGTGACAGGTTTTTGCGTAATCCGGGGGAGCTTTGAAATTATTATAGTCATGCTGTAATCGAAAATTACTATTTATGCTCGCGTGGCACAGAACATTTTGTATATGTGTAAGCTTTGTACATTCGAAGATTTAAATCAAGTTTGTTTTTTTTTAGTTTCAATTTGTGATTTGATTTGATTTGGTATTTTATTTTATGTCTTCACGCGTCCCATGGCAGATAAAATTTATTGCTTGATTAAGTGACATCCATAGCTGTTATATTGAATGTCGGGGGTCGATTGTAACCTAGAAGTTGACTTAGCAGTCAGCCGAAATAAATTTGTAAGGAATGAATTTGCAAAATACAATAACAGATTTTCAAGGCTGTATGAATTCCAGAACAAAAATATATTGATTTAGTTATAAATGTATTAATATATTTGTATTGTATCTTATATCGTTTCGCTAGAAAGTCAAGTAAGAAATTCTTAAAACGTTATTTCATTTATTTCCTCTGCATATGTATAAATTATTTTATGAGTATAGGAATCATTAATAAATTAACATGGGGTCGTCCTCGCTACTTGCGAAATGAATTGTGAATTATTAATGAAAGGTATACCGGTAGCTTTAGACCGTACTTAAAATTCAAATAAAAATATTATATCAAGTAAAGGAGTCCATTTCAAGCGCTTAAATTTTTCACATGATTCTTACCCATAAAAACTTAATATTCGCGTAATAGCCCACGTAAATAACCCACTATTTAGTTTTAATTACAACGGCATTTAAGATCGTATCATGATGGTATTTAAAGAACTGGTTTGTGAGATCCCAAGAATCATCTCTCCAGAATGGTTTAAAAAGTCGACTAGGTCTTCATTCGTTAACGGAGTACATAATTAAAGTTAAAACACGCATATGCCATATAGTGTTCTTGGTAAAACATACCCAAGGAACTCAAATACGAGCTTACTAGTACTAGTTTTAGAGTTCCACTATTTATGCTCAAGTGCTACACTTACATAAGGCCGATGTTACACTACTATAATGTACAAAGATTAAATTAACTATTCTATTCTGTATATAAATGCTTGTACAAAGATTCAAACCGTTATAATAATTAGATCTATACAAAAATTTACCAAGTTACATAGAATGAGTTTTATGAGGGCAAGTAAAACTTAGTTCGCTTTGATTTCTAAATAAAAAGGGTGATAAAACAATTATATTGAACAAGATATGTTAAAGTAAAAGAAATATTAAATTGTCGAAGGCTTCACGTGCTAGTAATATAAGCTGGAATATCGTGGTAATGCCTCAAGTGCCATCGACATGCCGTCAGCATACGGCCAAACTAATCTTAAGCGAGAACCTTAATTGAGTTCATGAAATGCATAGCATTCCGTATGTATGAAATTATTACTGCTGAGATGGCATAGTGTTAGATACAAATTAGTATATGATGTCTATTGATATAAGTAAGATTGTACAGTAATATGGTTTTGTTTTTTTTTTAGAACTGTTTATTTTATTATTCATTTCCATTGTTAAACCCATACATGACGACATAGAGGCGACATATTCAGATGGTGGGAGCTTAGGCCGGCCCCCCACCACGACCGGTTACCCTCGTAGCATAAGACTTTTGTGAGTGATACAACCCGTGGTTCTTTGGAAATAGATTTACACTTACTTCTTTCTTTTAATAATACTAGAAGCTTCTGTGTTCTGGTTTGATGGCTATGTTAAGGAAATGTAGTCGATCGAATTATATCTGGACTTGATTCCTGATGTCTGCAGGCGGCTTTGGCAACTTGTCATCAGTTAGAGTGTATGCTCGTTTGCTATACCAAAATCTGTACGCCTTTCATGATGATGATGATAAATCCACGATACTTGTAATAATATCTATATCGAAGACGTGAGTGAATAAGATTAATTAGTGTTAATAAATTTAGCGATAAATTATTTTTAATGCCTTGTATGCTGATAAATAATCGTTATTTAATTACTTGTATCATTTAAAAAATAAGTTAAACCTTCGAGAAAATAGAGCCAGTTAGCTAGATGTTAATGGCTTATTCTATGTGTCTCAGCAGTTCTAACGGATATGACTTACAGCAAGAAGTTCATTTCTCGTATCGATTCTTTTGGCAAAAGTAACGAAAACGTTTGCCAAAGCCTTCTCAATTTCACCCACCGAGCCGGAGTTCAAATTTCCACACGGAGTTTTCCGTAGCTCAAGATAGGAAGGTAATACTTACTCGTACGTGTTATTTCTAAAACCTTTAGCAGTTCAGCGAAATATTCTGTGAAAATTGGATTTTTAGAGTAAAAAAAGAAAAAAATAGCCTATAGACCAGTACCAGAGACCAGTAGTTGTTCCATATTTCTTAAAGTTAGTCATTATTACCTACGTGTTAAAAACTTGTAAAGAATAAATAAATAGAAATTAAAAGTACATAGTATTAAGACGAATTAATGTAAATAGGCATGGAGAAATTCCTTTTTCAGGTTCGTATGAAAACGTATTTATTATTAGGTAGCTATTTATGAAATTAAGTGTAAACAATAAAAAGTTTAAAATTTATGATAGTTGCGGAATTGGTTTATTGGGCGAACACTAACATACTTTTTATTGGATGATTTTGTCTTACTCCGCCTTCTTTAATACTTTATTCTTCCTTAATTTATTATTCTTACTTTATTCGTTCCTTGTTTCAATTTAATTCAAGTTCAAAACAAAGTTTGTCAAGAGTATGTGTTACTGGTTCATTAGTTATTAAATTAAACCGGACGTGAACAAAATTATGATCAAAATGAATAAAACCAAAATGTTAGACTTGCACTTCATTGTTAGAATTTATTGACCAACGAATACTGAGCATATATTTCGAATACTGTATTTATGTACGTGTTGCACGAACTATAGCGTAAGTTTTGATCGAGATGATGTTATCTTGTCATTACTCACCAGGTGAATCACACATTCGTGACTTAATTGAAATAAATTTGCTTTAAGATTACATCATTTACAATATTACGTGTATAAATAAATACACTTAGTAGTCTAATAACCGTGTGTTTATAATAAACTACAGCTGAGTTTATCAACTTAGTATGCTGAAGTAAATTGAGATAAAAGTATTGTATGACACGTTATTATGTCGATTTATTTGAATAGGACTGAAAGAAAAAACAACACTAAGACATATTTTATGTTATTGGTTATACTTTATATTGACATAAGTACTTACCTATATTATAATTATGGGAAATTTTTAAACATTGTTATGTAATAATGTGTCCTTAAATTGAAAATTATTTTGGTCTAGTCCGTGTAAAATTTAAGGTTTGCGCTTGAAGACTACTCCGTAATTTGGACAATTTTCTGTCCATCTCCTAGATTTTTTCTGGTAGTCATATTATATTTCTGGTGGGCATATTAGGAAATCCATGGGAAAAGGGAGAGTATTGAAAGAGAGGCTGACTGGTCATCATACGTTAGTCAAAGTATTATATAATCTTAATAATATTATAAATGCGAGAATTTTTGAGGATGTATGTATGTGTGTTTTTTACTCATTCACGCAAAAAATACTTGATACTGTAGGATGCTTTTGGAACATTAATGTATTAGACGTGGCCGAAGCTGGCGAAGCTGTGGGTATTATCTAGTATGGATAATAATACACATAAGTATTGTCTCTATGTCGATGAAATAAAAGTTACGCTTTCCCAAATTGTTTCATTGAACTCCGTCGCAGTTGGTTTTTATTTCGCCATGCATTGTTGTTTTATCATCAAATTGAAGATACGGCGGCGGAAGTAAGTCGTTACTCAGAATAGGCCCATTAATAATAATGTTGACGTTTAAATCGATTGTAACGAAGAGCAGATGGTAATTATCTATTAGAACGTTTACTGAAACACGTTTAATGTATATAATAACGTTAATAACAGAGTAAACGTGTAATTTGGTTCTACAATGTAGGTGTTAAATATGGCAGTACATGTTTTGAGCCGTGTCACGGAAAAGTCTTAAAAATATATTTTAATTTCAAAGGGTAAACTGATTTTTAACGATTCCTTGACACCCTACAGACCAGACCACAAACAACACAGCTATCCTAAGGCAGAAATACTGTTAATAATATAACACGCAAAATAAAAACATACAATGACGTATTCATAACACAAGTTACTATTGCTCTCAGCCAGTCATAAAAGCGGCTTCCAACGGGAATATAGTGAAAAAGTTGCAGTCTGCTATTACGATGGCCCTCCAACGTTGTCACTTGCAACTGAACCGCAGTTCTGCACACAACTTGGACATTAATTAAAGGCATATAAAAGTGGTGTAACTTCATCGAATAGGTGAGGGCTCGTGCACTTTGAATTCTATTCCGCACTCGTACTTTGCTCTTGGTTTAGATCTGTGGTATTCAAAGGTGTTCTGGCGTTATTCATAATGTCTGGCTTCGCATATTTTGCTCGGTATAAGAATACTTCATTTGCAAGGAAAAGTATTTTTGTAATATGCACTTTTGTTCGTGGTTCTGCTGCCCGTTAGCTTGGATTGTTCTGGGTCCTTTATTATTTTCGCAGCAGTAACATAATTAAATAAATGTAAAGAGTGTAACGTAAATTTTTATCATTAAAGATATGTCTTAGTCAACTTAGTCTTTGGTGGTAGCAAACCATCTGTAGACGACTACAGGTAGAACAGTAGTCGGCGCTCATACAGGACAAAGTTTCATCGCCGTCATCCAGAGAAATATGTTGAGCGCCGACTTCGGAACTATGTACTAAGTACTGAGTATGTTCTAAACAAAAATTAATTGAAATTATTTTTTACTTTTTTTGTGACATGGAAGTCGGTAGATATTTTTTTGTTAAAAAGTTTTTATTTTTGTTTATGTCTAACTAGTCGACCCGGTGAACTTCGTTTCGCCTAAAAGTCAAAAATTCAATATTGCCAGTGATTCTCTACTATATTATACATGTATAATACATAAAAACCTTCCTCTTGAATCTATCTATTAAAAAAAACTGCATTAAAACCCATAGCGTAGTTTTAAAGATCGAAGCATACATAAGGACAGATGGCGAGAAGCGAAAGAAACGACCGCAAAGTGGTTACCTTTTATGAATATGTAAGTATAGTACCGTAAATTTATACGTAATGTTACCGTAATTCTTTCCGAAGTTCATATCTGTCAAATATTAAAACAAACATCTGTCAGCCTCAATTGTGAGCAGTACATGCGAAGAAGCGAATTAATGAACGTGAAGGGTCGACCGCCGTCAAACATACCACGCAAACAGCGACTGACAAGCCCTCTTAATTTGTACGTCTGTATTAATTAATTACCAACTGTTTACTTTATCGCTAAAGCAAAATTTTATAGTAACTACACGTAGTGATAGCCTAATGGTTGAAACTTGCCGTCTCAATCGGGAGGTCCGAGGATCAAACCCAGGCATGCATCACTGATTTATGTGTGTATTAGAAATTAATATTCACTGCTTTTCGGTGAAGGAAAACATCGTGAGGACAAACACACCCGAGCGTTCTTTTAAAAAATAAGTTCTCGGAGGTGTGTGAAGTCAACCAATTCGCACTTAGCCAGCGCGGAGGACTATGGCCTAAAACTCTCTCATTCTGAGAGAAGACCCGTGCCCAGCAGTGGAACAATATTGTGTTGTACCCCACACACAATTCGTGAAATTGCCATCTATCGCTTGATTTTTAACTATTGATAATCTACAAGTGCCATGTTGTCAAAAAATAATCAAGTCATACGATTGACTTCTTATTGGTTTAGGGTTTAATGCATTCTTGGAGTTTTGCGAATATTTATTTGAATACGTCTATAGCAGATTTTTATACACCAAAATATTGTATTTAATTTAATAAAACATTAATATTTATATCGACTGCACATATAACTCTGAATGAAATGTACCAATAATAACAAAGTTAACTTTGTTTTACCAGAACTAAACAATCCTGGCCCAGATCCGTTATTTGCTCGCATATTACATTCAAGCTGCACTATTTACATTATGCGGTTCGCATTCGGCGATACATTTCGCAGAATGCTATTTCGGTGGTCGCCTTGTGAATTGCAATACGTAGGTGAGACTTCCTTGCCCGAAATTCAGGTAGGACTAGCACTGCGCTTTGCATTCCTCGTTCACGTCTCATTCGTCTGCCGCGATGCCTCCTTCAGTTTATTGACCCGGCCGTGACCCCCTCCCTCTTGTCCCCTTTTTCGCCTTCGATTCGTAAGCCGTGCGAATTACTTTTCGTTCCATATTACAAATCTGTCCAGGATCGGTCGCCTGAAACGAATGTGTGGTAATGGGAAACGAACGTCCACGGAAAATACTCAATTACAGAACTGAGCGATGATATCATTCATACGTTTTATCGACACTAATTCCTCCAACCGGCGGATGATTGTCAAATTTAAATAGCGTTGTTGCGCCGAGAATTTTAATAGATGTAAACGAGAAGTTTGTAATGCGAATTTTGGACGCTTTACGAATTTCTACCTAATGTAGGTTAGCGTGATATTGAAATTTATTTATTTTCAAGGTGATAGAACCAGCGTAGTTCGACCGGAGAAGTACCACCGCCACACCTATTTCCAACATGAAGCATTTCTTGCGTTTCGATGGAAGGGTGTGGTTGCCGGCACACTTTTATATGAGGCGACCATCATAGTCCTCGGGAGAAGCAACAAATCTGTGATTGACTTCAGATAGAACCCATGTTCTATTTGAAGTTGCTCACCGATGTCCATGAGGGGCAGTGACCAATTACCATCAGGTGGACTGCATGCTCGTTTGCTACTTCAATCGGATAAAAAAAGGAAAAAAGCGTAGTGTAAATAGAAACAGGACTGTTTTCTGTTTTGGCCACTCAATGGAGGAATGGTCCCTATTCTAATTAAGATAAAAGTATCTAATTTAATGCGGTTTCGTGGACGTTATCTCTAATTCGGTAGAAACAAGATGGAATGCTTAACTTCATTGGCGTCCTCAACGTGTCGTTTGAATATTAATGTGCGTTTTGTTTCCAAGTTGGACTAAAGGTAGTCCGGAAGGACATGCATAATACATAAGCCAGTTACACAACGGTAACTTAGATATGTTAATGTGTATATTGGAATTCATTTTACCAAATCTCTTGCAAGGTAGGATTAGGTAGAGAAACGGAAATTTGATTTAAGTTGGATACTACGATGGTATTATAAAAATATTTATTTTTGTTTAAAAAGTGGCGTTAAATAGTTGTTTTGCTTTCGTTGTTGTTAAAATACGTAGGTATAAGCGTGTAATAGGTATTACGTTTTCCCGGGAGTAACAGTTCGACGTAAAATCAAATGCTATTTAGGTTTGATTGGAAGTGCGGATTTATGGTTATTGTACACCTATTTCTAGCGTAAAGCATTTCTTGCGTTTCGATGGGAGGGTGTGGTTGCCGGCTCACTTTCACATGAGGCGACCATCATAGTCCTGGGAAGTAGCAACGCATCTGAGATTGACTTCAGATAGAACACATGTTCTTTATGAAGTGGATAACAGATGTCCATGGGCGGCAGTAACTACTTACCATCAGGTGGACTGCATGCACGTTTGCAACTTCAGTCATATAAAAAAGGTACTATCACACGGGTTGTATGGTCGTTTGCTGCTTGACTTTCATAAAAAATATATATCAAATAAGATTTACAGTCTCTCTGGACTCGATCTAAAGTAGACCGACCGAGCAAATAGAGAAATAATATCTCTCACAGGAAATAGCTCATTAATCGATTCTTAATTAGACTGGCATTAGTCCCAGTTTTAACCCGTTGCGAAGGTTTCATTATACATGTTTAATATAAAACCTACTTATAGTTATTTCGAAGTACTACTTTGTAATTTAACGCGAGTGCATGGATTCGATGTTTACTCGAAGGTATATCGTTTACAAAAACCAGAGTATTTGGCACTGTAGCAATCTGAAACGCAAACAGCGATACCCTTTATGTCAGGCCCTACGCGGTCTGGCATAATCTGAAATGCATAAAGAGCCTACGAGTTTTAACGCGGGCCCAGCAAATGATGAAAAATTACAATTTCTCTTGAAATGTCGACATGTTTTCAGCTGAGCCGCCGGTAAAAAGTAATAGGAGTTTTTAACTATATCTCGTACTGTGCGAGCGTAAATCTTTCAGCATTTTGAACCAACTGAAAAGTGGATGATTTTTAAGCCTTTTTCGTTTACGGGAAAGTAAAACGAATTTATAAGCGATGTCTAGTGGTTGTCGAGTTCGGCTTCTCACGCCATCTATCGAATTTCTGGTCTGCTTTCCATTTTATGCAGTTCTCTCGTCAACCCATTATTGTCCCACTGCTGGGCACGGGTCTTCTCTCAGAATGACAGAGTTTTAGGCCATAGTCCACCGCGCTGGCCAAGTGCGAGTTGGTGGCAATTTTATGCAGTTTTGTGGTATTAAAAATTAATTACCTCAATAATGATGAGGTAAAACAACGCAAGGTGATCTCATTACATAACTGAGTTTTTTAATCTTAAATATGTCTGTACCAATTTGTTTTTCGACAATTTTGGTCACAATAGAGCTACGTTAACAAGAATTTGGGGTTAGATCATTCATATCATATTATAAACCATTTTCTCGTTTATTCCCAAGTTGACATGATATATTTGCAATTTTTTCAGCATTGTATTTGAGTAATAGATGTTTTGACTCAAGTGGGCCTAAATTGAGCAGCTACAATGAGGGTAGACCATTCTAATATTATGTAAATTTGGATGTTTTTCTTCGGTCGTCTTATTCGGTTGACGTACAGACCCAACTTTTACTGTTCTATTGACATACACAAGTCATAGGGGTGATGTGGCAATTCCACAAATTTCAAAGATTATTCATAGAAACAAAATTTGATTATTTTTTAACTCTCTTTCAATACTAAAGCTTAATAAAAATCTTCCTAAAAATATAATATTCAAGGGCGAGTTAATGCCTATTTGCATTTTCTGCATGTCAAACCTGGGTGACGGCCAGAATATGTGGCAGGCTCATGTATTAAACATGACAGTAAAATGCAGAGTGTTTCTCAAACATTATTAAATTTACACGACATATTATTTTACACGACATATTATTAAATATTGCGTCATAAGCTAATTAACATTTATAGGTATTACAATGACTGCAATTGAAGAAAATCGAAGGTTCCAAAATATAAATATGAATTATAAAATAAATATAAAGATCTTGAACGGTTTACTGACATTTGTTGATAGATATCATTGTTTTACAATGGACTAAACTGCTAAACAATTGCGTAATTGCATTTAATTGCTATTGTCTAATACATATAAGCCTGACTGACCCACGAATAACTATTGTAGCCGCGTGATTGAGTATGCTACGAGTCTTAACTATTTGTCAGGTCCGGATCTTGGGTAAGCTTTTTGTCAATGTCATTTTACTAGACACTATGTGGGGCTGCCGCTTTTCTTTTCCCCATATGAGGGAGCAGCACTGTCAAGTTTCTGATTCGATTCCACAAAGACTTGTATAAACTTAGTCAATGATTATGACGACCGACGATATTAGTTATGATGACCTGCGTGGCGGAGCGGTTAACGTACCGGTCTGACGCGCAATGAGTCCCGGGTTCGATTCCCGACCAGACAGGTATCTTAATGATGAGTTTAGATTCATGTTCTGGGTCTGGGTGTTTGTGTATTCGTCTTGTGTGTCTCCATAGTACCCACGACACAGGAGAAAATCCTAGTGTGGGGCTATGAATGTAGAAATGTAGAAAATGTCACAATGTGTCTTAAGTCAAACAGTCGTCCAAAAGTTCCATACTCCTACTCAATGTGACGCCACAATTTACATACTAGAACAGTGAATAACACAAAAAAGTATGTCAAAAGCGTAATATTCATAAACAAAACGGATTTCTAAAAGTTCAAAGGTTTATTTTGCGCGAAGATAATTTTGTGTAATGTGACAGTTCTATTTTAGGGCGGGCATCACGAAGTTGTATTTTACGTAAATAAGTAGTCTCGGAGAAATAAGCGAGGAGCTCGAGGCTTTAAGTTTGAATTATCTCGAGTTACTAATTAACTACTTACTGAGGTAATGATGGATGTCGGCATTCTGAATGCAAATTAAACTTTATTCGAATCTCTAGCGACACTGTTAATTCTACTGGGAGATTAACAAAAGAAACGAGGGATTGTCATCCGCTAAATGGAAGGTTCCGTAAATATTTTACAATAAAAATACATTTCAGTCATTTCGTAGTAATTAAATACTGATTGCTACTTATCCAATCCACAGTCTTCAATAATTTCGAAATTAACTAATAACAGTAGAATATTTTCTATTGTCTTTTCTGGATATATTGTAGTTAATTTATTTATTTTGCTACCGGAAGTATGAAAATAGGATTGTTTTGTGGAAAGAGAAGTGGTGAAGGGACTTTTAAGGGAATTTTACCGTTTCGTTAAGATTTTTCTTTTGTTAAAATTAGTTAAAGCTCGGTAAACATCAATCGTACATTAGTATAGTGATACTTACGATAGTTTTGTTTGATCGTACATAATGTTAAATGTAATATTAAGAAAATATGTTTCGTTTTAAGTTTTTTTTTCATGCAACGGTTACGTAGGTATCAATATCGCAAAACATTGTGACATTAGGTAGGTACGAAAATTTGGCTCTTTGACCGTGCTGATAATTTTACGATGACATTATTTTAAGTATTTTTTGTTACTGCCTGTATGAGATCAAGGTTAATTATTCATCGCGAGGTCCCACAGTGGATTAAAGTGTGTTTAACGAATGCAATCCGCGTCGATTATTTTTGAGGTAAACATCTTTCGTTATTGTATTTTTATGTTAAGGTCACGGAATTGAGTAACTAAATGTTTAGTTGTAACTGAGGCGGACGCTAATGTTGAGTTTACGACTTGTTTGCTCTTAACGATGATGTAGGCTATTTCTCTGATTACGAAAACCAAATATATTGCACTGTTTTACGGACCTTACAAAGTAACTACGGCTTAATAAAACTTATTCTTACTGTTATGTCTTGGCAATTAATTGATTGAAAATTAATGTTAAAAGTTTAATGAATAATTGCATGTACGTAAATCCATATTCCGGTTTTGGGACTTGCTTCAGAAATTAACCTTTCGTGAAGCTAGGTTACTAGGCTTATTGCAAAAGCTTTGCGGGTATACAATCCGATTCGCTTTGTTATTTCCTTTTATTTTCTTGCCTTCTACTCGTAATATATTCAGTTATTCGTTTCTGAATACTGGTTGTCTTTTACAATATTTCCGAGTGCAGCCCATAAGCAATAAAATTGTTCGAAATGATCTAATATGTTTAGGTCGTTCTACTAAACTAAATAGTTTAATTTAGTAAATGGTTTCGTCGCCAACCCATTATTGTCCCACTCCTTAGCACGGGTCTTCTCTCGGAATAAGAGAGTTTCAGGCCATAGTCCACAGAGCTGGCCAAGTGCGAATTGGTGTCCTTCCACACCTCCGAGAACTTTTTTTTAAAGAACTCTCGGGTGTGTAGGTTTTCTTACGATGTTTTCCTTCACCGTTTGGTTTGTTATTATTTATTTATAAAAATTTACTGTGAGATTAATTAAACTCGTAGTAACTTTAATGCTATTTTGTTCAAATCAAGATTATGCTGTACGTCTAATTTTATATAAGCAAAAAAATATTGCCATTTATATAAATCGTGTTGTTGCAATAGCGGGTCATGTAAATTAATCTGTAATGTATCTTATTATTGATACTAAAAATAACCTGATATGCACGACTGAATAAAGTTGCCGGTGTACAAAAGATTTCTATTTATACAATCAAACATAATTAATGATACGAATAAATTATTAATTCTATTTATCAGTTTTAACTATTTTAGTATGTTATCACCTCAGTTGAATTTGCAACCTAAACCGAATTATAAAATTGTGACTGTGCATTTCATCTACATATAACTTAGTTGTTCTATTGTAGTTATTATAATACTGATATGTAGTTATGTTTTTTTGTCTCGAGGGGGATACCTTCAAAAGGTCGGGGGAGCGACGCAGAGGTATGTGGAAGTTTTACCTCACTAAAACTCCCCCGTAGTTGTCCTTGGCGCTACAAAGCTACAAAGAGGACTCCGGGATCTCCAAAGGAACGGAAAGGAAAGGTTGCCCTATCGGCTCTTCCCAGGTGGGCGGCTGGGCCCACCGCTCCGTCTGGTCTTTACGACGGTATGCGACCACGCATACCGCCGTCCTTCCCGGGGTCGTCTGATCGAACGGTTCGAGCTTCCACTCTAGCGGCCCGCAACCGCGGAACCCCCTATTAGTCGCCTCTTATGACAGGCAGGGATACCGTAGTCCTATTCTGATCCCGGAACTACGGGGACGATAAAAAAAAGTTTAAACTACCACCTATTGACATCTGTAACCAACTTGTCCACATTTTCTACAAATTTAGTCACAAATCCGTTGCTTCTCCCGAAGAATAAGATGATAGCGTCATATAAAAGTGAGCGTGCAATTATGAATTGGATGCCTGCCTGAATTGGTGCGGCGGTGTTACCTCACCAAACGATGTACAAAAGGTCGGCCACTTAGCAATTTATATACAAAACCTATAAAAGCATATCTTTTCGTGCAGATGAAGCGGCGGGCGGCGCGAACAGCGAGGTGAGGGAGCATGGACCACGCGGTGAAGGCGATGTCGGCGCGCGGGCCGCTCGCGCGGCTTTTGGCGCGCCGCCGCTTCGAATCCGCGGAGCTGGAGGAGCTGTATGCGCGGTACGTGGGACAATACTGTGTAATGCTGGTGTGGCTGTACTTAGGGGACGTCAATTACCTACGTAAGGCATGGGTGGTTTTTTTTCTGTGAGGAACTGTGCTAACATTCACATGTAAGAAACATGTTAATGTTTGTAGAAAAAACTGCTATATATGGAGCGATTGCCAGAGAGAGTCGAGATAAATCATTTCTTACTTACTGTTGAAAACAAATAAAGTATACAAAATACTACAGTATCAAAATGCTTAAAAGTTACACTCAACGCTCGCACATTATTTTATTCAGTTAGAGGGCGCTCATTGTATTGCAATAACAATTAATTATGTATTTAAAACATTACATGAACAAATACTGTTTCATATTCTCCTTAGAATTAAATAAACTTTATTAGTTGAATCCCGCAGCTTCGCCCGCGTTAACAAAAATCGATTGTCCCGTGAATAAGATATTTTTGCGCAGTAAAAAGTAGCCTATATGTTAATCTCTGGATTGTATCAACTAACTCCCTACAAAATTTTATGAAAATCCCTCCAGCCGTTTACACGTGAAGAAGTAACAAACGTACACTCAAAAATTTTTGCCTTTATAATATTGGTATGATAGTATGATATTCTTTGTTGTAAAAAAAAATCTATCCTAGATATGCGTGCAAGCTGCAGCGGACCTCCGTGGGCTCGGCACTGGCGCTGTGGGCCGCGCTGGCCGCTGCTCTCGCCGCCGTGGACGCTACACGCGGCTGGCGTAGGGCGCCGCAGGTCAGTTTCATTTGTAACATTGAATCAGCATTTTTAAGGTTGTAGAACCAGTGTAGTTCGACCGGGGAAGTACTAACGCCACACCTATTTCTAGCGTGAAGCATTTCTTGCGTTTCGATGTAAAAGTGTGGTTGCCGGGCACACTTTCACATGAGACGATCATCATAGTCCCCGGAAGTAGCAACGTATCGGAGATTGACTTCAGATAGAACCAGTGCCAGTGACTGCCGTTCTGGATAACCCAGAACGGCAGTCACTGGCACTGGTACTTTTTATCTGGGATGGTTATAGATAACTATAACCATCCCAGATAAAAACAGAATCATATTTGAGATTAACCACATGTGTGTTGCTACCCATCTATTGTCACTTAGGCTATAAGACAGGCTTCATATTCTCTCATCAACCCATTATTGGCCCACTGCTGGGCATGGGTCTTCTTTAAGAACGAGAGAGTTTAGGTCATAGTCCACCGCGCTGGCCAAGTGCGAATTCACACACCTCCAAGAACTATTTCTTTTTTTAAGAACTCTCTGGTGTGTAGGTTTTCAAAAGCAGTGATAATTATTTTCTAATACGCACACAAATCAGTGACCTGGGTTTGAACATCGGACCTCCCGATCGAGACGGCAAGTTTCAACCATTAGGCTATCTCTGCTCTTGTGTGCTCAATATTCATATAATTAAGCGGAAATAGGTGTGGAGGCGGTGCTTCCGTCAATTCATGAAATTTTCTTTCACCTTTAAATAACTTCAGGTAACTGTAATAGCTCATGAACTGTGTAAACGAAGTTGGAATGACTTAATATTAATAGAAACTTCAAAACCCGTATCTTAACTAGTGCTAATGAAAATTTTATAGGAACTTTTCCGAGCCTTATAAAAGCGACGCCGTTTAAATATACCGTAAAACGTTTCTGCTCATTTAGTGCTTACCTTAAAAAGTTATAAGATGTTTCGACTCAGTCAATCCGGAAACTTCTTGAACATTTTTTAAAGAAATGGTTTACGTAATGATTTTGAAATCACAGTTAACTTTGACTTTGTTGAAGTGAAACTTCTTTATCGGGGTGGTTGGAAAAAAATTTAGTGTAACATTTTTTCGTTACGCGCCATCTTTTTTTTTCCGTTACGCGCCATCTTTTTCTTATCCCTACCACGCGTGATATTAGATAGATTATTATAGATTAGATTATTAGATAAAGTTTAATAAAAGCCTTTTATTAAACTTTATCTAATTTAACTTTATTTAACCAATTTCTGTAAAGTTGCATATAGTAAATTATTTTTTTTAAAAATAACGTCATAAAGAAGTTTCACTTCTTACGAGTGTACGCTAGTACACGCACACATTTTTTTTTATTAATTTATATAATCGTATTACGGTTGGTTGGTAAGGCGTAATTAGTGAGCACTGCGTAAATTTCTTATTGGAATTTCCGCATTTCACGCACCCCCAAGAGAATTTTATGCCCGTGAGTGCTTTGGCCTATATTATTTGTAAGTAATTACGGTATTTTTAATTTAATATTCTGGAAGTAAATTCAAGTTTCTTTGCTATTGATGCAGCAGGGTCATTATGTCAGTGACACGAAAAGGGTTCTGGGTTCAACTAGGCTTGGTCGACGTTTAAAGCTATACTAATCCGAAGAGAAAGACTTCTTTCTCGTTAACAATATAAGTATACCTACGTACATTATTATGTTAATTTCATTTCTAAAAAAATCTGTCGTTGGGATATACCAACTGCTCAAAAATTTGCAATTCAGAAAATAGTCACCTATACCATTCTCGTGTTTTATTCCTCCAAAGATCATAGTGCAACACAGTGATTAATTATATCAATATGATGCCAATACCAATATATTGATTTTAAACCATTGTATTGATTTATTATGTCGATATATTGATTTTGTACCAATATATTGGTGTCAATATAGATTTCATTTATTATTATTATTATTTTATCTGACTTAAGTAGCAAACGAGCATGCAGTCCACTTGATGGTAAGTAATCACCGCCGCCCATGGTCATCTGTAATCAACCTCATACAGAACATAGGTTCCATCTGAAGTCAATCACAGATGCGTTGCACACAGGACTATGATGGTCGCCTCATGTGAAAGTGTGCCGAGTTTCATAACAATGCATTGATTTGTGTACTAGGTCGGCGTGCTAAGTGCGCACGCGGTACTATGTGGCGGCCTGGCGTGGTGGTGCGGTCGTGCGGGCGGCGCGTCCCCGGAGCGGCGTTTGCCGCGTGCGTGCTGGCTGGCGCTCGCCGGCGGGGGCACCGCGCTGGCCGCCACGCTGCCCGCCTGGAGCCCCGGCGCCGCCGCGGAGGGCGCCGCGCACGTCGTCTGGGCGGTGTTCGCTGCGTACGCCCTCCTCCCCGTTGGAGCTCCTGTGGCGGCCGCGTTCGGCCTGCTCCTGCCCATCGCTCATACTGTCGCAGCGGCTCTGGTGGCGCATCGCTTCCCCTATCATGTCTGGCAACAGGTGAGAATATACATTAAGATCGTTCATTATAGTAGTAGGGGTTTTATTCACAGATTGTCTAGGCTCCACCGTAACAAGTTAATTTTTTTTAGGTCGTCGTGTTTGATCTGAAATGTGTGGCACACAAGAGATTTAAATTTTATTTTCGAGGGTAGTTCTAATGCTTCTATTAACAACTCTCTGTAGAGCTGAAATATCTATTTGAAGCTGATTACATTTCCATAGGTGACGCTCACCATATACCATTGGTTGAACTATATACTGTTAGTTACTTATATGACATGAAAAAAGTCCGCGCCGTAAATATTAGTGCTACTCTCCGGGTAAAGTAAGGCAGACAGATACACATTTGAGATATGAAAAATTAATCCCCAGGGTAGTAGTGCGTCTATGAACGACCAGTAGGTATTCCTACAGCACTCTAATTCCATTCAGCGTTGGAAATAGATGTCCGTGAGCCGTAGTAATCACTTATCATGTGGACGTAGGTATTACAATAATAAAAGTTATTTGAAAACATAATTCCGTCAATACAACACAGTGTAGCGTCAACAAAGGTAGATTATTATTAATTTCTCTCTTTCATATTATATACTCGCGTGACGTTTCAATGAAAATATTTTGTCCGGGCTGGACGCGGCCTACATTTTTATCAAAGAACATTTACGGAAAATTCCGAATTATACCACTAATTTATTGAGCCAAATCGTTTATCCTCTTATGATATTAATTTACTCTATTACTAAATTATATAAGCAGTTAAACATCAATATCAATTTTGATAAAAACTGTATTAATTAATGTATATATTATTACGTGATGTAAAAACTTGGGATCCGTTTTTAAGATACTTGCCGCGGACGGAGAAGTATGAAATTTCGCACGATTTTAATTGATACTAGAAGACCCGGCCACGCGTTGCTGTGGTTAAAGAAATGTTACATAAACAACTTTTAAATTGTATAAAGCTAACAGCTGAAACTAAAAATATATTTGCAATTAAAACTATAAATTAAGATATAAACTATCCTATCTTTCAAGTTAGATCAAAATGCACACGTTGTGTAAATTTGATTATAATCGGTTCAGAGGTTTAAGAGTCCATTGCGGACAAATAAAGTGACACGTAATTTATATATATTAAGATAGACAAGGAGTACCAAATGCTAATATATTTTTTAAATAATGCATAAAACATACATAAAATCAACTAAAAGAAAATTAAACACCATCCATCCATCAGCTTTTTGATGTCCACTGCTGAACATAGGCCTCCCCTAAATAGCGCCACTCTAACCAGTCCTGTGCCCTCTGAATCCAACATCCATCACACACTACGTTGCACTTGACAGAAACACATGTATAATAAACTAAATATAACATTCATACTATCAAAATACATAGCGTCAAAAATATCTGATGTCTTTGTTAAAATACCCGCAGTTATTGTAAATGCAGCTTAGTTAATTAAACCTTTTTTTACATTTAAATATACCCGGTATTTGAAATAACTTGAAAATTAATACAATTTAATTTAAGAAATATGTCTAGTGTAGTTTTTGAGTTGAATTACGGTCTAATTTCGATCGTTGCGACGGGTGACGGGTGATATTAAATTTAAGAAAATGAAGAAAATCAGCTCAAATAAGAAAAACACTTAATTGAGCACTCAGTTATCGTTCCCATGTAAGTTATTTCTTTCTAATAGTAAAATCTATGATCAGCCCATCCTATGAAGGTGTGTGCAGTGTAGTGGGCGTCAATATTTCACTTTGACTATCGACACTTGACCAAGTAGAAACAAAGGTCGCAGCCTTGCCCTCTTGGCACCTAACGCGGCTTCCACTTGACATAA
Organism: Spicauda simplicius; assembly: GCA_949699795.1. Classification (NCBI taxonomy): domain Eukaryota; kingdom Metazoa; phylum Arthropoda; class Insecta; order Lepidoptera; family Hesperiidae; genus Spicauda; species Spicauda simplicius. Next base: position 12,563,958 of record OX453063.1, read on the forward strand.
GGGTTTGATGTTTGACGGTATTCGTGATATACATTATACCCTGGCCTTGTAGGTTTACAAAGCAAACAATTATGCGCGCACACGGGAAGACGTTGACACCACTAACTAGCGTCTTGTCATGTGCTGTATGTGTATCTCTAGTAAACATTGGAATCGTTTGGCATCGCAAAAAATGCTCTTCCGTGCCAAAAGTCTCTAAATTCTTAGAGTAATTGAAGTTAGAGTACAATAACTCTTTAACTGAAAATGATTCGCATATCTTTCAACAACATTTGGAGTATGTTGACGTATCTTATCGTCAACTCATAACGGTACCACTGTTGGGTGCGGTTCTCTCGGAATTGGAAGGTTAAGGTTATGTGCTGTCTTACATAGTATAAAACAAAGTCGCTTCCCGCTGTCTATCCCTATGTAACGTAGTTTTCAAGTACATCTTGGATTTTAATGCAGTCTTTAATAGATAGAGTGATTCAATAGGAAGGTTTTTATGTGTAATACATGCATAATCCACCAATTCGCACTTGACCAGCGCGGTGGACTATGGCCTGAAACTCTTTCATTCTGAGAGGAGACCCGTAACCGCAGGGGGACAATAAAAAAATGGCACCACATGCATAATATCGTCGAGGAACACTGATAATTTTAGGTTTTTTACATTTAGGCGGAACGAAGTTTGCCGGGTCAGCTAGGTATATTATATAGCGTGAAGCAGTTTTTACGTTTCGATACAAGGGTGTGGTTGCCGGCACACTTTTATATGAGGCGGCCACCTTAGTAACAACCCACCGTAGTATACCACCTGTCATTAACTTCAGATAGAATCCATATTCTATGTGAAGTTACTTAAAGATGTCTATGGGCAGCAGCGTCCACTTACCATCAGGTGGACTGCATGCTCGTTTGCTACATAAAAAGAATATATTACGTACCCTTTAAAAATTGGAAGCACCGTCAACTCGAACCTTGATCTCTACTCTACTACTTAATTTCCTGCAATCTTAGTTTAAGGAAAATAAAATCCTTACTTCAAGGCGATACACTTGCGTGCCCACACACCGTTATTAAAAGGCTATCATTCTCCACAAACATAAACCGACTGCGCAACAATAAAAACCTAGTTACTCGTAATTTCGTGTACGATCTACTTTAAGGAGTACAGAGTATTCTTTTATGTCTCTACATATACTCATTTATGTATACTCTCCGTACATCTAATCGTACTAACAGTACCGCCACACCTAATTCTAGCGTGAAGCAGTTCTTGTGTTTCGATGGAATGGTGTTGTTGCCGGCAGATTTTCACATGAGGCGACCATCACAGTCTTCGGGAGTAGCAACGCATCTGTAATTGCCTTCAGATGGAACAACCCATGTTCTTTATGAAGGCGGCAGTGACCACTTACCATCAGGTGGACTGCTTGCTCGTTTGCTACTTCAGTCACATAAAAAAAAAAAAATAAACAAAAAATACAACCGACTTCCACGCAATTGAGAACCTTCTCCTTTTTGAAGTCGGTTAAAAAAGAAAAAAAGTACTATCGTTATCACCATTTGTATACTAAAAACATTCTTAACTACTCTTTTGTACAAGTAAATACAATTTGGACTGAACTTGAAGTGCTTACTTTCTATTTCTATTTGACGCAAGTACTTATGTATATCGAGTACACTATCATTCTATTCATCCGTACGTAAATCCATCACTCAAACATAAAGCAACAAACTTACAGTTACGTTGAACAATACGGTCCAATCTCGAATGTATTTGATTTGGATATATCATGTGTGGTAGTGATGTAACGAACATTCGCATTCGCAATAAAATTGACTGTTTTGCGAATACTGAATTGCAGTGCTTTGCAAAAAAAAGGTCGGCAAATCTATACAAAGGAGTTCTAATCTAAAATATATAATTACAACTAGTATTCAACCTCTCCACACTTGTCAGCCCATATTTCAAAATAATAAGTAGAAATCAAAATAATATTATTAAACGTTCCTCACCATGCATACCTACATAATGTAAAATACGTTATTATTTAGCGCATAAAAATCATGAAACAGAACGTATTAATTTGTTTGACAAAGCGTCAGTAATAAACGACATAAACGTCAATGTCTTAATGATGCACTTATTGATACCAATATAACAAAAGGTACAAGGAAACTGTTTACGTTTAATCTATCGTCCTAATAAGTTGTACAACTTTTTAATTTATAGCAATCGTGTGCCAATGTTCATGAATCTAAAACACCAACAATTATGCGTGTACAATAAATTCGATAACTATGCAAACGTCCATACAAAAATTGGTCATGTCCTTTAATTCGAACTGCAGTTTGGTCACTCAAAAAAATGGTCGCCTTTGTATCCCCCGGCACCCTATCCCAAGATTTGTATCCTCCAGCACGATTTGAAATAAACCAACATTCGCATTCGCATTCGCGAATGTCAAATTATGACGTTCGTGACATCACTAGCGTGTAGTTGTGTACGCTCAACTTCAAACACTACGTTTCCATTCCTACACGTAATACATTAAGAACCCATCACTCTTACACAAAGATATAAACGAGCTTATTATGTTGCCGATAAACAATAAAAAGCGACCTCGACTGCCACAAAGGGCGTATATTGTGTTTACTCTCAACTTCAATCAAGGTAGTAGTGTTTTCTCTTGCCATTTCTATATATACTCGTTCTTCAATCACCAGATCGTTCCATCCATACTAGGAGTTATAACCCAGTTACACGACCTCCTATATTAGCTCAGTCGCTAATAAAAAACAACTTTCAATTCAATTAATATTTTTTAATTCCTTTTTGTCCGTTTTACAAATATTCAATCGGTATTATGCAACAAAGTACAATTACATCATTTCGACGGAGTTAAAAATTTAAAAGATTTCAACAAAAGGTTCCTGGACCGATACCTGCAATTATAAAGTGTCAAATTGTCAACACTCAAAATAATTAATTGCTTTTTTCAGGATTTAAAATGCTTATCTGTTATCGATTGCGTGATTTATTTCTGCGAGAAGTCAACTTTATCCATATAAGAAAATAATTATATAGTTCAAGAAGTTTAAACTGTTTTGGGTAAGAATGTTCGTGTGTAAGTATCTGATAGTGAGTGGTCACTGTCACCAATTGACATTTGTAACAACCTCCTTATAGAATACGGATTTAACCAGAAGCTGATTACAGATTCGTTTCCACTGCTGAACTAAGGTCGCCTTATGTCATGTGCCATGTCACTGAACTGACGATCCTCGTGGCGGAGCGGTTACCATACCGGTCTGACGCGCAATGTCCCCGGGTTCGATTCCCGGCCAGACAGGTATCTGAATGTTCTGTTTAGATTCATATTCTGGGTCTGGGTGTTTATGCATTCGTCTTGTGTGTCTCCATGGTGGCAACGACACAGGAGGAAATCCTAGTGTGGGACTATGAGTGTAGAAAGCGTGTTTTTTTAGAACTAACATCCCTTTCACATGTAAAATTGCTTCATGCCAAAAATAGATCAGGCGGTGGTATCTCTCCGGACTAACTATTCAGGTTCTTCTATGTTATCAATATACTGGATTATTACTATATACCATAGACTAGCTCTCGAATAAGCCCCTTTAAATACTTTACTTACATGCCTATATACAATTGTTAGATACATTGAAACATAAATTGAAACTGATCACTTTCGCATCTGGTTTGTGTATTACGGGATTAGCAGATTCTACAATGAATTAGTGCATTGAATTAATGTTCTGAAGATATCCTGTTTACTTTCACTCAGAAACCAATGTTAAAATAGTTGGATTGGTATAGAATCGAATTGTATTGGGATTCATATCTATATACTAATATACAAAGCTGAAGAGTTTGTTTGTTTGAACGCGCTAATCTCTGGAACTACTGGTTCGAATTTAAAAATTCTTTTTGTATTGAATAGACCATTTATCGAGGAAGTCTTTAGGCTATGTAACATCACGCTGCAACTATTAGGAGCGAAGAAATAATGGAAAATGTGAAAAAAAAACGGGGAAAATTATTCATTGCTTTTGCGTCGTTTTATCGTCGTGTAATAATACTTTCTAAATACGCGGACGAAGTCGCGGGCACAGCTAGTTGGGATATAAAAGCACAATTATGGTTAGGAATTTTATACACGCATATTATTACATTTAAATCTTCATGTGCAATAGCTCCTATAGAGTTGTTCATTTTATATAGTAATTTCCTTTTAACTTTTGGCTATTCAGGTGTGAGTTTCAGCTCGTATTACACTTATAAACTAAGGTACTAGGGCAAACATCTTGAAAGACAACGGAAATGGAAATTTGAACTAATTTCATATGAATATTAAACTTACGATATTACACAAGCTTTTAGTCATTGTTTCGATCTTCAAGGGATATATTTTCATAAACACCTCTTGTAGTATACGTTCTCATGTTGCATGTTTTACATAATAAAATTTTGTATGATTTCATAGCATAAATATAGTTTGTTTTTAAATGAAAACCCATCTGTTTGTTATTTTTATTTGTAAAATGTATACTTTTTACAATCATGTATGTATGGAAAAAGTACCTAATTATAGAAATATGTATTGGAACGTACCTATATTATATTGAAACGTTTTCAGTTTTTACTAATAGATATGTTGGATTTGTTTGTGCCGTAACTTTATTTAAATTCTGTGGTTTTTGTGTAACAATACGAGCTTTAACAGTGCGAGTGGCTCTCGTTATGTCAACGCGCTGTATTCATTGTATCTGACGAAGTATCAGATAAAAAAAGATGAATAAAGTGGCTCGGAAAATTATATTTAAGAACAATGTGGTAATGTATAGTTGACTACTCCGCTCGCTCTCATGAGACGACCATCTTAGTGCTCGGAAATAGCAGCGCATCGGTGATTGATTTCAGATAGGCCTCTTGTTCAGAGAGTTTTAAGCCGTAGTCCACCAATTCGCACTTGGCCAGCGCCATAGGCCATAGCTAAAACCCTCATTCTAAGAGAAGACCCGTGCCCAGCAGTGGGACAGTAATGGTTGTACCCAAGACCTCTTGTTCGATGTGAAGTTGCTTACAAATGCCAAATAAAAATGTGTAGTAAAAGAATCGTGGAGTGAAATAAGTCTTTACTATACCTTCATTATTTTGTTTGAGTGGTTTGTCTATCTGTTTTTTGTCTCCGGAGATCATTTGACCGCGTCTAACAAATGTTTGCGTCGACCTTTGTGGCTTCTCTTCGCCCACGTATATTTGTCTTATAAAATTCAAATTCAAATTGATTTAGTCATGTCTGATATTAATTACACTGTCAAAAATGAGACAGAAAAAATGGTTTATTACATGTACAAAGAACTAAAATATATAAAAGTTTTCGGGTACATACTAGGGCGACGTCCACGGACTTTTTTATAATCTTTTTGTATATAATACTAAAATTATTATTGTTGGGAAGTATCATAAGTTATATAAAGTGTTCGTTTTGATATACGTGAACACTCACATTACCCTGTAAGTGCAATATGTGTTAAAACTATTCGAGAAAATTGCTTGACCTTGACACGTTGGGAGTAGAGCACCTACGCTCTGTGGTTTGAGACGTGCAATTAATTCATTTAAATTTTGGTTTGAAGGATATGGTAACGGAGACCTAGGTACTCCAAAGCATCCAACTGAGATCTTAGTTTCGATTCTAATCTTAATTACGATTGATTACAAATAAAATTTGACAAGTAATCATTCTCAATCAGATAGGCCAGATGATCCGAGAGTACTTCTATCATACAAAAAAGACTAGCTCTGGTTTTGTGTTAGGGCTATTACGATTTTTCGCTTTCGAAGAACGTGACCCTCTGTCCGAAGACGTGATATATTGTATCCATCGGCACTGCGGCTAACAAATGTTTTGCGCCGACCTTTACGGACCGTGCCGATGCGATACGGTCGTTCGTTCATTTGTTCCGTATTTATAGAGCAGGATTGTTTATTGGGCGGATACGTTTGACAAATGGTAACGCATTCAGGAATAATAAGCTTTGTGTTAGACGTTATGAAGATTTTGTGAATTTCATTTTGGGTAATAATAGTCTCCGTGTTATACAACTCCAAGACATTTAATAAAATAATGCGACATTTTGTGCAAAGAAATAAAATGAAATGAAGTTTAATTGAATGCATATTAACATTTTTTCACGCATTTTGTCATTGATACGGTATTGAGAAAGAAATATTAAAATCTAATATTGATAATCCATATGTCGTCAACCCATTATTGTCCACGTACTACTTACTGTACCCATTGCTGGGCACGGGTCTTCTCTCAAAATGAGGGAGTTATACCATAGACCACCGCGCGGGCCAAGTGCGAATTGGTGACATTCACACACCTCCGAGAACTTTTTTTTTAAAGAACTCTCGAGCGGGTAGGTTTCCTCACGATATTTTCCTGCGCCGTAAAAGCAGTGATAATTAATTTCTAATACGCACATAATAATCAGGAAGGTACAAAACAGGAAGACCTCCTCGTTTATTTTATTCGTAGTGCACAATATTAAATGGTATTAGGCTAAGTAAGTTCTTTGTAGTAAATGTTTAAATAAAACTAAGTCGTAGTATTTACAATAATAATATAAGGTGCGTCAAGAGTGTGGCTAATTAGGGTAATCGCCTGCCTGCCATTAGTTGCAGTTAATTGGTGCTGTTTACCAAAGATCACGTTTCTGTTCATTTACATACGAATCAATAAAGGCAACAACAAACAATTTTCAATATTGCTTTGTGGAGTAGGTATATATTTTTATTAAATTGATGCATCTATTCGTAAGCGTTTCAGCATCTTTAATTTTCATATTCGTAGTTACTTTACATCAAAATTACATCATCTTTAGCGTTCAATTCTCTGAATGTTACTTCGCTTTGACCCTTTCTGCTCCTTTCTATTTTCCCAGTAAATGAATCATTAGTGTGGGTATTTTCATTTATAATTGCCGTGGCAATGCCGTTGGCCACTGCCGCACCATCGATATTTGTAATCATCCCCAGATAAGATTGACGGGGAGGAAAACTTCAATAGGTACACCGAAGCCTTGGGAGAGATTCCGGGTTATGTGGGGTCCTCGGTGGCCTTCCTCTGCGCTTGCAGGGGACCCCGGGACCTCCAACGGATACCACCAGTGCCCCCTAGCGCTGCGCCCCTTACTCTTGGGGAGCGTGACTATCCCCTACGCCTTTCAGTGTACGACAACATGCAGCCACACATGCCACCGTCCTTCCAGGGGTAGTTGGCTAGGCGGTTATAGCTCCCATTCTAGTCGCCCACAACCCCAGAAGCCCTCTTTCAGTCGCCTCTTACGACAGGTAGGGGATACCGTAGCCGTATTCTAATCACCGACTACAGGGAACAAGATTTGTCTGACCTAAGGTTAGCTTCATGTGCGTTGATCCTTGAGGACTAAACTGGAAAACCTTGATTAAGTATGTTTCCCTTACCACTTCTTCAGAGCAGAACACAGCAACACAAAACACTGTTTGTAGGCGTAACCACAAATAATTCTACAATCTTTAAGTACAAACTGTAATTATGGAGAAAACGTTTGGTAGTTAAATAGAAATATTTAAGTTACAGCTTGGTTCTTCTAACACTTGGTTGACTTATTTAGTAAACTAGCAAGAATAGGATTTACATCCAACTCCTCTTTAAAAGTTTGTCTTATTAGCATTTTTAGATCAAGTTTCTACTAGAAATGTTACTACTTTGACGAGAAAAATGTGTTGTACCATTTTTATAGTACGTTAAGATTACTGATGTGGTTTCGATTGTTATTAGTTTATTTATCTTAGTATGTTTATAGTTTATGTATCTTCACTACCTTCACTGGACACTACCTAATAATATGATTGTATACAACATTAAATGGGTTATAAAGAACCAGTGTAATTACAGTATAACAAGGCATCCAGTCGCTGTCCGGAATCCTTTTGTATAAGGTTTCTAGATCCATGCAACTGCAGTTACGACTAGCTACTTGCGCTCCTTTGTGCATTACAATTAGACGTTCGTTCTAGATTTAGCTTGCTATAAAAGACGAGATTTTTCGATCCTTTCTTATGGTAATGGAGTATTCATGATCGCGAAGCTGAAGATTCGGCTTTGGCTACAGTTGAAAAACCAGTTTCGGTTATAAAAATACTATCGGCACAAATTCGATGATTTCACAATCATACGCTTTCGTAAACTAATAACAATTCGTTTTTACCTTATTCCAATTAGCTTACTAATATGATATTTATACTGTGCTAATACTTATCTTTAGATTTAAGAGTCAATAAAGATGTAATTGAGTAAGCAACTGTAGTCAACTATTGTTTCTTAAATACAACGTGGCTGAGTCATTTCAAATGTCGTCGATAACTTGTCATGCGGGTGGAACCGGCGCCGAAATTCAGACATAAATCGCTAAGTACTCTTATAAGCAAGCAATACCAAATTACGTAATTATAGGTTTAGTTCATGTTGTGTCTAATCTAAGAATACCGCAAAATGCTGCATAAAAAAGGGTTTGGCAAGAGTCACGGAGCGTCAGAACTTGCGTCATCTATATTTGACATCATATACCACAATACTTGCTCTGACAACTGTTATTTAGTTGACATGTTATGGAATATTAAGGTTATTAATGACTTTTATAATACAGCTATAATTTACATAAATATAATATTATCCTGATGAACGATGGCGATGGGACGTGATTCTCAGATTGGTATAATTACATTTTTGTTGAGTAAATAATTAGGCTTCATTATAAATGTTGATATCCGGCGCGGCGAGTTTGATGATAATTAATGTTTTATACTTCAAAAATAATAGCTGTTGTTAATGCACGATAATTGATTGGTTAGATCTATAATAAATTTTATTTTTTTACTTTATTATTAAGCTTGGCCGGGGAATTGAACTGGTTGTTTTAGGGTATAGTGATCATTTCGGTATATTGTGATATTAAATTTATATACATTTAAATGCAATGTTAGACGTCATTCTAAAAGAGCTTTTTATTACGCGTATTGCAGTAATCAAATATGACATCGTAAGTAAATAAGTTATACGCCCTATATACAGGCGGCTTTATGGAAACCTTCATACACCTAATTACAAAGGTTTTGCCATAAACGCACTTGAGCGTTATCTGTTCATCCGCATTTCTCATTTCAATGCACCGCCACAAGGGAAAGTCAAACAGATTCTGAAACATTGTCCTCAGAAATGAGTCCGCGTCACATTTCCATAATAACAATGTTGGACCACACTGTTATGCGTAAATTTATTCACAGTTTCTCATTATTTAATAGGGATGTGCGAATTTACGAACTAGTCGTTCCGAATCGACTTGAATATTTGATTCGAACTTCGAATCAAATAGTTCGAATTTTCAACTTATCCTAAGGTTTTCGAATACTTCGAGTAATTTCGAATAAGTCGGTGTTTTTTAGAATTACCCGTAAAATATTCTCACGAATATGTGCATATATATTATTATGTTTATTGGTCAACTAATGGAATTACGAAGATGCGAATAAAAAAGTAATAATTTCCGACGAATTCTATAACAACACCGAATTATTTAAAATTACTTGAACTATTCGAAATTATTCGACACTTTTCCAATAATTCAATAAATTCGTCGAATTCCGAACAAATCGGACTACTCGATTCGATTTCGAATCAAATATTAATATTCGATTTGATTCGGACAATATTCGCACAGCTCTACACGCCGCGACCGCTCAAGGTTAATCGGGTGACACATAGTAATAATATTAACAATGGGCAATGCTTTTACCAAAACGGCGCCATTAGTTCATCGCTTCAATCCGAAATAGCTTTTATTTCTGAGAAGATCACTTTTGCACTAATTTTGTATATCGCGCTATATCCATTCCGAGGATTGCAGAAATAAAATCGTTTTATATTGCACTCTAAGTAAGAAATGACGGAGTAGTAAAGATGGGTATGTCGCCGATTTGTAAAAAGCTTATTCTCGAATCTTATTTTTATTTTTTTATCTGACTGAAGTAGCAAACGTCCATGCAGTCCACCTTATGGCAAGTGGTCGCTGTCGCTCATTGACATCTGTAATCAACTTCATACAGAACATGGGTTCTATCTGAAGTCAATCACAGATGCGTTGCTAGTCCCGGGTACTATGAGTGTCGCCTGACATAAAAGTGTGCCGTCAACCACACCCTTCCATCGAAACATTGTTGAAAACATTTAAATTCAACGGGACAATCGATACATCGATTTTTTTTTAACGCGGGTGAAGCTAAGGCGTTCAGTTAATAAGAAAATATTATAAATATTTCCTGTCATGGATAATTTTGATAATTCGATTTTGGAAAAACCCTAGTTTCTACTGGCTTATTCGTAAATCTTAAATTATTATAACATTATTTTTAAAATGTGTCTTACATTATTTACGACAGTTCTTATGTTAAATATTGTATCCTTATTTCCATACGGCCCCTAGAATGGATAGGTCTTTTCAAATGTTTACCCGGTCTGTGGAATAGAATACGATACGATTTTATATTCAGGTATTCCTGAACATATTGAAATATGTATGCGCTGACGGAAATTGTACGATGAAAAATTGGAAAATGATAAAATAAAATGGGAGCATTCAATCATTTCATTTGCTTTGAAATGCACATCTGTGGAATGGTAGGTAAATAAATAACATTGTGAAAAGAAACTTAATTATTTTTCTGTTAATGAAATTCTGTTATCGTTTGTTATTGGAAAGCGCTTAACATGCAATGAATTTCTTGTTACAAATGCTATATTGGTAAGTATAGGGAAAATGTTTACACCATAGGTGTATTAAACACGTTATTAACGATTTACGAAGACCCTTATTTGTAACTTCGTAGTAATTTATAATGGAGGAAGAAGATAATTGTATTTTTTTATCGTAAATGGAAGTAGCAAAGGGGTTCCTTTCTACATGCTCGCTGTCATCAATGCTCATTTGTTCTTACTTCTAAATACACCAGGAATATTCCTGGTGTATTTAGAAGTAGAATTAGAACATACTGGTTTTACTTTCTTTCAAAAGTAGATAACTTTTGACTTTCGACCGGGCCACCCCAATACCTATTACCAATATCTACCTAGCGCGAAGTTCTTGCATTTTATTGAAAGTTTATGTGGTCTGCCTTACATATAAGAGGAGTATTTTAATCTCCAGGTCTATTCATCTGTGATTTATAATCATACTAATATTATAAAGGCGAAAGTTTGTGAGTGTATTTGTTTGTTACTTCTTCACGTCTAAACGGCTGGGGTGATTTTCATAAACTTTGCTTCTTTTTGCTGTGGGATTACATCTTACTCCTACGGGAAAATCGACACATCGATTTTTTATTAACGCGGGTGAAGCTGCGGGGTTCGGCTAGTCTTTAATATATATGGAGTTTGTTAGAGAAGTCCACGGCTGGATAAACTACTGGCAATCGGATGGACTGCATGCACATTCGCTACTTCAGTCGTATGAAAAACGAAACTCTTATCTACCACCTATAAGTTTTTATAAGTTCCATTCACAAAACGCTTTAGCTACTTGCAGCGCTACTTTCGTTGCATACTATTGTAATTAAAATGTCAGTAGCATAGAGCAAGTATCTAGAACATTGAACCAAACGAACAATGAACGAAACCCTTCACCTGCTCCAGTATCGCCAAGTTCATCAGCGAACGTGGCGCATGTCATAAACACGTCTCACCTACGTTTACTCGTGAAAACTTGTCGGGCCGGTGCTTTTGCAAACGTTGGACCGGTACAAATGTATAAAAAATGCTGTAGGTGTATATTATGTCGTTAAACACTGACAGTTTTTGACTTATCACCACTAGGAACTAGGTAACTAGGAATTGCGTAAAAAAAAATCCACTGAAGTTTTTCCGTAACTTTACTATTGTCGAAGTGTACTGTTAGAATTTGAGTGTTAGGTCGTAGTCTACCGCGCTGGCCAAGTGTGAATTGGCAAACTTGATGATACCCTTTTTAAGAAATTTATCATTTTTATTTAAACTAAGTCATTTTAACGTACCGTATTAGAACAACTTACTTAACTACCCAAAGTTCACGCGAAAGAAGCTGCAGCTAGAAGTTAGTAATGCTGTTAGAGTCTTTGGTACATTTCCACGGGGCTGCGATTTGATTTATTCATTTGTAATTGTAAGTTCTAGTAGCTAAAATTGTAAATTTAGGTTAAATATTGCAATATTTATATTAACTTTTATGTTAAACTGTTAATAAAACTTATATTTTAGCGTAAATATGTAAATACGAACGAATTAAAGTAAAGTAACATGTTAACCCTTCATCTGCATTATCGCGTATCGCCAAGTTGTTATAAACGTGCCCCTAAAATACAGCATTTGTGTGTGAATTCCATAGTTATAAGTGGAATGATTGTATTAAAAGTACAATTTAAATTCTAACGTACAAATAAACAATGAGCCCTTTACCCGCTTTATCGCGCATCGACCATAAATGCCGCCGGCCTTACACTTCAACAGTAAAGGTGGTCGAACACACCATAATTGGTGAAAGTGGTCGAACAAATGTTTCCTTATCACGGACAATGTCACTGTTGTTTATAATGTCCGTTTCTTGTAACTATGTTACTCTATTTGTACACTTTTATATGAGGCGACCATCGTAGTCCTCGGGAGGAGGAACACATCTGTGATTGACTTTAGATAGAGCCTATGTTATATATGTATGCAGTTGCTTACAGATGTCCATGGGCAGCGGTGACCACTTACCATCAGGTGTACTGCATGCTCGTTTGCTACTTCATTAAAATATAAATAAATCATTTGATTACTACTGAATTTGGTGTTTAGTTATGTGAGATTCGAACCGATCAATGAATATTGAAGGATGATCTTAAACTTTATGAGGTTCATAAAAATGATTTTCAATCCTTACGACATTTCAATCAAATCGTCATATGCAGATAATATCTCCAAGAGGTCTTTCGTTCCTGCGTTTTGTAAACAAGTTTAAAAAGGGAAAACATGTAAAAGACAAACAAAACTGTGTATCGCATAAAAACACACAGATACCGAAGCTGTAAAACAAATGGATTGCTCCAAACATGGTCCGGGATATGTCTGGGACAATAAAGCGGTTGTCACAATAGTTGGAGCAAAAAGCGCGGGGGCGGAAGCTCGGCGGGACTGCCCGGGGCACCGAGCCTTGTATTTACATAAGGGAGCTTGCATAGGGATGACTTTTGTGTGGCGACGACACAAAACAGTTATTTTTTATTGAAGTAGCAAGCGAGCATGAAATCCAGATGGTAAGTGAAAACTGTCACCAATGGACATCTACAAGCAACATCACACAGAGCGAAGGTTCTATCTGAGGTCAATCAAAAATGCGTACTTCCGAGGATTAAGATGGTCGCATTTTATAATAGTGAGCCGGCAGCCACACCCTTCTATCGAAATGCAAGTAACTGTGGGGGTGGTACCTCTTTGGTTAAACCAGTAAATATTAACACTAGAAGTGCGGGCGTTCCAAATTTGACCCATTTCGAGGTTTTTCCTGCTCTGGTTAATATTTTATTATTATACGCATAATCGGGAGTTTTATGACTTTTCATGAAATAGAGTTATATTATGTGCACTTTTTTTACCTAAAACATCCGCGCTTCTAGGGGTGTCAAAATACTCCGAGCTTCTAGTGTTAAAGTGACAAAGTGCAAGTGCATATGCTGTCCATTTGACGGTAAGCATCCACTGCTGTCTATGGGTATTTGTAATCAACCTCTGATAAGATTAGACTACCACCTGAGTTTGGCCAAGAGTGCGTTGCTATCACACCCTTTCATTTCTTCCTCACGATAGAAGTGGAAATCTTAGTGTGGGGTTATCGGTGTATACAGCGTTGTTAAAAAAAATTGCTATAAACAAAGTTGCTTTCCGATGTCTGTCCCTGTGTATGCTTAGATCTTTAAAACTACGCTACGGATTTCAATGCTGTTATATTTTCAAGAGGAAGGTTTTTATATATAATACATGTATATGATACATGATATAGTGGAGAACCACTTATAATCTTAGATCTGTGGCTTTTAGGCGGAACAAAGTTCGCCGGGTCAACTAGTGAAGACAATAAAGACTTTAAAAGAGATTTGTTACGCGTTCAGGGTTCCTTGTCATGTTGTACAATCTGCGTCTAAAAGGTGAACGTGAAAACTAAATCAAGGCTGGTACAGAAATGTAGATTTAAAAGATAAGTATATTAAATAATCCATACTACTTAATATTATAAATGTGAAAGTGTGTTTGTTTGTTCCTCTTTCACGTCGCCACATAGCTATTATATGATTTGGTTTATATGCTGGGAGATAGTGAGGAGGGCGGAGAATGACGTAGGCTACTTTTTACCACGCTCTCTTATTCCCATGAGAATATCGATGTTTTGTTAGTTGATACATATTTAGTAGTTCCAGACGTTGTTAATAGATGGCGTAAGTAAATTCATTAGAAAGTTCTGAATCACGATATCAAATGTTAATATTAATTTCCTTCGACTGTGACTGTTGAAGCCGCGGGTAAGAGCTAGTAAGTTTATATTTGTACTATTCGATCACGATAATTTTGTTCAATTTAATCTACAGCGAAATATAATGTATGTCACCGCCCTTATTGGGGATACGGCCCGGCTCGCTGCCTATCGTATAAAGGTTATAAATAAATTATCGCTCGCTCGGTGCTCAAACAGATTATTGAATCAATAAACTTAACAGATTTCATTTAGACGCTAACGTATTGTAATTTTTGATAACAATACCCGGTGTGGTTTTAATATTTTAATTGTTGTACTCGATTTTTGAAAGCTTATTTACTTCTTTGTACAACCTTTTCAATTTTAATTTAAATTCTTTACGCACAATATTTCTAGCTGTGAGTGCTGTGGGGCCATGATGTTATGAATTCCGGTAGAACTAAAAAATCAAAGATATTAAGGTCAGTAGCGCAGCCTTTGGGATAAAAAATACAAATAGAATGACCTGATGGTAAGTGGTCAATGCCGCCCATGGACATCTGTAATCAACTGCACATATAATTGAAATTTTACCTGAATTCTATTACAGATGCGTTGCCTGGGGACTATGTTGCCCGCACATATTTAGGTTAGGCGCTCTGTACGAAATGAACGTATAAATTATGACCTAGTTTAAAATTTGTAAATCAAATTATATTCCTCGGTCGTTCAGACGCTGTTCTAGCTAGTCTGTGTCTAAGTTAGATGTATCTGACTCAGTACTGAATTTGATATGACATCGCAATTAGGGATGCCTGGCATATTGCGCCAGTAAGACTAGTCTTGCCCAAGCATGGCTTCAGACGTCCCTGTAGGTCCGGGATTAGATTAGGGCTACGACATCCCCTGCCTGTCGAAAGAGGCGACTAAAAGGGGCTTCCCGGGTTGCGGGCGGCTAGAGTGGGGGCTTGAACCGTCCAGCTAGGCGATCCTGGGAAAGACTGCGGTATGTGTGGTCACATATTGTCGTAAAGACTAGACGGAGTGGTGGGCCCAGCCGCCCATCTGAGAGGAGCCCGATGAGGCAACGCACTCAGAGGATTCCGGCTGCAGTCATTTGGAGGTCCCGGAGTCCTCTTCATGGCGTCGAGGACGGCCACCGGGGGGGTTTTTAGTGCGGTAAAAATCCCACATAACCCTGCGTCGCTCCCACGGCTTCGGGTACCTTTTGAAGGTTTCCCCCTCGAAAAAAAAAGAAATAAAAAAAACAACTACTGCGAATTATGTGGCGGTGTATATCCCAGTGCGAATTGGTGAATATACAGGTTAGGTTAATTGCCTGTTCATTTTCATTTGTTTCATCTGCATACACGTAAACTGGACTCGTGGCGAGCCGCCACGGTTTCGTTTGCACACTTTTTACTATGATTATGGTGCAAGATTGAGTTGAACTTCCTCCTAAGTATTCTCAGAGTGTTATTATATGGGAGCGTTTTAAAAATGACCGATAAATAATATATATTCTTTGTTTGTTTGTTGTTCAGAGCTATGAACGTTGCCTCCATCAACATTTCATGATATTGTTCTCTTGGAAACATCAGTTACTCATTAATAGAGCTTGAACATCAATTATATGTAAACAAACATTAAATATAGGTACTCCTTACTAATACTTGTTTTAAATATTTATGTTAGTATCGGTCGGCTAGCTTGCGGATTGATTTTCACAAAAATGCCCTCATTAAATGAAACCGATGTGCGTCCGCCTAATTATACAAAGTTCCTGAAGTGGCTTGCTCAATTTGCGGCTTTTTGTTTTCAACGCAAACACTCAAACGTTTTGTGAGGTCCTTCCCCTAATGTCCTGGGAGTCAAGAGTAATTGGAGTTCTGTTTCGGTCTATGGAACTTTGTTTGACTTTTTTTTTTATCTGACTGAAGTAGAAAACGAGCATGCAGTCCATCTGACGGTAAGTGGTCACTGCCGCCCATGGACATCTGTAATCAACTTTATACAGGACATGGGTTCCATCTGAAGTCAATTACAGATGCGTTGCTACTCCCGAGGACTATGATGGTCGCCTCATGTGAAAGTGTGCCGGCAACCACACCCTTCTACCGAAACGCAAGAAATGCTTCACGCTAGAAATAGGTACATTGCTGATATGTTGCAAAGATTTATGTTAAGTAGTTTTATCTGATCAATACGTAACTTGCAATAGTAATGAACCGACGCGTTGTTTAATTACATGCCTGTCAAATTCAGTTTATTATAGGTCTTTGACTGATTACAGGTTACAGTTGTGATAAAGTTTGAAACTAAAATGTAGTTTTAATATTCTGGTCTAGAGCCGATAGTGATGTTTGTTATTATTAAAAATATTCAGTGCACTATCTGAAAGATCATGATGTGGAGCTTTCGTGGGTGATTAGGTATGATATAAAACGATTGGAAGTTGTCAACCATATTGTATGTAAAGTATATTGCTTTTGTTAAGGAATTTATCCACAAGATCTTTTATTTACTTTTTGATTTCCGATTCTTTGTTTTCCTATTCTTTCCATCGGATTGATGTTGTATCATTGAACTGAGATTTAATACTACTGAAATTTTCCCAAATATATGTTATTTCGCCTGCAATCTTACCTATGACAGGTTTGTGATATTCTTGCTTAAACGTCTCACAGAGGAACGTGATATATCACTTTTCCGACGTGGGAATATAGTCTAACTAAAGCTGTATCAATTCAGAGTTGACACCAGGGAACATTAGCGAGAATCAGGGGTCAATTATGATAAATGGAGATGGAGAATATGACATCAGCGAACTTATCTATTTACAGTTAAAAAACATTGCCAATATAAATATGTAAAGACACAAATTACCTTTCAAGAATAACATGCATGTACATGGATCTATTGGTTCAAATACAACGTTATTGCATTATCTTTGACATGTCATTTTCGCAGCAATGATTGATTACGGACCATTTAGCGAACGATTTTTTATTACCACTTGGATTTCGAAACGCGAGATATGGGCACAGATAAAACGCCGTAAATTATTCATTTTATGACGCCCGCGTTTCCATTAGGCTCTTGTTAATGCTAACTGTCACAAATGAAATTAGTCTGGGAGGCTGGTGTGTTTTTAATAATAGATTAGGCTTTTTACATAGACATATTGAGACTTAGTATTTACAAACTCGAATATGAGTAGAAAGTGTAGACACAGTATAGAAAATCTAAATCAAACCTTAGGATATCTGACTGGGTGACATTACATTTGCCGGATAACTGGTGGCTACAACACGTGGACATCTATAATCAACTCAGATAGGACTAGTGTTTTCCTTGGAGTCGTTCACATTATGTTTTTCCTGCCTACGAAATCTTAAATGGAACACGTCGTCTTTCTCCCTTTAAAGTCGCCATTATTAGGCAAAAGCAGGTGTGGTAGTGGTCCCTCCGAGGTCGAACTCAAAGGATTCTACTTAGAAGTCAGGTCGGTTTTGCTATTAGAAAAGTGTGGTGATTAAAGTTGTCATTATTAGGCAAAAGCAGGTGTGGTAGTGGTCCCTCCGAGGTCGAACCACAGAGGATTCTATTTAGAAGTCAGGTTGGTTTTGCTATTAGAAAAGTGTGGTGATTAAAGTTGTCATTATTAGGCAAAAGCAGGTGTGGTAGTGGTCCCTCCGAGGTCGAACCACAAAGGATTCTACTTAGAAGTCAGTTCGGTTTTGCTATACGAAAAGTGTGGTGATCCCTTCCCATTCAGCGTGTTTTTCTTATTTCAAAACTTCGTTAAATCTGTTCACAGTTTAAAGTATAATATCGAAACGTGTATAGTTTGCGTCTTATGTACGAGAGCTCTCGTAGGTCACGCCAGTGCTAAATTCATCAGCCTTTAATGGTTCAATGCTGGATATAGGTATCCAACGACATAGTGTTCTGAGGGGACCATCGCCTCAGGAGGCTTAGAGGCCGACAAAGTATTCTTTCTTGTCTTATGTAAGCGGTTTTTGTGGACGTGCAGTTGCTGTAACAAGTGTCAAATACTTCCTAGATTTGGGATTTGGTTTTCGTTCTAAGAATTTCAATTCTTAGAGTTTGCAATTTTTTCGTCGGTAGAAAATCAAATATAGTGGGCGGGGAATTCACCTTCGGCCATTGGCGAGACGAATCCATGTTACGCCACTGTAGGCATATTCTAATGGGGATTTGTATTAATATTGTTGAGTAATCTAATGTATAAAATTCTCCTGTCACAATGTTCGTTCCCGTACTCCTCCGAAACGGCTTGACCGATTCTCATGGAATTTTGTGAGCATATTGAGTAGGTCTAAGAATCGGCCAACATCTATTTTTCATACCCCTTAACATTTTTTTAAAATTTTCATATGGCAAAACAACGTTTGCCGGGTCAGCTAGTATTGATATGAAATTGCTACCTCATACGTGCCGAATATAAGAGTATTGTGTTTATTTTAATAACGGATTTTGTATTCATAATATTGCCTCCGGTTGCAAGGGAAACGGGGCTATTTAACTTGCAATTGGCAATCGCGAATTGCATACAAATTGATTCCCAATAAAGGTACGCTGAACATATTTGGCAAAGATATCGAAATACTGTTTTCGTTTGAAAGGTAAATCCGTAATTGTAACTTTTAAAATTGAAATGATATTCGATACATCGAGAACGCGATCCGTGATTGAAAATTTTAATATAATTTATTATTTTAGGTTTTGCTGCAAGCTGAAGTGACATTTTCAATTTTATATTACTTTAAATGTTGATATGATGTAGTATGTCTTAGTAATACTATTTATTTATTACGTTGCATATTAAGCAGTGTCTCGATGTTATATCTTGGAAACCGTATAGCAGGCAAAGTCTAAATTATTACTAGAGTGGGGTTAGCATACGAGTGCTAATTTGTATAATTAATTTCACGCTACCGATCTCTCTGAGTGTAGGGATGACATATTATTCTAAATAAATTCATTTTAGTTACATACTAAAAGCTAAGTGCTTTAAACTAAGAGAGCAATAGATGTCATTAAGTAACTGGTTGTAGCCATATTTTAAAAAATGACACAAAACGTAAATATCTGCCTTGTAGTAAGCTTTTATTTAATCTTCTTCTTCTTTATAAAAATAAATGTTTGTCTGTATGTCCTCTATAGAATCGTAAACTATTCATTTGATCATGTGATGATCTTTAGCAAAGTTGTTATTCATGAGCTCGCGGTTTCTGGTTATTTTTATTAAAACCACAGCAGATTGAAATTGAAGATAGTTTACTTAGTACTTCTACGTTCACTTAGCCGTTGTATATTGGCATATACATGAAGTACCTAATTACATGATATTTTTACTATCCAATACTTATTGACACTTTATAATTATTAAGATAAAAATATTCTTTGATCCATGTATGTTAGCAGTAGCAAATTAAAAAAATGTTTGTATTTTTTTTTTGGTTATTTGACGATAAGGCAGACGGACTACTTGATGGATAGTAGTCACCGTCATCTATGGACATTTGCATTACTAGAGGGGCTAGCAATGCATCGCCGGCTTTGAAGGAGAGCTTTTTTTCGCACCTTTTCTGAAGAGCCACATGTCATAACGCTCAGGGAATAGAATAGAATGGTTGATTGAAAATAGTTGGAATAGGGCATTTTTAAGTCTAGTAATCAGTAGTTTTAAGTTTAAAAGGTGGTAGAACCAACCAACCAACCGGGGAAGTACCATCGTCACACCTATTTCTAGCGTAAAGCATTTATTACGTTTCGGTGGCAGGTGTGGTTGCCGGCACACTTTTATACGAGACGACCATCATAGTCCTCGGGAGTCCAAAGTTCTTCGGGAGTAACAAATGTTCTATATGAAGTTGCTTACAGATGTCCATGGGCGGCAGTGACCACTGACCATCAGGTGGACTGTAAGCTCGTTTGCTAATTCAATCAGATTAAAAAAAAAACTTTGAACCATTTCTCATCAACCCATTATTGGCCCACTGCTGGGCACGGGTCTTCTCTCAGAATGAGAGAGTTTAGGCCATAGACCACCGCGCTGGCCAAGTGCGAATTGGTAGACTATTTACCATTAGAAATACTGCATGCTAGTGACACATTGCAACAGGCCCTCCTGGCCATTGCTATTGTCATTGATTTAGGGTAGCTGTAACTTTCTTTATCTCATTATCCCTTTGTACCACTTTTGATGTCTGAATCTGTTAATATTTAATATTTATTAATCTGCCGACATGCTAATATTTATTAATCTTTTTTACCAGATGGTGGGCAACGTGGTGGTGTTCGTATGTGTGAACCTGGTGGGTGCGCTAATGCACTCGCTGATGGAGACGGCTCAGCGGCGCGCCTTCCTCGACACCCGCAACTGTATCGCCGCGCGCCTTGATATGGAGGATGAGAACGAAAAACTGGTAATTACTTCACTAACATGTTTTTGACCTGCGTGGCGGAGCGGTTACCATACCGGTTTGACGCGCAGTGGGTTCCGGGTTCGATTCCCGGCCAGACAGGTATCTGAATGATGAGTTTAGATTCATGTTCTGGGTCTGGGGGTCTGTATTGTACTGTTTGTGTGTTCGTCTTGTGTGTGTACATAGTGCCCACAACACAGGAGAAAATCCTAGTGTTGAGCTATGAGTGTAGAAAGCGTGTGTGTTTTAGGTATCTTAGTATCAATATGTTTAACACTCGTCGGGCTGCAATCAGAGGTACCGATTTCTATCACTAAATCATTTTTATGTGTCACTGCTTCACACTTCCACTATGCTGTTTTTTGATATAGAAAAAGCAAACGAGTGTTGCAGTCCACCTAATGGTAAGTGGTGGTGCTACTCCTGTACATCTGTAAACAACTTAACATAGAAAAGTAGACTGCCCTTACTAAAGTTCTGAAGTCAATTACAGACGTATTGCTACACTGGAGGTCTCAGACCTAAAACAATGATTACTATTTTAATGCCGAAAACAAAACCGATAAAATTCAAAGCCAGTCCTCAAAATTAGACTTATTAGAGCGTATCGTGTTGACAAAACGCAGGTTTGCTAAATCTGAACTGTTACAGTTCCATGGAATTAGCTTATATAGCGTTTGTTTTGAAAAATTTTCTTCACCGCTGAAAAAAGTGATAATTAATTGTAAATATTGACAGAGGTTAAAGGAAATTAATGATGATTATTATTTTTCTTGTCTTATTAGTCTTGTAAAGTTAGTACTTTGGTATGCACTTTGCCTTTTTTGTTACGGGGAGGAAACCTCTTAAAGGTACACCGAAGCCTAGGGAGAGACTCCAGGTTACGTGGGATTTTCACGCACTAAAACCTCCTCAGTGGGCTTCCTCAGCGCTTGTAGTAGGGGACTCGGAAACTTGCCTAGGCGTAATACCATTCGTCCCTGTAGCCTCGGGGTCAGAATAGGGCTACGGTATCCCCTGCCTGTCGTAAGAGGTGACTAAAAGGGGCTTCCGGGGTTGCAGACGGCTAGAGTGGGAGCTCGAACCGTTCGGTCAGGCAATCCCGGGAAGGACGGCGGTATGTGTGGTCGCATACCGTCGTAAAGACTAGACGGAGCGGTGGGCCCAGCCGCCCATCTGGGAGGAGCCCGATGGGGCAGCACGCTCGAGGATTCCGGTTGAAGTCGTTTCGAGATCCCGGAGTCCTCCCTTTTCAGCGCCGAGGACGGCCACAGGGGGGGTTTTAGTGCGGTAAAAATCCCACATAACCCTGCGTCGCTCCCACGGCGTCGGGTACCTTTGGAAGGTTTCCCCCTCGAAAACAAAAAAAAAAAAAAGGCGTAATACCATTGTGCTTCCAACCACTTACTATAGTTTAAGCTTAATGATTTATTTTTAATTACTATAATGATTTTTAGCATTGTTAATTATGATTTTAGATATATTTTATCTTTATTAATATTAATGATAATATCAATACTTAATACTACGATATAATAAGTGTAATTGATTAAGGTCGTGCTAATTGTTATAAGAATAAATAAATAAATAAATAAGCTTACATTTTGCTTGTATTAAATTAATTGGTTGTATTAAATAAGGTATGTATTAAATAAGTCCTTAAAGTGTTAAATCAAAATATACATATATTTTTAATAAATTAATTATAATTTGAGGGTAAACAATAAACAATATAAAAATAAAAAATCGGTCAGCTAATATTAGCAGATCTGTAATTTCGTAATAAAAATCAAAATCTACAAACATCGGATGACTGTTTCTTTCTCCACCGATGACACACCTTTCTCGCTAGCTGATTGTTTTGTCAGCTGCAATACGAACACCAAATCTTAATCTATATTTTCCGCTGTGATTCAGTGGGCCCGATTTGTTAAAGCGCTGGTTAACGTTTCTTTTTACCGGATGACGGACCGGATAAATAAAAAATCGTTTACAAGGGTATAATATACATTTACATATATACATAGTTACATGGCAATGATGAGCATTTCAGAAATATTTGTGAACAGATAGCTTTAGTTTTGAGCTGACTAAATAGACTTTCTGGTGCCTAAACGGCGAATGGATATTAATCCCGTAATTTAAATACACATTTTCATTTAACTATGGAAGCAATGTGACATGACAATTAACATACATTTAATGGATATTTTACATCTTAACAATTATTGACATACCTCCAGTAATACCAGGGAACAGGTAGAACAATATTACAAAAGTTACTTCTGAGCTTACAGCGTAATAACTTTTGAGTGATGAATTTTAATAAAATAAAGACTAAATTGTGTCACATGTTTTTAATATGATTTCAAATGCTAAAGACAATAAATAGTTCTATTATTACTTCTACTGATTACTTCAAGTTTTTTTTTTCAATATAAGCTGTCAAATGTATAGATTGACTGCAAATATCGTCGCCGTGATCAATAAAAATCAGACGAACTGATTGCTCGTTTGTTACTTCTGATAAAAAACGGATATAAAAACGAGCGTCTAGAAGCGCTCTAACGATATTTTCGAGTCCGCCGGCGCCGGGCGCATGGCGAATCGACTAATGCACGCCCGTCTGTAAACTCATCGGAAAATTATTAATTTCACGCTTACTTATTTTTAGAATGCTCTTCGAACGAGACAGCATTTCTTTTGACTGTCGTCTATTCACCTTATCTCGATTCTGTTTAAACGTTATTTTTCTGAACGAATATCTTCACGATTTTTACTAAATTCAATTGTGTTTTTATAGTTCCGGCCCCAACTTACTAGATATGTAGCAGACGATGGAAAAACATTGCTGGTCGGTAATCATTAGTACTCATTACGAAGATCATTATTATTTTCGTTATACCAAATATCCCATGTTTATTGAAAATATTTTCGTAAAGGATATAATTTCATTGGTTGCGGTGTTATCCGAGTTGCGGTATAATACTCCCAATATTAATAACTAGCAGTGGCCGCGGGTACAAACGAGTTTAAAATTATGTTACAATATACATATATTCTGAGTTTCAACAATTTTCACTTATATCAATGTTAAACTATTATCTAAAGACCGTGCGTTTTTCTGCCATAAGAATAGGCCTCGTCATTCTTTAACCTGTCAACTCGTGTCGATCTAAAAAATTAAACAAATCCTGCGTTTATGTGTATAAAAAAAAAACAAATTATTTATCCTATGGAAACAGTTTATTTTTCCGGTATTAAAAGCTTATGTCCAGGCATTATCTATCATTTAACCAAATTTCATATAGATCCTTCCAGACGTTATGGCGTAATTGAATAAGGAACGTCTATCAAAACTTTCGCGTTTGTCACCCATAGTAATAAGAATTAAGATATACCATTCTACACGAAGATCTTTTTCCAGGAACGTTTGCTGTTGTCCGTGTTGCCCCAACACGTCGCTATGGAGATGAAGAATGACATAATATCACCGGTGGAAGGACAGTTCCATAAAATTTATATCCAGAAGCATGAACAAGTTAGGTGAGTTATCACTTTCACTAACTACTTTGGTTTATATGTAACAAAGTATCAATCTTTAATGATTAATTGTTAATATTTGAACTTTTATTTTTAATGGCGTTAAAGATATGATAATGCGATATATAATCTGTATTTAAACATATCCTCGAGTTTGTTTGAGACTTCGAAGTTGTACGCGGTATGCGAAGCGTTCGCTTTAATTATATTATCATTTTCGAATAATTTTATGAATCTTTTCACTTTTAACTTTAAGCCTACAATTTTTAAAGTTAATCTGCATATGTTTTAAAGTAATAATTTCTCTATTGATTTTGAGCAAATTGTATGTACATTATATGTATATCGTCAGGCCCGTAGAACAAAATCGTATATGAAAAATTACCAATAAAAAAGTCATACCGTATGAAGCTTTGTTGATTGCAATAGTTGATTCTAATAGCTATTTAGGAACTATTAGGTACTACATAGCTATTACAATGTTTTACCATAGATCGTCTTTCTTAGCGTAAGTAATCAATGTTTGTATGTCCGCTCCATACTGTAAATTTTTCACATACGATTTTGTTCTAGGGGCCCGTCGATATGCATGATCACTATTATATCACGAACTCAGGTCATGGGGAGTTGTATAACGTAGGCGATGTCCCTGAAATCGCGCTTATCACGATTCTAGACTAGTTCTCATATTTGGCAATGCCGTTTATCTAGTTGTAGGTTTTTGGCTAGATTCCAGCACGGTCTAGACATAATTTTCCTCGAGTCAAAAACCAATAATTTAAACACATGCGATTAATTGGACAGGAAACTTTGACATCATAATTAGATATAACTATAATTAACATAATGTGCATTAGACTTGTTATACCTATATCTCGAACATATAGCATGTTAATCAGAAAACTATTTCAGTCTTAGGTTATATTACTTATATATGTATTAGTTTTTGTTCACTTGGTGATTGATAAGTTGTACGACGATATCGTACAAATTACTTCTGACTTGTTACTCGTTAATTACAAAAGATAATTTATAAGTTTTACTCGATAGAAAAAATATGGCGTGGTAAGATAAATCTTCGATATTACCAATCTTAGAAAACAAAATGTTTTATTATGGGGGTATTGTAGTCTAGAAATTTGAAAAAGAAGCGTAGTTTTTGTCTTTTAATTCGATAGCTTGCATATTTGAAAGTATCTCCCTATACAGATATTTCAAAACTCAAATTATTTTCAAAGTTACTGCCGTTTTAATGTCGTCGTACAGCCGCCATTTTGTAAAAAAAAAATCTTTAAGTTTTGTTGGTTTGTGCGATAGTGACAATTGTACTGATCAATAATTTATCAATGTTTTCTTTTTCAAATGGATTCAAGGTTAGAAAACTCCTACATTAAAAAAAAATAATGTAGGCGATGTCGATCGCGAAGAAGTTTAATTTGTACTTTATTAAGAACTTTTATTAATGTGAACATTATTTCATTAAATATCCCTTGCGTTTACAAAAATATAAAATAGCTTTAAATTTTTATACCATTTAACTTTTATTGGATTTTAATTAAACAAACCCTTTATGAACGTAACGATTCGGACTAAGAATACATTTAATTCTTAAAATTGAATTCAGTATTATAGCTTTTTTGATGCCATTCCAAATACACATATGAAAACGGACATAAGTTAAACTAACTATGCTTACCTAATTTTAATAATTACTTATACTTAACCTATCCTAATTATTTTTTTCTAATATGTGTGATCTTTAAATACGGTGGTTCTCTTTTTGAAGGTGGTAGAACCAGTGTAGTTCGACCGGGAAAGTACCACCGCCACACCTATTTCTTCTTGCGTTTCGATAGAAGGGTGTCGTTGCCGGCACACTTTCACATGAGGCGACCATCATAGTCCTCGGGAGTAGCAACGCATCTGTGACTTACTTCAGATGGAACCCATGTTCTCTATGAAGTTGATTACAGATGTCCATGGGCGGCAGTGGCCACTTACCATCAGGTGGACTGCATGTTCGTTTGCTACTTCACTCAGATAAAAAATACGGGTAATATTCAATTTTATTACGAGTACATTCCATTTACATTTTATATTGTATTTACAGTGAATCAATATTGCAATAAAAATTGTATATCCTAGTCTAATTTATTCGGTCGTTCGTCTTTTACCTAATCTAGTCCATCTGGACTGGAGCATTGACCGCAAATCTCAATATCGGCAGCGTGATGAGTGGCCGGATTAATTTGTCCAAAGTTGCTTCGTGATATATCGCGGGGGCCGGTCACGACCTACGCTTCTGGCTTGGCTTTTTATTGCAGACTAGCTGTGCCCGCGACTTCGTGCGCGTATTTAAAAAGTATTATTACACGACGATATAACGACGCAAAAACAAATAACGCTGCATACAACCACCGCCCCTCCTCCTTGCAGCGTCATGTTTTGCACATCATGCGGCGCGGCTGAATTTTATATCGGTGTTATTTTAAAATTGTCATATCTTCTAAGATGTTCATTGAAATTAAGTGATGTCAAAGACAATTTTGTTCACAATTAAATACTCTTAATCAACAACACATTTATTTGGACAAAGATTAATATTATTACGTTGATACAACTCTTAACTAATTTCGACCGAATTTGATTCCCATGAAAACGGTTCTAGTGAGTTAATCTTAAAAGATAGACATATACTGTCGCGGACATTTTTTTAGATCATTTCAAGAGAAATAATTCTTTCATACATATATTTTTGGTATCTTGTACCGTTTTCGCAGCGCACGCAACGGAAGCCCTCAAGGATGAATAATTTTCCCCGTTTTTTTCACATTTTCCATTATTTCTTCGCTCCTAATAGTTGCAGCGTGATGTTATATAGCCTAAAGCCTTCCTCGATAAATGGTCTATTCAATACAAAAAGAATTTTTAAAATCGAACCAGTAGTTCTTGAGATTAGCGCGTTTAAACAAACAAACAAACAAACAAACTCTTCAGCTTTATATATTAGTATAGATACACGTCAATCTTTTTTTGTATTGGACGTCTTTTTTTAGTTGCTATCGCAGTTCAGTGCCAGTATATTTATGCTCTTAAATATTTCTCTGATTTATAGCAGTTAGTAATGTTAGTATTTATAGTTATTTTAATGTGTGGAGTTGTTACGCTTCATGGAATGAGTTATGAATGCACTATATACTATATTCACTATATATATGTTTGACCATTTCTTAACAACACTTCTTAAAGAACATATAAAACTTTATGTTTATTGTTATGACATCGAAATTTGGCTTTACATTGAAAAATGCTTTGTGGGTAAGAGGCGTGCGACGGACTGACACATTTCAGAGGTTGCATAGATTTAATGGCAACAATAAATACACCACAGTTGACTGTAGTTAATAATCGTAGGTTATAAGCATTTTGTCCCTGTAGTTCCGGGACCAGAATAGGGCTACGGCAACCTCTGCCTGTCGTAAGAGGCGACTAAAAGGGTCGTCCGGGGTTCCGTTCGAGATCCTGGAGTCCTCCACGCAGTGCTGAGGATGGCCACCTGGGGGGTTTTAGTGCGGTAAGAATCCCACATAACCCGCGTCGCTCCCACGACGTCGGGTACCTTTTGAAGGTTTCCCCCTTTAAATATTTATTGTTACGTTTTCCTTTAGCATTAAAGTAATCAGCTATGCCAACCTGGGCTTGAATCCAGGCTTTCAAGCACGGGATATCAAAATCTAAACCAATTATAGATAAGACGCTTCTTACGGATGCGACACAAACATTATATAAATAAACTTAAGTAACGTTCAAGTTTGTTTGTTACAAGTCGTGAAGATCTGAACAAGTTTTCAAGTTTTAAATGGAGTTAAAGTGCAAGCGCAATCGATGGAGTGAATCTCTGAAGAGCAAACATTTCTATTCGCGTGACGCGAACTTACAAGCCTTAAGTTCACTGAGTTCAGTAAATTATGCTTCACTAAACCTACACTAAATCTTGGAAAGTACATTATTAAATACTTGTAATGTTTCTCTTTAATCTATCTACATATTAATACGTGAAGCAAAAACATTTTTAATATACTTGTCGCGGACGGGAGAGTGTGAAATTACGCACGGTTATAGTTCATGTAGAGAAAAGCATTACGGAATGCTATTTTTTTTTTCAATAATGCATAAAACATACATAAAATTAACTAAAAACACATTACACACGATACCCTGCATTTGATACATAATAACCGAAATAGAACATTTAATGTCTGATGTCAAAATACCCACTCTTGCTTTTAAATGCAGCTTAATTAAACCTAAGCTAATTAAACTTCTTTTTACCCCTAACGGGTGCGATCAAAATAACTTAAAAATTATTACAATTTATTTGAATTTGAGAAATATTCGTTCCACTTTGGATATTATGAAGTTTAGATTTTTAATTTAAATTGCAATACAATTTCGACCGTTGCGCCGGGTGACTAGTATTTTATTAAAACAGCAGACGAGCCTGACTACGTCATCTAACCTACGTTCTAATGGTAGTAAGTAGAGAGCATTACCGAGTATAGACATAAGATGAATCTTACTTATGTTCGGCCATCGGAGCTTTCTTGCATTCAAAAAACGTAATTATGGTACATTTTGGAGTTTACTTCTTAAGAATCGATTTGCATATATAAGGGCCCGTATGAGAAAAATGTGGGGAATAAAATCTACTGAAGAATGACCTCGTTACGTTTTTTTATTGAATATAACGCCATCTAATTAAAACTTTAGAACTACTCGTATTTTATACTGATAAAATAGTTCTAAAGTTTGAACGCGTAGATGGTATACATAGGTTTCGTGATTACGTTTTACCGAAATTTTAATGGTGTTTAAAATAGTAAATCGTTAAGATAAGTAATGTAAATACGTACGTATACGTACAATATTAATATTTTAATACGTACTTACTAATATTTATAGATATAATTTTTCAAAATGATCCCTGTATTGGTATTATTTATATCTTTAGTGTGGGAGTATGGCGCCATCTATTTTAAATGCGAGTAAACTCCAGTCGTGCGTTGGAGCTGACACACACACTCTTTTTTTTTGTAATGTTTGTTTGTCTCCGCCTGCAATACCTTATTAATATTACAATTGCTAAAGTTTGTTAAAATGTACGTGTGTCCATTATTTTGTTACACAAAACTACCGGTCCTATTTTGCTGTAATCGGGCGTACACAGAGTTTATGACCCAGATTTACACGTAGGATATTTATATGGTACGTGACCCTGCCGGACGAAGCCACGGGAATAACTTATTAATATAAAAATTCTATTATATTTTCTGTTCGTAGTACTTGTTTTGTCCTTTTCGGTTTAAGCTGTTGAGTATTTTTTTTATCTGGTTGTAGCAGTAAATGCATGTAGTCCACCTGATGGTAAGTATTCATTGTCGCCCATGGACATCCGTAAGCAACTTCATATAAAACATTGTTTTTTTTATAATGACGAAGTAGCAAACGAGCATGCAGTCCACCTGATGGTAAGAGGTCACTGCCGCCCATAGACATCTGTAAGCAACTTCACATAGAACATAGGTTCTATCTGAAGTCAATCAGAGATACGTTGCTGCTCCCGAGGACTATGATGGTTGCCTCATATAAGTGTGGCGGCAACCACACCTTTCCAACAAAACGCAATACCTGCTTCACACTAGAAATAGGTGTGGCGGTGGTACTTCCCCGGTCGAACTACACTTGTTCTACCGTCTTCAAATATAATTATTCTTTCTATAATGATGTAATTCATCTGAAGCTAAGTAATATTCCCGTGACAAATTCCACGAAAAACAGATCTCTAAATCGGGTTTATAAAATACATTCAAGCCTGTAATAGGAGATGATGTTAGTAACATCGACACGTTTATTAACATTGACTACGTGCTCTTTTGGGACATACTGATAAGGCTACATTTTTATGACACATAAAACTCCCCGATTTGGTTTATAGAATAAATTAGAACCTGTGGACCGTTATACCATCTAGCATATACCAATATGTCATGCTATGACATGTGTATTTGCTTTGATCACTTGTTTTTCTGAAACTTACCGGAGTCGTTTTCCATTTCATGAAGAAAACATAACTTTGAAATCGGGTTTATTAAAAAAAGCCCTGTAACGTGGCTCTCTTGGATTTATTAGTAACATATCTCAATGCCATTAAAAAAATAAACCTAATCTAAGATTTATGGAATACATATATATCTTTACCTCCACGGATAACGTAACGATCAACACGTGTATGAAGATATTTTCGACCCATTTTAAACCCAGCACTAATAGAATACCATATTTCACTAACAGCAATTTCCGTATCTAAATGAGAAAAGCAATAGTTAGTAACTAATTTATTTATCAGTGGCTGCCAAATGATTTCCTCATTAACATTGTTAGTCTCCGGCGTCTGATTACTTTGCGGTGCCACGAATATTAGGGGTGATATACATGCATTTTTTTTTTATAAGATTGGTGTAGCAAACGAGCATGCAGTCCACTCACTGCCGCCTATGGACTCCTGTAAGCAACTTAGTATAGAACATGAAGTTCTATCTAAAGTCAATTACAGATGCGTTGCTACTCCCGAGGACTGAGATGGTCACCTCATATAAAAGTGTGCCGGCGACCACATCCTTCCATGGTGCCGCCTGCCGCCCACACAGAACTCCTCACAACACAACACTACACACAACATTACTCACCCACATTACACTACATTACACACAACAGTACACTTTACACTTTACAAACAGTCACCCTCACAGATTCCCACTTTTTTGTAATGGTTGCCAGGGGGTAAAAAAAAACCTGGCAAACCGAACCTCGAAACGCAAGAATTGCTTCACGCTAGAAATAGGTGTGGCGGTGGTACTTCCTCGGGCGATTTACACTGATTCTATCACCTACAATTATTACCTTATTTAAGTAAAGTAAGTTATTAAAAACTGTGGATACTCAGTAATCGTCCAATCTATTTTAGATAGAACCATGCCATTTAAACAATAGTTTCACTTTATGATGTTCTACTTCGTAAAATTAAAGGTAGACCTCCTTTACAGACAAATACTTTTGATATTCCATTGTTTTGTACGCGTAGTCTGCGCGCGCGAGGTAGCTGGTTACAGTTATTATAAGCATAAAAGCTTAACTACTATGTATAAAGTGTAAGACATCGGTGAAACGATCATTCCATTCGTGTCATGAGTCATGACTGATGCCAGAATGATGGAAAATTGACATGGTTCGAAGATCAGCCCAGACTAACAACATACTGTTAAAATTACAGTCGCCGTTTGGACATAGAACGCCACAGTCTTGTGTTGATACGGATATAATACAGACAAAAAGGCCTGTGCTATGATAATTGTCGCTGTTACAAAACGTGTAAAAAACGATGGGTGAGAAGTTGAGAAAATTCTACTAAGAAGAGATCATTACACGCATCTAAATTTAATATTTTCTTCAGTTTATTTGTATAATTTGATCGCAATACGTTTTTTTTTCACAATTTTTTTAACCACGAAATCGTGAATAAGGACCTTTTACTCTATTGCTGTGAGAAGTACAGTATAGAAAATATATAATGTTATATCCAATTTAACGATGATCATTAATATGTAAGGCAATTTTACACCGTGTGTAGCTAGCCTTACATGGTGCCATTATCCTAAGCACATAATATGTACGTGCGATAGGTCCGGCCACTAAAATGTTTATCGACACTGTATACAATGTACACAACCACACACATACATATACAAGATCGTACACACATAAATCACACGTATACAAATTGAATAACATGTATTCATAACAGTTTTATAGTAGAACAGTATTTTTATATGTAAATATTGTTTTACCTCGGAATGGTTTATTGTTTTGTGTCGGGACTCATTCTTTGTATTACTTTGATCAGTTATTTTAATATTTAATGTCATATTGCCGAAAATAAACATTATGTTAACTATTTAATCGTTATGTTTACTAGTATCGTAGTTCGTTAATGAAAGAGCAGTGATAGACTAATGGTTGAAACTTGCCGTCTTGATCGGGTGGTCCGAGGATAAAATCCTCGGGACGCATCTCTGAATTATCTAAACTTATGTGCTTATTAAAAACCTACACATATTAGTGATCTTCAAAAAAAAGTTCTCAGATGTGTGTGTAGTTTACCAATTCGCACTTGGCTAGCGCGGTGGACTATGGCTTAAAACCCTCTCGTTATGAGAGAAGACCCATACCCAGAAGTGGGACAATAATAAATAGCTTGACGATGACGAGTTCGTTAATGTTTGCTGTAATTTTAACCGATAGGAATAAACGTATAATTACGCTTTCTGCACTCATAGTCCCGCACTAGTGTTTTTCCCTGTGTAGAACCATGAACACACACGACGAATACACAAACACCCAGACCCAGAACATGAATCTAAACTCATCATTCAGATACCTGTCTGGCCGGGAATCGAATCCGGGATCCATTGCGCGTCAAACCGGTACGGTAACCGCTCCGCTACGCGGGTCGTCAGTTATTAGTTTCGGGCAACTTGTAACCGCAGGACCGATTTATGGGTCATATCGGCTTTGTTAGAGTGCCTGATCTGATGTGTGTGGTTAATTGTCACAAGTTGTTCGGTGGTGACATTGTGCGGGCTGTTTACTTACTATATGTGGCCCACAGCTTCATTCGCGTTTTAAATGTGACACACAAGTTAGCTCTTTATTTTGATGTAACACATTAAATTGATTTGCAAGTGTTTATTGTTACCTCAATAAATTGACTGTGACTGTATTTAGAAACTCTTAAATTCTATTCAGTAGCTCTGGTTTGATGCTATGTCAAGTGCACAGAAAGACAAACAAAAATTAAGAAATAAACATGTATAGATATTTCTATTATTATATAGGTATTCTAAATATTAATATTTTATTTACTACCTATATACAGTGTATAGTTACGTAGAAATTTTACTTTTATTATTTGTAAGGATTCAGTAATCCTGAAAGAGATCTACCTACGTATATTAATCATCAGTGATTAATATATTGTAGATCTCTGAAAAGAACATATTTGTCTTTAGCTTAGATAGTTGTATAACATGAAAGAATAGAATATCTGTTTAGTACTATAATAAATTAGATAAAGTTTAATAAAAGGCTTTTATTAAACTTTATCTAATAATCTAATCTATAATAATCTATCTAATATCACGCGTGGTAGGGATAAGAAAAAGATGGCGCGTAACGGAAAAAAAAAGATGGCGCGTAACAGAAAAAGATGGCGCGTAACGAAAAAAAAAGATGGCGCGTAACGAAAAAATGTTACACTAAATTTTTTGCCAACCCCGATAAAGAAGTTTCACTTCAAAAATATATCTTTACGATTTATTAATTTCCTTCCATAGAATTCATGTTAATGAGTGAATAAAACCTTCGCGTTTAACAAAATCTAGTTGATCCGGCGAACTTCGTTCCGCTTAAAGGCAAAAATTAAAAATATTCATTGTCTCTCCACTGTATTATATAATGTATTATTATACATGTATTATATATAAAAAAAACTTTCTTTTGAATCACTCTATATATTAAAAAGATGCATTAAAATTCGTTGCGTAGTTTTAAAGATCTAAGCATACATAGGGACATATAGCAAGAAGCTACTTTGTTTTATACTATGTAGTGATGATTCAGAGTTGAATGTAAGCAACGATTACATTAAACTAAATTTATGACAGTGTGTTACGAACATAAATTGAAATTTTAATAAAGTGCTCTAGTGAGCTACGCGGAAGACATATCAATTAAAGTCGTGGAGAGCTTATCCACCGTACTGGAAATAATAATTCTTTTCACACCAATACGTTAATTGCCAATTGCTTTAATTGCTACCACACGGTGATATTTTAATTAAGTGATAAATAAAAATCAGCACCATGAACCCGATACGGTAGTCTCGTACATTTAAAACTGTATTTTTGTCCCCGCCATAATATAAAGGCTAAGTGCGAGTCGGACTGGCGCACGAAGGGTTCCGTACTTAATCTTTAAAAATGACAAAAAATCATTTCTGTTGTATGGGAGCCTCTCTTAAACATTAATTTTATTTTGTTCTTAGTATTTGTTTTTATAGCGTCAACAGAAATACATCATCTGTAAAAAATAACGTGTGTAACTATCACGGATCATGAGATACAGCCTGTTGACAGACGGATAGACAGATAGCGGAGTCTTAGTAATAAGGTTCCGTTTTTACCCTTTAGTTACGGGACCCTAAAAACATCCCATCGATCATTCATCCTGTAAAGGAGGCATTTTAATTGGGTATTAAGATATACAATCTGTAATAGCTATAATTTATTATCCTGTTCCATTAGTCGTGTACCGACATGGCAGTAAGTCTGTTACACCGTATAAAGAATTGATAATCGAAAGAGAAGAAAGGTTTTTGAGTGGTCCTCTAGAAGGTGGACTGATGACCCGAAGAACATAGCGGGTAGTCTCTAAATCTATATATTAATACGTGAAGCAAAAACTTGTGATCCGTTTTTAAGATACTTGCCGCAGACGGAGGAGTATGAAATTACGCACGGTTATAGTTCTTGTAGAGAATGTTCTTGTAGGATTTGGCAATGCTAATATTTTTTTCAAACAATACATAAAATCACCTTAAAACACATTACACACACTACCTTGCATTTGACACAAACAAATACATAATGAAAATAATGTTAACCTTTTTGAAAAATGTAAAATATCTACGCTATCGTATTGGGTATTGCCTGTAAAGATAGACGTTAAGTCTGTATAAGTAAATAAATAAATAATAAGCGAAATAGAACATTCAATGTCTTACTAATGAAAATGTCAGATGTCTTTATCAAAATAACCGCTATAGCTTTCAAATGCAGTTAAGCTAATTAAACCTTTTTAATATAGCTAATTAATCCTTTATAAGATTAGCTTTTAACGGGTGCTTTAAAAATAACTTGAAAATTGTAAGAATTTATTTGAATTTGAGAATTTTTCGTGCTACTTTAGACAATATGAAATTAGGATTTTTAATTTAAATACGGTCGAATTTCGACCATTGCCACGGTTGACTAGTTCGGTTTTATTAGCGATCACTAAGGGAGGCTTTTGTGTCAAGCAATGGCCCTTTAAAGGTTAATGATGCGTATACCTTTTACTTTTTTATTACAGTTAATATGTAACAAGATTTTATCTAAACGAGTTTATAGGCAACTCTTGAACGCTCATTTGTATACTTACTTGTAGTAGCTTTAGTTAATTAGTAACTAGACTAGTTACTCCAACGGAATATGTTAATAGACTGGTTAAGCTTGTGTACAAGTGAAATGAATTAATTAGATGTCACGTCTCACTTTTACTACTTATTTAAATATGCCGTTCAACAATAGAACTATATAAAGACTTCTAAGGGTTTTCTTTAAGAAAAATTAGAATTTTTATGACGCGGGTAAATAAGGTGCAGATTTTTGTTAGGATCCTCATGTAGGATGAGTGATTCCAGTTATATTAGTAGATAAAACGTAGTCAAATGGGAATATGATGTATATGTATGGAATGATCTTCCTTCCGAGGTATTCTCGGAGCGCTATGACATGGGGTTCTTCAAGAAAGGTGCGAAAAGAGTTCTCCTTTAAAGCCGGCAATGCATTGGCGACTCCTATGGTGTTGCGAATGTCCATTGGCGCCTGTGACTACTTTCCATGAGGTAGCCTGTCTGCCTTATCGTTAGGTTAAAGTATAAAAAAGGCAATGGATAGATATTATATGATACTAGATGAAAACCCGGCTTCGCTCGGGTGAAATGTGGCTCTATAGGTATGTAACTCAGCTTCGAGCCGGATCACTGTTAGATGGCTCGTTCAAGATTTAATTAATCGTTAAAATATTAAGTAGGTGTTTTATAGATAGTACTATCTTCCAAACTGCGCAGCACTAAACAGGGCATGACAATGTTCTGCTAGTAATCCAATTTCATGTGCATTTAGTAATTCTAAATATAAGTGATAGTGCACAGATGAAAGTAATAAGACATATCTTTTCAGTACTCTTTCCAAAAGCTGATAGGTTTAATATACATAGAGTACAGGACTGCGCCGAACGTCTATTTCGTCATTTACCGTATTATAACCGTAAGCTTAAGATTTACCAAGTGAATGGCGGTTAAAGTTCGAAATAAACGATGAACTCAGATCACATCGGACTTTTACCGTTGAAAGTTGGTAAATCATAGGTTTACCCTACTTCGGAATTGTACAGTAACATATCTGTATTTATTTTTATCTTATTGAAGTAGCAAACGAGCATGCAGTCCACTTGATGGTAAGTGGTCACTGCCGTCCATGGACATCTGTAAACAACTTCATATAGAACATGGGTTCTATCTGAAGTCAATCACAGATGCGTTGCTACTTCCGAAAACTTAGATGGTCGCCTTATATAGCAGTGTGCCGGACACCATACCCTTCCAACACACAAGAACTGTTTTAACGCTAGAAACGTTACGGTGGTAATTCCCCGGTCGAACAACACTAGTTCTACCACCTTCCATATGCGACGAATAGGTAACCTTTCTTTTGGGAAGTCGATTAGAAACCTTGAGCGCCAAATGGAGTGTGTATTCATTTGACACCATTGACCACACAAATAAAAAACGGTATTGCGTAACTGATAAAACGAAAACAGCCGTCACATACTCGACTTGGTAAGTTAACCAACTAATATATTTCTTGCATTTGATTCTGTCCTATAAAATATAGTTTGTCGTCAACCCATTATTGTCCCACTGCTGGGCACAGGTCTTCTCACGGAATGAAAGAGTTATAGGCCATGTCCACCGCTGGCCAAGTGCGATTGG
Source organism: Spicauda simplicius (assembly GCA_949699795.1). Classification (NCBI taxonomy): domain Eukaryota; kingdom Metazoa; phylum Arthropoda; class Insecta; order Lepidoptera; family Hesperiidae; genus Spicauda; species Spicauda simplicius. The sequence goes on from OX453063.1 coordinate 12,601,461, forward strand.
TGGACTTCACACATCTCCGAGAACTTTTTTTTTTAAAGGACTCTCGGGTGTTTGTGAACTTCCTCACGATGTTTTCCGTCACCGAAAAGCAGTGATAATTATATAATGATATTTAATACGCACTTAAATCAGTGCTGCGTGCCTGGGTTTGAACCTCGGACCGATCGAGAGGGCCAGTTTCAACCATTAGGCTATCACTGCGCAAAGTATAGTCTATAAAGACAAAACTAATGGGACCTCATATGTTAAAATCAATCAAGCAGTTAAATCTACAGAGCGTGGCTAAGAAATGACGAAAACGCATTTTAAAATCCATTAATTTCTCATGAAGCATTCGAAGAAAAGTAATAAATCTGACTTCGCAGTAAAAACTCTAAATCAACATAATAGTAAGAACAGAAGATTACTCATTACGCGTAATGGCTTCAATAAAAGCTGCCGTAAATTGGTACTTATTATATCTTTACGGCCTTTTGTTTCTTGAATTATTGTTGCTATCAAGGAATGCTTACGACATTACGATAGATAATTTGTTTCGTCGGCAATTTAATTGAATTGTCTTTGGTGAGTGATTTTAGCAATCCTGTACTACGGCTCGTTTTTCAGTTTAGATCGTGATTTGCAATTTATCGTTCATAATGGATTTGTTCCAAGTAATGTAAAAATTTCGCAGAGATCTCATCAACTTTTAGAGACTTTTCTGAATCAGAATTTCGAAGTTTCGATCGTGAATTATTTACTTGCTGAGAATTATTTACTTCTATAAAGTCTAGTTTAATATAATGAGTGATATCTGATAGTTCCATGCCACTCCAGTTGCAGTGTAAGTTATGTGTAGCGTTAAGTCGTCCTTCGTCGAAACTAAGAATAACATTTTGCATCGATTTTTTAATGAGGTGCTTCAAAGTTCGGTTTACAGAAGTAGTGGTAGAACCGGTGTAGTTCGACCGGGGAAGTACCACCGCTACACCGCTATGGAAGGGTGTGGTTGCCGGCACACTTTTACATGAGGCGACCATCATAGTCCTCGGGAGTAGCAACGCATCTGTGATTGACTTCAGATGGAACCCATGTTCTGTATGAAGTTGATTACAGTTGTCCATGAGCGGCAGTTACCACTTACCATCAGGTGGACTGCATGCTCGTTAGCTACTTCAATCAGATAAAAAAAAAAGAAAAAAGAAAAAAGTGTAGTGCTTATGATAACTTTCAATATGGGCTATTTAATCTATATTTACGTGAATTTATTCAATTTACTGATTTTGTTAGTACGCAACGGAGATTTTATGGATATGTATTTTTGGATCTCGATATGGATACTATGGACATGATGTATTTATTATATATTGTTTCGGATCATTTAATAATTTGGGATAGTTTTCGCTACTGTTAAAATTTTAAGGAATTGTAAACAAAGAGCAAAAAGGTAATGATTCATATTCATATTAATGTTCATAAGGTGTCTTATTTAAATATTCAGAATATTAAATAAAACAATCTGGCAAAACATATTGGAAACTTGTATAACGGATTCACATAGATTTAATTACGAATATATGTTACGGTTACAGACCTCTATATAATCCTTGGTAGTGCGGTTTATGACGCGATTAGTCTGCGAAAATCTTTAGATATTAATGTGGATTGAGTTATGAATTTTGCGACATGACATTTCATTATTGTATAATTATTGTTTTTATGGCGCTTAATATTGGGATTATTATTTTAACGATTCTATATTATTAGGTAATTTTACATATTTTAACACTTACTTTGCATATAAAGTCGTTAATAAAATCTATGTTGCGGTATAAAAGCAACATGCCAGATAAGTCATTGGCACGTTTACATCATGTTTGCGGTTTCTCGTATACATTATAACGAGCCGTGTAATAATTAGATGTGCAAAATATGTGCAAGATTTTGCGGTTTTAAATGATATGAATTTGTTCTTTCTCAAGAAGTAAGATGTTACATAAGAGTCCTATGAGACTTGGTAAAGGGGATCCCTGGATATACATTGACAATAGAAACTAATTATTTGTTACTTTTGCTATTCGGGATTCCGTCTGCTGCCGTACTAAAGTTAGGTGCAGACGGCATGCAGCACAAAAAGATATAATGTGCGTCAAATTACAATCTACGAACAGTTTTCTGTACTAAGAAAACAAATGGAGCAAGAAGCCTGAACTTTTAATGCTAGTGTAATGTGTTGCCACGCATGGCTTCTTTACCCCGCGCTGCCTACTTTCCGGCCATTGTGCATAGCTCGAGCAATGAGTGGTCAGTGTTAGTTCGTCCTTAATTTTAAGCCTTTCGAGGGATTTCATTTGTTTGTGGCCAATAGGAGATGATAATGGCAATGCACAAGATTATGAAATGACAAAAGAAGTAGATGAAGATGCTATCGAGAGTTATTGATTATTGTTAACTGCCGTTAATTTCAAAATAGCATTGAAATTATTTTTATGGATATTATATATGTATGTCATGACTGACTACCACAGAGGACTAAGTTAGTATATTCTTTGAACGTCTTTCCTACCACTTGCCCTATTAAAACACGATCGCAGGATCATTTGATATTGCATTGATAAGTACTTGCGCTAAGTTTATATAAATTACTAGCTGTCCCGACAAATTTTGTTTTGCCATATAAAAAATAAAAAAAAATGTTAAGGGTGGACAACCCTTAGGGGTATGAAAAATAGATGTTGGCCGATTCTCAGACCTACTGAATAAGCATATAAAATTTGGTAAAAATCGGTCAAGCCGTTTCGGAGGAGTTTGGCAACAAAAACTGTGACACGAGAATTTTATATATTAGATTTGCGAGCAGTATGCAAAGCTATACAGCAGTATAACATAATTACGGGATATGACTTACGAATACTTACGATACATGTTGAAGAAGTTCTTAAATCGTTTCATAACTCACTTCATTAATTTAAGTGTTATTGTGCAGTAAAAGTATACGAGATCATAAAAATAAATTTACACGTATTAAAATTAATCATTTAAACGCGTACTGGACATTCGTATTGATTAATCACTACGGTTATGAACTTTATTGGATCCATTTATCATTTCTTCCTTTTAAAAATTTATATAACTTAATTATTATTATAATTATAACGTATAGATTGTCTTGAGTAATAAATGGTTAATTCATTCGTCCACCAATTCGCACTTGGCCAGCGCGGTGGACTATGGCCTGAAACTCTTTCATTCCGAGTGAAGACCCGTGCCCAGCAGTGAGACACCAATGGATTGACGATATAATAAATGATTCGAATTGATAAAAGTAAATCTAACGAAATGATTAAAACAATAATGTTAAACGAGTAACGAGGTGCCCTCAACCCCGCAGTTGACTTAAGATATTCAATTTGTAAGCTTATTTTAAAGGACTTTTTTATAATTCCCTAGACATTTCATAGATCACGTTTTATATTACTCCAATGCTTTTTAATGTATTAAATCGTTCAGGTCGTAGCGTCTCTGAGGTGTTTAGGTAGGATAAATAATCTGAAACCGGGAAGCGGCTGGATGCACAGGGCACTGAATTGGTGACTGCTTAAAATGGCTTTAATTCAGTTAAAATAAAAAATAAAAACTTAAAACGCTTTCTACACTCATAGCCCCATTGTAGGATTTTCTCCTGTGTCATGGGTGCCATGGACACGCACAAACATCCAAACCCAGAACAAGAATCTAAACTCATCATTCAGATACCTGTCTGGCCGGGACTCGAGCCCGGGACCCACTGCGTGTCAGACCGGTATGGTAACCGCTGTGTCACGCGGGTCGTCAATATCAAATTATTGTTATTAATCTTCTAAAACCGGGTCATGTGAGGTATATTCAAAACTTACTTAATTAGTTTAAATATGCAAATGCCACAAAGCAGAGTATGTCTTTTCATAATATTTTAATATACCTAAGCTCTTTCTCGTTACCCACAAGGCACAAAAGTAAAGTTGAACATTCTAAATTTAAGCGGGGAGTAAAGTTGAATATTGCAAAGATGAGTGAGAAGTGAGCAGCGGAATTGTTAGTCATTTCATCCAGATGTTTCCATCTCATTACCTTTTTCATTTTGCATCAAATCTCATCTTCACATCCTGGGATTAAACGATGGTCCGGAATAAGGGTTCTTAATTAAATTTGAAATGTGACTTTTGGTACTTATTTTTTTTATATCTGATTGAAGTAGCAAACGAGCATGCAGTCCACCTGATTTTACGTGGTCACTGCCGCCCATGATCATCTGTAAGCAACTTCATATAGAACTAGGGTTCTATCTGAAGTCAATCACAGATGCGTTGCTACTCCCGAGGACTATGATGGTCGCCTGATATAAAAGTGTGCCGGCAACTGCACCCTTCCGTCGACGCTAGGAATAGGTGTGGCGTGTGGCGGTGGTACTTAATAATAATAGTGTGAGTAAAAAAAAATATTTTATTTAAAAAAAAGCTTGGGGTGCATGGTGTCAATGGTTATAGATATTTTATTGACAGATATGAGTAGAGTGATTATCATTTCGATACTATCTTAAAAAGCACCCCACGCTTTTTTTTAAAATAAAATATATTTTTTATTCACACTATTAATTATATTTATATTCATTGAAATTTTTAACACTATTTTCTTAATTTAAATTTATTTTCTATTTTTTAGTTCTATAAAAAGCGTGTTTTTTAGTTTTTCTAAACTATTATTTATTTTCAACTTTTTAGTCATATTAAAAAATGGAATAATTTTATCAAATTAGTGTATTACCATCGGTCCTCAATAAATCTACAAAGTTTGAACGAAATCTGACCATTTACAGTGGGTCAAAATCGCGCCCAAAGAAGTCGGTTACAAACATACAGGTGAAGCTAATAAAAAGCTTATAGAAATGGGATTTATGCAAAGATTTATACAATGTGGCTATTGGTATCCATTAAGATACAAAATCAATAAGCACTTGCCTAAGGATATCGTATCTTTAAAATAACATCAAAATAACGGTTTTTGATCTTACGGGTTAGTGCAGTGCGCATTAACGCGCATGCTATAACTGACCATATTATAATACTGAGTAACTTGAAACATTCGTTTCAATATGTATGCGTCATTATTTAAAAAAAAAAAAGAAACGCTTTCTACACTCATAGCCCCACAGTAGGATTTTCTCCTGTGTCGTACACACAAAGACGAATACACAAACACCCAGATCCAGAACACGAATCTAAACTCATTCAGATACCTGTCTGGCCGGGAATCGAACCCGGGACCCACTGCGTGTCAGACCGTTATGGTAACCGCTGCGCCACGCGGGTCGTCAAATTATTATGTAATTAATCTCTTCAAAACCCATTTTTTTTTAAAACAAAATGATATTAAAAACATTTTTGAATATTGAATACGAATTAAGATTTATTGGTACTGCCGCGTGTTAAAAATACCCGCTTTATTGTGATAACATCGAGCCGTGTCCATTTAAACTTTTATCTCTTACGTGGAGTAATATCAAGGGAATTATATGTGAATGAATCGATGACGAAATGGTTGTATTGTTTATCGTTTTAAAAAATATGCTACGGTTTTTATAGTAGTGCTTTTTATCATTTTTTATTGTTTAATGCAGTGGTTCCCAACTGGTGGTCCGCGGATCACTGATGGTCACTGGAAGCACCTGAAGTGGTCCGAGAAGTTATCAAAAAAATATTGTAATATAAGAAGTTAGAGTCAAGTAGCGGACAGCCGTGCCTAAACTAAGGATCGGGAATTAGTAAAGAGTATACAGAAAGCGCATTAAATATTGTTTGCTTTGAACAACAAAGTACGCGTGATTTCTTAAAAAAAAATCCCATATTATTTTTCAGATTTATTTTTATCTTTAATTACACCCTCATACCGGTGGTTCTTGGGTCGACAGACATTTTGCCAAACGGTCCTTCGTCACCTAAAGGTTGGGAACCACTGGTTTAATGTAAACAAAATGTTCCAATGTAACCTATTTATAAATTTATTAATTCTCGTAAAAATATTTTTAAAGAAATAAATCACTCTTAAAATTTTTATACCTCTGTATTGTATACAAAATATCTAGATTTACCGTTTTTACTACGTGATTTTATAACCGTTGAAAAATTGAAATAGCTTTTGCAAGGGATTCATACTTAACGTAGCAAACAGAGTCGCATTCCTAATAATCAATGAAAATGGACATTATAGACCGTGAACCGCAAACTGAATAGTCCATCCATCATGCTTATGTCATACCAGGGCCAGTTATGTGAGACTATATCCCACTCGGTGGCCTTCCTTGGCTCTGAAAGAGGACTCTGGGATTTCCATGGAACGCAACCGGAGGCCTCTGATCGCGTTGCCCCTCCGCCCCAGCTACTTGGGTCGCAGACATGACCAGCTCAGGACTGGAAAGTTTTCCAAGGGCGCGGTTGTACAAGCTCGCACCGAACGCATGAAAGGTTAATTGCGGTTCTGATCACGATTTGTTAGATCTGAAAACATAGGTATAGCGACGCTAGTAAATGATATATGAATTTGCCTGCCATTCTAAATGGGGTTTTGAAAGAAACTTAGAATATAGAAGGAGCAATAGAGCTGTGGTTTCGTTTGAATAGTGGGAAGTTGGTTATACTAATCCGATGCATTTCAGCTTAGTACTCAGGGCTTCATATGTGAGGTTATTTTATTTTCTATTCGAGGGGGGAATCTTCAAACGGTACCCGACGCCGTGGGAGCGACGCAGGGTTATGTGGGATTTTTACCGCACTTAAACCTCCCCCCCCGGTGGACGTCTTCGGCGCTACTTAGAGGACTCCGTGATCTCCAAAGGAACGCAACCGGAATCCTCTGAGCGCGTTGCCCCATCGGTCTGCTCCCAGATAGGCGGCTGGGCCCACCGCTCCGCCTAGTCTTTACGACGGTATGCAACCACGCGTACCGCCGTCCTTCCCGTGATCGCCAGGTCGGACGGTTCAAGCTCCCACTCTAGCCGCCCGCAATCACGGAAGACCCTTTTAATCGCCTCTTACGCCAAGCAGGGGATACCGTAGCGCTATTCTGATCCCGGAACAACTGGGGCGCCATATCTGACGCCAATATTTAAAAGAGAAATATCAATCCATCCATACATCCACATCACATCGCACATCCACTGCTGAACATGCTCCTCCCATTTGCTCCCATTTATAATTAACTCACCTAAATTATTTTATTTTTATTAACTAAAAATATGTTTATCAAATTGTATTTTACAGTGTTTTCGCATTTAGCCATCTTACGCACTAGCGGTGAACCGCGCGGCTAGCCGCTTTTCGTTGGAAATTTTACGGCAGTTTCATATTAAAATGGAAAAGTGGCTAGCCGCTAGTGCGTAAGATGGCTAAATGCGAAAACTCTGTAACGAATAAAATACAATTTGATAAACATATTTTCAGTTAATAACAATAAAATAATTTAGGTGAGTTAATTATAAATATGACCTTGTTTGCGCAAATAACAATTCAAGCAAATGTAAACAATTGTTTCGTCAAAACGAACCGTCCTGTACTGGATGAATATTAGTGGAGAACATCAAAAGCCTCAAGATACTCATTAATATAATTTGTAAATTTAACATTAACTCTATTCGTAACACAATCATTGAATTGAAAGCTTGAATAATATGGTTGTTTACGTTTGCAGGAGTTTGTTTGAGAATTGCCAGATTATTATGAAGATATTATAAACCAGCTTTCGAGAAAATATGGTTTTAACTTTTTTGTATGTTCCAGTGCTGGGCACTTGAATTAAGGCCTAAAGCATAGTCTACTGTATGCTAGTAGACTACAACAATGTACATACTATATATTTACCGTCTTTACTTCAATAAGCAATGAATAAATTTTTATCATGTTAATTAAGTCTTCCTAAAATATTATTTACACAATAATGGAAAAAGTTACGCGGTCGAGAAACCGAGTTAAGGTAGGCGGAATGAAATTTAAAAAAGCAAGCAAGAAATGTCGGAACTTGATGAATCGAGGTGAAATGAAATACTTTTCAAAGTTGGCCGTGCACCTGGGTATTATTAACGCGGAGTTGTACCGGCGCCGTAGCGTTATGAAAACTTTACAAAGAATATAGTTTTGAATGACTGTTTACTTTCCTAGTTGAGTTAATTAATCTAAAGTTTGGGAGAGATCCCAGCTCTGTTAGGTCGTCGAGAAATTAGGTCGCCTTTAATCTAATCTGCTGGACGTTACATGCAGTATGTTTACGGACATTTGTGTTTGTAAAATATACGGTCGTTGTTAGGGGTGTGAATGAAAACTTTGACAAAGAATATAGTTTTGAATGACTGTTTACTTTTCTAGTTGAGTTAATTAATCTAAAGGTTGGGGAGATCCCGGCTCTGTTAGGTTGCTCTGTGATTAGGTCGGCTTTAATCTAATCTGGACGTTACAAGCAGTATTCATATGTAGGTAAATTCGTCTTTGTAAAACATTCAGTTGTTTTCAAGGATGTAGTAAAACTATAGACACTATACAGAGGTGAAATCATAGATAGGACTTGTTAGTTCAACTAGAGTGAAGCAGCATTAACGCTTTATCTATTAGTGCTCCGATGTTGTAGCTTGTCTGTTTCTCTCTTCCTTATAGCTATGTTTTTGTATAGATTCCTTAACAATATTGCCTTTTAATAATCAATTTACTCAAAATTCATCTCTGCCAATTGGTATTGTATTTTATTGCTCCCAAATAAAAACAAAACTGTGATATCTTGGTTACTGTTACATCACTATGTAGCAGTAATAGATATTAAGTGACGTGTAGCAGTAATAGATATAAACCACAAATTCACCACGCCACACTCGGAATTGCATAATAAACAGTAGTAACGGGCTTAGCTCGTGACGGGATTGCCCGGGACTAATTTAAATTGATTTATCTCCGAAACCCTTATAAAGTGGGTTTTACGGTGCATGAATACGTCCGACCTGATGTGGTGGGCTGATGACCTGGAGAAGACGGGTGACCGCTGGATTCAGATGGCTCAGGACCGGTCGAAGTAGCACAGATTAAGCGAGGTCTATGTCCAGCAAAGGACTTTTAAAGGCTGATGGATGGATGGATATATAGTACATGAAAAAATTGCTACTAAGATTTAGGTTTAAATATTGTGTCCACATTCCGGATCATCATTAGCTCTAGTGGAGGTTATGTTACCAAATAATTAACGCATTTGGCACCAAAACGTCCTAAGTGTCTCGGTGTCCTCTGTATAGAGGAGTAAAATTAATTAGTATTCCTACATACCTATCATAAGAATACAAGAATTATGTACCTGCATACTGTGTCTGTTTTGTTTATATTCCGCAAATAGTTCAATCGCTCTATTTTTTCATTCCTAAAAAAAATATGTATTTTGAAAAGTTGTGATTGTGCCTTTCTTTGTCGACATTGATGCATATTACTAATAAAACATCGTCCATTCGAAACATAAACATATCTAAAGTAATATAAAATAATGGTTGCAATAACTCTTCAGTAAGCTAAAGCTTGTCGTCTAAGTTTACAATACCGTCCCGTTTGGCCTTGGTGGCTCTCTACTTTGATTTATCATTGCTTTATAGCGCACTTATGACGACAAAATATGTTCTTATAATAAAAATGTCATAAAAAGGTTATTTTTAGCTTTTGCCTATGCCGTTTTTTGGAAGGGCTTGGAATAAATATTTCATGACTGCCAGAGGAATCTCTTTCTTCTAAATTACACATGAATCAATAGGTGAAAATAGTTTGATAAAAATATATCGAATCTACTTGTTTACAACTTTAATAATGTAGACACTGCAAATAATGAAAAAAAGGTGTGTTCATATCTGCTTTCTAAAGAGTTATTTTTTGTTATGATCATTTTTTGTTGAAACTGTAAAATAAAGTAATAAGCATATTTAAAAAATTTGGGTCAGTTAGGTTTCTATTAAGTATTTTCGCTGCGGCACCGATAGATGTATGCGACGTTGTTTTAATATCAAAGACTAGTTGAAACCTGCAGCTTCGCCCGCGCTTAAAAAATACATGACATATACATAGTCATTCAAGAGGAATATTTCTTTCATACGTATATTTTTGGTATCTTGAACCGTTTTCACAGCGCACGCAACAAAAGCCCTTTTCCATGATTTCTTCGCTCCTAATAGTTGCAGCGTGATGTTATATAGCCTAAAGCCTTCCTCGATAAATGGTCTATTCAACATAAAAATATTTTTTCAATTCCAACCAGTAGGTCCTGAGATTAGCGCGTTTAAACAAACAAACAAACTCGTCAGCTTTATAATATTAGTATAGATTCCTACAAAGTATACGGCATTAGCCAACACATAGCTTATTTTAACAATGACTAGATTAAAGATAGTGTTGTATACAAAGAAACATTTCTTTGAAAATCCAGAACAGTGGTACACTCACGGGAATCACATCCGCGTTTCATTCTATTGGCCCGCTACCAATCCTCGTTCATAAGAATAATATTGTCTGGTTTTCTTTTAATTTTATTCTCGCTACTACCTTGTCAATCAAGTCTGAATCAAGCATATTTATCTTTTTAAATATATAACATTTATTTTTCTTCTTGAGTCGTATGCATATTTACCTCAATCACAAAGAGAAAGAATGTTTTAAAATGAATACCAGCAGTCGTAAAAGTACAAAGCTGCAAAGTTTTGAAAGGTGGTAGAACCAGTGTGATTCCAGTACCACCGTCACACTTATTTCTAGCGTGAAGATGTTCTTGCGTTTCGATAGAACGGTGTGGTTGCCGGCACACTTTTATATGAGGCGACCATCATAGTACTCGGGAGTAGCAACTCATATGTGATTGACTTCAGATGAAACCCATGTTCTGTATGTAGTTGATTACAGATGTCCATGAGCGGCAGTGACCACTTACTATCAGGTGGACTGCATGCTCGTTTGCTACTTCAGTCAGATAAAAAAGTTACGAAAAGTAGAAGGATTTTATTTAAGCATCGTCGAAACTAGCGTCATCTAATGACATCAGCTTATTTTAAAATTACGTCAATGCTTACCTTACATATAAGACTTCACATACTCGTAAATGTGTTGAATAGATGATTAGTGAATAGAGAAATATCATAAATATGCGTTTATTATTCACAGTTGGGGTTTACGGTACATTAAAATAATATATGGTATTTTTAGATGCCACCCATCATACATCGCATACAAGTATATGATAGAAATTGATGTCAGAATCATGGTATATAATACCTACCCAGGCTTTAACGAAAGTTTACGTCAAATTTTTGCTTAACCAAAATTGAAAAGTGCAAATAAACAGAAGACCTGATTGCTCTTATATTAAAATCTGTCGTAGAGCTGATAATTGTTATAGGTTGTTCAGTTTCGGTTATGTCCAGAATTGCATTGGGTTCAGTTCGGATTGGAGACGGCGATTAGGTAAATATAGTGGAAACCGTACCCTCCCTGCGACGAGAGTTAAAAGAGCTGCAGATAAAACTTAGTGACATGGCTTTAAGAAGCCTTTATTTAGCTATCAACTTATATTGTCTGGAGACAACGCGTATTAGAAAATGATGAGTTTATTTACCTCGTCTAAGTCTTTCTTCTATAAACCACATCATGTCAAAATTCGGACAATGAGCTCTAAGATTACTCGTAGCCATAGCCTTATTTCAAATTTTTATTTTTTGTGAAATTATGGTGACGTCTATGTACGTGTACGTACGTATCGCGTGATATGTACCTACACTGTAGAGCAAATTACTAAGGTTGTATTTATTCGATAAATTGTTATGGTATTACGATATCGAAATATGAGCTCATTCCTGTGACGATCACGTAATACAAAAGATAATCGGAATTCAATTATACTAATGAGATTATGTTGTAGGTTTTCGTGTCTTTGTTAATTTATCGCTGGAATTCCAATTAAGTTATAATTGGATTTACATACTATATATTGATTAGTGAGTGGGTTCCACTAAGGCCTGTTGTACATGGCACGTTTTTTGAGCCGTACGGCGTCTTTACCTTACCGTGAAAAAAAACGTGCTAGCATGTACATGGCACGGCAAAGATCAGTGCACGGCAGTGATCCATACAACACTGACAACCGTGCCTACACACGGCGAAGTAACCGTAGATTATTACGCCGAAAAAACGTGTGTCTACAAGAGGCCTAATGGCTATACTTTTGCCGTTACAAAATAATTTTGCTATTCAACAGCTGTTATCTTTGCTTTATTTTAGGCTTTAGGTTAGCTTACTTACTTTTTCAGTGTACACTATCACATGTGTCATTTCAAGTTAGTTTTTAAACAATAAATTGATCATCGATATGCATGATATGGCAATACTGAATTATTTATGGCAAGGTGGTAGAACCAGTGTAGTTCGACCGGGGAAGTACCACCGCCACAACAATTTCTAGTGTGAAGCATTTCTTGCGTTTCGATAGAAGGGTGTGGTTGCCGGCACACTTTCACATGAGGCGACCATCATAGTCCTCGGGAGTAGCAACGCTTCTGTGATTGACTTCAGATGGAACCAATGTTCTGTATGAAGTTGATTACAGATGTCCATGGGCGGCAGTGACCTCTTACCATCACATGGACTGCGCGCTCGTTTGCTACTTCAGTCAGATAAAAAAAAATCGGTTATAATTTAGAATCAGGCAAACGACGTGGTATTTTTCCTCGCCTATTATATTTAAACGCTTGTATTGATGACATTAAACAGTACTTAGTTTTATTACGATGTTTTTCCATGACATATAGAAAGGAGCACAAAATAGTTTTAATACTCATATTATGTACTTGATAACCTTATGCATATATTATGCATGTAGTAGGTAGTATGTGGGTGGAAATCCGAATAAATACCTCACATTTGATTGTAGTTTTTATTTGATTGTTACCGAATATTTATTGGGTCCTTGGACCCATAGCTATGTCTGTAGTTATGTATCGTTACAGACTTTCAATAAAGCCTTGACAGGTGGTAAAAATAGTATGGTTCAATCGGGGAAGTACCATCGCCAAACATATGTCTGGCGTGAAAAAAAAATTGAGTTTCGGTAGAAGAGTGTGTAGGTTTGACTTTCATATGAGGGGAGTATCTTACTCTGTAATTTAATAGCGATGTTATAGTTTGCATTTTGTTTATACTACCGGCTCACTTTCTTATGGGGCAACCAGCTTAGTCCTTGTGAGAAGCAATGCATCTGCGATTGACTTCAGATATAACCCTTCTTCTGAATGACTTCTGCACGAAATGATTACATAATGATGTGCATGGGCAGTACAAGTGGACTGCATGCTCGTTTACGTTACATTTGACGACCCGCGTGGTGGAGCGGTTACCGTACCGATCTGACGCGCAATGGGTCCCGGGTTCGATTCCCGGCCAGACCGGTATCTGAATGATGAGTTTAGATTCATGTTCTGGGTCTGGGTGTTTGTGTATTCGCCTTGTGTGTGTCCATGGTATCCACGACACATGAGAAAATCCTACTTTGGGGCTATGAGTGTACAAAGCGTGTTATACGTGTTATACTACTTCAATCGTAGATACATAAAAAAACTAGTATTCCTAATTAATAAATCTGCAATCATTAAACCAATTTAAATAAACATAAAATTTCTCTCTGCGATTCGAAGGCTATTTAGATTGCTTTTTCTGGATTACGTTAAAATCCTCTGCAATACTCCGGTTTCGAATAGAATATCGTGCATTTGATATTCCTTTGAAATGTATCTAGCTTGTCCGCTTTTGAGATACTTCAAAATATAGTTTACATTTTACAGTGAGTTGTGTGATCCACGTTGGGGTTTATTTTATATACAGCTCGTAAGGTAAAGTATGCTAAAGTTTTTTAATGCTTCTGTATCTTATAGCATACAGGTGGGGGAAGTACGGGCAAAATGATAGTGTTTTGATTAGAAGAATTATTGTAAAAATGTATATTAAGGAAAGATGTTATTAATCACAAAAACAGTTTTGTCCATATACTACGGACAAAATGACGTACCAAGTAAGGGCATAATAACATACAATTAACCTTTTGAAGGCACGAAACACAATCGAATTGGTTACTGCGACGATACTGTGGCAATAATGTTTAACTTCTGGCAGGATTTAAAATATGATTGCCGTCACATGGTACAATGATAGGTACATCACTAAAATTTGCTAATTTTGAAATAAGGAGACTATGTCATTTTGTCCATATATGCCCATTTTGTCCGTATTTCCCCTATGATTTAATTTAACTGTTATAAGATGGATTGTCTAAAAAGATGATATAGGCAAAACATTTACAAATTAATGACATCATAAAAGGGTTTTAGTATTTTAACACCTTATTAATATATTCGCCCTAAAGCGGAAAATGCAGTTTGTAAAGTAAAAATAGATTAGATTAAAGATAGAGTTTCAATAAATCTCATTATCTTTCACGCTTAAGTTGGAGACAAAATAACATCAAATTCAATATACATTCATTAAGCTGACACTTTGCAAAATAATGACGACCGATCGCATTTTGTCGTATAACCAACAGACCTTAATTTCTTTGCATAGGTTTATAGGCGTCAGGATTGGACCCTTTCCGTTGAGTGGCGGAAAATCACCGATTTATTTTACGTTTGTCTCGGCCGATTGGCGCGATGACGTTCATCAGCGAAAGTAGGGATTGGCGTCGTGTGAAGCCCTTCTGTGTGTAGCAACCGTGGCCAATCGATATGGTTGACGTGATCCTTTATCGAGGCTTCGTAATAACAATACATTTTGGTACAAAACACCGGTGCCACTTCAGAAATGACGTGATTCTTTCTTTATTAAGATTTTGACTTGCCGTAGAGCCATTTTCTGGATTGATGCATGTTTAACTCCATTTTGTCAAGCATTTAAACTCGTTGATTTAGTTTTTTGTTGTGTGCTGAGGTAGTAAACGAAGTTGTTCTACGTGTTGGTTGGTAATCTAGACTTTACACCTTTACAAAGGTCAGAAGTTCTATTTGAAGTCACCCTTAGATTGCTACGTTGCTACTCTTAAAGTATGAGACGGTCGCTTCGTGTACCTATATGAACAAAAAAGAGACAAACCTGCTGAGTTTCTTGTATATTTTTTTCGGATTTCATTTTATTTCAACAAATTTCATATATATATGTGAGTCGGCAGCAACGCCCTTCTACCGAAATTAAATAATTTACATTAGAAATAGGCGTGGTAGTGGTATATGACCAGTTGAATCCTTTTTTATCACGTTGAAGCAGCAAATGAGTATGCAGCCTACCTGACAATGAGAGATAACATTTAAATCTAAATTGTTAAAAACAAAAGTTGCACATTTGTAATTAATTTGTTATTTGTCTCTTTTAAATAATAATATGTAGTTACGGAAGAGCGGAGCCGCCTAACATAAACATTTTGTTTAGTAGGCGTCTCCAAACCATAAAAAACAACAAAATATGTCTTAAAAAAATGAAAAATATTTATTTCATTTTTTTTAGATAACTGCTGTTTATGTGCATCTATAATCAACTTCATATAAAATATGGATTCTAACTAAAGTCGCCTCATATACTCATAAGTCGACAACCACATCCTTCAAGCAAAAAGTTAGAAATAGATGTGTATCTCCCCGGTGGAACTACGGTCTTACCACCTGTTAAACCTAATTTGTTAATTTTGTTGTATAAGCTATGTAACGATATTGTACTGTTATTTTCTTGCGTTAACAAAGTACAGTAGAAATGTTGTACGCCTTCCTTTTATATTTACCGCGGGGTGTGACATTATTTTAATACTTCTTTTGTTGGAATACCTGTTTATGAAACTGAAAAGGCTATTTTAATTTCAGTAAAGATGTACTTATTCCTTTATTGACAGGCGACTTTTGTTGTAAATTAATTAATATCCTTGTCATTGTCATTGTGTTATGCTTGGCAACTTGTTAGTGAAACGAATATTGGCATTCGTATTCGCGAATATTTGCATTCGCGAATATTCGCACCTTTTTAAATATTCGCGAATATTCCACCTTTTTAGATATTCGCGAATATTCGCACCTTTTTAGATATTCACGAATATTCGCAACTTTTTAGATATTTGCAAATATTCGCACCTTTTTATATATTCGCGAATATTCGCACCTATTTTTAGATATTCACAAATATTCGCAACTTTATAGATATTTGCGAATATTCGCACCTTTTTAGATATTCGCGAATATTCGCACCTTTTTAGATATTCGCGAATATTCGCACCTTTTTAGATATTCGCGTTAGCAAGAAATGTACGCATATTGATTGGCAGTGATTTGCAAAAAAAAGGTTGTCTAATTTAAACAAATTTAATTCGAACATTTTGTCGACCAAAAAAAAGGTCGCCAAATATATATCCTCCGGCATCCAACACCATGAACTGAAAAAAACTTACATTTGCATTTGCATTCACGACTGTCAAATAATAAAATTCATTATATTTCTACAACTTCTTCAACTTAAGGCGCTTGAATTTAAGTAAAGATACAAATTACTCTAAATTGATTTTTGTTGTAAGGTAAAATTGTAGGCAAATAAAAACCTTTTAAGTATGCTCTCGCTAGATAAGTCTTTAATCAAAAACAGCTTAATAGATTTCTATTTCTTATAATAATGGATGCAAATTTATTTTATGATCAAAAACTGAGGATAGATTTTTAAAACTCTGAGATAAAACCACAACTCAATATATTTATTTTAGTGGAAAGTTCAGTGAATATTTAAATTGAGTCTGAAACTTTGCGATGTACCTTTACCAGCCGCAAGGCATGTCTAAACTAATTGGAAAAAATAACAACGATAATATAAGCCAAGAAAATATTTTGAATACAATGTGAATAAGAATTGTTTTACAATTCATGTACTACATCTATTATAATTTATACAATTAGAACTACAATTTTAATTTTACTAACTATATCTCAACGTTTCACCTGCGTTTAGGAAATGTAACATGCCTAACGTAAATTGTACTTACTATTATCATGTTAATAGTGTAAGTGCATCTAAAAAATATTCTCTTATAATATGGATTAAAAAATATTCTTAATATGTATGATTTAAATATACAGATAAGCAGCTATTTTTATGAATTCTCAGTCCCCTAAATTTCATTACACATATACGGAACCACGGAATTTTTATTTCATCTTACGAATGGATACATTTGTTATTACACTACTAGTTGACCCGACGAACTTCGTTCCGTCTAAAAGTCAAAAATGTAAAATTATTAGTCTCCACGATATTATACACGAATAATACATCAATACCTTTCTCTTCGCATCAACTCATTATTGGCCCACTGCTGGGCACGGGTCTTCTCCCAGAATGAGAGTTTAGGCCATAGTCCACCGCGCTGGCCAAGTGCGAATTGGTGGACGCCAAGTGCGAATTGGTGAACCTTTCTCTTGAATCACTCTATCTATTAAAAAAAATACATTAAAATCCGTAGCGTACTTAGCGTAGCGTACAGACAGCGGGAAGCGACTTTGTTTTACACTATGTAGTGATTACATTTCATATAGTGGATAAATAAATAAACGGACTTTTTATGAAACAAAGCCCGCAACTGCAACATCTCACCGAAGGGCAAAATTGCTTCATGATTGTACTTCACTGGTCAAACCAAATACGTTCAACCGCCTTGTAAAAAGAAAAACATTTTCCTTTGATTTGGATCTTAGTTCCTAAAATGATTCCTTCATGATATTTATTGCGTCTATTGGCAATACGCGACCTGTAGTCATGCAATATGACCGTAGTTACAATTGACATTAATAGGAATGTCTATCTGACTGTAACACGATATTAGGCCATTATTGTCTGAATAGTAAGTGTATTCTGCTGCATAAATTGCGGTAGCATTTGTAGAAGGTTACTGTAATGTTATTTTAACTGCAGTCATATTATTCGTTGCAATAAATTTATGGTTCACATTAAAAAAGACTTGGTAACTGATACGCTATACATCTGATGATGACTACAATCTTTTTCTTTTTTTTTACCAGACTGAAGTCCACCTGATGGTACTGCCGCCCATGGACATCTGTAATCAACTTCATATAGAAAGTTCCATCTGAAGTCAATCACAGATGCGTTGCTACTTCCGAGGACTATGATGGTCGTCTTATGTGAAAGTGTGCCGGCAACCACACCCTTCTATCGAAACGCAAGAAATGCTTCACGATATAAATAGAAAATAATATACACCTATCGTTAATATACATCAAAAACTAACTTTTATTATGATTACGTATACATATAAATTATTTATTATGCCCATATTTGGCCCATCAACCAAATATGGGCAAAAGTAGTCGAATCTAAAGATTTTTCATTAAAGATTTATAAATCTAGGTGATTACCTAAAACCCTACTCTAAACCAAAATCCAGTAAAGTAAATAATACTGCTACGAGCAAATAAGAGGTCATTAAACACATAAATAAAAATACAGGAAGATATATTGATAGCGTACCTAGTTGTCTTCGTTAGTTCTTATTCAAAGCCTGTTAATAAGCGGACGTGGCTAATATGTCTTTCTCGAGTACTTTTATTGTTATTACAATATAGCTAATATCTCTATCTAAACTGTCTTCATATACTACTATTCTGAATAAAGCCATTAATCAGGTTATAATATCTCAATAATCAATGAAAGATCATTGAGGGATTAAAAAGAAAGCTTGTAAACTTAAGGCAAATTCCAAGTTTAGCTCCAGTATTATATTCCAAGTTATGTTAAATCGACACGTATAAATTGCGGCGATGTCGTAATAAAATCACATATGAAATGGACTAGGTGACCGCTGGGCTAGTTACCTTTCTAAGCACGTGCGCTGGTATATGATTACGCAACAGACATAAAAAGAGACGTCACGTCGGCAGGAAGTCTATTACCGCGCTTGATCCTGTTAGCTAAACGGATATTCAGTTCATGGGATTGTCTGTCTACCCCCCTCTCGCTACCCCTAAAAACGGGAACGTCGCGTGAAATTTTAAAGCACTCCAGGAATTTTGCTGAATGTGTATTAAAGAGAGGATTGCTGTAAGTCTGTATGTCGTAATTACATTGCGTTTATGTCTAGAACTAGTGTATTTTGGTTTTGAATATGCATTAATTGAGGCAGAAGAAAAAACAATTACTGCCTATACTTTATTTATAAAAGGAAAAAAAAATATGCCACCTAAGTGAACCTAAGTGTTACCTAAGTGTACTTGCCGCAGCCGGAGGAGTGTAAAATTACTCATGTTTATAGTTGATGTACAGAACGATTGCGCAATGCTAATATATTTTCTAATAATGCATAAAACTCACATAAAATCAACTAAAAACACATTACACACACTACCTTGAATTTGACACAAACACAAACATAATAAAAGAAATAGAACATTCTTACTATGTATGAAAATACAACTTCAAAAATGTCAAACGTCTTTATGAAAATACCCACTATTGCTTTTAAATGCAGCTTAGTTAATAAACCTCTTTCTACCTTTTACGGGTGCGTTAAATATAACTTGAAAATTATTACAATTTATTTAAATTAGAGAAATATTCGTGCTACTTTGGACAACATGAAGTTTAGTTTTTTAACTTAAATTACGGTCGAATTTCGACCGTTGCGACGGGTTACTAGTTTTAATAATTATAAAAGGATTGTAGATAAATATGTGTTTTATTTCGCAATAGATAACGTGTTCCACGCACGGCAAATATTGTAAATACTGTCCTTACTTTCCTGTATGACTAAGTTTATCGTTCGTTCGCGTGTTTAAGCGTATTTTGTCCCATGATACGCGAAATACTAAATACTCATTGCAAAAGGGTTCATAATGCGAGCCATTTCGATAGGCTCTTTGTTGCTTTAACTTGTGGGTCATTATGGATCGGTGAATGCGTGATTATGGATTGTCTAATATGAAAACTTTAAGTACAGTAATACCTCGACTTACGCTACCCCGACTTACGGAGTCGGAGTTACGCGGTTTTCAAATCTCCTCAATTTGTCTGTTATTGAGCGCTAGCTGCGTCACACAATCAATATATTATGGATTACATAGCCTTCCTATCCGACACTATTAAATAACAGTGTGGACTATGTACTTGTATGACACATTTTATTTTGTGTTACGTATTTATTTTACCCCGACTTACGTGAATTCGACTTACGCGTTTATTAGTCAGTCCCACCTATCGCGTAAGTTCGGGGTATTACTGTATTTATACCATACTACATCTTATTCCCGCGGCTACGCACGCTTCGATCTCGTTAACCATGGCAATGAGAGTCCCATGTGTTAACCCAAGTCATAAACTATCAGTGTCCTAAATCACAGCAATATTCGTCCAGTGGTTTTGCATGAAACAGTTACAAACATACATAAATCTCTACAAACTTTCGCATTTATAATATTAACTAGTAATTCTAAAATTATCAGCGTTCCTCCACTATATTATGCATGTATTTATACATAAAAACCTTCCTATTGAATCACTCTATCTATTAAAAAACTGCATTAAAATCTGTGGCATAGTTTTAAAGATTTAAGTATACATAGGGACAGAAAGGCGGGAAACGTCTTTGTTTTATACTATAGTATAGTGAGAGCCACATAACAATAATGCACCCCTTTGTGTTAGTTGTCCCTGGTTCGAAGTTCAAAGCACGCACCACCGATTTTACAATTAATATATGTTAGAAATTAATTAGCACGAGCTGTAAGGGAGTAGCTCACTAATAGTCTGTTTTAATTAAAATATTGTGTCATCATCAATTCCATTCGTTTAAGCAGGATACCTATTATGGACTGAGATTCAATTATAATTTTCGCACGTATGCTCAAGATTTACTAACTCAGATCGTTAAATATTTGTTTGTCACCGAAACATCGGTATCAAACAGGAAATATCGGTACTATTAGAGTATTTGTATATGTGCTATTGAGCAGTGATAGCCTAACGGTTGAAACTTGCCCTCTCGATCGGGAGGTCCAAGATTCAAACCCAGGCACGCACCACTGATTTATGTGCGTATTAGAAATTAATTATCACTGCTTTTCGGTGAAGGAAAACATCGTGAGGCAACCTACACACTCGAGAGTTCTTTAAAAAAAAGTTCTCGGAGATGTGTGAAGTCCACCAAATCGCACTTGGCCAGCGCGGTGAACTATGGCCTAAACTCTCTCATTCTGAGAGAAGACCCGTGCCCAGCAGTGGGCCAATAATGGGTTGATGAGTGAGTGATATGTGCTATAATTATGTAAGTAGCGTATATGTGCTGTTTATTTTTCGAATACAAAATCTTCAACCGTTTAATATCACAGCATTTAGCTATGCACGTCTAGCTTCCCTTTTAGAGGGAATTTTCCCTGTAGTCATCACGCTTGGCTGTGCGTGTTGGTAGCCGAAATAGATGTATAACTTGGCAGAAAATGCTGGAGTTCAGTTCATTTTATGTGACTCAGCACTTCTTAATATATGTTAAAGTGTACATAAAAAAAAGATTTAAAACATTCATTGCTCTGGTGGCACCCATATCTATATATTAATACGTGAAGCAAGAGCTTGTGATCCGTTTGAGTGAGTGAGTGTGAGTATATAATTACGCACGGTAATAGTGGATATGGAGAAGGAGTACCAAATGCTACGATTTTTTTCAAATAATGCATAAAACATACATAAAGGCAACTAAAAACACATTACACACACTATCGTATATTTCACACACACACAGATGTAATAAACACATTCAATGTCTTACTATGAAAACTTGAAAAAATTACAGATGTCTTTGTCAAAATATTGCTTTCAAATGCAGCAGCTTGAATTTGGGAAATATTGGTGCTACTTTGTACGTTTAGTTTGAGTTAAATTACGGTCGACGTTGCGACGACTGTTGCGACGGGTGCCTAGTATGGGTAATTATAATATATTTCAACAAATGTATATCGTCTTATATCAATTCATCGCTTATTTAATATAAGTTTAATCTCCTACCCACTGTAATATGCTTGAGTGGCAGCTTGTCGGAATTCCTCAGGGTCCGAGGTACGCTTCAGATAGAGTATTAATAGTGCAAGGCGTCGTCCTCAGAGGAAATCCTCTCAGATTTTCCGGATATTTCGGCACAATAACGGACGTCTCTTACTATCTAGCTGAAATGCTTGTCTCTTACAGTACGTCCAATTTAAAATAATACTGCTAAATGTGAAGCCGTTGCCATTGATAAATACAAAGAAAACATAAATAAAATTACAAGTAAACAAAATTGTTCATGGTAATCATTATATCAAAACAACTGAAAGGTGTACTGGTAGACTGTACTTGCATTTATCGTACGTTTGTACATGCAAGATTTGAGAAGCTGTTGAAAATATGTAGGTATGTATTTGTAATGTAAATTGTAAGGTATGGCCTAAAACGTAAACGATGCTCGTTTTGACAGAACGTATTTGACTCGTACTAAGGGCACATTTGGTTTTATAACGACAAATTATTCAAACCAATAAAGTACTTATTCATAATAACAAATTCTTTATTCATGCAGAATTAAATTGTAATCTTGATCACATCAGAAACAGTAGGCGTTAATATAAAATTATTATGACCGTCAACCATTTAACGCTCACGACGGGTGTTCACTGTGTCGGGTACAAGGTTTGTTCAGAACAATTGTTTTGTTTGTTTGTTGTTGTTATTGTACAAAAACTTTCACGTTAACTTGTTGAACTTTTAAGTAAAAATGTATGAAATTTTCGAGGTAAAGTGTTTATGCGGATCCATTTAAAGTTTTTAGAATTTTGTATTAAAGCCTCTAAAGACAGGTGAAGGTTTCATAGATAACTTTTATAGAGAAATAATGAAATAAAACAAAATGTATATTAAATTCACAGGACAAATGTCTAGACGACAAAATCTATATGTACCTATCTATAACTTATGTTTACTGGACAAATGCTTATAAATAACACTTTTTTTTCATATCTGCTACAGACAGTCTAATTCGTTAGCGAACTGATATAAGCTCCGTCCGAACGTAGTGCGAAACTTACCTATGTCATAAGGTTACCTAGATATAAAGCCTTACACATCGAAACGTCGTCGATGGGGAATGTTATTATCTGAGTGTAGGGAAAGACTATTTTTCGCGCCTATGAATGTCTTTCAATACCTAGACGGCCTTTATAACATCATATATTCCAAACCACTAGACCGATTTATATAATAACGGTATTATTGATGTCTTTTGAAATCTGAAGCGATTTAGATAGAAGACGTCAATATTAATATTATTAATATAAGGCTACTGTGAGATTTTATTGAAAAAACTAGATGAAACGGCGAACTTCGTTGCGCCTAAAAGTCAAAAATCGTAGTACTCGTAGTATAAAACAAAGTCGCTTCTCGCTGTCTGTCCATATGTATGCTTAGATCTTTAAAACTACGCTACTGATTTTAATGTATTTTTTTAATATAGAGTGATTCGAGAGGAACGTTTTTATGTATAACTAGCATTTGCCCGCGGCTTCGCTCGCGTGGAATTTAGTCTGCCACATAAAGTTTGCAAAGTGGTAGAGCAATGGTTCAACCAGGGAGGCATCACCGCCGCACCTATTTCTACCGTGAAGCAGTTCTGGTGTTTCATTTGAAGAGTCTGCCTGCCGGCTCACTTTTGTATGAGGCGATCATCATAGTCCTCGGGAGTAGCAACGCATCTGTGATTTACTTCAGATTGAACCCTTGCCCTACTTCCTAATGCGATTAACATACGGTACCGCTCACTGCCACGGTAGGCCGTGAAGCGGATCTCATGTTGTATTGGGGTCTAATAAATCCGTTGATGCCTCACAAACGTACACCGACTGGCCGCGCGGTCCAGCGGTGTTCTCATCACCACCGTGTCTCCGCGCGAACGACAGTGCAGGGGGTCGGCGCCTCACACACGGGCTGGCGCCTAAGCATGCGGATCATCGTTGAAGCAAAAATGCATTTCGATGTCGAAAAGTTTATTTTGATGATCGGTCCATCCGCGCGTACAGGTGCGTAAACCGCCTTAGCGCGCGGGGCACCGCTATTCGCGGCGGTGCGCGGTGCCGTGTGTTAGGCTACGTACTCACGGAGCGGTTTTCACCCGCGGCCGCCGCGGTTGCGGGCCCGCAGCTTCTGTAGGATGCAGATATAAGTGTAAAAAATTAAAGCAATACTCACGACGCGTTTTTCGCCCGCAAGGCGCGCGGTTGTTTGCGGCTCCCGCTGCACCGGCGGGCAATCTGTAGAACCGCGCGGGCCGCGGTCAGCCGCAGCCGCGGCGGTTTGCGCCCGCGCGCTCTGCGGTCAGTTGGCGGGCGAGTGCAGTAGTCAGGACCTCAACTGATGGTAAACCGCCCATCTTGCGGTTTTCGCCCGCCACGTTTGCGGTCGATAATCGCAACCGCGACGGCAGCGGAACCGCATAAATAGGCGGTCTCGTGAGTTTCGCACAGAAGCTGCGGGCCCGCAACCGCGGCGGCCGCGGGTGAAAACCGCGCCGTGAGACGTAGCCTTAATTGCCTAAATCAGTGTGTTCAAATTTCAAATCACAGGCACGTATATTAATTTGAATTAGTTTTGTCGGCAACAGATATTAATGCTTACTCTGAAATTAAAAGTTTTAAGAAAGGGTCTCAAAACCCCTGACGGTTACCAACGCGCAGTTGGCTAGCGTGGTCAACTACGACCTAAACTACTGCTAATCTGATATATGTGCCGAGTTGTGTTACATTAAAAAGTCAATGACGATTGAATAACATATTTAACCTTTCCGCCGTTTCATTCTCATTGACTTTTTTTCTTTTTTGTCGAGGGAGAAACCTTCAAAAGGTACGCCGTGGGAGCGACGCATGGTTATCTGGGATTCTTAAAGCACCAGGACTCCGGGATCTTCAAAGGAACGCAACTGGAGTCCTCTGAGTGCATTGCCCCATCAGGCTCCTCCAGAGTGAGCGGCTGGGCCCACCACTCCATCTGGTCTTTACCACGACATGCGACCACACGTATGCCACCGTCCTTCCCGGGATCGCCTGGCTGGACGGTTCAAGCTCCGTCCATCCTGGCTCTCACGATAGCATGCGACCACACATGCTGACGTCTTTCCCGAAGTTGCTGACTGGGTGTTTGGAGCTCTCCGTCTAGCCGCCCGCAACCCCGAAAGCTCCCTTTTAGTTTCCTCTTACCACAGACAGGGGATACCGTAGCCTTATTCCCGGAACTACAGAGACGTCATTGACCTTTCACATTTTGCTCCGTGTTTTATAACCATTCAAATATTAATATCATACAACTTCGTTGTATACGGCGGCGGCGCATGGCGCTTACTGCCGGTCAATCAATTGACTACGCAATATGTTATACTCGTAATATCTTCTAAACTACTTATCCAATTTATATGGTGTAAAAGGCAGATTCAATCTTTATTAGATGCTTGATTTTTTGAAATCATTTATTTTGATAAGGATTAAGCGAAGCGCGAAGATAGCTCTCAGAGCACAACTTTTTTTCCGACTAACCTGATATTTCTCGTTATATTATAACCTTATAAATAAAAAATCATTACAAATTATAGCCCATGTGTTATTCTGATGTATAACCTATACTACTGTAAAGTTTCAACCTAATCCGTTGAGTAGTTTTTGCGTGAAAGAATAACAAATACACATACATCCTCACAAACTTTCGCATTTATAATATTAGTAGGATAGGATGCATGTATAATATAATAGAGAGACACTGGTAATTTTATATTTTTGACTTTTAGGCGGAACTAAGTTTGCCGAGTCAACTCGTTCTTTATAAGAACAGATAACTATTTGGAGTCGAACGTGTATAATTTATATAATTTATTCATAGCGAGACCCTCACACGCTTTGCGACCATGTCTCGAGTATCGAAATTGATTTCGGAAATATAAAAAAATGAATCTTTCCCTAGTTACAACAATCCATTTTAAATAAATAACAAGACAAAGTTTTAATGGGAGTCCGTGTCTACGAACTTTCTTTTAAAAGAAGAAATTGTCTCGTATAAAAGCAAATTACATTAACTTTTAAAGAAACTACTGCGGCACCCCATTTTTGTTTTTATGAACAATTGTGCTTAATATATATTAAAATATTTTTTTTATATTTGTATCGTACTATATACTATATATCTCTCTGCATTAAAATCGAAGTCGCGATTGGTTTCAGCTCAGAATTAAATGTTTGCAAATTTATGTGGCGTGCGGTGCCGGACTCGAAGAGTGTCACTCACTCATTTTATGTGGATATCCTAAAAGGTGGCTAATAGTAATGTAGATGGTGGTGTAGTGGTGTAGGTCGTAGTCGTCCAGAAGGTGGTAGAACCAGTGTAGTTCGACCGGGGAAGTACCCTCGCCACACCTATTTCTAGCGTGAAGCATTTCTTCTGTTTCGATAGGAGGGTGTGGTTGCCGGCACACTTTCACATGAGGCGACCATCATAGTCCTTGGGAGTAGTGACCACTTACCATCAGGTGGACAGCATTCTCTTTAGTCAGAAAATGTTACCTACATTTTTTTTCATCATAGTAAATACCTATTAATTTTCGATTCAATCGATCTTGAATAGAATTACTTTTTTCTTCTTGTGGATGTCCTAGAAGCGGCTAATTGGAACGTAGTAATCTAGGTAGTAATAATAGAACCCTATTAATCTTGGAGTCCAATGGCGTATTCCTGTGTAATATTAACATCTATTGCGGTTAGTAAGTCTTAGCCAGGCTGGGCTTAAATTAAAAACCTCTAAAAAGGATGGGTTGGGCCAATGTCAAGCAGTGGATGGTATAGAGGTTGGTGCATTGATATTTTCAGCAGCAAGTAAACATCAAGTTATATGGTTTAGAATGAAAACTATTGACTTGTTGTGAGTGTTCGACAGTCAATGAAAATAAGTGTAGCGTTTTAGAGCCATGTCTTAGATATTATTGTCGTATACTTCATCTGACTACGTGCAGATCACTACGAGTAACGTAAATCACTGATACTGTTACCCAAAATCTGTTATATAATTTCCAATATGTAGATCATTTTGCATGTTACACATATTTATAAATTTCATCAGCCATTATCGCTCGATGGCACACAATTTGTATTCCCCGTTGGAAGGGTTAATTTTCTGTGTCACTAAGCACGCACCGCCCATTAGTTTCCACGTCATACAAACGACTAGGATGACAAGCTGACACTGCCGCGATTAGAATCCGAAAATTAACATTGTGTGAAATTTGTTTTTGCTAACCGAGAATGTTTGGCG
The DNA here is from genome assembly GCA_949699795.1 of Spicauda simplicius. Taxonomy (NCBI): domain Eukaryota; kingdom Metazoa; phylum Arthropoda; class Insecta; order Lepidoptera; family Hesperiidae; genus Spicauda; species Spicauda simplicius. Next base: position 12,628,865 of record OX453063.1, read on the forward strand.
AAAATTCGTAAAATGTCTGCAAACAGTTTTATGCAAAGGAGGGATGATTTAAGTACAAATATTTCAAGGTCTTAGAAAAGTGAAGGATACTTATGCCTATTTAGTTAATTTCCAACCTTTGCAGAATATCTTATCATTTTAATTAAGTTAAAGGTAACTTATTTTACGAACAATATGTAATGTAAGGTTTTATCCACATCAATTGGACTCGTGACGGTCTACTATAGTTCGATTTGAACGCTCTTTCCTGTGGTGAAAGTGTAAGATCCGGAAAAAGCTTTCTCCAGAGGTACAAGTATTTCCCAAACGCAATTTTAAAATAGGGGCTAAAAGATTCTTCAAAGTCAGCGATGCATTGACGATTCCTCAGGTGTTGTAAATGTCCATGGGCGACGGTGACTCCTTTTTATCAGGTAGCCTGTCTACTTGTCAATCGAATATAGCTAATTGTATGTTTCTATGTGGATGAAGCGATGATTAGACCTGAAACTCTGAAGTTTGTCAACCCATTACAGTATCTCTGCTACTCGTAGGGCACTAGGCGTACAAAGTACGTACTAACAATGTTTACACGCTTTTAGGACTGCCGTTTTCTATATTTTTTAGGCATGGAAACCTTTCACGATGTTTTTTTTTAAAAGAAGTGCTAATTTTTTTTTGTTCTGATTGTTGCAGTATTCTATTCGCTGACATCGTGGGCTTCACGGTGCTCGCATCGCAGTGCAGTGCGCAGGAGTTGGTGCGACTCCTTAATGAATTGTTTGGCCGATTCGATCAGCTGGCGAACGTAAGTTATTTTTATCAAAATAAGGATGTTAAGTATGAACATGGGGGAGGATTCATAATATTAACTATTTAAATTTAGCTCCTTGAATGGATGTATGAAATTCAATTCATCAAAAATACACCATATCCTTGTCATCGTATGAATAGATATTTGAACATTAAGGTTGAATTCAGTTGTGTCTACATTTAGTTGACGAGAAATTAATACTAAATGGAATTAAGCCAGTTACCATGCAATCTAGGTCCGCGAAACATTGGCTTTGCGCTGCAAACTTTAGCGTTGAACAATAAATACAAAAGTATAAATCGTACCCCTAAATTGAAAACCCCACTAAATCAAATATGATAAAAAGAAACGTGTGGGACTCGGGGACTGCCGCGGTAAAGCTATTGCGTAGCATTTTTTTATCAACTTATGCAATTATAATTATCAATTTATGTATGCAGTATTTGTTCTTTTTTTTTTCTTTGATACTATTAAATACTTTGTCACAAACAGCTGCTTATATATTCGTCCGATTTCCGAGCAGCTCATCTCGATCCGTGCGAGCTTCGTACTGTCGTACCATATACATACACGTTTAGTGAATGCTCGGCCGCGCTATATGTAGGCGGAGTGGCGGGGGTGTTAGGTTTTTTTCGTTAAGAAATTTCTTGGTTCGGTTGCCACGCTCAAAGCCTGCGGTAAAAGCTATGCAATGGCTTAAAAATATGCATTTTGACTTAACGGCAACTTGAGATCCCTAACTCGAATACCTACGGGGATGTTGTTTACGTTAAGTTTTAACCAAGAGGTGGACCAAAAGGTTGTTATATTTAAACCACTTTATGTTTGACGATGCGAATACTACTCCGCCATTTTAAATTGTCATCCTCGTATATTTTTTTCTTTAGTGGGATTTCCATCTAGCTTTTCTGTAATATGCTGTAATTCGCTCTAAAGTTGGACCGACGTTTGAAGAAATGTTTCGTGGCCCTCGGGTGACATTCTAGGACTTAATAAAACAACGGCCTAAGTTTCAGCCTGTAAATGCTTACATTTGTAATTTAGTCAGTTGTCTATTACATAGTTTCTTCGTCTAAGTCTAGCAACTTAAACTTTTCTAGCCCAATCTTGCAGAATAAACATTTTCGTTGTGCCTTTCATACGTCCTTTAGCTATGTTGTATCTCTGTATTCTAACTGTAAATGGTCTCGTGAGTCAGGTATTGATTTGGAAAAACCTGTATATATGTATCTTGAGAAAGCTTACCTAAGTAGATACCTTTTTAAACGTCGTCTGTTTTCTCGTAGGAAAACATGTGATGAAAATAGGTGAACTGTATATCAGTATATCATTTTTATGCTGGTTACCTGAACTTAGGTTGTTATAAATTCATTCATGTGTCTACTAATTCAAGTGAGACAATAGCTTTATCAGTTATCCTTAAAATTTGAGAGCTGGATACAGGTCTCCTCAAGAAGTCAGCTGGAATTATCTATAAACTGCGTTTTAATTTGGGTTTGTTAAATGCTGTTAATTAATTACTTGGCAGTAGGATGCTGCTATTATCTCTTGTTAAATAATGTGTTTTTTTTCTTATGCCCGGTGGTGGTAATGTTCCGCTTTGTCCCAGGACAACCACTGTCTCCGCATCAAGATCCTGGGCGACTGCTACTACTGCGTGTCCGGGCTGCCCGAGCCTCGCTCCGACCACGCGCGCTGCACCGTCGAAATGGGGCTCGACATGATCGATGCGATCGCGTAAGTACTCATATTTTATCAGATTGAAGTAGCAAACGAGCATGCAGTCCACCTGATGGTAAGGGGTCACTGCCGCCCATGGTCATCTATAAGCAACTTCAAATAGAACATGGGTTCCAACAGAAGTCAATCACAGGTACGTTGCTACTCCCGAGGTATAATGGTCGCCTCATATAAAAGTGCCAGCAACCACACCCTTCCATCAAAACGCTAATAAACATGCAGTCCACTGCATGCTTATTTGCTATTTTAAAAAAAATGTGTTGTGTTGTGGCCATGTTTAGCTTATCATAATCGTATATCAAATGCATTTACAGTTTGAGCTTCAGTACTAAGTTTTAGTGCTTGGCACATTATCTTATCGTATATAAAGTTCTGGATCACTAACATATATCTGAATATGTGCGACTGTATAATAGGGCAAAAGTACACGAAATATTAACATGTCAAACCCAATTATTATCCCGAAGTTCATTATGGCTTTAAGAAAGTTCGTACAAAATAATCTTACGCAAGACTAGGACCAAACAAATCGGATTTTTCTATTTTTGGATCTAGCAACCCAAGTTGGTAATAAGTTTCGACATAGCGACTAATATCAAAGTTTTTTAATTACGAAAAGGAATAAATTGTGTACGCCTTCAATATATATTTAGATAATTCATATCAATGGTTTTGCAAAACTTGTGTTTTAATATTTATTCAGGTTGTGTAGAAGTTTATAGAAAACAGTGACCAAATTATATCATTTCTCAGTCGGACTCATTAACATTGTTTATCACAGAGAGCTCGTTATCAAGTAGACTGCGTGTCTGCATATAATACGATTCTTATCATGCTCATCACGTAAGCTGTACCACAAATTGAGTTATTCGTCATTGTTATAAGCTTACTTGTGTAGCAAACGTACAAAATCACGGAGTAATTTAATTTTGATACAGAGGAAGAACAAACTTGTTTATTTATCACGTTCACGACAAAGTTTTCTGTAGCTCGTTATGCCGACATGTTGCCACGAATTTATCTATCCTTTCTAAATGAACACTTATCGGGAAAGTTTTGTCGTTTCATTTAATTTAGGCATTTCATTAAGGTATTAATTATACGTAACGCCGAAAGTTTAAGTGGTTGCCTTTACTGACGTAGTTCAATGTATTATTAATTTAAATGTTATGTTGGCGGTTTAACGATTTCAAGTTAATTCTATAGTCCGTGCTTTTGCCTAAATTATTTTACAAAAACATATTATTGTTTTGTTCGTTTCGTATAAAGTAAAAATGTTTTTTGATGTTCATTATGATGGAAGGTACTGCAGAGCATTACTTATAAATCAGAAAGGCACTCACAACATATAGCACATTTTTTATAATTAGACAATGTTTTATGATATGTCGTAGGAATTAATGGTCATTTAAACAACTTTGTACTTGCTTGTACCTGATTTGCCACTCTTGTTCTTTTCTCCTCTCTTTACCCCGAATTACTTCATAGCTAGACATAAGTCTCTCCCAAGGCACTGAGCCCGATCTTTGTGTCTGCATCCGGTTGGTTCCAATCGCAGAGCGAAGATTATATCGTCTCCTTACAGAGGTCAAACGATTCAAACCACGTCGAACAACGGGAGAGTATTAGGTAGAAAATGTATGAAAGTCACCCAAGGTATAACAAGGTCACTTAATAGTATAGATTGCCGAATTGTTTTACAGCCCACACAAATTCATATCAGATCAATAAATTATTTGTGTAGATTAAAGTAATCCCCTGTCAATCGGGTCATTGATATTGATAGACCGAGGGTCCGACGCCGCCGATAAATCTATGTGTAAGAAGTCGGATCACTTTCGGCAACGAAAATAAACTTTTTTGAAGTGTATAATTTATAAAGATAGATGCTGTATCATTGAATAATCTGATATAATACATTAAGCAATTAAACGAGAAAGAAAAGGTAATACCTAATGTTTGACTACAGAACTCCACGGGCTTTGATTTTTTCTGATTTAATTTAACAGTTTTTCTAACGTGTTTCATCCTCTTTTATTTGAGCGGAAGTAGAGCTTTGCAACAAAAGTTTTTAATTAAGCCAGAAGCGACACTTGACGAACTTTGCAAATTAATCATTCGAAACGTTAGTTAAAAAGTGAATTTAAAAGGATCAACACTTTTCATTATGATATATTCGTTTTTTTAAGACAGATTATCTCTTAGACACTAGAGCTAGCTCTTCAAGTTATTTTTTCAATGTTTTACTTATCCACGCTGTTCAATATTTTTCAAATATTTAATTAAAGAAGAAATTCATTGAGTACTTCAGATTTTACCTACGATTAATCGTGTATTATGTTTATTAATATACTTGTTATATAATATACTTGTAATGTTATAGCTTATAAATAAAAGTAAATAAATCGTGAAAACCAGCAATCTATGTTTTAAAAGAGCTCGTTTGATCTGACATAATTATGATATTCTCTGCGGGCTGTAAATATAGTATGTTGAGACAGCGTAAATTGTTTCCGCGTAACCGTTGAATATAAATTGAGTTGTAGTTTACGTTTCATTGCGGTGTGGGCCTGGATAATAAAGGTATAGGAATTCAATATGCATTGTTATTTGTAACAATGTTAATCTTATTTAAACGTATGCTTGTGTAATTTGTCGTGGTTCGGCTCTAAGGGAATGTCTCTGTTAGAATAGCACTTGGATGGTGGTAGTATCCACAATAGTCACCATTAACTTAGTGTTAAGTGATGTTGTTTTTTGGTTTGAAGGGTAGGGGAGACACCTGTCTGAGACGTTACAACTTAATTCTTAGGCGTAGCAGCAACAACTGTGCTGAGTACTGAGTAAGAACTTTTTGATTGCCTATGACTTTCAATCAGAACATAGCAGTGTTTAACATTATTTTCAAAGGCAAAATAAATATGGATTCCAAATAATTCTTTTAGATCTGATATAATTTGGCACAGATATTTTTAAAAAAGCTTCTTTTAAGTTGGGTGTTAATATGTCTAGTATCCCAAATATTTTTCTATCTGATAATTACCATTATGATTACGGCAAGAAAATTCTAGCTTTTTGAAGATTGCAGCTGTACAAATGACACGATCTTTACTCCTCTTTAGGCTACATAAGGTTAAAGTAAGACTTTCTTTTGTTCACAATATCTTTTTACCACAGAAAATTATTCATGAGATACCAAGATACCGAGATACGAGGCGTTAGCTGGGTGCGGTACTTACAACCCCTGTTCCGCCCCAGTTATCATCCATAATAGTGATGTGCCAACTCGGGATAAACAAGACTCGGGTTATCTCGAGTTGAAATTCATGTAACTCGAGTTGAATTCGAGTTACCTGGACGAAACTGAGTATATCGTTTCGTTTTCACCATTTTAATAACCTTACTTCGTAAAACTATAAATCGACAGAACAGATTCATCATAAACAGGGTCAATCATATTTGATTATATTAGGTAAAATTTAAACAAATAAGGATTTATTTGTCGTAAACAAAGAACACCAATTAGCACAAACCTTGCAAAGTATCAGTCTATCCAAAAATTCAAACTCGCGTTAGAAGGAATTTAACTCGAGTTGACTCGAGTGAAACCAAACTCGAGTTAACGCGAGTTGACCATCACTACTCCATAAGGTGCACCCCACAGCCCGCTATTGTGTTACCTTGTTATCGCTATTATTATGAAGGAGCGTTTGTTGGTTTGTTCGAGGCAATCTTATGAGCCTGTTTTAATTCTTTTGTTGTTCCACAGCTACTTCCAACTGTTCTTAGTTAGCGAATCGAGATACTGTAACGAGGAGTGGCTTTAACCCGAGGGTTCGTGGGGAAAAGGGAATGTACGTGTAGATATATACGTAGAGAAGGTTCACATAGGGTGTTAAAATATATATGTAAGTTGATGATCTATGATAACGATAAGATCTTAAGAGATGTAAACTTAATGTGGAAATGCTTCCTAAATTCGTTTTTTTTTGGTCACGAAGATTCTTATAACAGTCTAACATAGACTTAACATAAACTTAACATCGTTGATTGTCTTGTTTGTCGGTATTGTATGTGTGTAATACCGTACAACAAATTATTTAAACTCTTAGAATAGAGTTATTATTGTAACTACACAAAGTAAACGAACTTTATGCCCAGATTCCACATTAAATAAACGTTATTTCCACACCTACAAACTTCAATATTTATTCTTGTATGCTGTTTACATACACGTATTACCACTGTAACCGTGTGCGCATTCAGGCATGTAAATGTACTTGCGTATCTTGCGATAGGGCTTATCTGTGCTTAGTACACTAGCTCATTAAAGGAACCTGAACAGTTCTTTGTTGTGGCCGTAAGTACCCCCGTGGGTGGCCTGCCGTTTGTTCAATGCCACGAAGAGCGTAGGTGTGACCACTTACTGGACGAAATTCTTAGAACTTTTGTAACATTTTGAATCGTCTATACACTCGGATTGGACGTAAGTTAGGAGTTTTAAGATAACAGATGACAAGCAACTTCGGATTTTAAAAAGTTCTTTATTTTCAATATGTAATAAGAAATGCTTTATCTTTTTGTATTATTTTATATTATTTATTTGCTTCAAATATATAACGTTTTATCACGTCGTCGTCATTCCATTATTGGCCCACTGCTTGGTCTTCTTTCGGATCGAGAGAGTTATAGGCCATAGTCCACCGCGCTGGCCAAGTGCGAATTGGTGGTTCACACACCTCTGAGATTTTTTTTTCAAAGAACTCTCGGTTGTGAGGGATTTTTCACGATGTGTTCCTGCACCAAAAAGCTGTGATAATTAATTTCTAATACGCACATAATTTTAAAAAAATAAGTGCGTGCCTGGTTTGAACTTCGGTCATCTCGATCGAGAGGGCAAGTTTCAACCATTAGGCTATCACTGCTCTATCATGTAAAAAACACTAATTCAAAAAATAATGGAAACGACATTTTAGTATACCTATATCAAAAAACAGTTAAAATGTCAATATATAAAATTCAGATGCTTATATTAGATGCACAGTTAACTGTGAGCTCTATTTAGAATAATGGAATATCAAGGGACGTTTAGCGAGAAAATTCTCACAAAATTTTCTAATTAGAAGTTACTAACTAGAAACTACAAAAGTTCATTTGTTAAATTTATGTGCTTAAATTAGTATATAATACGACAAACTGCTACATGAAGTAATTTATACAACTTTTGTCCATTAATTATTCAGTATTCTAAACCTCGTTGAAAAACTTGTGACTTGCAAAAGATTGATATCAACTCGAGAATTTACAATTCATATTCGGAAAGGTTGGTTGAAAAATTGGCTTATACAATATGCATTACTGGGTTAATAAATTCTATCCGTAATTTTTCTGCGAAGAAATCTAAGAGGATTCTGTAGTGTGCTGTTAATAATTCTACAGACTCATAAAGAGAGTTGAGCGAATGTATTGGCGTAATTTGTGTGTAAAGGGGGAAAAGATGTTATTAATATAATAAATGCGACAGTTTTTAAAAATGCATGTGTTTGTAGCGCATTCACGCGAATCATCTCTTTGAATTTTGCTGTAGTTTGACACATAGATGGTTTATAGCCTGATTAACACAGAATACTCATTTTTTTATAATAATGTAGTAGCAAATGTGCATGCAGTTCACCTGATGGTAAGTGGTCACCGTCGCCCGTGGACATCTGTTAGCAACTTCATATAGAATATAGGTTCTATCTGAAGTCAATCACAGATGTGTTGCTACTCCCGAGGACTAGGATGGTCGCCTTATATTGAAGTGTGCCGGCAACCACACCCTTCCATCGAAACGGAAGGAATACTTCACGTTAGAAATAGGTGTGGCGGTGGTACCTCCCTGGTCTACACAGATTCTACTAAACTCATTACTGTGTTGACGTGATCGAAGCGGGTAAAGCCACGGGAGTAACCTAATGGTAATATGTATGCTTTCTGCACTGGAGTGACCAAGGGCATCAGATGTGGCAAGTTAGACATTTTGAACAATCGAGTTCCAACATGCGGATTTTATTTATTTTGTGGGCCAAGAATGATAATAACTAAAGATTTTTACGACTTAAGCTTAAGCTTTCGACTGTTATACTTCACATATTACTATAACACTTCAACGCATCGAGAGATGAAGTAGCCGATTAACTAATATTGAAGTGCTGATTGCTTTCTTCGTTAAACAATATCTAAAGAACAATACAAAGTTGTTTGAAATTGGATTCGTTAAGGATTGTTTTTCATCAACGTACTTTTTTACTGTAAATACCCTATCCTGCCCTGTGTCGACACTATTATTATATTATTATATTATATTATGTTATAAATTATATGAGTTACTTTGGCTGATTGTAGTTGACAATTATTATTATTGCATGTTCACAAATATTTTGATTTATTTTGCAGGATGGTAGGAACGGCAACATTTGATATTATTTACAAACTACAAGTAGGACAAGTAGGTTTTTAACTTTTTTTAATTCATATACTAAAAATATAATTAATCGCCCACCTTTGCTCGTTGGTAATAAGAAAAGTTCCGAAGTCCATCAATTGTTCGGTTTCTATTTATTTTTTGCAGACTTGGCACTGAACAGAGTGTAAACGAAAAATAGGATTTTAATGAAAGTGGCCCGGCCTAGTCGCGAAATGAGCTGGAAGTGACAGGCGGTTTTTATAGTGCGTAAATCGGAGTTTTTATTAAACACGTAGTATCTGCGCGACATAGATAATTTAAATGAATCAGTTATTCTTGTTTGGATAGACGTTAACAAGAATTCCTGCGAAAATTAGGTCCCATGAATTATAATAGAAATGTATGTTGTTAAAGCGAGTTGATTCATTTGCTGCATTTAGATTTATTTTTGGGGCTGGGGCTGTGTGTTCGTTTTTGTTAGTCACAAAAAATCGTAGAGTGTGGAATTTTGTAGTACATTTTTTAGTACATATTTAATAAATATTAGGCCACGATTGCACACAATTAGTGCGGTACTATTACGGTATTCGTACGCATCGATCTCGTCAAACAATCGGTATTCTGTGTATTAATCTAGGTCATAAACTATTTTATCCCTGTAGTTCCGGAACCACAATAGGGCTACGGTATCCTCTGCATGTCGAAAGCGGTCACTAAAAGGGGCTTCTTGGATTGCGGGCGGTAAGAGTGGGAGGACGGACCAACGAAGGGGCGAAAAGGGGCATTGTTGTTACGGTTGTGTTCCTTTTGAGATCCCGGAGTCCTCCATGTAGCGCTGTCGACGGCCACCGGGGGGTTTTAGTGAGGTAACAATCCCACATAACCCGGCGTTGCTCACAAAGCGGCGAGTACCTTTTGAAGGTACCTCGATAACAAAAAAAAATAAGAGGTCATAAACTAATTGTGTGCCAAATTTCATTGAAATCCAACCAGTACTTTTTGCGTTAGAGAGTAACAAACTCACATACATTATGAAACTTCCGCATTTAGATATATTTAACATTTATAAAAAATAATAAGATGATCCACATTTCATACCTCATTATATTTTGTAATACAAAGAGGTATGTTGCAATGACAATGTACGGTAAAAGCAATGTGCATCGTGCAGTATTTCCACCGGGCGCGCCGGAATGAGGGCCGATCAGGAAGGGAATAAAATTCCGGGTACGAGCTTTGTCTCGTTCCGCTCCCGTCACGTTCCCGCCCGCGGCTCGTTATCCGTCTACTCCACGTTTGCTGTAATTACTGAAGTCGCGATATGTTGCAATTTGCTCGAAAAATGATAAATTTGTTCTGAATACAGTGCACGAATATAAGCTTTAGTGATTTAGGTTTGTACCATTTTTTTGTACTGTTACATTATTTTGGCTCTATATTCCAGTAGGTGTAAAGGTTATTAAAACCACATTTTTGTTAATTCCGAGATAATAGCACTATAGTTTTAGTTATCATCTAGGTTAAAACTATTTACTATTTACATACATTTTCTATACCCGAAGTAAAAGTGGGTCTTTGTAATTTACAAGTGGGTGCAATTCATTTCATGTACGATTTATGCATAATTTGAACATAATGTTAACATTTGTTACTCCTTCTCTACGTCTATAACCGCGCTAAATTTTATACTCCTCCGTCCGCGGAAAGTTTCTTAAAACGAATCCCAATTTTTTTGCTTCATATATTAATATATAGATGTCTTTTTATTGTTTAATATAGGAAAATATATTACACTTTTTATCGCACCCATAAAGTATATAGATAACAAAAAAATATACAAATTTAAAGATCAAAAGAAATGGCAGCCTTATCACTTAAACAATGATTTCTTCCAGACAACCTTACGATGTGAAGTCAGAGTAAGGACGAATATAAAAATAATAGAGGTCAAATAAGTAATTTTCAGTAGGTACTAGACTAGCAAAGTAAATATAAAAAATCAAAAGAACAACACAAAACTATTATCATAGTACCTATCATAGTCTTATGATAGACAATGATGGGCAGTTACAAAATATTAATAAATAATAGTTTAAAAAAACTAAAAAACACGCTTTATAGAACCGAACTAAAAATAGCAAATAAAATTAAATGAATTTAAATTAAGAAAATAGTGTTAAAAATTTCAATGAATATAAATTAATAATAGTGTGAATAAAAAAAAAATATTTTATTTTAAAAAAAGCGTGGGGTGCATGGTGTCAATGGTTACAGATATTTTATTGACAGATATGAGTAGAGTGATTACTAACATTTCGATAATATCTTAAAAAGCACCCCACGCTCTTTTTAAAATAAAATATTTTTTTTTATTCATTCAAAAAGCGTGTTTTTTAGTTATTTTAAACTATTATTTATTTTCTACTTTTTAGTCAAATTAAAAAATGGAATAATTTTATCAAATTAGTGTATTGTCATCGGTCCTCAATAAATCTACAAAGTTTGAACGAAATTTGGCCGTTTAAAGTGGGTCAAAATCGCGCCCAAAAAGTCGGTTACAAACAAACATACAGGTGAAGCTAATCAAAAAAAAAAAGAAATAAACTATTTACTAGTAATATTATTTGAACATTCGCGTATACGCAAATGTTGGTAAGCATATTGTTCGTTTTTTTTTTTAGTTTTTCGGTTCTAGGAGGATCTAGATTTAGCAACGTTTTTTTTGGTCAACAAACTGTAGTTCGATTTCGATTTGGATAGATATGGCGACCTTTTTTTTGCTAAGCAAATGCGAATGTGAATATCTAAAAACATGCGATAATATTCGCTACATTACTACAACCTCCTAATAATATTATAATGACAAAGTGATCACTGCTACACTTTCATTAACTCGTAAGCAGTTTAAAATTTACCGGAGTTCGACCACACATGTAGTGACGACTAAATTGTAAACACAGCATGTGACACACTAGATGTAGAATAGTTGTACCCTTAAATGTAATCTTATAAGTCCAATTTAGATGGATAGATTAGGATTAGCTTAAGATGGATGGATGGATTAAAATTTAACAATAAGACAAAACTTTTCTGATACCTACAATCTAGTTAATATGTACATAGCGCAGTAGGTTCATCCGCGATGTGGGTCCTAGATGATGATTAACTTAGATCCTGGTTATCATAAAATTTATAAACCTCAACAAGACATAAACTGCCGGAATTTGAGAAACGTAATCTTATAGAGGTGTGTTGGCGAAGGTAAACCGTGAAGGCACTGCTATGAAGACATTCTGGTGTTGCGGCGTGCGGCTGCGGTTTCAAGTGTTGATTGCCTGCCACAATCCTACATTGCTCTCGCTTTTATGTCACACTTCATATAATTAAAAAATGCACCTGTTTTTGAAGTATTTGCATTAACCATTGAATCATACTATACTCATACTTAATATTATAAAGGCGAAAGTTTGTGATCGTGTATGTGTGTTACTTCGTCACGTCTAAACGACTAGAGCGATTTTCATTAAATTTGGTAGGAAGTTAGCTGATAGTCTGGATTAATATATAGGCTACTTTTTACTGTGGCAAAATATCTTAATCCCATGGGATAAACGATTTTTGTTAACACGGGTGAAGCTGCGGGATTTAACTAGTAGACTATAAAACCAAAATAACTAATGGAGGCTGGTTCTATTGATATTGTCATTGTTTATGTGTATGTACTTTCATATACAAATTTCATTTATGTAAAATGTTTTTTAATAAATATAAATAAATTGTTAATTCTACTAGAGGAGAATATTGCCGATAATCTTCAAACAGCTGAACAGATTTTTTTTCATCACAGCAAAGAATATTGTCAGAACAAGACGTAATAATCCACGTCATAAATTATCTGGGTGCTACATTTAAGCGAAATGGTCTATATGTTTTGCGTGGAGGAGAAACTAACACACAAACATACTCGCAAACTTTCACAATAATAATATTAATGACATTATTTCTTGCATTTTTGTGGTTTTACGTTTAGTCGGATTTTATGCTAATACTTAACACATTTTGGATTATAAAATAAGCTAGTGGCGTACCAGAACGTCGAAGTAATTACAGGAAAATGTGTGAAGTCGTTAAGTTCGCGATTCCTTTATACGGGAGCCGTAATTATATTAATTGCATTACCAAACGTTTAAGAAAATTCTATGAATCGTCTATTCAATGTGCTCGTAACATACATTTTTTCTGTTGAGCTTTATCACAACTATTTTAAGTATTTTAAGGTTGGCAGATTAATAATAGTTTCATAAGAAAACACTATGAAATTACGGGATTTATATTCGACTAGATTATTCCGCCGTCCTTGTAGTTCCGGGATTAGAATAGGGCTACGGTATCTCCTGCCTATACTAAAGGGGGCTTTCGGAATTGCGAGCAACTAGAATGGAAGCTCGAACTGTTCGGTCAGGCGACCCCGCCGGTCGCCGGGTGGGTCTTGGTGCCCGGGTGGGTCTTGTGCGGTAAAAATCCCACATAACCCTGCGTCGCTTCCAAGGCGTCGGGTACCTTTTGAAGGTTTCCCCTTCGAGAAAAAACCTTCCCCCAGCTTCTCTCACGTCTACCATCGTAATGAGTATACTATGTGCATATCTAGGTCATTAATATATGTTTGCCAAAATTCTGCGATATCTGACTGACAGTTTTTGCGTAAAAAGCTTACAAACAGAGGTGCATCATCACAAGCGTTTGCATTATGTATGTTAATGAGAATCATTTTACCTTTTATAACTTAAAGTAAAATTTCATTTAAGTACACGAATATGTTTACTGCAAAATCACTTAGTATTCTAGATAAGTATCAGAGGAGTAGAGCCGTCATTTACAAAGCAAATTAAAAGCTTAAACCACTAGAAGCTCCATAATTTTAGTTCGCGGTATCATAATGTAGGTCACGATTGAGACAAATTAGATTTCGCCCGTCTGTATACACAGCTGCCAACTTTTTGCATTTCAATCCACAAAATTCTGAATTTCGTTTGTGGACTCGTTTTATGGAGAGCGTTTTGATCTCGTTCCCGATTTTTTCCTTAATTTTCAGCTTTCATTAACGAAAGTGGAAATTAAATTTTTGACCCGTGTGCCGGAGCGGTTACCGTACCAGTCTGACGCGCAATGAGTCCCGGGTTTAATTCTCGACTAGACAGGTATCTGATCGTCCCCGTAGTTCCGGGATCAGAATAGGGCTACGGCATCCCTTGCCTGTCGTCCGGTCAGGCGATACCGTCGTAAAGACTAGACGGAGCGGTGGGCCCAGCCGCCCCGCCCTGTAGTTCCGGGATCAGAATAGGGCTACGGCATCCGCTGCCTGTCGTAAGAGGCGACTAAAAGGGGCTTCCGGGGTTGCAGACGGCTAGAGTGGGAGCTCGAACCGTTCGGTCAGGCAATCCCGGGAAGGACGGCGGTATGTGTGGTCGCATACCGTCGTAAAGACTAGACGGAGCGGTGGGCCCAGCCGCCCATATGGGAGGAACCCGATGGGGTAACGCGCTCAGAGGATTCCGGTTGCGGTCGGTCCGAGTTACCGGAGTCCTCTTTATAGCGCCGAGGACGGCCAACGGGGGGGTTTTGGTGCGGTAAAAATCCCACATAACCCTGCGTCGCCCCCACGGCGTCGGGTACCTTTTGAAGGTTTCCCCCTCGAAAACAAAAAAAAAGACAGGTATCTGAAGTTTAGATTAATGTTCTGGGTCTGGCCGTTTGTGTATTCGTCTTGTGTGTGTCCATTACTCACGACACAGGACTAGTGTGGAGCTATGAGTGTAGAAAGCGTGTTTTATTGAATTGCATTAATGACTTCCAATTGTATGGAAGCTGACGCAAATTCTCGTGAATACCAGAGTAATTATGGCAGCAAGTGGAAACAATAAGCGCCAATTGATCCGCATGTGGCATATGAGTTCATAAAAACTGTTTCTAAAATAGCATCGACTCGTTGGCAATTGTGATGCAGGCGATGCCCCACGAGTGCGACCATTGTGTGTAGGGTTGTCACCCTGATTATAATATCAATATTTTAATCACTTGTATTGCATCGGTAAGTTTGGCAAAAAAGAAACTACCCGTAAGAAGTACCCGTGTGGGGTAGCGGTCGCCGTGCCGGTCTGTCACGCAGTAGGTTTCGAGTTCGATCCTCGTCCGGGTAAGTAGGATTATATTCTGAGTCTGGGTGTTTTTGTATTCGTCTTTGTGTGAATGTATCCAATCACAACATGCTATGAGCCTTTAAAAGCGTTAAACAAGGTTTTCAATTTTAGACTATATTATATTGGAAAAAAAAAACAGTTATATGTGTACTATATTCCTTCCTAAAGTAGGTTCTATACTTATTGCATTATTTTTATGAGTCTGTCTTTTTTTTAAAAGGTGGTATCCCTAAGCATGCGGGACATAAACAATGTCTGCGTTTATCGTACACTTGCACAGCTGGGAATCTATCGCTAGTGCTAGTGTATCCAGTTTCTAAGAACTATAACAATATGCGACTATCGTGAAGTTGAAATTATGTATATTACAGTAGGTTAATCCCGCGGCCTGCTTCGGTAACGTCTGCCCTTTTTTATCTGATTGAAATGGCAAACGAACATGCAGTCCCCCTGTCGAAGTTGTCACAGCCGTCCATAGATTTGTAAGCAACTTCACTTCAAATAGAACATGGGTTCTATCTGATGTCAATCACAGATGCGTTGCTAATCCCGAGGACTGTGATGGTCGCCTCATATAAAAGTGTGCCGGCAACCACACTCATCGAAACGCAAGAGCTGCTTCACGCTAGAAATAGGTGTGGCGGTGATACTTCTCCGGTCGAACTAAACCAGTTCTACCACCTGTAAAAAATGTATTGTATATTCTGTGTTAATTTAGTTCATAAACTATTTGTATGCCAAATTTCAGCGAAATGTGACCGTTAGTTTTTGTGCTAAAGAGTAATAAACACAAATACTTCTTATAACATATATACCCTAATATTGAAAGTCGTAACAGGAAGGTTTAGCATACCATATGTTAACTGTTTCTTTTTGAAAACGGTTAGTAAATTAAATTGGCCTAATAATGATAATTGAATTTAAATAGTTATATGATACAATTTTTTACAAATATCCAATGTTTGTAGCATGCCATATAGGGATTGCAATCCGGCCTCATTTTCAATCCGGCCGGATCCGACCAGATCCGGCGCTATTAATCGAACTATTAAAACAGTGTAAAAAAAGGATCGATTTCTAACGGTAAATATTTTTGTAATGTGAAATCTTTGTCAAAATATACAATCACCGGATCCGGTGGAGGTCCGGGTCCGGTGGTGAATTGGTACCTGATCCGGTTTGTGTAAATTTGTGCCGGATCCGCCGGATTACCGGATCCGGTTTTCCGGATTGCAATCCCTAATGCCATATTTTATGAAGTTTATCATTTAAATTCGATTATCGAATTATAATGCTAATCACAAGCAAAGATAGATAAAAATATAATACATAAAAGTAAAGCAACCAATAAAATAATGTGTATCATATTTAATAACAGAGAAGTTATTCGATTTCATGTAGTAGGTACTTAAATCTTTTTTATTACTTTATATGAAAAAGTAAATATGGAATATGCGATCTTTACTAACAGTGAACGCACCAATCAATTTAATTAGAACCGATAGCTCATATGAAACATCCAGTAATTACAAAACTGATTCGTTTCCATATGTTTTATATGTTAAGTTATGATAACGATCGGGATTGAGTTCTAAAGTGATAGCCTCCAATGAATGACGACCGCGTGGGGGAGCGGTAACTATACCGGTCTGACGCGCAATGGGTCCCGGGTTCGATTCCCGACCAAACAGGTATCTGAATCTTGAGTTTAGATTCTTGGTTCTGGGTGTTTGTGTATTCGTCTTGTGTGTGTCCATGGTACCCACGACACGGGAGAGAATCCTAGTGAAGGGGCCATAAGTGTAAAAAGCGCGTGTGTGTGTGTGTGAGTGTGAATACGTCAGGAATACGTTATTTGTGAGGATGTAGAACCAGTGTAGTTCTACAGGGAAGTTACCACCGCCACACTTATTTCTAGCGTGAAGCAGTTCTTGCGTTTCGGCGGAAGGGTGTGGTTATCGGTTTACCACTTTTATATGAGGCGATCAACTCTTCGGGACTAACAACGCATCTGAGATTGACTTCGGATAGACCTCTTGTTGTACATAAAGTTGCTTACAGATGTCCAAGGGCCTCAGTTACCACTTACGATCAGGTGGACTTCACGTTCGGTTTGCTACTTTCGACAGATAAAAAAAAGAGGCATAAAATTTATCTACTAGCGGTCACCCATTAACCTTATCTTCGGATCCTATTCGACTTTGTGTAACTTTGTATATCAAACACAACTCAGACAAACGGAGACGTATAACAATATGATAAAATGAAACAAAAATATAAACAATACTATTATCTTAGTTAGTGCAATTGTTGTTGATTTCTAGTGTTAGATAATATAAATATTTCTAAGGTTACGTGTGACATTTACATTCTTGTACAGTTGGCTTGTCTGTAACTAAGGATTTTGTATTTTTATTTGGTTTCTTCCTTTAAATCCTTTAAAGTATAATTTTATCAAAAAATATCAGGCGTACCTACTTTTCATTTCTTAACTAACTTATTTACAAAAACATTTGGTACAGGTATTTTAGGTGGCAAGTGTAAGGATAAAAGCAACACGAAAGACAAAAAAATGTTTTATCTATATCTAAACTAATATTATAAAGGGGAAAACTTTGTATTTTTGTATGTTTGTCATGAATTAACTTAAAAACTACTGAAGTAATTTTAAAAATTCTTTCACCATTAGAATGCTACATTATCCCTGAGCAACATAGTCTATTTTTATTACCATAATATATAAGGCGTCTTTGCTATAAAACTTGAGTAATGTGATTTAAAGTGTCAAAAATTTGGCTCAAAAATTTTTTCATTGCATTAACTGCGATACCTATTGATATAATAGAACAAAAAATGTTCTATAATATAATATAACATATCAATATCTTCGAAAGACTTGGACACCGCCGCCGCACAATGATCAGTGTACCCTTACGCAAGTCCCCTTACGCAAGCTTGTAAATGATAAAAATAAAAAACCAAAAACTTGGTTTTTTAAATTTTTCACATAAATTTTGAGGTTATGTGAAAAAAGTGTAAATACAAAAGTTTTAGATCTTTTTATTACCTACAACTTTGCCATTTGACTTTTTTCGATAGGACTTTTAGTTTTGCCGGAAATCGAGAAAAACCGTTTTTTACCCTTAAAAACTCACCCCCATCCCCTTCCCGAACTCAGATCGCCCGTAAATTATTTTTCCCTTCATTTCTATAATATTCCCCTCCTTTTCTAATGGGTTTCATCCTATTGCGATTTTAATTGGTTTTAAAAATTATCGACCCTGGTCTACGATGTAGCAACTACGTTAGATTTAATAACCAAAATGTAAGAAAAATATTTACTCGGGAAATAGAACGTCTTTTAAACCTATTTACTTGGGACAGCAAATTATGTGCGAACGGTTTCCTTTCAAGTAATAAATACGAATGTAGCTACTTATTTCGGGTAAGAAAGTTTTAGGGATAAGCTGACTAGATCCGATAAGCTATGTGATAGAGAACAATCTTTATTTGTGCCATGAGAATACAAAGTTTTGTTCCGAGTTTGAATCCCGAGCAACTGAAAGATTATGTCTAATTCTTGTTTGGAATTACAAGCATAGGGACAAATTGGCTGGTCGTCGTAAACAAATTATTGTCTCAATGTTGGACATGAGTTAATAAGCATAAAGTAGTAAAGGTACCCGCTGTTCATCAAGTGGTCAGTGTCGCCCGTTGGCATCTGTTGGGTACAACCCATTATTGTCCCACTGCTGGGCACTGGTCTTCTCTCAGAATGAGAGAGTTTTAGGCCATAGTCCACCGCGCTGGCCAAGTGCGAGACTATGGCCTAAAACTTGGTGGACTTCACGCACCTCCGAAAACTTATTTTTAAAGAACTCTCGGGTGTGTAGGTATCCTCACGATGTTTTCCTTTCCGAAAAGCAGTGCTAATTAATTTCGAATACACACATAAATCAGTGGTGCGTGCCTGGGTTTGAACCTCGGACCTCCCGATTGAGAGGGATCATCACCATCTGTAAGCAATGTTAATTAAAACAGGGTTTCTATCTCAAGTAAATCACAAATGCGTTGCTACGTCCGAGGACTAACATAGTTGCCTTGTACAAAATTGGGTCTGCAATCACACCATATCACCACTAGCCACGGACTGCTTCGCATAAGAAACAGGTTTGGAGGTTTGTGTCTCCCCGGTTGAACCATACTCCTTTTACTTTACAAAGTCTTTTGCACCTATT
The DNA here is from genome assembly GCA_949699795.1 of Spicauda simplicius. Classification (NCBI taxonomy): domain Eukaryota; kingdom Metazoa; phylum Arthropoda; class Insecta; order Lepidoptera; family Hesperiidae; genus Spicauda; species Spicauda simplicius. The sequence goes on from OX453063.1 coordinate 12,648,281, forward strand.
CTTTCCTTGGAATGAGGGTAGTTTGGCCTTTAATCCACTACGCTGCTTTAGTGCAGGTTAGTTAAGATAAAGACTTCACATACCTTTGAGAACTTTTATTTTCTTTAGGACTATCAGACGAATACGTTATCTCATGATGTTTTCCATCATTAAAGCAATTGATATAGTTTTGGTTACGTGTTAGAAAATGTAAAACAATCTAAACCAAATTAACTTTACTTATTTTGACTTTAAAATAGAATTCATGTAACCTTCAGTGGTATAAACTCAGTATAATTTTAACTCTAAGAAGACTTTCAAACAAATAATTCGTTCAATAGTTTTAAAAGTATAGAATATCGAAGTATTGTTCATGTCTAAATAACAAAATATTAGCTTAAACGGAGTTTACAAACATTTGTTTCACGGGAAATCTAAATGATCAATTATTTCTGTTCGAAATTACTTTAAAATTTTCACTTTGTGTCTTTTTTACTAGTTTCGGAGTTATTTTGATGAATGGAATCAAGCTACGTACTAATAAGTCAGAGATAGAGTTAGTATTAAGTTATATTTATTACATTAATTTAGTTTTAAAAGTTTATATTTTGCACAAAACTACCTTCAAGTTATTTATACGGATCAAATATTATGAGAAAACCATTATGTTTTGTCAGAACATCTAATTTCTGTAGAAATAACCCAGCTGGAAAAAAACGTTGAAATGAAATATAAACACATTAAATATTTATAAACAAGAAAAGTTTTTGGTCTGTTTACGCTTTAATCATACCTTTTAATAAATAATTACAATAATATTAGTTTATTTATATGAATACATAAATAATAATTCCACTAGCATGGAAATTAGGCATCCGTAAAAAGGATTTTGGTCTGGGTGATTCTTCTAATTTATGACCTTTTAGTAATTAATATTTACTTATGTTAACAATGAAGGAAAATAACATGAATCATATTGTTATCTAAACGTAAAGTCTGGAACAGTAACAAATGTAATACCTAGGCCTAAAACCGTTGACGGAACGGTGGGCCCAGCTGCCCATCTGGGAGGAGCCCGATGGGGCAACGCGCTCGGAGGATTCAGGTTGAAGTCGTTTCGAGATCCCGGAGTCCTCCTTTTCAGCGCCGAGGACGGCCACCGGGAGGGTTTTAGTGCGGTAAAAATCCCACATAACCCTGCGTCGCTCCCACGGCGTCGGGTACCTTTTGAAGGTTTCCCCCTCGCAAAAAATAAGCCCTAAAACCTTATTTGCAAATAACAATAATAACATTGAGCAGAATAATAAATTATGTATAACGTAGAAAATATTTAAGGGAAATTCTGGCTACAAAGCTTACATAACCTATTTTATTGTATTAGAATCATCTGTAGATGTTTGTGTATAATTAATATCTGTCTTTTCGGAGCCTGAGAACAAATCTCGTTGTCATATTAAATAGTAAAAACTACGCCAATGTAAGAGGTTATTCAGGTATGACTATGAAATTATTTCAGAGAAATTCTGGCTACATAGCTTATTTAACCTATTTTATTGAATTAAAATCGTACGTAGATACTTCTATATAATTAAAATCTGTCTTCTAGGAATTTGAAAGTAAAGCTCGTTGACATATAAAATATTTAAAATTAGGATGATGAAAAAATTTGACTGATATAAAAAGTTTAAAGTGTCATCAATCAATTCAGATTAAAGAGATGTTCTACAATAATATTTTTCATTCGCCATAATTCAATGATTAAAATACTTGAAAGCTTATCTTGTTTTTGGCCTACAAAGAGATATTATTATCTCTTAATGTCAGCGTAACTACTTAGTCCAAATTCGTAAAGAATTTAACAAGGATATAATGTAAATAAGTATTTTTTTGTATACTGTAATATATTTATAATAATAATAATAAAATAATAAAAATAAAAAAGCAATCAAAATAAACAATTTACGCTGTAAAGCAAAACGGTTTTAGATCGCCCGTATGCTATAGTGAGGGTCCGAAACTCACAGCACAGATTAAACTTAAAGAAAAAACTTGTCAGCTGCCTAATAGTAAAGAAATTATTAATATGATGACACTAAAACAACATCTGAAATACAATGGTATTTGCATGATACTACGTAAACTTTGATAGCGTGATTCAGAATATAGTGACGTCATCTCTTGATGAATTTGTAAATTTTTGTTACACGCTGGGGTTTGTTAAAAATGTCCTAATCGCTTTCCTTTTACCGACTTTTGTTTTATCGGCCTTGATAGCTGAAAATCTAACTTTCTTTATGACAAACATCTTATATTTCGTTTGATCATACATTCTATTTTACTTCAGTTGATTCATTTTAGGAACGGGCACTTGACGGGTCTTTAGTATAAGGTACCTACTAATAATTTACTAGGATAATTTGTAGGTTATACCGATAAACGGAATATATACTATCAGATTAGAAGCACTGAAAACTTACCCGTAGCTTACCTTGTGGCTTATCTCACGATATTTATAAGTAGAATTGCAGTCAACATTTTAAAATTAACAAACTAAGCGCATCTACAATCTATGTACAATTTATAGCGTTTGCTTTGAAGACAAGGCGATTCCCGCTGTATATTTATCGATGTCAATCCCGTGCCCCCGCTTGTCAGCAATTCACGAGCGCTCATATTTTCCATGAAATTTATAGCTTTTATATGCCAATTTCAAAGCGAATTAATACATAATTCACGTCGTAATTGTTTTTAAGTTTACTGGAGAAAAGTGTTAAAGTAAGAGTAAACTGAATTATGTTTTGGAAGGAATTGTAGCGTCTACTAATTAGACGTCTTAATTGAATCGTTAATGTAAACGGTTTAGTGACATGTAGTCGACTTGTGTCGTGGAAGGGAAAAAAGTGGAAATACAATCAATAACAAATTATCCATTTTAGAATTATAATTAAGACCAGTTTTGGGAATCAAAATATCTATATCCTATTTATATCGACCCGGCGAACTTTGCTCCGCCTAAAATTCAAAAATCTAATAATACCAGTGTTCCTCAACTATATTATGGTTAACGAACTTTATTCTCACTCAGAATTAAGAATCCACTTACATGAGAAATTAAACATTACAAACATTAGTATCTTATTCATAAAGTACTGCCCATTTTTAGGGTTCCGTACCCAATAGGTAAAAACGGAACACTATTACTATTTATCTTACTGTAAGGTTTTTTTTTTAATTTTTTCTAATGCCATTAAAAAGAAAACAAAAGCATCTCATTTGTCATATCTTAAATGTAAAGGACACCGGTAACAGTAAAAGGGTCCGGTAACAAGCGAACCTTGCCTCAAACAGGATGTTATCTGAGCTATCGCGATCGTGGTGGAGGGCTCTAACAGGCCTTCGTGACCAGCGACCCGGCTTCGTGTTCAAGGGTTGTTAGCCGATACTGACATGTGTCACGTATCAGCTAGCACCTCGGGGATAGATAACAAGTCGTATGTGTACTGTTGTGTGTGTGTGTGTTGCTTTTTAAGCTATTGCATAGCTTTTATTGGTGGCTTTGAGCGCGGTGACCGAATCAAGAAATTCCGTAACGAAAAAAAAACCTCAAAAGCTCCCTCTCTCCGCCTACCACGTAGCTCGACCTTGTAAGAATAATAAGCATGGAACCCTTCATAAAATAAGAAGTGAAATGCATATATTAGTCCTACTTTACTTATGATATAAATATTGCGTAGAAAAGAGACAAATAATTCCGTTCCGTTTAGTTATCTTGTAGGTCGTCACAAGGTAATTTTTGATAGTGATGTCACATCATCGACGTTGTCGTGTCGATGTAAAACATGTATTCAATTTTATTTATAAATAAATAAGTACTCCAGTGCCGCACTTTTTTTTTTTTTTAAATTAAGTAGCACTCGTGTTTGCAGGTCTGATGGTAACTGGTCAGCGTCATTTATGCACATTTGTAAGCAACATAATTCCTAAAAATGGTTCTATTTTAAATCAATCCCAGATAGGTTGATACTTCCCAGGGCTAAATTGGCTTCATATAAAGTGAGCCGGCAACTACTTTCCAACGAAACAAGAATCGTTTTCTCGCTAGAAATAGGTGTGTACGATGGTACCTACCCTGTCAATGCCATATAAGTTCTACCACCTGACATGATTACGTACCTCGTTACTTTTTAAAACTATCTGATCTAGTTTATAAGTTTTGATAATCTACTGGTATCAATTACGACCTTCCACGACGGAGGCCGGAATTTCAAATCTACATACCACAAAAACAGTGGAAACTACACTTTTAACAATATTCAAGAATCATTAAAGAATTCAAAAGGCATAAAAAGGTCTTTTACAAATTCTTCTCGAATTACTTATTTAAACTTCGCTATGGTGACTATGTCCTAACCCCGTCTGTTTTTTAATTGGGTCCCATGTCCAGCTGCAGAGCTAATGATAACAAGAACAATAAATTATGCGACACACACATTCGTATTATTCCTAAACTGTAGCAAGATTTCTAAAACTTCAAAAACAACATTGAACTGACATCATACACTTGATATACTGTTTTGCAACTTCCTCCCATTCTTTGCCAATAGCTGCCAAGTAATTACAAGTAATAAATTGTTCTTTCCCTTAATAGGGATAGTCTGAGTATATGGAGTTGGCAACACGGTATTGGCGATCGAATAACGTAATGGGTCCATCGTCACTTCCTCTGCTAAACAATGAGAGGAAACTAAAGAATTACTCCCGTTCAGCCGTCCAATTCAAGGTTGCATTATCTGAGTGGTCCCTTTAAATCAGATCACAGTATTAATATCATACAGTAGTCTAACTCTGCCATGTCCTTGAATTTTATACCTACAGACGCGCTGGACGAGAGTTCGCGTTAGGGCAACCCGCCTAAAGTATTTTAATACATCTGTATACTTTACTTTCTTTCTTACTTATTATGTATTTTATTCAGTGGATTAAGGTAAAAAACAACGCGTTCTTTAAATATTTAAGAGACTTAATAATAAATCGTACACAAATAATAGTTATAAATTTCACACTGAATAATATTTTACCAACCAAAATAAAAATGATTAACACTGGACGTGTTTATGCACAATTAAAGCAATCAAAAACAGCCAAATATAGTTTACAACTGCTCTTCGCTACATTATTATTTAAATAAAAAGATCCATTGCTTCAAAAACGTCACATCGCCACTACGGCACATTCGCTAGCTGTTGGGTACCGAGTGCATACCGAAATCGTGGCGCGTAGATACAACTTGCGTTTCGTGCGTTTGTAAGAAGTTAGAATACTGTAGATACTAGTACTGTAATCAAATTGTCGATTTGTTGATGACTTGAGAAGCATCTCAAGGTCTTGATGCACTTAATATTAAACAGACTACATTTATTGGAAAAATTGCTAGCAACTACAAATTCATAGGATTTTACGTATTCTGCTATTAAATCTCTCTTTAATAAATGTTCAGTTCAAATGCCCGATAGGTGTTACTATCGCTAGCTAGTGATATCGAAGCGCGCTTCGTGACCGGCGACCTGATTCCCGTTTAAGGGTTGTTAGTCGATAGTGACGTGTGTTAAGTATCGGAACCCACCCCTCGGTTTATTTATCCGTTTGTGAGTAGTTATTTAATATTCCATGTTGCTCGAATTTTCGCTGACTTTTTCTACAATTAGAAATTATTCTTCTTCACGGTGAAGATAAACATCGTAAGGAAACCTATACACCCGAGAGTTCTCGAGAGAGAAAAAGTTCGCAGAGGTGTGTGAAGTCTACCAATTCGCATTTGACTAGCGTGGTAGACTATGGTCTTAAAACTCTCATTCTGAGAGTCGACCCGTGTCCAGCAGTGGGACAATAATGGGTTGACGACGTTGCACGAATGGTGTTCGTAACACAAATACATGCGGTGAGCATCTAAACAACACAGCCGTAGCCAAATCGTGTACCTAATTAAATTATTATCATTTAAATTATAATTGGCACTATTGGCAGCCGATTGTTTCGTATGCAGATGCTTGCCTTCTGTATAGCTAAAATAGAGATTATCTGGAGTGTTATAATTAAAGTGATATTATAGATTGCAGCAGTAACTGTTGTATTATTGAATGTAGCGATTATAATAATCTAGCGACTAATATCCGGTATTGTAATTCATCTTTTTAATGCTTTTTCATACTTCTTTAAAAAAAACATTCAGACTGTTGATTCTAAATCAAAAGTAAATATGTTTAAATTAATCCACTGCAATTAACTCATGAAAGAATGTGGGTATGTAATGTATGATAAGGCAATAATATTTAACAAAACATTTCCAATATCGTGATATAGAAAGTAGGTGCAATAAATTGTTAAAGTTCTTTGTAATATTGGTATAAAATACGCGCTCAGAATATTACATAAGTAATTAACATTAAGGAGTAAACACATATTGGATGCAGATGAACAACAAACCAAACTGGAGTTTAATTTCAGTTGTACCTAACTGAAACGATCCCAGAAGGAATACTTGGTTTCATGTAAAGCTTATTTGGTTTAAAGTCGTATTAATGAAGTCCCACTTCTGGGACAGTAGAGGACTGGGTAGACTGAGGAATTAATACGCCACAATTGGATGTGCAAGTTAACGTCTCTGCCGTCGGCCTACGCTGTCTGGGTATGGAATGTACGTGTAATATTTATCTGACTACGCGAAATTATATTGTTTGTGGTGTTGTTTGTTTTAATTTGTATTTGAAGAACCACCGTATTTTTTAATTAAACGGGATTAAAAGGAAAATTGCAATGATAATGACATTTTCACGTAATATTTTTATTATTAAAAGTAGGATACGGTACTTGTCAAATGTTCTTCATTTATCTATCTGATTTCGTTTGCCACGGTACATATAATGGGGTGCTAACCCATTATTGTCCCACGGCTGGGCACAGGTCTTCTCTAAAAATATGAGATTTTTTAGGCCATAGTCCACCGCGTTGGCCAAGTGCGTATTGGTGGACTTCACACACCTCCGAAACCTTCTTTTTAAAGAATTCTCGGGTGTATATGTTTCCTCGCGATGTTTTCCTTCACCGAAAAGCAGTGATAAATAATTTCTAATACGTACATAATTAAGAAAAATCAGTGGTGCGTGCCTGGTTTTGAACCTCGGACCTCTCGATCGAGAAGGCCAGTTCGCCACATATAATGAGATATACACTAATTAAAAAAAACTCAACGAACAACTAATATTGGTGTTGTTTCTATATTGTTCATAGTTCCATACACATTGATTCACTTATTATAAGGTTAAGGTTCTATAAGTCGACTTTTATATAATACCTTTCTTTCTGTCGTAAAACGGTAGGATTCTTCCTGTTCAAGTCTGAAATGAACTTTAGAGCGCAAGGTTCTTTTGAGCATTTGTTATAGTAATTAAATGTCAGTTGTAACTAATGCCCATTACCCACAATTTATTATTTCGACTTTCTAGTTATAATAATAAAAACCATTAAATGTGCATGTCATTTGATCAATTCCCGTGACAGTAAAGAAAAATGTTGGTATGAATATGCAAGCTAACTCGGTTAACGGGTCAGCCTTGGAAACAATTTGCTGGGTCTTTTATACTGAGGCTTTCCCACCGGAATTGGTCCTATATTCAACGTTAATGACATTAGATAAACGTTTTCTCTAGAGAGTCAAGAGGATGCAACATACGTAAACTGATTAACTGTTTGCTCGATAACGGGTAAAATGGTATTTATATGTCCGATCAAATTATCTTCTGCTTTGACTTTATGGTTTATTACATTATCGTTTACTTGAAAATTAAGATACACCGTTTTAGAATTGTATTCTGCTTTTTGAAGCTTGTGTAAGGAATAAGGAAGTTCGAAAATTCTCTCAAGATTTTAAATCCCATTTCATATTCAAAATAAAATGGGAGAAGCGTTTATTTAACCCGCAAAATTCCCACAAAGCCACCCATTTAGAAGACATTTCTGAAGTAAATTTCGCTCGCAAAGTTGATAATACCTACGAAGCCATTAATAATAACAAGGCACGAACTCGTATTGGAACACGCGAGATACTGCCTTCTCTCGCTCTTATTGTCAATAATATGACAATAATGTCAGAAATTGGGAATAGCAAGTCTGTTTCTTCTCATTATTAGACAATATTTGAGACGTTTATGAAAGAATTGATTAAATGGTTACATATATCTTTGTTAATTTTTGTCGTAGCTCCTTTAAGTTAGCCGTTTTTTTTTTATATAGGTACAGGGAAATTTCTCGGCAAACGAGTATGATCGGCGAAATTTCTCGGCAAACGATGATGCCTGTGCAGTGGTCGTGCTTGATAGTCTCTGTTCAGAATTAAATATGCAGGATGTTTAGAAAAGTTCGATACTGTGGTTAAAAATGTAGTGGGGCCATCACACTGTCAACCCTTTCACCAAAACGAGCTGCTTCACGCTAAAATATGATATAAGTATAGCGGTGTCACTTCTGCCCGGTTTTTGACTTTCGGCGAAAGGCTGTAGTTGGCGGTTGACTTTTATATGAGGCGACCTTCTTAGTCCTCAGGAGAAGCGAAGCGTCTATGACAGAAATCACACAGAACCCCTGTTCTATACAGATGTCCGTGGACGGCAGTAGTCACTTACGATCAGATGGACTGCGGGATGGTTTGCTACTTCAATGTTATAAAAACCTCTCCAGCCGAATCATATTCTTAATAATACCTCGTAAAATATTTTTTGAACTTTCAATCTATGTTTATACTTTTATTTGTAGGTCCTAAGTTGCGGTCACAGTTTGCCGACGACAGCTTGCGGGCATGATTTCCTGTATTATAGCGCACATATAGTTGCATTGTTGTGTGCCGAATCTGTTTATTGTTATGTAAATCACATCAATGTTGATGTCGGGAACAATACGGTATTACGATTGTTACGAGTTAGTGCTATATTTTTGTAGGTCATCGTTTCAACGTTTTTTTGTGTGTTAAATATACAAATTTTATTGTTTAATTCAATGTGGTCTATTATATTACGTAATTTTGTGCTACAAGGGGAAATGTGTATTAAATAATCCTACATAGATTTGAAATTAAATGGCAAGAATTGTTTTGATACACAATTTGCCCGAGGAGAAGAAATTGATGGGTGTATTTCTTTGTAGATATTTTTTCCTCGAAAATAAAATGAAATAGAAATGTAAGTAATGGCGGAGAAAAAATCATGCCATTAATCAACGTGATTGGATTAGTGAACGATTGTAGTATTGTCGTTAATTTTCGTTTACTTCACAATAGCAATTCATTGTGGTCCCGATATCAATCTTATAAGAACATACGAATACACATGTTATCTTATTATTTAGTATAACGAATAAACTTGTCGATTTTACAGCAGTTTTATAACATAGTTATTAGTCTGGTGGCTCGACTATGTTATTTTATTTCTATACCTACTAATATTATAAAGTGGCAAAGTTTGTAACTTTGTTTGTTTATAAGGGGTAATCTTTAGAAATACTGAACCGATCGTGGAAATTCTTTCAAAATCAGAAAGCTACACTATTCAGGAGTGCTACAGGCTATATTTTATTACGATTGAACAATATATAAATAAAGCTCAACGAAGTGGGCAGGGATCGACTACTATTTTATAATTATTATTTTTATAATAACAGTAGTAGGGACCGTGCATGCTGTCCACTTGATGTTAGGTGGTCCCTGCTGTCAATTTTATTCTGTAATCAGTCCCAAATTTAAGAATAGACTTCCATCCAAAATCCATGATGGTCATGTCACTAACCTTGAGGAGTAAGTTGGTATGCCTCAAATTAGTATGACTCCCTCACTACTCCCTTTAGAATAGTATATAGCAGCACTTAACAGTAGGTATTAGGCAGAAACGGGTGTTACTGTGATGCTTCCGGAGTCGATTCATAAAGGATTCTACCAACTCATTCATGTTCATTTCATGTTTATTTATAGCGACATCCATCCATATACGTATTTCCGGTCGCGATCTGATTAGAAATTACTAGTAGGATCGAAATTTGGTGTTGTAAAAATTTTTGTGTCCGACCGAAGGCCGATTTTTAGCCGATGAGCTAATTGATTGACTATCGCCACAACCTTCAGCCGAACCCGAAGCCGAAGGTTTAAAAAACATGAAAAAACAAGTCCTAGAGCTGATTACAATTACTATGCACTTTTTACAAAACGATGACATTTTAAAATAGGGTAAATTTCGAGCAAAATTTGTAAAGGAATCCCATTACCCGAGTGTGTGCTTAATATTGTGTATCACCATTGCCATCGCAGCGTCGTGCATTCGTTCCAGTTTGTTCGATTTTGATGCTTGCTGACTTCGGTCAAACTTTCGGCCTATTTTGGCCGAAGCCGAAGATTTTGCCGAAGCTGGATTTTTACCCGAATGTGGACGAAGCTGAAACCGAAGCTTCGGTCGGTAATTACAAAATATCAATGATCAGGAGATAAACATTCCGCCTAATTTAGGATTAGTAGGTGTGCGGATCATTTGCGAATACGATCAGGTAGACGCCTGCTTCACTTCTTAAATAATGAAAGGGGTAGAATAAATAGGGAGCGCACTCGGTAAAGTACAAACCCATGTACTTAAACCATGCAAATGTTACGTGAGCGCGACATGCAAATGGATTACTCTCACCGTAATGGCGTCTGTCCATATGTCATCATTTGCACATAGTTCCTTATTCCTATCTTTCCTAGCTTTCACTATTTTCCTGCTTGATTTTGTTTTGTTTTTTTGTAGGATTCTTGTCGATAGATACTTTGGTGTAAATTCTAAGTCCATTTCTCTTTATTTTACAAATTAATGCTTGCGGTAGAATACGTATTCAAGTTCTTTTTTATATTTAAACCTAACGATAAGGCAGACGTGCTACCTGATGGAAAGTAGTCACCATCGCCTACGGACATTTGCAACACCAGAGGAGTCGCCAATGCATCGCCGGCTTTGAAAGAGAACTCTTTTCGCACCTTTTTTGAAGAGCCCCATGCCATAACGCCTTAGGAATACCTCAGGAGGAAGCTCGTTACACATCTTGGACGTCCGTGGCAGAAACTTTTTTATTATATGCACATTTTATAGGGCCTTACATCACAGATACGGAAGATAGTAGATCTTATGATTCACGATGGCAACTTTTGAGGAGGCACCACCGCTTTTACCTACTTTTGACTGGTAACCATTTTATATAGCTGTTATGGTTATGTCCTTAATTGAAGGGTGGGATAAAGCTCTCTGCTTAACTGAGGTACACAAGTGTTTCTAATTTAGCTGCCACCGGTAGCAACGCGTCTGCGACGAACATCAATAGGACTGTGGTTTTATTCAGCGTCGCTTAAAGATGTCTTACAGATTAAATTCAAGCGTATTGTTTGTTTCCATAGTATAAGTAGTTCAGCTGAGCTTTAATCTTTGAGAATGTGGTCGCGAGCCACATCGTAACGCAAAAATAAAATTTGAACCAGTTTGTATTCTTCCAGTTACTACTGCTTATAAATCACCGCACTGGTTTAGAATCCACGCTCCAGTTCGCCTTCTGTTGTTCAGAATGAATTATGGCACTTCTCAACTACGTACGAGTACCTATATTAATTTACGTGTGCTCTCCGCAGCTCCATTCGGTTCGTTAGTGAGGAACTACGTATTTTATTAAATGCAAATTAATTTAATTAACATAAGGACAATCTCGTTCAGTTGCAACATGAGTTAATTATGTGTTTCATTGACTAGGAGTTCTTTGAAATCGTATTGAAGTTCTACTTCTTTAGGCGTGTTATGAAATAAATATGAGAATAAGGCGCAAAACAAAAAAAAATAAAAAGATTTTTTATCTTGTTACGCCATATAAATATTATTTCTAACGCATGCACATAAGTACACACAGACTTTTTTAATTACTTTACTTTTATATAATAATAAATGATATATCAATATAAAAATATATGTATCACGATACATTAATAAACATGCTCGTAAATTTAAGTATCTTTACGTTATGTTTCTATTTGAAGTATTTAACCAAACAATTTTTACGTTTCAATTTTGCATTTCAATTGGTGAGTAGAATGCTTTGCCGATGCCAAGTTGCGCTGGCCATTAATCTTCTAGTTGTTTTATCAACTCAATAGCAAAGAATCGTAGGAACGCAGTGATTTACGCCTTAAATAAATATACTGGACGTATGTTTATCACGGCTTATTTTTCTTACCGTTTCCTTGATATATTTTGTGTTCGCACTTTTAAATGCTTTTACCTTGCCACATTCTCGGTATCTAATGGAAAGACTAAATTTAAATTTCACTCCCGATTTATGTTTCTAGTCGCTCCGCAGTGAATCATTAGACACAAGCGTTTTTCTTTTATTTATTGCTATAAACACTTGTTCGTGTTGCCAATAAAGATATTGGAATAAAATATAACATTTCCTGTTTTTGTTTAATTTTTATGATCGTAAATCTTTGCCGTTGTTTAATAGGAAAAGAACTATTATATATCTTCCCATTGTATTGTTTATACGATACTAGCTCTTACCCGCAGCTTCGCCCGCACGGTCAAAGGAAATTAACATTAGCATTTGATAGCTTGATTCTGAACTTGCAAATGAATTTTACTAACGCCATCTATTAACAACGTCTGGAACTACTAAACATGTATCAACTAAAAAAACATCGATATTCTCATGGGAATGAGAGAGCGTGGTAAAATGTAGCCTGCGTGACTCTCCGCCCTCCTATCTTCCAGCATATAAACCATATCCTATAATAGCCATGTGGTGACATGAGAGAGAAACAAACAAACACACTTTCACATTTATAATATTAGTATAGATATTTTACAACTATTGTATTCTCTGTTATGTATTCACCATGCTATAAAGGCATTCTTGGCATCCTTCTGGCTTATGGATTCTTTGTATAGTCTTATCTAAACTAAATACCTTCCGTTAGTCATTGGCTCCAAGCCCGTGCTGCTCGTTTTATGCGAGCAGTCGAAAGTTCTTTTATTACTTGTCCGAGATTTCTGATTTAATTCTTAATAGGATTCCGTGATAACATTCTCGTAATCGGCTTTAGAATGGTATATACAAAAATATTACTGTACTATTTTGGTAGTTCAAAATATTTAACGCATAGCAAATATGAACATATAAATATGTAAAATTATCGTGGAACGTTCTATTTTTAATACTAGTATTTGAAATGGGTACTTTCACAGGCTTTTGTTAGTTTGTGACCGCGATTTTGTGCTTAATTAATTTTGGCTTTCAATTGTTCAGTCGATTTGACTAAAGGGAAACATATGTTTTTGTAATTAATAATATCATTTGTGATTACTGTTTCCAAATCATTTCACTTAATTGCTGAGGTATCTATAATAATTTGCTTGATACCGGACCAATAATCAAAATGTTTAAACATATTAAACATCTTATTATAATTATTAATTTATTACTTTTATTTTAATAATTAGAATTTTTTTAAATTAAATAAATATAAATATAAGCAGGATATGATTTTCTCCTGTGTCGTGGGTAACGTGGATACACACAAGACGAATAGACAAACACCCAGACCCAGAACACGAATCTAAACTCATCATTCAGATACCTGTCTGGCCGGGAACCGAACCCGGGACCCATTGCGCGTCAAACCGGTATAGTAACCGCTCCAGCACGTGGGTCGTCAGAGTGCTATTGTAATCGTATAAAAAACAATATATTTGTTTGTTTTAGATCTGTGGTAGAAGCGACGGATGTGCAACTGAACATGCGTGTGGGTATCCACACGGGAAGGGTGCTTTGTGGCGTGCTGGGCTTGAGGAAGTGGCAGTATGACGTGTGGTCCAATGACGTCACGCTCGCCAACAACATGGAGGCCGGCGGTGAACCTGGGTATGTAATCCATTCTTTCTAAGAATGTGCTAATAAATACAATATATTGTGGCTATTGTAAGCTGTGTGGTGACATATATGTCCATTTTTAGGATTCCGTAACCAAAGGGTAAAAACGGAACCCTATTACTAAGATTCCACTGTCTGTCTGTCTGTCTGTCACCAGGTTGTATCTCATGGGCCGTCGTAGCTAGATGGTTACAATTTTTTGCAGATGATGTATTTTAGATGTCGCTATAATAAAACATACTAAATACAGAATAAAATATTATTTATTTAAGAGGGGCTCCCACACAATAAACGTGTTGTTTTTTTGCTCGTCTCTACTTTTTTAGTTTTTTATAGATATCGAAACCGTTAGTGTGTCGACTCGCACTTAGTTGTTTTTAATACTATCTAAAATTCATCACAAATGTATTTTTGATTGTTCTTTACCGTCCAACAATACAAGGCGACCTCCGAACATCTATAAAACCTGCTTATACGTATTTCATTTTTATACGGATGGCTTGAAGTAACAATTGAATTTGCGAGATCCCCACCCCGCTCGCCTTACTTTAATCCACCTTGTCACTGTTGATCACAAGAGTATTAGATATTTGGATCGCACTAAGTATGTCTTTAACGTCTTCAACATTTATAAGGGATCTTTATTCTGTTAAGTTTCAAACGTAAGTATAATGCCCAATCCATTTTAAATTTATTGAAGTAGCAAACTAGCATGCAGTCCTCCTCATTGTCACATATCATCAGGTGAACAAGAGTTCTATCTGAAGAATAACAGATGCGTTGCTACTCACGATGACTTAAGATGGTCGCCTCATATAAAAGTTTCCCGGCAACCACCCCTTCTAGCGAAACGCAAGAACTACTTCACCCTAGAAATAGCTGTATGTATGGCGGATACTTACTACTCCGAAACCAACCTGCCCTTACTATTTACTGACAGTCCTTACGTCATTAACAGTTCCTATGTAATGTTACAGACGCGTGCATATAACGCAAGCGACGTTGGAGTGCCTCGGCGGTGCCTACGAGGTGGAGCCGGGCCATGGGGCCAGTCGCAATGCGTACCTTCGGGATCACTCTATCCAGACCTATTTTATCATCCCGCCACCAAGGCGAAGAAAGGTTCGTTTGAGTTGATATTACAAACTTAAATCCACGATTTCAAAGCTCTTGTGCTATTTAGCATGATAGTAAAAGTATTAAGGGTTTAAAAATAATAGGGCCGATGTTACTTATAATATCACCCAGCATACAAGATTGAGCAGGTTTACAAGGAGCATTATTATCTCTGATATATCCGAAATGTCCCGAACTACGTGTAAGAATGTTTCAACCGTTCTCACGTTCCGCATATTTAGAGGCACGAAGTTTTTTTTTTTGGTACATATTTACACGAATTTTGTAGAATTATCTTATGAATAAAATTAAGATAATTCTACAAAAATCGTATTTACACGAATTTTGTAGAATTATCGTACTTTCATTCATCATTAATTTGTTTTTCCTTCTCCATACTGCTGCTGTAACCAGAAATAGATGGCGGAACATAAAAAATTCTATCATCTCATTAATCCTGTGGCATCATGATAAATGTTCCAGATGTGTATAACAGCGGGCGTGGGTCTCGGAACGGGGTCACGACGGAAGCTCTCGTTCAAGAACGTCTCCAACGTCGTGGTGCAGCTGCTTCACTCGATCAAGTTCAACGTGGACGTCCCCTTCTCCAACATGGCCGCCTCCCCGCAGGAACTCAAGGCCAATGCTGCAAGGAAGGTACGTCTTCTACCACACAGCGGGTGACGGTAATGTGAGACGATTTGTGATGACAATGTTATGTGATTGATTTCTATGTGACAATTCCGTACGTCGTTCAACGCCCACAGATTTTATGAAAGTAAATAGCTGTACCCCGCGCGCGTTACTACGCCATCACAAAAAAAATACCAGAAACCATCGCGAGCTCATGAATAACAACTTTGTTAAAGATCATCATAATTATGATCAAATGAATAGTTCACGATTTTATAGAGGACATACAGGCGAACATTCATTTCTGTAAAGAAGAGAAGAAGATTGGTGGTGCCACTTTCTTCGTGGATTTAAAAGCTGACTCATTTGATAGACTTTTTTTATAGGATCATTTTATTTCCTCTTCTGGTCGCTCTCATAAACATCCGTGTTACACTTTATGTCATTTGAGTTCGTATAACGTGCAGTGTCCTCGTTGGATCAGCTTAATGGAAGGTAATCTAAACCCACCTTGTTTTAAAACAAAACTAGTGTCCAGCATTAAGACACTAATGCGTAGATTACAAATGTCAGATACTGATAAATTCATAGAATATTGATGGCATATGTATTTAGTTCAGTCTACACATATTTGATACGCAATTTTCTATAGATATGATTAATGGTTGACAGGTTGTTTATTGTAAGCAATAACATAATTATTTACTAGTTAAGTGATATCAGAAGACGGCAGTTATACTAATGACATCAAGTTAATATTATTTAATGAGTTTTAAAACATCAATCACGTAAACATTGTCAGTCGCATTAAATCTCATCGGTGGCAGGTGACAATATCTTGGACGAAACAATCTTTGTTTTATATCTTTGCACCTTGACGTTTATTAAGGCATATCTCACTTTACTTTTGGACTTACTGGACACGGCAGACAGTACAAGCTCGTTGTCCACGGCTTTTCCTTTCCTTCAGAATGTTTCATTTGAGTGAAAATTCTTGTTTCGAAGATCGCTTCTACTCTTAAGGTAAGTTTTCTTTTCTTTATCTTCTTATGGTGATATATAAGTAATTATTTAATGATATTATTTTGATCATGTATCTTATTATACTGGTAATATATCTTTTGAAAAATTTAAGTTACTTTTTAGGTATTTAATTAACAACGTAGTTTTGACGAAACTGTAATATATTTATGGAATAGTAGCTACTAATATATATTTGAAGAGTCCCGTATTTTATTAAAGTCGTCGATATTATCTCGAAAGTGTTCACAACCAGTAACTGCTTGAAGCTTGCTTTCTATGGAGCTAATGCCACTTGAGTATGTAATGTGTGGTCACTGGAGCAAGCGTTTAAATGTTGTTCAATAATAGTACCCAGATTTTTCGATGTACATTTAGAAGCTTTGGTTCCGATATCTGTGAAGGATTTTGGGCAAGTATTTGTTGTACTGTATATGCACTAACCTTAGTCCCTAATACATAAATTTGCAAATTAAACGTCCGAAAGACAAATTACGGTTTAACAGGAAACGAATTGGTACATACGTTTCACCAAAATAAATGCACATTTCTTTCATTATTTTCATGGAATTTTCAATTTTGTTCAATATTAAGAAATTTGTTATGCAATGGAATGAAATAGATTACTAGGGTGTTTTTAGATCTAAAATACTAAATAATAGAATCGAAAACATTTGGTGGTCCACTGAAGTACTAAAATTCTTCATACCATATGAATCAGCCGAGAGAGTGTATTGTTGCATAAAAATAAGTCAATAATCACTGAAATCAAATAGCTTTTCTTGTTGCGGGTTATTAGGGGATTAAGGAAGTAGGAAATTAGAAATTAATAACGTAGGGGTTTGAAGAAATAGAGGTAGGTATAGGCGTGTGTCGCGGGCGCCGGCGATGTCCCCGCAGGTGGCGCTTCGCGACCCACTAGCCTGGTGTTGGCAGGTGCTGGACCTGCGGCGCGCGCTGCACGCGGAGCCGGGCTCGGCGGACGCGCTGCGGCTGGCGGCGCTGCGCGCGGACGACGTGAGCGCCGCGCTGCCCCGCCCCGACACCCCCGGCCCCCCCGCCGCCCCGCACCAACACACCTTCGACGCGGTCATGCAGCACCACGCACTGCGCACACACGCAACGGTCACGCCCACGGATCTTGACGGCAACCACACCACGTCGCTGCGGCGGTTTTAGCAACTGAATGCTATAGTACTCTAAATTATATGGCAGTTAAGAGAAATATATCAACCGAGTAAATAACCTCCTTTTTGAAGCCAGTCGAAAATAAGTCTGCTATAGTACGTGACATAGCTGCTAGCTGCCTTTCAGCAACTACACTGGTTTGCACGACAAAATGTTGTCTATGTTGACTATATTAAATTATGTTTTTTTGAAACAAATTTGAATTCGCCCTCGCAGGATTGTGATGTGGTTGTGGTCAGATGTGAATAGGCACTTACGGACGTTTACCTGTGTTTGAGTTGCACGTTTCAGCAAAAGCGATACCTACTTTAGGCACACATACATAGTTTAATGGAATAGTTGAGATATTTTTATTTCTATTGCATAGATAAGACAAGTGTTGAAAGAAATATTTTATGTCCAAGCACTAAGTTATATAAAATTGTTACGTAGTAGGGTAAAACGTAGAGCAAAATTTGCTTCGAATCATTATTTTATGTAAAATGAATTGATAATTAGTGTGTATTTTTAGGCGTGAACACATGTAGCACAGAGCACATATGTCCAAATGTCATTTCCTTTGAAATACTGTTACACATTATGTAAGCAGAAGTTGAATGACATGACGTGCGATAAACAGAATTTTGTTTCAAAAAACTAGAAATTGGTGTGTTTTAGTAACTGAGTAGACTCATCGTCGTCGACCCATTACTGTCTCAATTTCGCGATGTTTTTATTCACCGTAAAGCAGTTATAATTATTCTTTATACTCACAACATTTTAAAAAAGCAGAGGCGTATGCCAGGGGTCTCCTCCTCCACCTCCGAGTTTCAATTATAAGGCTATCACTACTTCTGGCTAACTGAACTGTACTATAAAATAAATAGACTATAATTTGGTAATAAAATAAAATTTTGCACACAATAAAAATGAAAGTAATAAGAAACAAGTTAAAATTATAACTGAAAATTAATTGTATGTTGTTAACAAAAAGTAAATAAATTAAATTACACAATTCTCGCAATTTGCTTGAACGTGCAATAAAGTTGAGTTTTTTTAATTTAATGAATGAGAGATGTGACATAAGCACAGCTAAATAAGTTTGACGCTACACTGCATGGAACATACACACATTACTCTTCAACGGAACATTATCCAGTACAATACATAATGTGTCTATGTTCAAGCCAACACTACAGAATCAACGATCAGTTACCCAGCAAATAAAACAGGCATCCATATTGCTATATCCCTTGCGGTTTTTGATTTTCGCTTCGAAATTTGTACATGGAACGCATTGTTATATTTGAAACCCAATGCGCTCCATACTGCAATGCGGCCGACGATAACCTCGCTTATATCTAGTAGTTAGATTGGTTTTGAGTGGTGATTTTGATACTTAATCTGTGCTGCTTCTTCTAAATTAAGGTTTGCCCTGATGCCTTGACATGCACTAGGTTTACGTGGGGAATGTCCAAATTGGTACGCATAAATCATTATCGATGTTAGACTATCTGTACATTGTTAACGCCCGACACTATACGGTCCATAGATTTATGTTGCACATGAGCCTAAGTGTTCCTGTCCACCTAGAGCACTACTTCGACGTCTTAAATACTACACTACACTAGTTGCTGTACAGGCTTTCACCCATTGCCGCTTACGAGTTCGGTGACTTCGAGATTTTATTTACAAACTTGTTCCGTCACTGTTGTTATGTGATCCCTGGAACGCTTGCATCGATGTTGTACTGTACTCCAATCAATGCGTGGAAGGCCACTTCAGCAACTAACGTGAGACGTCTGCTCATTGTTTTTCAGATTATCCGCCCTTGGACATTAGTTCCACAACAATTACCCGATGAAACAGTAAGCGCAGACAATGTTGTTCATGTGTTATTGTTTACCACTACACACCGGGTGACAGTCAAACCCCATGTAGGTTCTCGATGTTCGATGTTTACGTGGACCACACCTACTCGCGAATACGTTCGCACATAGCCTTAACGGAACGTGAAAACGACCGGTAACTACTTGCACACACGAAATTCACTCTCCGTTTCTCTTGGAATATGAAAAATGTACAACCTTGAAGATATTTTTATTAAGATGTTGTTGAAAAATAAAGTCGAATGCACTGAACTGTGTTTCACTCGCTACCCTCTCTAGTCACGTGCACAGCATGGCATGGCTCCCACCCTTACTAACACGCATGGAGTTATCATGACCGTTTTCCTCTATGCTTGGTTATTTCTTGGTTTGTGCTTATTTTAGTGATATTTTTATAGTTTTATTTTATTAGGTTAGAACTTACGTAAGTTAACAGTTAAGTTATCGAGTCGAGAAATGATCAAACATATGATTTGCTGTAAAATGAAGTCAGATAATCTGGTAATAATTTTGTTAAGAATTTAAATTCTCTATTATTGAGGCTGAAAACAATATTAATTTCTTTCATTACTTTAAAATATTGATTTAATGTGTTCAGTTCATTATATTTTGTTTAATTTAATTGCATTTCTAATGATGTGATGCTGCTTTGGAGTCCGGAACTTTTATTTCTAAGGTCAGTTCGAATATTGGATGGAGCATGGCGTCAGCATGGTGGACCCTCCGTGTACCCCGAAGGCCTTGTCGCCCCTTGTGACCCGATGACATAATTTGATGTTTTCCTACTGCCCATCCCTATATTTACTTGATATAAAGAAGCACAAATACAGTCGGTTGCGTTGAACGATCGCAATGTGTTCGCAGAATAAAGTGACGGAAAAGTTCAAGCGGCCTCTGAAAAAGCGCCACTCGTCTGTGTACCACCAGCCCACCAACCGCGTGAACAAGTACCTGGCGCAGGCCATCGACGCGCGCTCCGTGCACCGCGAGAAGGCCACGCACGTGCACCTGCTCACACTTTGTTTTAAGGACGCTGAGAAGGAAGCTCAGGTAACATCTACTTCTTTTTTTAGGGTTTTGTTCTCAAAAACGGAACTATATTACTAAGACTCCGCTGTCCGTCTGTCTGTCTGACGGTCTGCTCTTCTGTCAGTCAGCAGGCTGTATCTGATAAACCATGGTAGCCATTTCTAATTTATTTGTATTTCTAATGCCTCTATACAAATACTAAAAATAAAATAAATATTTTCGGGGGCTTCCATACAATAAATGTGATTTTTGTTTGTCGTTTTTATATACGAAACCCTTCGTGAGCAAGTCCACCTCGCACTTAGCCGGTTATTTATTTTAGAAATACTTGTTTAATTTTGTAACTGCATTTTTTATACAAGTGAATATGAATGAATGAAATGAATAAATTACACTAAAATAAAATGAGCAGTATAATGAAAAACAAAGTATCTTATAGTGTAGTATATAGGCAAGTCTAAGATAGACTTTTTTTATCTGATTGAAATAGCAAAGGAGTATGCACCTGTCCAGCTGATGGTAAGTGGTCACTGCCTCCCATGGACATCGGTGAGCAACTTCAAATAGAGCATGGGTTTTATCTGAAGTCAATCACAGATGCGTTGCTACTCCTGAGGACCTTGATGGTCGCTTCACATTAAAGTGTGCCGGCAACGACACCCTTCCATTGAAACGCAAGAAATGCTTCACGTTGGAAATAGGTGTAGCGGTGATACTTCCCGGGTCGAACTACGCTGGTTCTACCACCTTCAAACACATACATATCGTAGTCTCTTCATGTTAATGCAATCGTTTTGATAATATTCCACAGTACCGCGCATCAACGGACGGAGGCTGGGCAGGGTCGCTAAGCGCTGCGCTGGGTGCTCTGGTGGCGGCGGGGGCGCTCCAAGCCGCGATCCTTCCACGCACCACCATTCTGCTGCTCCTATTCGTGACCGCCTTCGCCTGGTCCGCCGCGGTACTCGCCCTGACCCTAGCGGCCAGGCTTCGGCTCATCCCGTGCGACGTGTCCAGGCCTTTCGCGTTGAGGAATGCTATCACGACGTTCACTATAGTGCTCGGATACGCTGTGGGACAAGTTAATGTTGTAAGTATTACGTGACCACAAAAAATATGCATGAAACAAAAGCGGTTATGTACCCCGCACCTCGCTTCTATCCCCGCACAATCCCCTAGTGACCCGCAATCGCGTAGGACTATTGAACATACTCCACTATGGCGTATGTTTAATGATGATACCTACATCCACTTGGTAATTGGTAATAGAATATACTATCGAGATAGAAAATCCCTACTTCGATTTAAGTTTCTACTGTCATGCGGCTGATTGTTTTGGTCGAGTAGTATTTATACTAATTAAAATAATATGTTCCTGTGTATGTACTATAAGATGTAGAAATATCTTTACCGATTATTAGTTTTTTTTTAACTTTAAGGAGGCGATGCAAATACGCGTGAAAGCGGTTGTAATGTGTGTCTTATGTTTTTGTTTCCAACACTTCTATAGTCTAAATTTCCGTACATGATAATCATAAAGTTCAATAAATATTGATGATGTTTTTGTGGCAAAATTTATAATTATTTAATCCGTTATATTGTAAAACATAGTTGCTATCGGCGATTAAAGCTTCATACCCAATTTGTTTCAGGTAACATGTCAAGAGATGAACATATGTCGGAACTTAACGGAGAATGTGACCACAATGGATCAGATAAGGTCTCAAACCGGCGACGTGGCGGCTGCACTCTGGAGTAGCAATGACCATCGCGCGTGTCCCGTCCCTCTATATATAACTTTAGGATGCTGTTTGAGCATGTTGGCTGTGGCTGTGTTTCTGAGGCTACCGATATTGGTGAAGGGGATCCTGTTGGCTGTGATGACGGCTGGATACGTCGCGGTCATACTACTGTACCATAGGGATTTATTCGACTGCTACGATATGATGACTGGGTGAGTTAATCTTGCTTCTCGTCAACCCATTATTGTCCCACTGCTGGGCACGGGTCTTCTCTCGGGTACTCTCGGGTGTGTAGGTTTCCTTACGATGTTTTCCTTCACCGAAAAGCAGTGATAATTAATTTCTAATACGCACATAAATCAGTGGTGCGTGCCTGGGTTTGAACCTCGGACCTCCCGATTGAGAGGGCAAGTTTCAACCATTAGGCTATCACTGCTCTTAATCTTCTTCTTAATAATCTTGCTTCTTAATAATCTTGCTTATTATATTGAAAATGTTTGTGGGGATGGATGGATGGATGTAAGTTAATGCTACACTCAAATAGTGCTTATTGTATTTTAACTAAATTTGGTACACTGATGGTTTATGACCAGGATTGAAATGTGTGATACTTTTAACTATAGTAAACATGACACACGACGACGAAGCTGCAGCAAGTAATTTAACTATGTTCATGAGTTGTAAGGCAAAATATTTAGGTAAGGGAAATCGAAGAGGGTGACCAAAGGAAAATTTATTTTTTATTAAACAGCTTTATCAGATAGTAAGATCTGACAATATGATGTTATGAAGAACAGATATTCATTTAAATCGATCGAATTCCAAGATTGCATTGTGTTAGATAATTCAATGGAATAGAATATATATGTATAAGTGAGTAAGTATTTGTTTTCTCAAGATGTATATGTTTAAGTTCATACTTGTACCTATATAAGCTTAAGATATATCGCGTCTTTACAAGAACAACCTGTTATCCTGAAAACTACTATTTTTATTGGACGCAAATTTGTAAGTTAAACAAAAAAAATCATTAAAATGAATGAACTTACACAGATCTAATACGATCATTTTAGATATTACCCTACTGAATTAGCGGCTAATTTAAGAAAAAACATAATAATTATGAAATTTAACAATAAAGGTCAATTTGTACTTGCCACGTCGTTGTAGTAAAGAGACGATATGTAAGCGCGCATATGTATGTTTTTTTTTTATCTGACTGAAGTAGCAAACGAGCATGAAGTCTACCTGATGGTTAGTGGTCACGGCCGCTCATGGACATCTGTAATCAACTTTACACAGAACATGGGTTCTATGTGAAGTCAATCACAGATGCGTTGCTACTCCCGAGGACTACGATGGTCGCCTCATATAAAAGTGTGCCGGCATCCACACCCTTCCATCGAAACGCAAGAAATGCTTCACGCTAGAAACCGGTGAATGTGTATGTGCAGCGGCGCGACGGTGGGGTCCGCGTACGTGGCGGCGGCGTGGGCGCTGGCGCTGGCGCTGGGCGTGCTGCTGCACGCGCGCCAGACGGAGTGGACGGCGCGCCTCGACTTCCTGTGGCAGGCGCAGGCGCGCGACGAGAAGCGGGACATGGACGCGCTGCAGGTACGCGCTCCAGAAGACGCTCACAATGCCCAAAACGTCGTTCCGCAAGACGACCGCGGTCGTGGTCGCGGCGAATACGTCACTCATGACGTCAAGAGTTACGCCCACGCGACGCTCACGACGACCCATCTAATAAGGTGTTTCGAAGTGACCGTTGTTGCACTAGAGATTATGTCAATGACGCTCATAAGCTAGTGGAAAGGGAAAAACTGTGGTCGTGAGCGTAAACTTTGTCAACGCCTAATGGAACGCACTCTATGTGTGCTGCACGTCACGTGGGCATTATGATTATTCTAGTTTCAAATAAAAAACACGCATGGCTCCTACCTTTGTAGAAACGGTAGCGTGTGACGTTAGCTCGACGAACATGGGGGTTGCGTACAGCTTTTAATTATATTAATTGAAGTACACAGTTTCCTAATGGAAATGGTTAGGTTTTTTCTATCCGACTGAAAAAGCAAACGAGCATGCGGTCCACGTGATGAAAAGTCGTAATTTAGTGATGGTATATCGCTCTCACTTTTATAGGATCATATAGTACAACTTCCATATAAGACATGAGTTATATTTGTAGTCAATCACAGATGCGTTGCCACTTGTTGCTACTACGTACGTTGAAACGTAAGAACTGCTTTACGATAAAAAAATATATGTGACTGGGGTATGTCTACCTGGTATGTCACCCAGATGTACCACCTTGTAACACCAAAATGGTTACAAAGAAACGTTACATAAAGTTGAAAGTTGTAAAAGAAATAACAGTGGTTTACTTTTGTCCATATTGAAGGTTATATTTTGATGAAAGTTGTAAATCATAGCGAGATTAATTATTTATCTTATGATTATATTGAACATTTATTCAATATTTTTTTACATATTTAATATTCCTTTGTGTTTCAGGCTTCCAACCGGAGAATACTGTTCAACTTACTCCCCGCTCACGTGGCCACACACTTCTTGGACAATCAGTTCAGAACCAATATGGTAATATTCTAAACAATAAGGTCCTTACAACATCAACGCATTGGCTATCGCAAAGAATTTCTTATTGCTTAAAATATCGTGCTTACGAACTGTGCCTTAGCTTTGTGTGCTCACGTGCATGAGTCACCGCACTGACTCAGTCCGCACTATTCGTTCATAATCACTCGTTCACTTGTTCATTCGTTCACGTTCAGTACGATCATGGCAACGTTTCACTCTCATTCGCCGCTTACGCCAATTGCACAGAGTTTTAGATGAAGTGATTGAAGTGAAATATATATTTAAATGTTGTTAATACCAGTCTAATTTAATATTAAATCGTAACACTGTGCTACTTTATTAAAAGTTCAGTTTGATATTGCCATTTCATTAGGAGATGAAAAAGGTTTGCTTTTACGTGACTCCTACTTTAAACATCAACCTTATGCAATTATATTAAAATTCAAAAATTACACAAGTTGTATAGTAAGCACACGCCACGCTCTATAACCATGTCATTAAGCTGCACTTTTCATTGCCCTCGGGTTTGCATGGCTTTCGCTCACTGTTCGCTCGCTGAGTCAAGAAGCGCGGTTGGCAGGATCTGTACCACCAGTCGTACCACCGCGTTGGCGTGGTGTTCGCGTCCATCACCAACTACCACGAGTTCTACATGGAGCTGGATGGCAACAACCAGGGCATGGAGTGTCTGCGGCTCCTCAACGAGATCATCGCTGATTTTGATGAGGTGATTCTTTTTATTTATTTCTGCTTTATATATTGTTTTACAATTTACATTAAAAAACAGATATGAATAATAATAACTCCAATGTCTCAAAAATAATAAGACATAATGGCAAAATTTTGGATTAAAATAGTAAATTGAATAAGTTGTTTTTTTATTACACATTTTTAACATTTTGGTTGATTATTAAATGCCTTGGTGTAATGGTTTAATACATTTTATAGCTATCTATAAAATGTATTAAAAAACATAAAAAATACTTGAAACATTATCACGTAATACACTAATGAAAACGGCCTTATGTACGATTTCGCTACCTTTTTTTTTATTTCAATGACCTAGTCGATCTTATTCAGTTGAAAAGATTCAATACAAGAGATCTGTATTAGGCTTTACTTATTATTTAAAAAATAATACTTTTATAAGTACCATCTCGGGAAGCATTCAATGAAAACAATAAAATCTTATAATTGCCAAAATGATGCACAGTAATAAGAAATACAATAGACTGGAATACCAAATTAATTGTTTTTATGACACTACCACATGTGGCTATAATAATTAAACCTATTCTTTATTTCAGTTACTCGGCGAGGATCGCTTCGGCGCTATAGACAAAATCAAAACAGTAGGATCGACTTACATGGCAGCTGTGGGCTTGATACCCGACAAGAAGATGTCAGATGATCCGAGCACACGTAAACTTATGGGGACCCTAGTGGAATTTGTGTTTGCGATGAGGGACAAATTGAAAGATATTAATGATAACTCTTACAACAACTTTATGTTGCGAGTTGGTAAGTGATACAATAATTTATTTATTTATTTATAATACAAAATCCACAGCATTACAAATAACAAAAATTTATCACATAAGCTTGACTTGGCGCCATTTATGGATTTACATTTTATTAAAATAACAAAACTAAGTAAACACGTGCGTGTGTGTATGTATGTGTGTGGACGAGTGTGTGTGTGAATTCCTTCATTTATTCATTCTGTTGTACTTGTAGTTTGATGCGGTATGTTTTATGACGACCCGCGTGGTCAAGTTACCGGGCTGACGCTCAGTGGGTCCCGGGTTCGATTCCCGGCCAGACAAGTGTCTGAATGATGAGTTTAGATTCTTGTTCTGGGTCTGGGTGTTTGTGTATTCGTCATGTGTGTATCCATGGCACCCACGACACAGGAGAACGTCCTACTGTCGGATTGTGAGTGTAGAAAGCGTCTTTTACGATTAAACGAGAACACATTACCCCGATCACTTTTTATAATATATTCGTGATAACGCTTGAGTGGCAAACTGATTTTTGAATAATAATTAGTTATGCCCGCAGTTCCATTTTAGCATGATATCGGTAAATATCAATGTAACAATAAACTTAGTTACTCAGTTTAATTTATTTTGATAATATAATTAGTCAAAATCATAACAATTTATTTATTTGTAAAACTTGTGTGACTTCTTGTACATTTTGTAAGTAAGTTTTCTTCTCGTACATATAATATATGTGACTTAAATGAGATAAAATACAAGTGAAGTCAAAATATTGGTGAAATATTTATCTGACGAATATTTTCGATGGGCTTCCACAAACTTACACAGTTTACCTGTTTTCCTAATATTAGAATAAATATTGAAGTTACGTAAAAATAAGAATACATCCCTCTTAAATAAATACAAACACACCCATTTGTCATTAGGTATCAATGTCGGTCCGGTGGTTGCTGGAGTTATTGGAGCCAGGAAACCCCAATATGATATTTGGGGTAATACGGTAAACGTAGCCTCTCGCATGGACTCTACGGGACTTCCGAACCACACGCAGGTTACCGAAGAAGTGTACCAGGTGCTGAAAGATATGCCTTATCAATTCGTGTGTAGAGGAAAGGTTAAAGTTAAGGGGAAAGGTGAGATGACGACTTACTTTTTAACGGATAGAGCACCGGCGAATGGCAACGGGCAAAATTCGTCATCAAACGGACCGCCTCAAAATCCTCCCACAGCGTACGGTGGAGTTGCAACTCCTCTCGCCATGTTACAGAATTCCGCTAGACGGGCGGCCGCACAGCCGTCGAGGTTGCCGCCTTTAAGGGAAACATCGGTTGCTGGTGAAAACGAACCTTTGTTGCCGAACGGTCAGAATGGGAACAACCACAAGGGTAGTAAAGGGCGTAGGAATAAAGAACCAGAAGAAACGCCACCGCCTCCTCCGCCACATGGAATATCGGCTAACCCGAGGTGGCCTCCTCCCCGTGCCTTAGTACCGCCGTGGCCCCGACCTCAGGAGGCGCGTCCCCCCGCCGTGCACAAGCGAAGGCCTCCAACTCGGTTGCCGAGGCCACGTTCGAGTGAAAGCCTGCCGCTGGCGAGAAGTCCCCGCGTGCATTCTTCCGCGGACGAATTAAGCTCTCTCACTAGATCTCCAAGTCTAAGTTCGTCGGATGAGAGCTACTCCCGCACGACGGACGCAAGCCCTTCCCCTCCGCGAGCCGCTTGGCCTCCCCCCACCCGCCCTCCTCGAGACCCCAACTCGGGGTACGATTATCCACCCATTAGGGGCGCTAAACCCACGCCAAGTATAATAAACGATCTCTACGCGAAGCATAAGATTATGAAAAAGCCCTCGCTTGACGACAAACTTCTCGACGGCAGCATCAACTTTCATAAGGAGGAGGAAAAATTGCAGAGGAGTATAATTAATATGCTCCAAGCATCCGCTAAACGTGACGGTAGCAGTCAGACTGATAAGAAAGACGTCCCGCGCCTGACGCAACGGACCAATTCATTTTCGAGTTCAAGTAGTCGACCTACTAACTTGAAACACCTCAACCACGATTCCAGGGAAGTGTTCACTAAAAGGAGTCCCTCCGACGTCGCTTGCGTCCCACCTTTCGAGAGAGAAATCCAAAGGCTGCTCGATGATAAGAATCTAATTAAGAGTAATCCGCCGAAAACGGAACGAAAGGAATTGAAACTTGAACTAAGGTAAGTGTTACAAGTTTTTTTACAATAATAAGTGGCAAAGGACCCTACATAGACATTTAATTAAGAGAAACGCTTTGTCCGCGAGATCCTTATCTCTAAACCCTTCAAAGTAAAACCTAGCAGCGATTACCTTGAACATTGTATAAATCAAAACATATCACCGTTAAACCCTACTGTTATAAGACAGTAATAGGTATAATACATTTATCGTAATTTTCGAAGTAGAAGATTGAGCATGGTTTGTAGAGGTACTATTGTCAAAATCTGTTTCTAGTGTTTTTTTTATTTTTGAAGTGAATTTCTTTATCGGGGTTGGAAAAAATTTAGTGTAACATTTTTTCGTTACGCGCCATATTTTTCTGTTACGCGCCATCTTTTTCTTATCCCTACCACGCGTGATATTAGATAGATTATTATAGATTAGATTATTAGATAAAGTTTAATAAAAGCCTTTTATTAAACTTTATCTAATTTAACTTTATTTAACCAATTTCTGTCAAGTTGTATATAGTAAATTATTTTTTGAAAAATAACGTCATAAAGAAGTTTCACTTCTTACGAGTGTACGCTAGTACACGCACACATTTTTTTATTTGACTGAAGTAACAAACGAGCATGAGGTCCACCTGATAGTAAATGGTCACTGCTGCCCATGGACATCTGTAATCAACTTCATACAGAACATGGGTTCCACCTGAAGTCAATCACAGATGCGTTGCTACTCCCGAGGACTATGATGACCGCCTCATGTGAAAGTGTGCCAGTAACCAATAGTAATAGAAGGGTGCTATCGTAATGCAAGAAATGCTTCACGCTAGAAATAGGTGTGTGTGTGTGAAATAATCCTTGCATTTTGGTGGAAGCGTGTCACATTCATATGAGGTGAACAGCTTAGAACGAGGTCTAGCAATGCAATTGTGATTGACTTCAAAAGTATCTCTGTATATAAAGTTGTTCACAGATGTCCATGAGCAACAGCGACCACGTCTTATCCGATGGACTACTCATTTGCCACTATCTTATATAAAAAATCGGTTGTCTGTAAAGTTGGTTTACTGACGATAGTTAAACGTGGCAACGCATAAGAAAATACTGATAGATTGGTTGCATTTTAGTATAGCAGCTGTCCATGCCGACGCACCGGTCACTCAAGCAGGAGAGAGACAGATGTCGAACTGTTATATTCGATTTTCACATAAGTATAAAACTGCTGATGCAAGCAACGCCAAGCGCGGCCTTATTTCTACAATACCATTTTACACGTGTTTTAAGTTAGTCGATAATTGGAAGCCTTTATGTGATGTACTCTTTTGATCAATAAACTTTCTTAAGTGTAGTGATCTCCTCTTTTCTTTTAAAAGAACCTCACGGAACGCCATCCTAACAATTTGGTGTCAGAAGTGGGATCCTGGGAAACCAAAAAGTACCGGGATCAATAGGTGTTAGGCGCCGCGTATCGTCCCGTCTGATACCTAAATTTTGGGCTCCGTGACCTTAAGGTTCTTTTAAAAGCTGGTCGACTATAAGACTCCGCTGTGTAGCGTGAGCCGGCACCAGACAGACATCCAGAGAGACAGACAGCTAGACAGCCAGGAGGTCAGCTAGCCAGCCCGCCATCCAGGTAGTCATCGTCCTTCACTAATCATCGACCGAGCTGGTCGATCACCAGTGCATCACCAGGCTCATCGACTCGCCAGCAATTCCCAGAGGTTCGCCTCTCACGCAGCAACGTGGGAAACATCGCCACGTGGTTCCAGCGCAACGTGATCCGGCGCCGCCACGCGATGTTTGTGATTGTGTTACTGTGAGTGTGAATTTATTCCTTATAAATAATTAATGTCAGTGCTTAAAGAAGAAGTTACCGGCTCCTTTTCTAGTATTAATAGTTTGGTTGAAGAGCAAAAAATGTCAGAAAAAATTACTCTTTCTATACTAACTAAATTTATAAAACCCTATAACGGAGAGCGTGAGGCGCTCCCGGCATTCCTAACTAATTGTGAAAATGCTATATCTTTGGCAACAACAGACCAACAACATGTTTTATGCATGTATATTTTATCACAACTCGAAGGCAAGGCTCAATTAGCTTGTTCATTAAAAACATTTAAAACTTGGCCAGAAATTAAATCATTTTTAAAAACTACATTTGGTGAGAAAAAACATTCAACACACTTATTAGTAGATCTTCAAAATTGTAAGCAATTGCCTAGTGAGGATGTGATACAATATTCACTTCGTGTTGAAGAATGCCTAATTCGACTTCAATCTGACATCCAGTACAGCTGCGAAGTTAAATCAGAATTTGAAGGAAGGTTAGCGGCCATGGAAGATTTGGCCCTCAATACATTTCTTTTAGGCCTTAATTCTAATTTTTCACATATTGTGCGGTGTAGAAACCCTAAATCATTATCAGAAGCGATAACACACGCTATTGAAGAAGAAAAATTATTTAAACTTTCAAAATTATCTCATAATTCGATAAAACAATGTTCAATATGTAACAAAAGCGGCCATGTCGCTACACAATGTTTCAAAAATAAAAATAAGCTAAATCATAATCCTAAAATTTATCATGTTACTTCAAAATATAATTCACCAAATCATAATATTAACTATAATAATTACAACTTAAATAAAAACCAAAATAATTCCTTTTCTAATTTTGATGCAATGAAAATTTGTTCCTATTGTAAAAATCGTGGTCATTTAATAAACGAGTGTCGTAAACTTCAATACAAATATAAAATGCACAGCGAAAATAATAATCGTCCTCGAAATACGATATCTAGCGCGCATGCACCGAGTTCCAGTAATATGCATGTTGTTGAATGCTATAAGAATCAAAATGATAATGATGTTTTAAACTAAATTCGGTTTCGGTGCCGTGTCTGCCGAAACCTACTTTTATTAAAAAGGGCACGAGAAAATTTAATGAACCAATTTCTAAGTTTAATAAATTTGCTGTGAATGTATCTAAGTCTCCAATTGCATCCTGTGTTCCTAAGTTATGTTTTGCACAGGTTAATCAAAACTCAGAGACTTCACCCTGTGTTCCTAAGTTTTATTCTGCACAGGTTAATAAAAAAACAGAGACTTCACCCTGTGTTCCTAAGTTTTCCTCTGCACAGGTTATTCAACATTCACACAAAACTGTTGACTCTTTTATAAAAAAAGATGTTAAAAATAATCCCTCACCTCGAGATGAGAATTCTAGTTTATCTTTTCAGGATTTTCCGCGTGAGAATACTTTTACGATTAACAAAATCAATAATAAACTTTCTCTTCCTCACGTTTATTTAAAATCAAATTTTTCTGATCAACCTTTATGTTTTCTAATTGATACTGGTTCTACAATTTCTATAATTAAATATTCAAGTTTATTAAATCAACCAGTACTTAACCCTGAAATTATTAAACTTAAGGGCTTAAGCAATAACGATTCTTATTGTGTGTCATTAGGGTCTGTACAACTTAATCCTTATTATCAACTGCTTCCTAATAAAAAAATAATTTTTAATTATGTGTTCCATGCAATTGATGATAATATTAATTTAATATATGATGGTATTATAGGTAGTGATTTTATTCAACATTTTAAAGTTGATGTGCAATATTCAACTAATTCTCTTAATGTGCAAGGCTACGTAATTCCTATTTGCTCTAATGAGATTTCATATGTTATACCTCCGCATTTAGAGATGGTTATGGAGTGTCCAGTGACCAATTTTAATGTTCATGCTCTATCCCGTTATCCAGTTAATGTTATTACACGTAAACAAAGTTCTAATTTAATTAACACTTCTTTCGAGGAATTCTCTAAAATGCAATCTACTAAAACTATTCCTAATTGTGATACCCAAATTGAGGAACATAATAAAAGTTTACATTTAGCTAAACAAAATTCAATTATTTGTCCAGTTTCTCTAGATTTTGATTACTCTATGCCAAACTGCGAAGAATTGCTATCATTGCTTGATAATTCCGCTGAGTTACTCGCAGGCGAACGTGAACCATATACTATTGAAAAAGTCAGCGCAAAAAATAAAACAATTTATTTTTTATATACCAAGATTCACCATTTTAACGAAACAAGTTATAAAACTACTTACAACTTATTACTTAAATTAAGAAATGAGGTTATTTCTAAGAATCATTATGATAAAGAATTCGCTATATCTGACTTTACGGAACCATTTACCAGGTTAGCTTATGTTAAAATTTACAATATTATTTCTTACATTTTTAATAACACAGGTATAAAAATTCATATTTATAAAAATAAAATTTTATATCCAACTCCTTCTGAAGTACCATACATTCTTAAGGAAAATCATGGTACCACTATTGCTGGTCACCCAGGTATAAAACGCATGTACAACAGAATAAAGGACTCTTACTATTGGAAGAGTATGCTTGCTGATATAGAACGTTTCGTTAAAGATTGCAAATTATGCCAAATAAATAAACCCTTACGTGCTTGTAATAAGGCACCTATGGTTATAACCTCCACAAGTACCAAACCTTTTGAAAGATTAGCACTTGATATTGTTGGTACCTTGCCCGAGGCAGGTTTACAAAAATTTAGATATATTTTAACACTTCAAGATGACTTAACTAAATTTTCGTGTGCTTACCCTATGATTACCTGTACAACCGACGAAGTTGCGCGTTCTCTTATCAATTTCTTTTCACTATTCGGTTTTCCTAAAAAGATACTCACTGATCAAGGCACTACTTTTACTTCAGATTTATTTAAGCAGTTAACTAATATTTTAAAGATAAAAAACATTTTTTCAACACCGTATCATCCTCAAACTAATGGCGCTTTAGAGCGTAGTCACGCAACCCTTAAGGAATATTTAAGGTCTTTTGTTAATGACAATCAGAATGATTGGCATTCTTATTTGGCTACTGCTATCCTTTCATATAATACAACTCCTCATAGTACGACTCAATTCACTCCTTTTGAATTACTATATGGTTATAAGCCGACTATTCCTAGTAGTGTTTATGGTTCTAGCGATAGTACAACGTACAACGAGTATATTCGCGCTCTTCAATATAGATTAAAATATTCACGCGAAAAAGCTATAGAAAATATGAACAAAAGTAAGGAATCTTCAAAAAAATATTATGATTCTTCAGTTAAGCATATAAATTATAAAACAGGTGATTTAATTTATGTAAAATATCATCATAGATTACGAAAAGCTTTGTCCCCGATTTGGAAGGGACCTTACAAAATACTAAAAGTACATGGTAAAAACAATGTCACGGTTTGTTTAAATAGAAAACACGTTAAATACCATATAAACGAGATAAAACCGGCATAAATTTATTTATTGTTTCAGATACAATTAATTTTAAACTCTATTTTATTCGCAAAAGCAAATATTTTGCACCCTTATATTATAACTTCTAATAAACTTTATGAGGAACTATCAAATAGTATTCAAACTAAAAGAAACTCTGAATTCCCAATTTCTTTATAGATTTATCTAAACTAAATTTTATTTTTATAATAATAAATTAGTGTTTGTTATTCAAATACCTTTAATTAATCCTTTAAAATTTAATGTTTATTATATCTTACCGTTACCTACACCACGCGACATTAAAAATTATCAAACTTATATTTTAATACACCCTTTGAAGCTGTACGTGTGGCTGTAATGGATGATAGATTAAGTTATGCATTATTAGATAGTATAAGTGTAAGTTAGTTAAAAATGAATATTTGATATGTGAATTACCTTCAATATTATCTACTATAAATAATCCTATATTATAAACGAAGTTGCTAACAGAAGTCACTCTATCTCTTCCTGAGCTATGTGATTATAAATTATTTATGGCAATATTGATGTATGGCAGAAGTTAAAAGATGGAAGATATATTTATGTACAATCAAAGGATAATAAATTAACTATAAAATGTAACAATAATATTACTGACTATGTATTGCAAGGACCTGTTCCTTAGCCTTGGTATTTTATCTTTAGAAAATGATTGTATTGCGTATTTTCAAACTTTACAATTTTACTCTTCACGTAATTTTGATACTATTTTACCCAGTCAATTGTCTATAAATTATGATATTATCAAAGACGATTGTTGTAAGTACAATTTGATAAATGAAACATCTTTTAAATTATCTCCTATTACTTTATCTAATATTAATTTAGAATCTTTAAAACTAGCTTCCCATAAATTAGACCATTTAGAATATGAAATAAATCAAGCCGAAAATCAAACACACATTGTTAAATACGGAAATTGCTATTCCATTTTATCAATTGTGACAACTTCTTTTATTTTTATTTACATCGTTTATAGAATTTATAAAAAGTGTTTTATGAAATCTAGAACGCCTTGTTGCATTCCAATTTATAATCGTCGTAACAAGAAAACTAATAAAGATAGTAATAATCGAGATAATTCTATTGAACTTACCGATGTTTCAAATGAATGTGACAGGACGTCTATTAAAAGTCTTCCAGAGATAGAAATTAATAAAAAACGTAGTAAATTAGTTTTAAAACAATTTGAGGGATCAACCCGAA
Organism: Spicauda simplicius; assembly: GCA_949699795.1. NCBI lineage: Eukaryota > Metazoa > Arthropoda > Insecta > Lepidoptera > Hesperiidae > Spicauda > Spicauda simplicius. The sequence continues at coordinate 12,683,707 of OX453063.1, forward strand.
ATTTAAATAATTTTTAAATCTTTAAATACATTTTTTATTTCAGATTATTAATTTCTAATTATGAGGCTTTTCACTTATTTGTTTAATTAATTTACAATGTTAATAGAATTGAAATATCGTTATTTGAATTCGGATAGTTAAATTTCATAATTTGTACCTTAATACCTATAAAATTATATACCTACATTCAGATTTAAATCTAATTCTGTTATTATTACTGGTTTATGTTTAAGAAATCAAAATGATCTTATGTACACATTGGAAATTGTTTAAGTAAAAAGGTGTTTTAGTAATAATGATTAATAAATAGTAATAAAATAATTATATTAATATTTCTGTAAAAAAAAAAAAATGTAATAGCTTGCATCATTTTGTGTAAATTTTTGCTATTTCTCTATTGGTATATTAACTACGGTTATTTAAAATATAACCTTCGTCAAAAGGGGGGAGATGTTATATTCGATTTTCACATAAGTATAAAACTGCTGATGCAAGCAACGCCAAGCGCGGCCTTATTTCTACAATACCATTTTACACGTGTTTTAAGTTAGTCGATAATTGGAAGCCTTTATGTGATGTACTCTTTTGATCAATAAACTTTCTTAAGTGTAGTGATCTCCTCTTTTCTTTTAAAAGAACCTCACGGAACGCCATCCTAACAGAACGAACGTGGATTCCGATTGTCCCTCTTTGTCGCTCGTTCCGTGCTCTAGCTTGCACTTCAAGCCTTAAATGGAACGCCTCAGAGCGAGGTAACGCCGCATAAGTCATGTTTTTGGTTTGTACAGCCGGCTTAATTGAATTATAAGACGTTGTCACGTGTGGTAGAACTAGTGTAGTTCGATCGGGGAAGTACCACTGCCACACCTATTTCTAGCGTGAAACATTTCTTGCGTTCCGATAGTAGGGTGTGGTTGCCGGCACATTTTCACAGCCGACCATCCTAGTCCTCGGGAGTAGCAACGCATCTGTGATTGAAAAAAAATAAACCTTCAAAATCTTGCAAAACCTTACAAGCCCATACATTCCAGAGGCCAGAACCCGTCACTGGAGCCAGTACGTAACTGCAACAACAACAGCAGCCCGCTGCACGCGGTGGGGCTGGCCGCCATCACGCAGCTGGCGCGGCAGGAGCTGGCGAGCCCCGCGCGCGCCGCCGCCTCGCCGCTGCGCCCCATGACCGACTTCCCCGGCGTGCTGCCCACTGACGTGATAGTCGAGCTGCCCTCGCCGTCGCATTCGAGGGATCAAAACACGAGGTATGCGATACAGGTCATAACGCGAGATATGCGGTAGAGGTCGAAACACGAGGTATGCGATAGAGGTCGAAACACGAGGTATGCGATAGAGGTCATAACACGAGGTATGCGATCACATAGCAGCCCTATCTGCGACAAAATAGGTTTACCAGGTGGTAGAACCAGTGTAGTTTGACTGGGCAAGTCAGTCACACCTATTTCTTGCGTGAAACATTTCTTGTTTCGATGGAAGGGTGTGGTTGCCGGCACACTTCTATATGAGATGGCCATCATAGTTCTCGGGAGTAGCAACGCATCTGATTAACTTCAGATAAACTCATGTTCTATTTTAAGTTTCTTACAGATGTCCATAGGCGTCCACTTAACATCAAGTGGATTGCATCCTTGTTTATTAATTTCTTTTTTTTTTTATATTCAATAAGGTGAAGATCTGTTAATTAAGCTGTTATTAATTGAAAATATTTTAATGTTTCTCCCTTGATTCAGTGCACCAAGTACCAGAAAAACAGATACAGCAAACACCAAAGAAAAACAAGAAAAAGAGGTTCAAGACAGACTACATAATCGGGTGAGTAGCGACGAATTTGTTTTGTGATTCCCAAAGTTATTATATGTATCTATTCATTTGCTAGTACAAATAATTAAATATATATCAAGATATCAGATGGTACGTTCGTATATACATAGTTTTAGGATATAAATACTGTAGGAACAAAACACATCAACGCAACGCGTCTATTATTTGTTCCATGTTGTAAAATGTATGAAATTTTGGTAATTTAATAAAGCCAAAGACCAAATGTTAAAATATCGATTTCGTACAGGTGACCACTTCTAATCATAGAGAATTGGGTCTCTACGGGGAGAGTCAGTCCGAGTGGAGTTCGTCGTGTTCGGAGGGCGAAGGCGACGCGGACGGCGGGCAGCCCGAGAGCACCGGCTACACCACCGACGACCCCGCTCTCGAGAACGTGTCCATGCTTAACGAAGCCGGGTTAACAGACGCCGAGGCCGCCCTCAGCGACGTGAACTCCTGCTACTTCGACCGCGACGACGACGTGTCCTCCCGGGCCTCGTCCCGCCTGCTGGACTCCGAGGCGCTCGTGTCGCTGGAGTCCCTCAGCGCCATCTACGACTCGGACGAGCCCGCGCACCGGTACCTCGCCAACATCCGCACGGTCAGCGAGTCCATTACGAGGAACTTCGGCCAGCCGACCCACGTCACTGACGGCGAGAGTGACGTGTAGTGATAGTGATGTGATATGACTTTGTCGTGCTTTGGAGTTGTGTTCCTTTCGAGTTATCTTTCTAGATCGGTTCTTCATGCTGTGATGAATGTTAATCGTTTAGTAATCGGAAGGGTCTGACGTAATGAAGTCTGGGTGATCGTGAAAGTAATTTTAGGCTCTCTATATGAATATGAAGAATACTCAAAATTTTTAATTTTTCTATTGCAACTTAACTGTTTTTAATATATTGTGATGATTATGTCCTTGTTTATTTTAAATATTATTTGACATGAGTGAATTAAGTTTGAATGTTTCATGAATCAGTTGTAATTTCTGAGAAACTAAAGAGCCTGTTTCTGAACTTTCTTGTTTATGTGTATATTGTCAATATGTACCTATTAATATAACACTGTATGATATTTATGTACAGTTCAGTGCCATGTGATGGCACCTCGAATCATCTATTGATACGCGATGATCTCTACAATTATAAGGTGCTCTGACTTAGAATTATTTGTCGTTTGTCTTGTGATATGGAATAGGATTTCGAATTCGAGCGACCAATATCTGTTAACGTCGATGTTTTATCGTAAGGGCTGGCCCCGTTACTGTACAATTATTAACTTAGTACTTCGCTTGACTCGAAGTTGGTACTTGTATTTGATCATGTGATTAAGGATCGCCGTTGGGAATTAGGTATATGAATATGACGTAAGTTTGTTTGCATTTCAATATGATTAAGCGTATAATTGTTACCATATTCCTCAAAATTATGTTTCCTGCTTCTTATCAGCAAATGATTCACTAAATTTTATTCATGTTCAGAATTCATGTTTGAAATTAGAGGCCGAATTAAATTTTTTCTTATGATAATATTAATAATTACTAAAATATTCTTGTATATCATATAAACCTACATTATAAGTGTATAATGTTGATAGTACTTCAAATATTTTAACTGTATCAGATTGCTAACACAAAACTACTTAATAACCATAAAACTTTAGTGAATATATTTTAATATGACATTTGTTTCTAGTCATTTTATCCATTCATCGTTAAAGTCCTTTAAAAAAATACATATTTCGTGTCTATATTGTGACATCTTTTTATTTGACAGGCATTTTCAACGGGATTGGATTTAATTTAGTTTTGAATCTTACATAAATAATCGCTTAAATGAATGTGATTACCATAAAGTTAATAAAATCACTAATTCGGCCTTGTAACGCGTATTTTTTACATAGAATTGAAGTTCAGTTCTCTTAATTACTCATTAAAATTAGAACCGCGCTGCGGCCTTGCTATCAGTAGTGTAGGTAGACCATGAGACTAAAGTACAACCGATATATTAACACCAGTAGTGAATATTTGTTGTAGAATATTCTCCATTGTATTAAGAAACTTGAAGTTATTTAAAATAATAATAACATAACTTTATGGGTCAATTTCATGTCATAATTGTTATTTAATAGCGTAAGATTAAACGGATTGCAGTTCAAGTATACATTTTCTCATTTTGGGGCACATGTAGCCTGCGATTGCATATTTTCGAGCCGCGCCGTTTATTTGGCTTAGTGTGTACTTAGATATGGTTGGGAGTGGCAAATGACTCACTTCTTGCTGGTCGTGGAACATAATATGATTTATTGTATTGTAATGCCAATTTATTTTCTTGCTGTTGCTTGTATCAAGCGCTGTATCCATATTTTTTTAGCTGCGTTTAAGTCTTTAGTGGGTTATTGACAAGATGCTCGAATTCCAAGAAATTTAAGCTTTTGCTGGCTTGTTTTGTTAGTAAATAGCAGAATCTCTTTTCTCGAGGAGTTTAATCGTCTTGTATAGTTATGTATGATATACATATGCCCGGAATACTTGTTAATCTTTGTAAATATTGTTATTCGTCAGTCACTTACATGACCAAGAGTTGGACTGGGCAATAATCTTCATTTCGAATCGTTTGCTTATTTCTTCAGTAAGTTCTAATTACGATTTTCTCATTATCTTGTGTAGACATAGTGCCAAATATTTTGAGTATTGCTTCTAATCAAAGTATTTATTTTCGCTTCGTTGTTTTAAGCGAATTAATCTCTATTTTCGACAAATACTGAATTTTGAATTTTTTGAATTTAAAAATTGACATTAGATATACTATAATGTACCATTTATGATGAAGTAGTTAAAGATATGCTCCTGTTGTCATATTAACTTAGGTACTTTAGGAATTCTCATTATGACGATCCAATTTAAGATACTGTCGTTTTTTAAGTTTTTCAAAGTGAAAAAATGGAATGGAGTTGCTATGGTAAGAAACTATATGACCGAAATATATATATCATCAAAGTTCATTGATATAACAAGGTAAAAGTGATATCCAACGATTATTCGATATTATGTTGTGAATAAATAGTGGCTATTCTATCCATTTCTTCACTTTGTAAAACTACTTACTGGTAACATAAGCTGTTATTCACATTAATGTTACATACTTTGTACTTATTTTTACATAGCTAATTACAATAAATGTGGTGATCTCTCTCATTACGAGCTTAAGACTGTTCAAACCGTCTCTGGTGAGTTTTATTCGCTAATTCCTTAAAGTCGTAAAAACTTAACGTTAATGTGAATACACAGTTTATTTGAAATTTAAAATGTACTTTGATAGCGAGAACTATGTATACTTACCTATTTTTTGTAGATATATAAATTGCGGCGTATTTAGACAGTGTATTGTGTACATTTATTTATTTCAATTCAATTAAGCAATATTAATTACTTATTACAAATTAAAGTGGTTACATTACCGGTAAAATTGTTTTATTGTTACTGTTATCCTAGTAACCTGTTTTAGTACGATTTCCTTATGTTTTCGAAACTTTAAATCTCATGCTGCAAATCTCAGTTAAATATACTTATCAAATTTTGATCCGACTCAAGTCTGTTGTTTGAATAAAAAATGGTTCCGTATATCACGTACATAGGCGTGCGGGCCTGGTCGTCGGCAATGACTGCGTCGATTGCATACTAATGCCATAGCCTTGAACTAAAGTATCATGGACTTCACCAAGTACCAAGTCACTGTTCGATCTTTAGCAATACTTCCTAACTTCCCGTGAATTAAGTAAACAATTTTTAATAGATATTTAACATGTACCTATTCACCCATTAAGCATAATTACTTGTTATTGTAACTACGGTTAACCCATATATCCTCGATAAATACAATCGGATTGGAAAACACCGGCATACCGTAGTAATTGGTACAAAACATCGCATTATGTTGGTTCACTGCAATTCATTACTTCCATTTTACCAGGTAATATTACGAAACCCATACTCGGTAAACGTTGTAATATAATGTACCTGGTAATCATATTATTAAAACTAAATTAACGGAAACATTAAAGTACATACTACGTTGGTTTTGAAATGTATTTTGTTAAGGTAACATAATTATAAGAATATATCTTCTGAATGAGTTTTTTTGTGTTCAAGTATATCCCTGCAGTAACTGTTGTCATGACAACATTGATTTTCTAAACAACATTTCTACAACTTGCTAAACCTAAATAGATACCTTCTTATCATGAAATGCCATCTAGTAAGCTTTGATATGATTGTGTAATAAAACCGGTATAACCGACCCTAAGGTAAAATAAAGGTTGGTATGATAAAAATATTTTTGATCTACCCGCAACCGTTTTTATTCAGTTCGGATGTTTATCTTTTAACTACCTATATAAATTTACATAAATTTAAATAAAGAATTTGAATGGAAACTTTGTTTACGTACAAGTACTTCCACTAGATAACTATGGAGTGATTGAATATGGAGTGTCTGAGTCAGTTAGCCTAGTCAGAGGCAGTTTCATTCAAATTATGATGAAGCATTCTGTATGCAAGTGAAATATGTGCGGTAGCGAGGCAGGTATGAGTGGTACCGTGGTATGACGCTCGGCCACCACGCGCGCCGCCACAGCTGTCCGCTGACGCCGCCGCCCATTGGCTGCGCGCGGAACCGGTCCGCGCCCCGCACCCCCGCGCCCCGCCGATACAACTTCCAAACGAATTCTTATTCATGTTCCTCGCTACGACCGTTGCTGTTGAGCGCGCGCACCCAGCCCGTATTTCGCGTAATCTTATCGAAATGTTTTCGACATTGCGTACGTTTGTTTTATAAGTGTAATTTTTTGGTACTAGTCGAGCTGCTCCCGAGGCTCGTGGCGCGGCCGGGACGTTGCCCGCCAACGCTATGACGACACACGGCGAGACCAGTGTTTTTGTCCTTTTTGTTTCAACGGTGCTTCGTGAGCGGCTTCGACGCAGGGCTACCTTAACCATGTGCGTCAGATAGTGTAGTGCTCCTATTAGTTTTTCGCCAAACTAATATGCTAGCTTGTGGATATTGCCGTGCGTGGTGAGCGAGAAGCTCCGTTGTGAATCATAGTGCAGTGTCGATATGAAGGTGACTGTGTGTTTCGGGTCCGTTCGGGTACTGGTACCTTGCGGCGCTGGCGACCTGTTGGTCAGGGACCTCGTCCGAGAAGCAACGCTCCGGTACAAGAAAGCTACCGGACAGGTCAGTTGAACATGTTACTATAAACAGCTCCGCCCTCACTTCAAACTGTTTTCGCGCGGTTTCCTATATTTTTCATTGGTCGTGGTTGACGTAAGTTTGTAGTTTGGTATGCAGAGTGATTACTCACCTACATCTCTGTGAGTATTACTTAATCTCGTAATAGATTGATTATACACTTATGTATGTGGAAATTGTATATAAACAAACTTATCTTGAACGTCCATTATCTATAATACACCATATCTGATATAAGTACGTAAATGTTACTATACACAATCTGTTGCAATAACAGAAACTTTAACATTAAATAGCTATCACAGTTTGACGCTCTGCCATCGCAGCCACATCGCGTTTTTGCGCTAATGATCGTTTCTATGGAATTCACGATCTTGAATCGTCTGTCAACCTCATCGAAATCCACTTTCGCGACAATGTATAAATTGCCAGTGAATAATTCAAAATAGTCGCAGCGTTAATAGTCATCCACCGTGGATGCGGTCAAACCTGATTCGGGCTCGACTCGCTAGAATTTCATAATGCAGACGGCTCACTTTTCGACAAATAATTCATTCGGACCATAACTTACATGGGTCAAACGAGTTGACTCTTAACTAGATAAGATTTCACATCCTAAATTCCTGAATCTGTTTAGAGCTTTGATAAACTTTATTACTTTCCATATTTGTGGGTAGTCGCCGAAAACTTTGGCCTTATATTTGTTTTGGAACCTGCGACATAAATATAGTAGGTGTTCATTGTCAGATAGTTAATATTTAAGGAAAAGTCATTGAATATTAATATTCAATAGTACCCCTACACAATGAATATAAAATAAATAACATAATCCTTGAAGTCAAAAATATCAGGTAGGTAATTAAATACAATCATTACAATATACATAGTAATGTACAATTACTTTGTAATGTTGGGCAAAAACGTAACAATATTTTTTTAAGAAACCGTAAGAATACCATACAAATGGCACTAAAAATATATTAGCAGATCTATGTGTAAAGGTTATATACTCAGCTTTATACACATAACTATGTCTTTCGCTTGTCTCATGGGATTATAGTTTATTAATTAAGTGGTTTCTACTAAGGAACATTCCTACGAATCTTTGTTTACATGGGTTCTATCAGTCACTCGCAGCGCGCACCTGCTACGCGCCTACAGAGTGCATTCGTAGGAAGCGGCCGACCTTGCATTTTACTTCCCTGCATCATCATTAATTACCATGGCTATGATCCGATCTACAGATCGACAGTAAAGTACTGTAAAGAATAGAAGACGGAATGATCCGAGATGTTGTATAAATAACACTTAACGCAGACTCCACTTATGTTAAAAGTTTGTTATTTAAAAAACCGTCTAAACAATTTATAGTGGTAATGGCAATATTTTTTCCTTTTGTTCACTATAATATGTGAGCTTCATACATGCTATTTATATATAACTAGCTGACCTGGTGTACTTCGTTCCACCTAATAGTCAAAAATCTAAAATTATTCGTGTTCCTCCAGAATAAATCATGCATGTATTATACACAAAAACATTCCTCTTGAATCACTTCATCTATAAAAAAATTGCTTTTTAAACTGCAATCAGTAGTAGCGTAGTTTTAAAGATCTAAGCATACATAGGGACAGACAGCGAAAAGCGACTTTGTTTTAAACTAGGTACATATGTAGTGATGAACCTAGCAATAATGTGTGCGGTTCATGTATACAATTTTAAGTACTTAAAACCACCGCCAACTATGGACAGCAGAAAATACCAATTTATATAGGAAAGAAGTCACGTTACTCCCTGAAGTATATGCGTGACCAAAGCCTTTAAAGAGATTTCTTTAGCTATATTTAGGAAGATCTTTGAAAATCAAATTTTGCTCCCTGGCGGCACGTTTATGGGGTTATAGATTATTTAGTTGTGACGACCTTTTTTCGCGCATTTCATTTAATAACATGCCTGTAGGTATAGGAGGCATGTTATTAAATTTCTGCCCTGGGCGGTAGAAACCCACGCTAAGCCACTTCTGGAGATAGCCCCCTCGCTATCTTGATACCACACTTAAGTAAAAAAATGGATTAGATGAGTCAGTAACACTTAATAACATATGCACAGTCTGTAAAGGCTTCAAGTTCGTTTAAAACTGATATTTTAACACGTGCAAACCATTACGCGGAGTATCCATCCAAAATTGAAAAAAAAAAATACAAGAGTTTCGGGTCAAAGAAAAACATTAATTTAACCGTCAAGAGATTACACATGGCGTTATGAGAAATCCACTTTGTTATTTTTTCCACGATCTGTTTAACGATTAAAGTAGGTACATATTTTGGAAATATAATAACATGTTTGTAAGAAAACTTCTCGTTTATTAAACTGAGCGTCAGGTGGACTGTTCCTGTTATCCGTAACAAAGCCATTTTTATCTCTCTGGCTAAATAAATCCCATTATACTTTTTGTATAAGCCCTTAGTTTTATTACGATTTTGGGAAACAAACAATGGTCTATTGTTGTTCTAAAAGACCACACCATGAGGTTTTGTATTGGTTCAGGTGGTTTAGATAGTTTGATTTACCGCGGTCCTTACGATCTTATTGCATCTTAATGCACCTTCGTATAACATTAGCGAACATAGATTTTTTTATGTAGGTAAATTGGCTAACCCGACTAATATAGCAATCGAAGAAAATAATTCTAAGTACTATATAATTCTTAGAATATAATTCTAGGTTGGCCAAAATATTAAACTTTAAGAACTAAAGATTGTCTAAATTATTGATAGGTGTTCAAGTAGATCGTTTTATAACTCAATCAAACATTAAGTATAACATTTTGTTCGACCAATACGTTTATAAGTCTAAATTATTTCAATATTTATACAATTTGTATCGTGATGATGATGACGATTAAACCTTGAACAATATTTTGATGAAATCCTTGTAGCTACTTTGTTTTAAGTTAGAATTGATATAGGTACTTATTGTTATACGGTAAACTATACCTATAATATAAGGAGTTAGTTACTTACAAGTAACCAGAAAATCCTATTTGGCGGCGAATCAAACTTTTACCATGTAAGTAATCCGAATTCTGACTATTTATAAACAATTTACTAAACCTGTGCGAATCGTCGAAAAATTGCATACTTTTGGTAGTTGGTATTTGTACTGTCATATTGAATTATAGAAGCATCTCAAAATGTCCCGTCATTTTTCTGAGAACCGGTCGACGGGCGCCATGCATATAGCACGAGGTAGATACAATAGGTTTCAACCTCTCAAGCGCCCGCGCCTCTCGCATACCTGGCGCGCCGAACCCACGACAAGGGACCCATTGTTTCCTCCAAGTCACTTCATGACTTTTGGCCGTTTGGCCTGAAATTTAAAACGCAATATGCTTCCGCGAATAATACGTGCCGTGACAAACAAGCATAACCCATGTTTTGAACTTTTTACTCTATAATCCGAGTTGCTTATGCCCGTGTCATTTAATACCGTTTTGCCAGTGGAGCGGCAAGCGGCCGTTTGCCGCTCGTTAGTCCAACCCGTGACCTTTTGCTTGTGTAACTGGCAACCGATCGTGCAGAACGTTTGCCAAAACTACATACTAGCCTATGTTTAAGTAACACTTATAAGTACGACTGTTGCAACCAATCTCGATTCATAATGTATCGAACATTGCGAATTGGGTACTGATTGATTGATGAGCTCTCTAACTCATTCGACCGTGAAGATATATTTCTTTATTATTTCAACTGTATTATTGCTTAAAATATGACCAATCCTTATGAATACACATGACTTAGTTAAGACAATACCCACCCATGCATAATATAGATATGTACGAGTAAATAGCAAAAATATATTATGTGCATGTTGCAAACTAACATAAGGCATGTGGTATATCATTTCCCGCATGATCCCTTATGCTACTTGAAGGATTAATAGTTTCGGTACTACAAAGTTACTACCTAAAATGTAAAAATAACATGGTTTTAGAGGGCAAGAGTCCACTAACAGTGGACTTTTGCCTTCTTGTAGTTTCAGACAAAAAGAGTAACAATTCTTTTTGTCTGAAACCAAAGTAGATCACGTCCACACTGTCCACCTGACGGCAACTATTCAAGGCAGATATGTAAACAACCGCAAATCGGATTGAAGTCGCACCTGAGGTCAGCCACAGATCTATAGATGCTTGAGGGCTAAGTCGGAATGCATGAAGTAAGAGCTTGGTTCCATTGGGAGCTATTAAGTATTAAGTAGCTAATACACTACTAGTCAAAGGCTACAGTAAGTTAGTATGTTAAACTCTATCGTACATATCTAAATTCAAAATAGTTCTAACAACTAAGGGATAGCTCATAAATAGGGCCATATTCTTAGTTTATTTCTTGCGGCACTCTTTAAATTAGAATATAGTAACGCTTTACATGGCTGGATAAAACAGGAGTATCGGTGGTGCTACCGGAACTATATTAAAGGTAAAACCGGAACCGTACCTATTAAAGATGCTACTTTTAACTAAGTCGTCACTATGGAGCAGGATTTTTCCCAAGTGAGAAAATCTCCGAAGACATTTACTTGAAGGTGGTAGAACCAGTGTAGTTCGACCGGGGAAGTTCCACCACCACACCTAGACCTATTTCTAGCGTGAAGCATCTCTTGCGTTTCGATGGAAGGGTGTGGTTACCGGCACACTTTCATATGAGGCGACCATCGTAGTCCTCGGGAGTAGCAACGCATCTGTTATTGAATTCAGATAGAACCCATGTTCTGTATGTAGTTGATTACAGATGTCCATGAGCGGCAGTGACCACTTACCATCAGGTGGACTGCATGTTCGTTGGCTACTTGAGTCAGATAAAAAAGGTATAAGTAAAACATCGTGTATACGTAAAATATCCTATCAAGTTTTGGATGAAACTGCCTTGTCATCTTTTGTTAAACGAGCTCATGAGCAATGAGTTTGCACGATTTTGATATTCATTATTACATTTCATTATTGATTGACAATATTGGTACGTTTGTCTTATGGCACTCCGCTTAATAACTTACTAATGTTCAGATATTGTAACGTAAAAATGCTGTCCATTTATTTTTATCCCAAACCACGCATTTTTATCATAAATTACCTAGAACGATGGAACACATACGATTCTCACAGAATTTTATTGGCAGTGATTAGTTCTTAAGTAGCTCATAATCTTATCAGAACCTATTTAATGGAGTAGACCGCTTAACCGAAACTGCGAGTAGGTCACTAGCTCGATTAGATAATAAAAGTAGCTACACTATTTCATATATTGGACATAATATTTTTCTAACGACAAATACCCAAACTACTATATATATACATATATATTGTATTGTCAACCTATATTGTCTCACTGCTGGGCACGGGTCTTCTCTCGGAATGAGAGAGTTTTTAGGCCATAGAACACCGCGCTGGCAAAGTGCGAATTAATGGACTTCACATACCTCCGAGAACTTTTTTTAAAGAACTCTCGAGTGTTTTGGTTTCCTCGTGATGTTTTCCTTCACCGAAAAGCAGCGATAATTAATTTCCAATACGCACATAAATCAGTGGTTGGGTTTGAACCTCGGACCTCCTGATTGAGAGGCCAAGTTTCAACTATTAGGCGATAACTACTCGCCCAAACCATACTGTACTTTAATTATACCAGTATTGGGTAACTTAAGTACCATATTACGCAAGATACATACATATCGGCTATGGCCTCTATTTTATCGTTTTCAATTTAAATTTACTTGCCGATAATTTGCTTTTATCGGGTTATTTAAGTATTGACTCGTGACAAGTTTAGTTTTTGGTATAAAAGTTTTTCCAGAGATGACACCTAATATTTACTCAGAACTAGGTACGATATTTCATAATCGACTGAATTCTGAAGTAGTTTTTAATGTTCTAATAATACTTACAGCTGCCTATATATCTTTCGTATGTGTTTTTGTGTATTGTTATCAGAATTTGCTAATTAAATTCACACTAGATGAAGAAGCGCTAATAACAATATTTTACGACATATAAAACAAAAGTTAACAAGAAAAAGCGATTATCATATTACAGAATTTGTTACTACTTACTATACATGTGGTAATAAACATTACTTGCAGAGAAATTATGTTAGGAATGTCAGGATTATTAGTTGCATAAGAAAATTGCCTTCCGACATCTTGACATATTGTAATGATCGATGCGCTGGTAGAGAATTCAGATATTTCCTTAATCTAGAGGCTTACAAGTGAGTCTTATTATATATTTATCCGTGATAATTTTTTATTTTAAAAGATGTTTGTGTTCACAGAGTGTAAACAACTATAATTTTTAAGTTACGTTCCTGTATGCGGGTTAGCTCTGAAGTTGTTATCTCGATTTATCTTACACCTTCCCTAATAAACATTATAAAAATACTCATTTTTATTGCCTGTAGAACCTGAGTTCCTAACCTAAGTAATTACTCCCTCGGAAGTAAATCCGCTTTTTTACGAGGATAACAAAGAATCTTGCTATCAGGATCGTAAAGTAAAATAATAGAGAAAAATTACAGAGCACACAACATGACTTAAATTTAATTTAAAATACCTTCATACATAGCCTAAGTTTCAGTGTTTTTATGTCCAAATTAGTTTCACTGTTAGTCAAAATAACTGGTATGATTAATCCATTGATTGTATTAATATTAATAAATACGTTATATATACGTTTATTTATAAATACGTTTGGCTAAATTGAAAGGTTATAATGCAATTTATCTTTCTTTTTGGTAATTTAGCTTTTGCAAATTTTGGAGATTTACCACGATAAAGAGTATCTAATGTGGTAATCGACCTGGATTATCATAAACCTACTATACGTGTGTAAACTTTAGCCCAATCGCATCAGTACTTTTTGAGTGAAGGAGTAACAAACACATATGTATATACGCACAAACTTTCGCCTTGATAATATTAGTATGATAAAGATGTTTAAATTTTAATCTATTGTTTGTTTTGATAACATTTTTAAAGCGGGGCAAAATTAGTATACATCATAGGTCACTGGGGTAACAATATTGAAAAGGTTAGGAACCACTGCTCTAGAATAATCTAACCCTTTATGGCAAAAAATGTATGAGTAATATAACTGCCATTATATTTAATTACTCATGTACGAATTGCTTGTTATTGCAAGCAACGGATGCTATTAATGTTCGACGTCCGATTTGCTTAGATCGATCAGAAAACATGATATTATTTCAAATATTTCTGGCCTTGCTTGCAACCCAGCCCGCTTTTTTAATTGAGTCTTACAAGAGAAATAAATTACACATAGGCACTTCAGTATTTTCATCCATTACTCCTTAACAGTCAATTGCTAGATAGGTATTACCTTTGGAAAATAATCGTAATAATATTAGGAACGCGAAAGTTTGTGTGGATGTAAGCTCTTTAATTTTTCATTCAAAAACTACGAGTCGGATTTCGCTGAAATTTGTTATGTACATAGGTAGTTTATTACCTACAATAATACACAGGACCAAAACGGGAAAATCTGCTGGAATAACTTAGTATAGTTATAAAGTAGAGTACAGATGAGGTTTAGCTGTATCAACGCGCCAAGCTGCCTCTGTCAATAATACTAGCAAAATAAATTACATAGAGATATTGCACGTGTCCTAGATTTTGTCCCGTTTTCTACATTATCCACGTAAAAAATCATGTGAAAATTTTGGTAGAGTGATTGTTTATTGCCTATTTTTATTTATTTACCGTTACACGTATTATGTACTAGGATATTATGTGTTAAATATTTATGTGTCTAACTATGTATGTATAAGTACAACTATGTGTGCGTAATTTCCCTTGAAATCCGACTGTTTTGCTTCAAAGAGTAACAAACACAGAAACATCCCTAGTCTTTTTCATTTCTTGTACTATTAAGATTTTCCATAAACGTATTTCTTCAGTGTTCCTCAAATATGCATTAACGGACAAAATACGAGTCCTCAATAAAAATTCAAGTTCGTCCGTTACGTGGGCGTTGTTACTCATGCGCACGTGCATCGTACGACATGTCCCATGACCAATTACGTACTCCATACATACCCAGCATACGTGTCTAACCAGCTCCTATTTCACTTATCGGCAGTTATTAATCTCTACTGTACTTAATACGGGATCTCTCGTGTGCTTAATTAGGAATACCTATATCTGAATGTCTGCATTTATCTATAGGTCCTTATTTAAGCAAAAATATTACTTATGGTACTAATAAATTAATATAATATTTTTTTTAATTAATAATATAATTGTTGAATAAAATATTTTTCTTTACATACATGATAAGTATAGTCTCAATCCCAGGTGAATTAATCGCTCAGCACATTGAAACAATGTGTGCTATACACTCATAAATTTAAGTATTGATATTTACATAATTTAATAATTATTTTCTATAATTTTTACAAAATTGTAAGAAGGTCGAATCAAATCGAAGTATCTGAAGATTAGATTGAATAGTAAGTAATATAGAATTTTTACCTTTAATTTAAGTTAGCTAAAGTAAGTTACATTATACTTACATTATTATTATAAATATTAGAATTACTTAAGTTTGCAAAGATGTATGTGATTTTCTTACTCTTTCTTGCAAAAACTACCCGTCGGATTTTACTAAAATTTGGCACACACATATATTATGACCTAAATTAACACACAGAGTAGTCAATACTGTGGTAGACATGACCAAATGGGGCGAATAACCTACTTAACAATACGTATTAGTGTACAAATTTACTTCTACGGTACATCTCCCGACCCTTTGAAGGTATAAAAGTTTTAACGCGCAGGCACTGTATAGAACAGTGGTTCCCAAACGGTGGTCCGCGGATCACTGATGGTCCCTGGAAGCACCTGAAGTGGTCCGAGAAGTTATCAAAAAAATATTGTAATATAAGAATTTATCACAATGACAATCAAGTGGCAGACAGCCGTGACAGAACCAAGGATCAGGAATTAGTAAAAAGTATACAGAAAGCGCAACAATATTTAATATTGTTTGCTTTGAAAAATAATGTACGCGTGATTTATTAAAAAAAATAATAATCCCATATTAATTTTCAGATTTATTTTTATCTTTAATTCATACCGGTGATCCATGGGTGGACAGATATTTTGCAAAATGGTCCTTCGTTTCCAAAAAGTTGGGAACCACTGGTATAGAATATCCTATCACGTATCGAGACCATTTTCGCGACACTCCCATCTGTATACCTTCATATATACTCAGTTGTACTTCATATATAGTCCAGTATCGTTATCAGTTAGAAACTTGATCCCCGCAGCTTTTGAACGAAGCAGTTTAGCCGGATTAGCAGTACGTGTTGTAACGAGAGTTGTTATTGCACAGAGATTGATCATCTGCATACCTACTCATAAGTCACTGTATATACTTCGAAGCTGATTTCAAATATCATATAATAAATTACAATATCTTAAAATGACAACGTAACTTAAGTTTTTTTGAATAATTTTACCTGATGATGAGTAGGTAATACTTTTTTATGTATTGGTTAGAAGTGTAGATTTCATTTCATTAGTTAGAAGTATATATTTAAACTGTTAATTAAAGAATGTTGAAACTACTAGAATATAACCTGGTAATACTTTTATATTGCCACAAAAGTTCTTAAAAGTTTATTATTTATATTTTCAACGATTATTAAGTAAATATGATAACGTTAGTGTTAATATAGACAGTGCTTAAGACAATTGGTATGAGAATAAAATGAGTTGGAAAGAAATTTAATAGTGTTTGGCGGAAAATCATGCAAAAACCAAAGTACTTTATGTGTACTTAATACAAATACCTACATTTGTACTAAGTACCTACATATAAAGTAGAGCGTATTCTAGAGTCAGAAACATTAGACGCAGAACGTTTTTCGGTTCTTTTTCTATTCCTAATCTAAAAACAAAATTGAGATTAGTGTTAATAATAGCGTTTCCGCTTTGTACGTCGATATTATAGTCAACAAGAAATTCGTAAATCTAGCCTCCATAATTAATTTCTTACTTGGATGCTGTGTTGTTCTACTCATTTCAAGCAAATTTACATAACCTATTTAGAATGCATAACATGTATTACATTTACATTTAATTATCATTGGCATTGCACTTGTTAAAGAGTGTATACTGGTTAGATCACAATATGTAAACAGGTACCAATGTAATTTACCTCCTGAATACTAATTAATCATAGTTAATAACATTACGGTAGTATTAATTAACCAATATTAATTAGCATAAAAGTAACCTTTTACTGTGAAAGTTCTGTAAATTGGATTCTTTTGTTTATGGATAATTATTGAAATTATATTGAGATTTTGAGTTTCAATTTTAAAATATTATTCTAATCTCAATTTTATTTATTTATTGCAATTAATATATTGTAGGTGACTGATTAATTATTTGGTAAGACCGAGTGTGAACATAGTCCATGTGTTTTGTTTTATTTCTTTCAGTGTTTATAAGCAGGAATTAAATACACGAAAAGCCAAATGAAAGATGACTAAACCTACACACAAATAGGCATACATAGATAACAACCACAGTCATTTAAATCCAACAGAAATTAACTATGCCACGCTGTGTTATGTCGGTGACTCAGGCTCGTACAACTAACTCGTCATAGCTTAACACTGAGTTAAACTACAATTGGATACGCGATATAAAATACACATCCGCACATAAACATATAGCTATCTAATGCCATTGGTTAACATACCATAATATTATTTGATTTCGTAGGTATGATTTTAAGCTTGTCGGCAGAAGGTACCGTAGCCCTCTAGTCACGGCGTCGGGTACCTTTTGAAGGTTTCCCCCTCGAAAACAAAAAAAAAAACAAATAATATAAATCGTTATTATCCAATGGTTTCGAATATATCAAAAGTTATATTCGGAACTATAGGATGAATAACCCGCGCGGTGAAGCGGTTGCCACACAGATCTGACACGTAGTGGATTCCAGGTTCAATCCCAAACCAAACAGAGATCAGAGTGATAAATTCAGCTATTTTTTGACGCTGCTTGTCTGTTTATTCTTCTTTCCGTGTGTCGATGGCACTAACAACACAAGGAAAAACATTAGGGTAGGGTTAGAGCGTTTATTTATTTACAACAAAGAGAGTATGAGTAGTAAGATTAAAGAGACTTTATTGATTTGTTTATTACAAACGCAATAAAAAGAACATCTAGTATCATAGCAACGTGCGATCTGTTTGGTCGACAGAGAATTCGCAGTTGCGAAGGTTTCGTGTTGCAGGTCTTTGCCTATATTAGACAATCTAACATTGAAAATGGAATAAAATATAAGTTTGATAACTTTAACTTTAGAGCTCTTTAAAGTTTGGAAGAGAATTAAAAATAACTAAAAAAAGCCAGACCGCTTCACAGCAACAGCTTTATGGAAAAATTACGTTTATTTATGATTTGATCTTATTTACGACACGAACAGTCCAACACACATACCAGATGCAGTGAGTAAGTATTAGCAAACAACAGTGCACTTCAAAACAGTCCAACAGTGCACTTCAAAAGCTGGGTGAATGATCTCAATTACTTATTTATGAATTAAAATATGGGTACACATTTAGACACCATCGAATACATAGTTCGTAGAACGATAAATACGCTTTATATTATGTATTAAAATTGGTACA
The DNA here is from genome assembly GCA_949699795.1 of Spicauda simplicius. NCBI lineage: Eukaryota > Metazoa > Arthropoda > Insecta > Lepidoptera > Hesperiidae > Spicauda > Spicauda simplicius. The sequence continues at coordinate 12,702,506 of OX453063.1, forward strand.
AAACACCCACCTAATACATTATAATTTATGTAGTAAAGCATTCCCACGATTGTGTTAAACATCTCCAATACAAAAGGCATTTGTTTATATTGTTAAAAAAGGTCTTAACTCGCTGATGAAATAATCGCCGCCGAATAGCGCGATGTGACCGAAATAACAATGGAGCATCACACGATCATTGTTATCATCAAAATGCTTCCTGAACATAAGAAAATTTAGTTTTAGGGACCCGTAATTAAAGTTATCTAAGGAAAGTTATAATTAAGGTTGTATCCGTCCGAAACATAGGGGAATCTTTTCAACTGTAAAATGAAGAAACTTGGATGTTATGTATAACACTTTAAACTTTAAATTAACACTCTGTAGAGTGTGTATTACTAAGGCTTTTATAATATTAAATATCCAAAAATAAAATATGGCGACCCGAAAGAAGGGAAATGATATTTTCCATAGCTAAATAAAGATAACTACCACTACATAGTATAAAGCAAAGTCGCTTCTCGCTGGCTGTCCCTATGTATGCTTAGATCTTTAAAACTACTAACTAAATAGAGTGATTCAAGGGGGAGATTTTTATGTATAAAACGTGTTTATTATGAAACACTGATAATTTTAGTTTTTCGACTTTTAGGCGGAACGAAGTTCGCCGGTTCAACTAGTTAATACATATAAACAGATCAGAAATATGTACCGTTTGTGTTATTTTCTTTTTTGGCCGATCTTAATAACTATTGATATTAGATACAAACGTCTTATGGTGGTAGTCGTGGTAAAGAACACTTCGAGTTCAAGTCCAACTCGCACTTGGCTGTTTTTTTTATTTACATTATCAAGGCCGTTCTCGCAGGCCACGCAGTCTACAAATTTTGCAATCTAATACATTCGTTTCGATTTGAAAGCGATAAACTTCACGCTTATCAAATACTTCATACGACGTTTCCCGATAATGTAATAGGTATTTTGATTTTTTTGTTTCCAAATTTATGCAAATGAATGATCTCAAGTCACGTTGAGTGTAATAAGTAGATACCTAATATTTAAAAATACATTACAGTGTCTGATTGATTATGTAGAGTCACAAAGCGTGAAATAAGTTGGTATTAAAACAATCAATAACAAAAATAACACAATTACTCGACGTAATCAGTTATGTACTATTGTAAGCTATAAGCTATATTGTTATATACAGCACTAAATAAATCAATTTTAGTACTACGTAGTATAAGTATTGTAAGCTATATTGTTATATACAGCACTAAATAAAACAATTTTAGTACTACGTAGTATAAGTTGTCGTAGACAACAACTTACGGACTACCTGCCATTCTCAGGTAGTAGCTATTCCATAATTTAATAGACCCAACGGCATTAACAAAAGATTTTTTTACTTTTACTCCATTTCTTTTTTGTACCGAGGATGATTTTGTAAAAAAAAGCTACTATGAAGTATGTCGGTTTCCTCTGATTGCTGCCAGAAAATTTGTTCTATCTACAAAATTATGATGGAATGGTAGTGTCAGGATGGAAATATTTTACATTTTTTATATTATTATTGATTTCTTTAGATTTGAAATACTGGGAGTTCTTTTGATCTGCTGAGCTAATCCCCCGTTAATATTATTTGAGCGAAAGTTGCCAAAACCTTGTCGTTTAAGCTAGGGAACAGTTGCTTTGGGTGAATTGCAATTGAATTGAATGAATTTGTTGCTTGATCGATAAAGGGCGCATGTTGGGTTATATGCGAAAAATCTGACAGATGATTATTTTCCTATCAATATAGATGCATAACTTACTACTATTTAGTGGAGAGCAGTTTTGACGGTTGCTACAGACGCAGCGCTCAGGCGTTTGTAGCCAGAAAATTAGAATTAATAAGCGATTAATTTTTTTTTATCTGACTGAAGTAGCAAACGAGCATGCAGTCCATCTGATAGTAAGTGGTCACTGCCGCCCATGGACATCTGTAATCAACTTCATACAGGACATGTGAAGTCAATCACTGATGCGTTGCTACTCCCAAGGACTATGATGGTCATGTGAAAGTGTGCCGGCAAAAACACCCTTCTATCGAAACACAAGTAAAGCTTCACGCTAGAAATAAGTGTGGCGGTGATACTTCCGCAGTCGAACTACACTGGTTCTACCAACTTTATACTATGAATACTATAAATCATATGAAAAGTTTTAGCAAAATTTATTCGATTAAACGGCACATTACTTTATCAATACAACCCAACGAAAAGGTACGAAATTTCTAGTAGGTACCTACCTACTAGAAATACGTTAACAAAAATAGTAGAGTGTGCTTAATCTCATCTCGGCTTGTATAAAATCTCGAAATATCTTCACGTAAAGGCCGAGCCCACGTCGGCTGCGGATGCGTAGTGTCTTTCGTTGAGGCGTGGTTTTTGTCCGACGTAATTGCCTGGACTTGCCCCATTCCAAGGAATGCTACCTGCGATCCTTTTACAGAATCGTAGATCCGTTCGTCTAGTCCAGGGCTTCTCAAAGTGATGTTACGAAACTCTTTATAATTTTTAAAATAACAGCGAACTGCTATATAAATTGTCTGTAGATAGAACGACATACGGTCATATATTTTAAAAAATTGCAGGGAGTAGTGTGTTATTAATAATTGTAAAGTAAGGGATTCTTATTGTTTTAAATTTAGTGGAGTTTAGGAAGAATGTTGCTTTTATTTTGTTGCGCGTGCCAATTGCATCAGTTATCCAAACAGCTGGTGTTGCATACATTTTGGCTATTCTTCCCTATGGCTAACTGGCATAACGCAAAGGGTTCGTATACCACACTTTGAGAAACTCTGGACTAGCCTCGCTATAAAATCATTTGGAACAAAACTGAGCGACCATTTCTTTATTCTAGTCGAGCGCTTCTCAAGTTTATTGTCCTTCTATTTATAGATCCTTTCTCGGGATTACTGCCTTAAAATATGAGAAGCGTCTTCATTAAATTCGTATTGAGCGTAGAGACAATAGTGGTTTCTATGGGCCCGCATCGATTTCTTAGGCGAAAAACGTTCGAGAGTCCCGCATGGCATTTTAATTCTATGGGAAATGTTGAACACTTGCGTTAGTCGTGACGCATCCCTCTTACTAAATGTCTAGTTATGAGAATTTGACTAAGTTGGAGTCTATTTGATTTAATATTTAACATTCGTATAATTTCCAAAGAAGGAGCACCTACAAGAAATATTTCAGAAAGAAATAAAATGCAGAAACATTAAGTATATAGATTTTATCTTTTGCTATTATTTTCATTAATGAAATAACAAAAGTAATAATGACAAAATGTTGCTGAAATTGAACAACACATACATTATGTAAGCACATCATTTTGGCTTACCTTACCTGTTATATTGATGGCTCTTGCATCTTCAAGTCTATCCAAACGATCCATTGTATTAATTATTAATCTTTCTGCCATCGTCACGGCCAGGACAATAATCCAACAACCAATTGTTATCATCAGCTGTCAATCGGTTTAATCGTGGGCGTGGGCGCAACACGAATGCCACGTCCCGAGGTCGAACTCGCGTGGGCAACAATCCCAGCACTGAGGTTCTTAGATGATAGGTATTAGCGATTAAACAGCGCTAACTTAAGACCTTGGTCTCGGTGATTTTCTATTGCCTATCGCCAATAAAGCCTTTAGAATCGTAGAATTGTCGAAATAGCTAGGGTTGTAAAATACGCTATTCATTTGCGGAAATTGAGAAACAGTTCAACTGACTTTACTGTTGTGTCATCATGAGTCGTAGTTATAATTTATTATTTTTGTTTCCTTTCCTCCTGTGAATAATGTAATTTTGTATCATTCCTAAAGCAAAGAAACCCCGCGTTAAAATAAACATTTGTATTCATAATTTTACTTACATAGCACTTCGGGAATAACATAACAACTCAGGAGGAAGCTCATCTCTCATCTTGCATGTTCGTGGTAAGAAAGAGGGAGCAATCCGAACCGTAGAGGACCGCCAAAAGTATCGTTGATGTGGATAGAATCTCACCGAAGGTGCTAATAAGGAAGGGTGTTCTAGGCATTAGGTCAAAGAATTCCTTAGAACACTGTGCCTTGCAACGCCACCACGCACGTACAGATTTATACCGAGGGTAAATATATAAAATATTATGGTAGGTACTTTTTGCCGGTTAACACTGAAAGTATGTTTACATGTGCATAATATAAACCAAGGTATTGTATTGAAGTTGATGAATGTTGTGCTGAAAATGGAACAAAACACAGGACTGGCGACACTCGCTGGTCGCTGGCGTGTGCTGTATGTCACGCGCCTATTGTTCCTGCGCGCCAGTTCACGACCTACAAATTGTGTACACCCTTAGTACGAGTTTATTGTTACGTTTAAGCAATACTTGTTTACGTTTTTGACCCTCATTTCAAAGTACATTACAAGTAAAGCTCGGTAATGAAAATGTAAGCTTGTAATGTATATTGCAATGTATGAGCGAAAACTGCTTGTTTGCTTTGAGGAAACTTAATAAATTCGGTCTAAGGGTAAAGCAACGCACAGAGTTACTAAATTTGAAACTAAGAATGATATCATGTTAATTAAATCGTCGACGTAATGTCAATAGAGATTTTCATCGTACGCAGCTAATGATCATGCCACCCACGTCATATTTACAATGTACCCATTGTCAGTGTAGCAGATTCAGAATGTTTGCTTTGAGGGAACACTTAGAACTCTGTGGCCGGCATCTGGTAGCTGCCGAAGTAACTGGATTCCCAAGTGACAGGCAAGCATTGGAATTTGGTAGACTTCCGATCCCTGCTTGAGCCTTCTGAATCCAGCGATTTCCTGCCAACTTCGCTAGGTTATCAGTCTATATGTTCGGATAGCATCCTGTGCATCTTTTACTTAACCATAGTTAACGCTCTAGGACCATTCTTTCGCCGCTTTTTAAATCATATTAATGGTGAATTCACATATATAAACATAATATCGTGCTAAGAAATATACCATATCTCCATCAAAATACAATACGAGAATAACCTTACATAAGAACATCCATATATTATAATGTTTGCAATATTGGCTAACATTATACATATGACATAACGATAGATCACGATTGGTAACAACCGATTGAACTTTTAAGTCTTCTCTACGTTTCGTTCGATGTAATTTGAAGACGTGGGAATTAGCAATCATATTTAGACTGTTTGGAACGTTGTCTAACAGCTTGGCCTCTATCTACTATTAATGTGAATGTTGTAGAAAACATGAACTAAAGGATTCAATCAAGAGGATAGTATGAGCGTCTCCTATGTCTCACTTACGCAAATTAAAAGCGTGACATCAAAATTCTCAGTATGGATTAGTAAACCTTTAAGGGTATTCAGCACAGTATCGTTCTTATTCATTTACAAAGGAAAAAAATCGTATATGTTTATCGTAAATATAATTTCAGATTATTTTATAGCGTATTATAATAAAAATTAATATATTTCCAAGAATATCCACCTAGATCAGTGTTATGTCATGCCTTTTTTAACTGTAATAACCAATTATGTCAAAACCTCGTGGCGTAAAATATTGTTTATCAATTTTCTCGCTGTTCCATGCTTATGGTTTTTTAACGCAGAACGTTAATTCTGAATGAAAAAATAAGTCAAGAGAAACACAAACGCTGTAACACGTGCATTATGCAGAATTTACTACTCTATCTACAATCATCAAAGGAAACAAAGCTATTGCCAAGGTAACCTATCCGTGAGGTTTCAGTAACCATGTTTATTGTCCCCGTTTTTATATCTCTTGATATATTCACCACGGAATGTTTATTGATTTCTGCATTATCAGTAATGTTCATTGTGGCCTAGTTTGGTTGCTCGATAAGAAAAATCGTATTTAAATAAACTTCGCCGTTGATTACTTATATACCTCTCTCGTTCTCTTCAGGCAGTTTTTGTTCTCCTCTGAATGTCGGCCTCTCCCAAGGCGCCACACTAAGGGGATCTTTCAAGTTCTTTCAATCCGCTTGCTTCCCAACTTCTTATGCACAACCTAACATGTCGTATTTGCCATGTAAAAAACTAGATATGATGCTATTAAACTTTTAAATTAATTCTTGTAGAATCATGTTAAAATTTAAAAGCTTTATATATTTCCATACAGGATGCCAGTTAACTTACAATTGAGCGGAATATTTTAATCTGCATGTGGGGTCACATCAGCTAAAATCTCGTTTACATGTAGAGCTAATTGCACATGTTCATAGGTGACAATAATCACTTACAGCTGGTAGACTGCAAGCTCAAAAATAAACGTTTTCATCTCTAAGCTACCAATATCCACAGGAAAAGAGGATGATGCTATATGTCAGCACGCCTTAGTAACCGTGATAACAATAAATCAACGCCTAACAGGATTGAAGTCCTACTAAAAGTAGGTCACGACTACGTTGCTAATGTTGTTATACATTATGATTAAGTTAATATAGTTTTAAATTTTATACGTTTGATCAAAAGTCACCGACCACTGATATAACCTTCCTACATTTCCTTTTTGCAATAGAATAACAACCACAAAAAAGGAACGAATATTAATTTAATAACTGTTACTAAATTTCAAAGCAAATAAAAATTTAAACAGAATTTTAATTTAATTTTAACTTTGGAAGTTGGTATTTCTTAATTTTGTAATATCGTATAGCCTGTGCCTAGATACTTATTGAGCATTTGTCAAGAATTACAAACAATTTGTTTAATTTTCTGTTTTGTTTATTTAATGACTAAGGGCCATAACCAGATTACAATAATGTGACAGAAACCAATATACTCGTACATATGTGCCTGTGGTTTACTTCTTATCTAAAAATGTATTGTGGTTTTCATTTGTCCTTGGTTCCCTTCAATTTGATGCAAAGTTACTTAAAATATTACGTTGCCCTAGAAGGGTCCGCCCTCACCAAGTTTCCCCGCTGGGCCAGTGTGTCCGGCGAGAAGATTACTGTCGAAGTATATTTAATGCTTATTTTATTTGTATAGAAGAGTATACCTCTAGTTTAGAGAAATACATATTAGATCATTTGTAACAAAAATAAATGTCAAAAATTAGACGATTTTTAGCGTGTGAATTAATGTACGGTAAGTAAATATTAAAATTTAGATGTGATAACATTACGACATAGCCGGTGATTATTGATAACGCAGGAAGCGACAGAGCTATTAAAGGTGGTAGAACCAGTGTAGTTCGCCCGGGGAAGTACCACCGCCACACCTATTTCTATCGTGAAGCATTTCTTGCGTTTCAATAGAAGGGTGTGGTTGCCGGCACACTTTCACATGAGGCGACCATCATAGTCCTCGGGAGTAGCAACGCATCTGTGATTGACTTCAGATGGAACCCATGTTCTGTATGAAGTTGATCACAGATGTCCATGGGCGGCAGTAACCACTTACCATCAGGTGGACTGCATGCTCGTTTGCTACTTCAGCCAAATAAAAAAAAAAAAAAGCTTCCCGACCTATTCCACTAACCACTCTCAGTTTCTCCCACGGAGCGGTCACCCTTCGGTGGTCACCCCGCTAAATAATTCACTTGATAAACCATCAACCGACGCGATACAATTACCCACTTTCCGGCTACCCGGTTTCCGTTCCAACCGGCCAACGAAAGTGGTCTTACTTGTATGTTATGTGCTTCACTTGCCGCTGTCACAGTTTCCCGAAGCCACTGGGCTTCGGCTAGTTTTTGTAAACGGTGGCCTAATTACGTAATACGAACTTGTCAATGCGTCGCACGCCATCGTGTTGCTTTGATTGCTTTTAATAGCCCCTGGTCTTTTTACGCGTATTATGTGTGATTATGTCAACAACTAATCAAAAATAGTTCGATACAGGCACGTATTAATTATGTTTTCGCGAACGTAATCTATAAAACAAAATGTTTAGTCCTTTTTAATATATGACCTTCGTTGTGGTAAGTTATGTAAACATAACGTGCAAATTTAAAATCATGACAAGGTTAGATATCATAACATCGATTAGTATTGAATATATTGAAAGTAGCTCAGGTGAATGGTAGCTGAAATTCTTACGTACAATAGAATCATAAGTTCATGTCATACATACAATCACCAGCACAAAAGAAAGTTAAGTAATTTTTTGTACGATGCGGAACAGCCGTAGAGTACGTTTGCAGAGACCTACTCTTAATTAAGATTTCACTTTGGGGTTTTGAAATGGCAATGACTTTTTTTACAAATAGTTTGTAAGAGAGCGAAATAATAAATATTGGATATTAGATCACAATAAAGTTTCTAATTAAGAACAAAGACTCTTGATTTTATTAAGATTTGAAACATTATTAGTCTTTTCAAAACTATAAATGTAAAGAAATCCCTTAACAAATTTTACATTTTCAAAATAAATTTAAGTAATATGCTTAAAATGGGCTAAGTGCGAATCGGTGGACTTCACATACCTCCGAGAACTTCTTTTTTTAAAGAACTCTCGGGTGTGTAGGTTTCCTCACGATGTTTTCCTTCAATGAGCAGTTATAGCCTAATGGTTGAAACTTGCCCTCTCAATCGGGAGGTCCAAGGTTCAAACCCTGGCACGCACCACTGAATTATATGCGTATTAAAAATTAATTATCACTGCTTTTCGGTGGAGGAAAACATATAAAACCACTTAAGTGACGCATTAGATATTCAGGATATTCCAACACCGAAATAAGTTAGCTTAACCTAATCCTATAGACACGAATTTTGAGATGTTTCCTAATGATTTCTACATGATCGCTACTAGGTATTGGTGACTCAATAATAGGCGTGAGCTGCAGCTCAGTTCATGGTACGTTAAGTTATCGAACCGGATCTGAGAACCGGCTCACAGATTAGCTCAATCAAAGCCTATACCATAGATAAGCTCATTTAGTTCTTAATTCTGTGAATTATGACGCGGATAGTAAATTGTATGAGTTGTGAATCATTTAATTTACAATTGTCCTGCCGCTCAAAGGATACAGTTCATGTCGTTTGGATATTTGAACTAGTTTAGACACACGTTGAGTTGACACACATCTAATCGATATACATTGCTACAAAGAGAACTTTATAAAGTGGAGTTGAAACACTATACTATGCCGACCTATAAAAATTAAAATGTAGTTTTATTTAAACAAATATTTATATTTCGCCGTTTTGTCCTCACGAACAGGAAGGCATCTTTTAATACACTCGTAAAACCAGAACTCAGGAGCGTTTAACACTGCTGGTGTATTACAGAAACGGCCACATACCGCCATTCTTCTCGGGGTTGCTTTACTGGATGTTTTGAGCTACCACTCTTGCCGCTCGCAAAATGGAAGCTCCCATTTAGTGGCCTCTTAGGACAGGTCTTCCGGAACTGCAGAGACGGTTATAATACTACTACCATTATTGTATCAGTTCTCATGCTCGTGAAAGTATTCATGTTAACAGAAGTTCACGGTGATCGTTATTACGATGATCGTTCAATTAAGAAATCTCCATTGTTCCGGAGTGGAGCAGACTAGAAATTGAATTTCTAGTCAGGTGTCGTGTTGATTGCAATTTATTGTGGGGGCACGTGAAAATACGTTGTTTTTGATCGATGCTATTTCATGTTATGGGAACGAAAAATGTGGTTTACGGTATGTGCAAAATGTTTTTATTTGTTGTCGTTTTAATAATATAAAGCGTAGGAGGATAATGGTGGGTTAGTCATTGAACCCGAATTGAACGTAATATTTGTCACTTATGCACTACCAAGACTCAATTCTGTCATCAAGATCTGCACACGATCAGAGGATAGGTTGACGAATCACGTGGTGGTTATTTTTTCTTAACTTCTTAGTTTGTTAAAAGAATAATGATTGTTTTAAACTGTATAAATATGTAGGTAATAACATAAAACGACATCGTTTTGTATAGTTCGTTGAAATGCGAACTTGCTCCCTCTATGACATGTTTATAGAGCATGACATGAACACCGCGGGGCGACAGGATGCATAATATACCTTGTATTTCCTGTGTCATGTAGGCTTTTTAGGTATTTACCGGTGCCATGAACAAAATACCCATTAAATTGAATAGTGCTATAAATAAGTGATAAGACTCGATATAACTACCATTTAATTGGAATCCAGCAAATTATACACACATACAAATACGTTTTTAGTGTATGTAAAATTGTACGACATTATTTTCTAGTAAATTACCATTCATGTTATTGCCACGCTTTCACTTTTCTACATATCAAGCTTTAAGTTTATTCTATTAAGAGATTTATTTTCGAATTAATGTTCTTTCTTACTTTATGAAGCTGTCGTAATAATACAAATACATGGTACTTACGTCGGTACTGTACATTAATTACGATTAAGGACATCAAGAGTCGCCGACAAAGCTTGCGCAGTAGACAAATTTGTGGGTCAATACACTTTGTTACACATTTAGATCCAGTTTGAGAGCCTTGCATAGCAATTTATGTAAATAGCAAGTGAGCGTAAAATACCTGAGAGATCGATAAAATACCAGCCGAGAACAACAACCTACAAGTTGGGCCGCTTTTGTTAAAGTTACACGCTAAAACGGTTCTTATGTGCTCATAATAGTTGCTAGTTCGGTTTGCGTAACCGTAAATTGTGTGCGGTACTTTGTCCGGTGTACTTGTAGTTAGAGTAATCCCATAAAAGGTCTGACGACTTCCCGATAGCAGGGACTAGTACGTAAAACTAGGCGAGCATTTGACAGGCTTCCTTCTGCCGTTGGCTCAGGTATGCAGGTTTCAAGGGATTAACCCGCGATTTAAACACATTTTTATAACGATTTTTATTAAACGGATTCTTACCGCACGCTGAAGTGAAATTATTAAAGCCAGGATACATAGGAACATTTGGGAAACATGGTACATTAAACTGACACAATTTACGTAAAAAGCGTTAAGTAACATTTTAAATAATCAAGAGGTCAACAATTTAGCCGCATTTTCGGCTATTTTAAGGTCATATAGGGTCAATGTCAAGAATATTTAGTCAAATAGTAGATCAAGAGATTAGATTTATTTATATAGACACGTCGAATTTTAACGTGAGGGTTTTATTGACATTGCGAGTATGTATTTTTGTCATATTTATATAGTATTTTTTAAAGGCATGTAAAACCCAAACTAAGTAAAATTAGGTAAACAAGTTCATCCATTATTGGTAACAACTTGATGACGTAATGTAAGTACCCTACTACGAATTACTTCAATTACTCAAACCAATGCGAGTAATTGTCAGTAAAGAGTTAAGACTAGAATTAAAATAGGTTAGTTGTTATACTTAACCAATACGTAAACGAATCACTTGATTTCATTGTTTTTTAGATAAAATAATTATTATAGGTACCTATGTGTGTGTAAGCAGTCCACAATAGTAAACAAATTAGTAGAGACACTATAGGAACCGGTAATGGTTTAATACAAAAGTGAATGTATTTGATATTAATTTTAATAATATTATTATAGTCATGTAGAGAGCGATAATTATAAATTCTATTTTACTGTGGTTATTTCCGTAAGACATTTACAAGTACTAAACAGGAAAAGTCTTTTTTATAAATATGTAAGTATGTAGAATATCAATATTTATAAATTATTCTTGCTACTATAAATAATATATAAATATTAACTGAACTTTATATGTTGTACCAAAACATATAGGATTATGTATTATTTATAAGTGAGTGACTAACGGGTAATACAAAGAACATGTAACGACGGTTACAGAACAGCTGATAAGTTAAACCACAGGTGCTAAATGTATGAGGGAGGAATGGCCGAAAGCCAAGTATCCTTCACCACACGATCGTACAGTACAACCGACAGATAGTGACATCTGGTATATAGACACCGAAACGGCCTATTAGAGTAGTGGGTCATCTAACTCATTTAGTAGGAAATATAAAAGCTATTCCTGGAATATGAATTACTTTCTAATATTTAACTTATTCTACTTCATTTTGTGTTCATATTCATAAATAATGTGCAGGTGACAATATATCAATTTAACTTGGCTGTCACAATTTAGCTACCTAGATTGGTAGCTAAATAGTAGTCCATGTAGTTCACCATGCTTGTCACAGATGGCGTTATTAACAGTTGTTCCCTATTCATCTTTATTAAGACGTAGAAGAATATTAAGCTGTTATTCAATTTTGTTTTTATTTTAAAATATGTTATCATAAACTATGTACTTATTTTAAATTCAAGGTAAAGTTATCCATAATATTATTGGTGCATTGAATTAAAATGTCTTCATTATCACGAATTAAGTGCTTTGACCTTTCCTCGTTTTCTTGTTTCATTTAGAGAGTGCATTGCATTGCATAAGAAATGCGTGATAAATAGCGTCCTTGAATCCGACAGGAGCGGGTCGGAACTGGTCGGAGCGCCCCAAGTGGCTCGCGTTCCGCTGGGTGCTCCGTCGTGCTTCGCCAACCTCGCCGCGCCATTGACCCTCTATATATTCAAACCACCCTTTTAATTGTTATAATTATTTTCGAAGATTTTTGTGTCCCTAATTTTACTTTCTTACTCTTTTTTCTGCTTACTTACGATGCTTATAGCGCCATACATAAACGGAACAAAGACTTAGATACCTATATACTTTCATATTATTTATTAAAGTTAGTTTAGTCTGTAATCAGTACCACTAATATTTTGCTTTAGGGTTGCCATTAGCTTAATTTGTCGAGGGACCGAACGACTCTATCAATGGTTTTTCCACACGAGACGTTACGATACCCACGTCAAAACATTGTTGGATTTCTGCTTAATAAGTACTTATCTTCGTACTTGCTCGTTTTTTTCTCGCGCACAATTCCCAGCTGAAAAAACCCATCTTAGTAATTACAGCTAATGATGAGCAAAAGAGGAAAAAAATGTTATGTACAAAATACATATAATACATCATAATACAATACATCATATAATACATCAAATACATCATAATACAGATGAATCAGTCTTGTCATATGTAGGACGCAGCTAAGTTCAATGATACTTCACTTGCCACAGACTGAGGTAATTGTCGGCTGCTTCAGTTACCAGTTGTGGTGGCACAGGTGTTGTGATTGTTTACACGGTGCGAACTCAATTCAATGGCTCGCCAGCGCGGAGGGGGGCGATGTGGCGACCCACCGGCCCTCCCCTTGCCCCGCGGTGATCGCGACCGGCGCACGCGCAGAAAGTCGAGCCAGTTGCCCGCCGCGCAGCCTCCTGTTTGTTTACATCGATAATACTTTGTGACGTTTTAATACTCAACAGCGTTGAATTATTTCATCAGTGGTACAGTGTTTCACTTTGTTAATAAGGTTCAGTGATCGTTTTGAGAAACGTGGTACTGAATGACCAACCTCGCTCGTAGGACGCATTGTCGTGCTGCACGCTCGCCACTTAGGTATTTGTATTTACACAGTTGGGTACTGTGCTTGATGATAATATAACAGACAGTGAAGGTTATAATCTGTCGGTAATCATATGAAGTGCTAGATTTCAACTAACTAAAATATGTTATGACGAGGATCGTAGAGTACAAATATGTTAGACGACTAAATTCGGTGTTCTTGGTAGGATACGACGAATAGATATTAAAAGGCTTCGGTTAAATAATGAAAACCCTTGGAATAACATAAGCAGATCTGGGGTCTACCGTGAAGCCAGTGTTGCGTGACTGCACGCAAGTTCGACGCTCTTGTCCGATTGCGGTGGATAATGCAACAATTATAAGTAACTTAACATTACTTACTTTACCAATAAATTTTAATATGGCTCGCTGCTTAGAGAGTTTTGCATGGAATTCGCCGTCCACTTTCTTTCCCTTTTCGGTTCAGAAATTACAATATGACAACTTTCTAACAATGAAACTACGTTATGCCGTTTGTGTTAGTTAATATTATGTGCACTAATTAGATATTAATGATATTATCATTATTGGACACCGTAAGATAACGTGATTGAAGCGAACGACAGATACATTGATTAATCAGGTTGTAATAAAATATACGAAGTCAATTGCGTCTTAAGTTTTGAGTTATACAGGTTTTAACTACATACATTATTGTCGTACAATTAAACCTAGTAGATGGAGTCAAAAAACTTAAAATTCAAGTGGTAAATCCTTATTGAAATACGAATACATAAAACTAGCAACATGCAATTGGGACACCGTCAAAAGAGGCTTCGAGCTATTAATAGCTATTATTCAGTATGATTGCTACAAGCTTACAATGTATTGTAAGTTTCAGAGCGAAATGGTAACATAATAGCATCGATCTAGATACCCCGATCCCGACATCAGTAGAAAGCATCGTGAGACTCCGTGATAGTTCCAACCAGCCATTTCTGAAACATTATCAGTTTTTATCGCATTGCTTTTAATATACCTCAAGTATTCATTAATAGTTTCTTACAAGCAGCACCGAGTAATGTTTTGTTAACATTAAAGTTATAGTTAATTATTTAATCCGAGGACTCTACATGAACATGGAGAGTCACTGATATTGAGTGTATACTAATAATTACTTCTATACGTTTTCGTATATTTGTGTAACATTCAAACGATTTGCTCTCAAGTTAAGTATCCTTGCAATTTTCGGATCTACTAATGTTTGAAGTGAAGAAGTCGTCTTGTCATATTTCATCATACTAATATTATAAAAGCGAAAGTTTGTGAGTGTGTATGTTTGTTACTTCTTCACGTCTAAACGGCTGGAGCGATTTTCATAAAATTTGGTAGGGAGTTAGCTGACACTCTGGATTAACATATAGGCTACTTTTTACTGTGGGAAAATACCTTACTCCCACGGGACAATCGATACCTAGATTTTTTTAACGCGGGCGAAGTTGCGGGGTTCAGCTCGTTACCTATAAAAAGTTTTCTCTCAATAAAAGGGTGTACAGACTACAAACGCAGACTCAATACGAATCAAATGCCATTCTCTCAGTATGGACAGTCCCACGTTATTTCAGCAAATTCTGATAACCTCCACTCAAAAGCTGACAATGGCTTAGCTGAATGAATAGCCCGGTGTGGTAACACCGAGGTAACGACTGTGTTAATCGCCGATTGTTTGAGATTAACATCTGGGGTTACCAACTCCGAGGGACTTGTGCTTGATTAGTTGTATACATACTAATCTTCATAATTATAATGTGTACCTACAAGGAAGCTAATAACGTTGCTTGCTTACTTACATAAAAAGTTTGTATTTGTAAAAAATGTCAAAGTTTTTTGGGTAATAGCTTCAAATAAAATGACTTAGTAATTAAGTAATTTTACGGTCACCAACACGCATAGCGCAGTACGTTGTCTAAGTCTGACCCATGGAATGTCCAATGGCGACTATCGCATAAGCGATAATTGCTAAAGCTATCTTGTTATTTTAACTACTACTAAACCTGTCTACAGTCAGGGTTCAGATACCTGTACCTACAGATTTATAAATTTCTAAATTATTATTAATTATTATAAAGCAGTTCGACAATATCTTGACAGCAGTTTTAATGGTCGCGGTACCCACGATATATGCGTGTATTTAACATTAACATCTCAGGTACCATAAACTTATCAGATAGAAAAGTACTGTGATTTCTTCATATTAAAACTACGATAAATGAGGAAAGAGGAAATGTCCTCAACTACAAAAATGTATAAAGTGTGAATGATCTTTTACTAAGAAACGTATATTTTTTAAAGATTTACTTGTTCGGTTCATACAAATAGGTTAAATAAATATAAGTTCTTGATACATATGTCGATCTATGTATGTAGCCAATCGCAAATGGATTGGAACTCTACACCGGTGCTCTCTGGTGACAAATCTCAACGTAACATTAGACATTCCCTTTCTTTGTCCTATTTGCTCACTGGACAATAAAAGATAAACTTACATATTAAAGTAGGAGAAATTGGCAAAATTCTCAACACCTATGATTAACTTAATGTTTTTATTAATCATATTGTGTCTATAACGACTTCTATGTAATTGTATTCGAGATGAAATTAAGCATGTTTTATGATCATTTATTAGATATAAGTAATAGTAGATAAATTGTATGTACGTAGGAATACAGGTTCATAATAATATTTCTTATCATATATGCTCAACTAATAGAATAGACATGTCAACAAAAATCCACCCATTACTATGGATTAATTAAGGTTATTTAATTATATTGCAAGAATTTTATTTAAAGATAAAATAGATAACCTTGTCAGGCATTTTATTTTCAAAGTTTGTTTACCAACAAACTTATTAATTGTGCCACGAGTTTCAGTATCAGAGTATACCACATGCTATTGTTTTAATTCTGCTTTGTTTAGTAAGCCGTGTTGCAATAGGAGGGGCGTTAATTTACAGATAACGATAAAACGATAAGGTAATTGAGGTCGCAAGTCCGCACTGTTCTCGGCGTCATTCGCTAATTTTTTCCACACTTTTTGCACGTCTGCAAATCGGCTGTGACTATTCACTTACAAACGCGTCAGCACTCGCAAGCTGAATATTATTGACAGTCAATATTTGTTTACCGAATACCGATCGAACATTTATTTAATTCAAACACGTTGGTTCAAAGTGCGCGGCTACTCGAGAATTGGATTTTAAATTTCGAATTCTTACGATATTTTTACTTACTTATTAATAGATTCAAAATTTTCAAATACTACTGTGCAATATTACGTGTACGAAGATTCGTGTCTAGGATATTTATCGTTTTTAAGACTAATGCATACAATACGTTGTGTCTTACATGGAGGATAACGTGGTGAATATGAAGTAAAAGTTATTATTTTGTGATAATGATATATGTTTTCTTAGAAATGTAAATTACTATACTTTACGAGTGCAGTCGTGATCGAACAATGCGTTTTACATGACGAGTTGGCACAAATGCAGCAATACATATAAAATTATAGATCGTTGGACAGGTTTACTTTGTGGTGTTGTGGTGTGCAATAGTGATGTATAAAGTGTAAAGATACGATGAAGGATGCTCCAAGGTGTGAGGATGTGGCCGACAAGCTGGTGAGGCTTTTCGGGTGGCGGCAGACGTATCCGGTGCAGAAGCTGCAAAGGAATTTGTTGCCACAAAATAATGAAACGGTAAGATTTAGGTATTGACGATATTTTTATTGCATTGTGATACTTTTATATATATATGACTATGAATTAGGTTATTTGGCAAACTATGGAAATTGTGTTTGCGTATTAAAGCGCTCGATAAATAAAGGGACGTAACAAAAAATAGGTATGTTAGTAATTTTGCAGTACGAAATCATCACTTCTTAATTTGTTCCACTAAAACTACGTTACAATAATAATAAATATAATAAATAATAATAATCTTTATTTAACAGAAAAATGTACAACACCTTTTATTACAATGTCTATGTTTTATACAATGTTTGGGTTATAATGGTGGTTTTTTGAACTCTAATACCCATTATAAGATTAAACTTGAGTTACGGGTATCAGTGCTCTCACAAAAGTATTGGGCGAAATTTATACATTGCATAAACCAAATTTGATTCTATGTAAAAAACGTAGTTTCAATATCGACTCTACCTACATATATAAAAATTACCTTATAGGAACTGTTCCATAAGAATCTGCTTATTTCCGTCTTAAATTAATAAGTAAGCAGCAACATGGCAGCAGATTTATAACTTACACGTAAACAGCTATTGTATCGCAGGCGGGACTTTCTCGAGCCTATTGTGATCTGAAAGTGTTGGAAAGTACTGCGCTAGGTGTAATTATGCTGTCGATGTCACATGATTTACGTGTACTAATATATTTATTTTGCGAACGTTGAACCTTATATAGATAATTAATAATATTCATAATAATAATAAAATTTATTTCAGACGTAGTCCATAATGTGTTATTAATTACTGTATACTTAAAAATATGTAAATAAAATAAAAACTTTTTAACAAAAAATATCTACCGACTTCCATGTCACAAAAAAGTAAAAAATAATTTAAATATATTTTGGTCTAGAACATACTCAGTACTTAGTACATAGTCCTGAAGTCGGTGCTCGACATATTTCGCTGGACGACGGTAACTACGTCCTATATGAGCACCGACTTCAGAACTATGTACTAAGTACTGAGTATGTTCTAGACCAAAATATATTTAAATTATTTTTTACTTTTTTGTGACATGGAAGTCGGTAGATATTTTTTGTTAAAAAGTTTTTATTTTACACTTTTTAGTGACTATATTTTTATGTTTGTATTTAAATAAAGCCTCTAAGTTTGCTTTGTGCATCTACATATTCACAAAAATTAAACATAAAACACTTTTACAATTCATACAAACAGGGCGCCCCCTCTGGAAGTACCCCTCCATCATCAGGGTTGAGGAGTTGAAGGTCAAATTTTTCATCTTATATTGTTGCTTAGTAATCTTATAACATATACGTTAGTACCAGGTGGCTAACTTCTATGGCTCAGGCTTGCAGTACCCTGCATCATCAGGGTTTAGGAGTTGAAGGTCAAAATTTTAATTTTGTGCCTCTGTTTGGTATTATTTTTACATACCCGTAAGCACCAAATTGCCAACTCCTATGGTTTAGAATTGAAGTACCCCTTCATCATCAGGGTCGAGGAGTTGAAGTTCAAAATTTTAATTTTGTGCCTCTGCTTAGTATTATTTTTACATAACCGTAAGCACCAAATTGCCAACTCCTATGGTTTAGGATTGAAGTACCCCTTCATCATCAGGGTTGAGGAGTTGAAGGTCAAATTTTTGATTTTATATTTTTGCTTAGTATTTTCCTTTACATAACCGTAAGCACCAAATTGCCAACTTCTATGGTTTAGGATTGAAGTACCCCTCCATCATCAGGGTTGAGGAGTTGAAGGTCAAATTTTTCATCTTATGTTTTTGCTCAGTAATCTTATAACATATACGTAAGCACCAAATGGCTTATTCCTATGGTTTTGGCTTTAAGTACCCCTGCATCATCAGGGTTGAGGAGTTGAAGGTCAAATTTTTGTCCCATGAATTTGCTTAACAATTTCATTATATATTCGCAAACATCAAACGACCAACTTTTATAGTTCAGGCTAGCAGTACCCCTGCATCATCAGGATTGAAGAGTTGAAGGTCAAATTTTTCATAGTAAATACCTACATAGTAATTTTATTCTATATTTTACTCAATTGGACTTCTCCAGCTAAGGTTCGGCCGACTATCACTAATTTTATTATTTTGCTCCAAAAAGTTGAAGATCCTATGATTAGAACCTTATCAAACTCTTATCAGACTACCCCTGGAGTACATCCTTTCTAATAAAAAAAGAATCATCAAAATCGGTTGGCGGGATATTGAGTTATTCATACATTTATCGCGTACATTGAAAATGCAAATTTAAGACTTATGCGTTTTTCTTATGGATGCCCTAGTCAAAAAAATACTAAAAAAAAATGGGACCCTATGACACGCACTACCTTTCAAATAAAAAAAAAATCATCTAAATCGGTTCACCCAGTCCGGAGAAATGAGGTAACAAATATAAAAAAAAAAAAAAAAAAAATACAGACGAATTGATAACCTCCTCCTTTTTGGAAGTCGGTTAATAAAATATGAGTGTCCTGATATGCAAAACAATTTCATACACCGTTTTCTGTGCGACATTCTTACAGAAGTGACGTGCAACGAGTTCCAATGACGTACTATAGGACTGTTTATCTTAGCACTAACGACGCTTAAGAGACCATTGGTAATTAATGAGGTACCCAACAGGTTTCATCCCTTTAGTTCAGCAAGATAAGGGGATTATTAAATCCTTTCTTGGTCATCTATGAAATGGAAACTGTTGTGCAATGTTTTATAGAATTGTAAGTCATTGGTTTAATTTGTTCCTGTTCGTTAGTGTTGTTGTTTTATAAAGTAGAAGTGTCGATTATAGAAAGTGAGCTAGGTTACTTATAAGTTTAGGATAAAATCCTTATATTTCTGGAACATCGATCTACCCTTAAGCCTGTTCAAATTATATGACCTGAAATTTGACACTATAAAAGTATAAATGTAGGGGGCATTCCTTGAGCATGATAAATGATCATGCTGCAAATATAAAAGTACGTAAAACCATTAATTAAACAAGATAAACGTATAAAATATTGTTAGTGAGGTTCGGGTGGGCCCCGGACCTTACTAACCACCACATCAACCCATTATTGGCCCACTGCTGGGCACGGGTCTTCTCCCAGAATGAGAGAGTTTAGGCCATAGTCCACCGCGCTGGCCAAGTGCGAATTGGTGGACGTTACTAACATAGCCTAGACAAGAAAAAGCCGTCAAACATAAGAGGCATTTTTTGTTTTTTTTTTTTGTTAACAAATTTCGGGGTTGTGCAAAATGGTGTTCGGAATAAATGGTACATAGGATGATAAAAAATCCTGACTAGGCGACCTTTTTTACGCCATTTCCCACTTTAGACCCTCCCCCCCCCCCCCTTAACAAAGCTTCAGCAACGCCTATATTTACACGTAATGGTGGATTACATAGATAAGAGGATTTCGCTAACCATATCGTTACGAACTAGTGCATATTTTATGACCTGCTATTGTATAATTCTGAGATATATTTGAATGTTATGCTGTAATGATATTATATGTACTTGTGTATAAATACATATCTTGCCAAACATGGCTCTCTTTTACTGAACTGTAAGGCAAGATACTGGAGCTAACTTTCATTGCCATGTAAAAAAGAAAAACATGACTGTAATTCTATTTAAAAAAATGGATATAAATAGGAAAAAAGACAATCCCGCTGAGTTTGTTGCCGGATCTTCGCAGTTGAGGTCGTATTCCGATCCGGTGGTAGGGTAAGAAAAAAATGTAACTGACAATTTGTAAGTAGGCCTATACAAAAAATATAGACATACATTTACATATTAATAGCTCATCTCTAACAAGTACATAGTAATTGATAGTCATTTACTACGATGAGCGGTAATACCAGCCTTAGCACAAGGCTAATCTCGCATTCCTACGATACCAGCGTTGTCTAATGAGTAATCACAGGTGTGGAGATAGCATCGCGATAACGATAGTTTATTTAAATAAGCCGAATATTATTTTAAAACTATACCATTTTGAGGCCTTGAGTGCATTCGAGAATATTTAATAATAAAAAAACGTAATTTTTTAATTGTTTTTTTCTGTCTAGCCTAACAGTGTTTCACACACATAAATACTGAAGCTAATTTAATTCATAACAGATTATTTAGGAAATATAATTAACCACTTAAAAAAGAGTTATGTAGCTGACGTTACTGCTATTTAACTACTTTTATAGTAATCACTATAATATTTTAGTTTTTAAAATGATTTCAAGTAACAAACTTTCAAATTGCATTACAAGTTTTTTCTACTACCTTTTTTATCGCCATACTACTTAATCATAGATCGAAGTTAGGATCCGTTATAAGTAAGGAAAAAACATTTCATTTCACTTTTAAAATACTAAACTTATTTTGGTCTTAATTTCTATGTGTTTACTATTTCTAAATTTTATCCTCTGTAAATTCACGTAGTATTTTATTCGCAAAAGTCACACTCCATAAACTATGGTATAAAGTGAAATTAAAATTAACGGTGTAACTTCCATTCGCTGTAAATTTTATTTGCACCCGTAAGTCTATTGCCTTAAAATATGGTGTAAAGTTATAAGGAAGATATTTAGATTAGGCTAAGGGTGATCCTTTCGTCCAAGTTGCAAAGTATATGCACTGATGACTGCCATCAATATCCCATTGTGCACTTGCATAGCCTTCAGCCCATAATCATGGGTCGTATGCTCGAATGACTTTACGAGTAGGCTTGCCATCCGAGTACCATTGTTGCCAGTTCAACTTCCTGTGAATTCAACACGTTATTTGCATTAACGGCCATTCAACGTTGACTATTTGCGTTTTATTTCAATTAACGGCCAATCATTAAAAAGTAACGGCAACTTTATGTTGCGTTAACAAAGAAGTTCTGCAAACTTAATTACGGAGATTTTTATCATTTTGCAAAAATGTGCTCTTTCAAACTTTCAGAAATATTAAGCATAGTTAACATTTAGAAATAACGCTATACATTTATTTTTCGTATGACAAGTTAAATTCCCAAGTACTACTTCTCAGTCTCTCTTAATTATGGATATATTTAACGATCCGTATGGTGGAGTGGTTATCAAACCGGTCTGACAAGCAGAGGCTTTAGGATCGATCCCCGGCCAGACAAATTTAATTAAATGAAATAAAATTTCTTTATTTTGTATAGGCTTACGGGGGGCAATTACAATTTTTCAAGTACAATATTTTTCTTACGCCACTACTTTACCACGGGAACGGAACATGACGTCAACGGAACATATCCGGCAAGGGACTCAGTGGGTGTCTTTATAGTTTCAAGGTATATTCTTATTTGTTTTTGACTGATTCTGTTTATATTATCTGGCTGTTGTGTATACGTCTATACGTATGGACAACATGTGACACAAGAAAAACATCCTAGCATGTACCTATGATTGTAGAAATCATTATTTTAAACTGTAAAATGTAAATATAAAATATGTGAACCACAAAAATGTAATTATCTAGCGGGTACGTGAATTTATGGTTGTTTTAAAGGAAGCATTTAATTATCGAATATGTAGCGTGGTTCCGATAGGGTAAACTTGTTTCAGATAGTTAAGTATTACGTGGTATTTGCATTATATTTGGCAAGAGGTAATCTTTGTGTCACGTGTAGGTACATATAAAATGTCTATAATATTCTTAAATTGGCCAATTTTGAAGAAAATGTTTTACAAAATTCAATAACATCTACATGAGATATGTTTTAATATTATGAATGTAATTAAAAGTGGTACCATTTATTGTCACGATGTAGAAGTAGGGACAGTTAGTCTGTAGAACATATCATATAAACTGTCAAACATATAACATACTTTATATCGTTCAATAACAATACACCTGAACATTATGTATTTTAGTCTCCATAAAGTGTAGTCTCCTTAATAGTGTAGTCTGTGATCCTTTGTAGTTTATTTTTAGAGTTTATTACTCCAAATGGAGATTGTCCTTAGACGGTATTAACCACTTAACATTCAGTGCATGACCGTTTACTGCTATTATGACTTACATAAGAAAACCTAATATGTTTTTGAAACTTTCTTTTTTATTTCATGACATCACTTTTAAATTAGTGTCTCGATGATGGTGTTAGATAAAATCTTCATTAATTGAAGGCTTGACTACTTACTACTTACGACCACTTGACTAAAAGGCACCCGAGAAATCATCGTCAAGATGACGATGATTTCTCGTTTCGTTTCTAAGCAAATATAGTCTTATGGCTGCAGAATCGAGTCTCCTTCCAGATAAAGGTTAAGTTAGGAACAGTAGACTTCAAAAATCTTCCAATTCTTTTAAGTATATTAGTCAGATTAAGTTACTATGTTATATACAGCGTTGCCAGATTTTTCTATTAAGTCGGAATTTTGAAACTTTTTCAGTGAATAAAGCGGGATTTCATAGTCAAAAGCGGGACAGCAGAGGGGGCGCCGGCGTAGGGCGCGGGCGGTGTGACCCTCGCGCCTCACAGACAAAAATGAAAAGGTCGCCAAACCTTCTATTATTGGTCAGTTCCAGTTATTGCAATTGGCGACCTTTTTTTGTGAAAATCCAGTCCTTTCCGAAAAGAGAGACTGCACCTGCCCAGCGCGGCACATTTAATTTAAAAAAAAAATCGGGACAGCCCGCCAAAATCAGGACTGTACCATTTCCGTAAATATTATGGTAGAAAAATTTACAAGTATAGATATATGAGGCAAATTCCAAAACCTCTGTACTAAGTAAATGATTTTAACTAAAATATCCTGTAAATCATTAAAATGAGAAAGGTGTTAATTAAATCGGCAATTCCGTAATTTAACTGTAAACGCGGACTAAGACCTAAATGTTTGTTGTAAATAAACTTCATGTTTAGTGAATGTTCAGAAATATACCTACTGACAAGTTATGCATGCTGTACGTAATATGTAAGTATAGTATCTTATCGAACGTGTATCGAAAATCGTAACTTTTATCTCGGATGCTACATACAGATAATATGCATTTTTGTCATAGAGCTTGCAATCAAGTCAGAAGGTACAATATCTTTAAAATAAATGATAATGAGGTAGGTTATACCTTTTTATTGTTTTCGAGGGGGAAACCCTCCAAAGGCACCCGACGCCCTGGGAGCGACGAAGGGTTATGTGGGATTTTTACCGTACTAAAACCTTCCCGGTGGCCGTCCTTGTGAGATATACCTAGGTTTAAAAACATCAACGTGAATTTTTCGACTCAAAAATGTTTTTTTTTTCTCTAAAAATGCGCACTGTCTTGCTGCACAAATTTTATTGGCTGTTGCATTAATAGGTTTGATGATTTGTTAAACGTATTTTTATTGGTTTCTTGTAAGGACTGTTTTTATTTTATTCGTTATCACAGTTAAAATAAACCTTAGTGAGTATTGAATTTGCATATTTCATCTTCATCATTTCATCATCAAAGAGTTCGACATTGGAGATGAAATAGACGGTACTGCATATAGTTAGTTTACTGCCTATAAGTTTTCGGTACGTTTAGTGTTAACAAACCGCCAACTTATTTAATGCTGACAAATTTAACATTGTCCATTATTCGTGACCGACATCACCTGCGAAGGCTAGCCAGCAGCAGCTCCATTGAGGCGTTACGTTTTTTATTTCCGTTATTTAACTGCTGCGGTGGAGCAAAGAAAACGAATTGATGTTTCTTACTGAAGTTTGTTTGCGGTTTGCGATCTTGTATCTGTATGTATTAGTGAAGTGGCTTCAGTTATACTCGCGGCACTGCGCGGCGCGACTGTGCGCACGATCGCGCCATTACCCATTTTTAACACGTCGGTAATAGACAACGTAATATTTAATTGTAAACGAATGGATACCAAATGGAGTGTGCTGTGAAAATTGCCGCGATTATGATTAAAAAAGTGATTAAAAAGTGTCCCGTAACGGTTTAGTTTGTTTTTCAAAGAATTTGTCGATTTAAACATACATAGGCTGTATATCCAAACACATAATAATTACTTTTGCGGTAGGATACACGCATTCAAATACTAATAAATTAAGTACCTTGTGAAATTGGACTTAAGCAAATATGAAATCTATAAATTAGAAACTTCGTATCCTTCCAGCTGTAGGTTCAATAAAATGCAACATTTTACATGATGACATTACTTACATTGGTTTGAACGTAAACACTCGACTGAATAGTACTAGTGTCGAAATGTGTTGGAGATAGGACAAAACATTAAAATTCACTTGTGTTGGACAGAGAATTGCGAAAAGCTTAGAAATTGCGAAGAATGCAACGCGTATATTGTATTTGCATAAGAATTTCGCGAGTCTCGCTGTAGCGTTTTGAAACCTAAACATTACCCATAAAAACAAGAAGCCAACACTGACAGAGATTGATTTGGACCTCGTTAACGAAAATTGTTCGCGTAATTACGTGTTTAGCATGTCGAGCCAAAACTTTAGTGTGAACTTAATGCTGCATTAGTTAATCAATATGAAATTTTACTACCGTCGTATGAAGTATAATACTACGTGATTGCAAAGTATCTAAAACAACGCAGATCACGTCTATTTATCTATACTAATATATAAAGCTGAAGAGTTTGTTTGTTTGTTTGAACGCGCTAATCTCAGGAACTACTGGTTCGAATTTAAAAATTCTTTTTGTATTGAATAGACCATTTATCGAGGGAGGCTTTAGCTATATATTTAGTTATATAACATCACGCTGCAACTATTAGGAGCGAATAAATAATGGAAAATGTGAAAAAAACGGGGGAAATTATTCATCCTTGAGGGCTTGCGTTGCGTGCCACGCGGACGAAGTCGCGGGCACAGCTAGTTTCCTATATTAACTAAATTACTTACGTTTCAAAACATAACTGCATTCCTACTAGTTTTGATACTGTTCAAGTGCATGTATTTCATTTCACTCTTTATAATGCAGATTCATAATTCCGTATCACGATGTAAATAGAATGTAAGGTCGATTGTAAAAAGGACTTGCGTGACCTACTGCTTTTTAAAATTATTAATGTTTTGGTATGTTAAAATTATTTTGTATTTCCGTACTACCTATTTTATTGACAGTCAGATGGATTTGGACATGGGACGAGCGATTCGCGTCCATCCGATTGACGTAGTCCATCCGAGTCAGGGTTGCCAACTGCCAACATTAAAAACCCCTAAAATTCCCCATAATGAATTATTAATTAGAATTCTTCCTGGCAACCTGACTTGACGACGAAGAAAAAATAAAGGTCTTCGGGTGTAGTGCATGACGTTTTTTTTTCGTCGCGAGGCATTGATTATATAGACTAGCGGGGAGATTTCCTATTAAAAACACCTATATGTTCAAGTTATAAAAACCCCTGAAAATACCCCTAAAAATTTTGCACCCCTAAAAAATCCCCATCCTACTTGAAAATCCCCTAAATTTGGGGAAAAAACCCCTAAGTTGGCAACACTGATCCGAGTGAGTAGACAATACTTAGCTATTCGATGCGCGAACTTTGATACCATAAATGCATGCGTTTCCGCTGGCTTAAAAGGTCGGCGTTAATTTAGATATTAGGTAATGAATGATTTTTCGTCGACATCCACATGCCATAATCGCGTAGGTAGCATTAAAAACTTAGAGCAAAATTGAATTTAAAAAAATTGTCATTAACATTGACCAAAAATATAGTTGATGTTATAACCTTACTATATTAGGAAGTGTTTTAAAACTAACTAGGCCATTAAGTAATGGCTAGTTAACACGTTATATTTAAAACGTAAAGGTTACAATAACGTTATTTTAGCTGCATTTTTATGGATATACATGTATCAATGAATAGATTCTTTTAAATTCTTTAGCTGTTTTCGGTATAGAAAAATACTGCTTATGAAACTTCATCCGAAGTTGACTATGCCTTCAGATTTAATTAAATACATTCGAGTTATTTGCCAAGGACGATAACCGTGAAAGATCAGCACGGAAGTGCTTTTTCCGTTTGTTCCGAGAAGAGGATCGCGTGGTCACCGGCCGTTGGACGATCCTCCTGAACGCGTTCTTGGAATTCATGTCACACGCACCGCGAGCGGAGTTATGTGCAGTTTATTGCAACATTGTTCTCGTAATCAGATGAAATTTTGATTATCTCTCTTATTACAATTTCGTTCCAGTTACGTCCACTTTCTTTGCAGTAGGCTTGAAACGCAAACATGAAAATGACAGCTCTACCCCTGCCTCCTCTATATAAGACTAGTTTCTAGGAATCATCCGCTTAATCGAGCTAGGCTAGAACAGTTGGTTCCATTTAGCTACTTTAGACTGAATCACTGATTCGCTTATGGGATGTAGCATCTGGTGCACGGTGAGGCCGTGTTTGGTCGCTGGCGCGTGAAGGTCAAGGCTTCATCCGCGCCACTGACCTGGTACAAATAGCTCGATACTTCGTCTAGTCCAAATTAGTGTTACAACTAAACCTTATTTAAAAGTAGGTACTTACTGGCTCTACAAACGATGTTTGCAAGCGAAATATTACCGATTACGTTAAAATTACACAACCCATTTCATGACTTTGTGGACCAAAGTTAGTGAAATCGTTGACAAGTATCTTCAGAAGTGTGTGACATAAGTGCGTGATAATGTGAATTGTCGTGTAGTTTTGTGAATGTAGAAATGGAGGAACCGGATGAGACACCAGTACCACCTCCCAGGTTTAAGAAATTAGCCAAGGAGGCAGCTCGTAAAGAGCAAAGGAGATCTGTTACATGGGTATTTATTATATAATTCTTTATTTCAAGTTATGTCAATTACATATTTTCAAAAGGCAAGCTAAACAAAGGCAGACACTTACATAAAGTATCTGAAATATAAAAGATTCACAACTCTCTATCCTGTTTAGATAGTTCCTATGGACTAATGTGTCTGCTACGTTAAATAGGTAGTTCTTATTATTAAAATATACCTTTAAGATCGTCGCATCTACGTTCAGAGATGGATTTTATTATTAATGCAAATCATTCAAAAACTGTGGTGCGATGCCCGTAACGTTCCTGCAAAAACGTACACTTGATAATAAAAAAAGGTTCAGTAAGGAATGTTCATTGTGTGGATAATATGAATTCATTTTATGCGTGATAAATAATCCGCATGCCTCTTAACATCATTCAAGGGATTGAGCCCATCGAATCCGCTGACAGCTACACAAAGACGCACGGACAAACAAAACAGACATAATATGCTATATATACGTATACAGTCACACAAGCATAAGTGAATAGCCTGAATGGCACAAACACCGCGTGGGAAGATTTTCATATCTGAGGCAGAACGATTCACCTACGAAGATAAAAACACTTAAAATCGCTAAACCAACTGCAATAGGTACCACTACACAGTTATAAAGAACAACTATACAGTAGAAACTCAGTAACTCATGAATACGTGCTGCTTTATCTTTGCTGTAATAAATTATTACAAATCAAAAGATGTAAAAGACTAGCCTATCAGTATGAAGCAATTGAGACAAAACACGTATTTGTGACGTAATCACATTCGAATATAAAAGTAAAATAAATATAGGAAAAGTTTGAAGCGTTAAATATGCATACAATAGGTATGAATGTGGAAACAATTTCTGTTTAGTGTTACATTTCATTCATAGATAGGAGTTATCGCGAAATAGGTACATTGTACTAAGAGCAGCGGTGTGAGTCGTGTATGTTAACTCTTGTATTATGAATTCCGGCCTACTACGTTGGGACACATCGAGGCAGAATAATCATTGGTACTCATCGAGAATTTTAGAATAACATTTTCGTATTGGAAATTAATATACAGTAGCATTGTTATTTAATAAAAACATCTGAAATTAACAGTCTTTTAGACTACCAACCGGCTCGCAGTCAGGATGGATTATCTATCCCTTAGCCAATTTTTCCGAAAACTACTGACATGGTTTGGCAATAATATATCACTAAAGTAATTCGGTGGGTACAAAAATATCTTTATGAAAATAGAAAATGAAACGAACGACCAGTACAAAAAAAACAAAAATAATTTTCGGAATGTATTGACCCCTTGTTACATTTTTACGTTCTTACAGTCTTCAGGCGTTAACGTTTTTGTATTTATTTTCAGGGTCCTGAAACATGGGTGGGCGTTCGAGCTCTCCGCGCCAGTTCTGGTGGCATCCTGGACCCGGACGACCGCGTGCGTGACGTCGCCGACGACCGGGAGACGCTAACGGCGGAGTGCACCAACCAGGCGCCGCAGCCGAGGGCGGCTCAGGCAGATGGCGCTAGTGGGTCATCGGCGGGAACCGCCTCCCCTGATATGTTTCGAGTGAGTATTAAAAACGCATTTTTATTTGTATTTATCTATTTATCAATACATTAATTTGTAGTTTTAAATTCCTACTAACCTATAGGCTACGATTATATGATGGAACCTGCAGGGAAACGGTTATCCCTACTAATATTATAAATGTGAAAGTAACTCTGTCTGTCTGTCTGTCTGTCTGCTACTTATTCACGCCTAAACAACTGAACCGATCTTTATGAAATTGGGCACACAGATAGTGTTGACCTCGAGAAAGGACATAGGCTGCTTTTTATCGAAAAAAATGGGTTGAAAGCGTTAAAATCGAGCATAAATGTTTGTATGGAAGTTCGTTTTTGACAAAGTCCCATATTGACAAGTCCGTCAAAGGGTACAATAGACTTACTTGAAACCTTATCTAAATAATAAAACATAAAAAAACATTGATTTCGAGTCGACAACATATATCCGTAAAATTTGGATTGTCGCGTATTTTGTTAAATTCAAATGTAAATATGTGTGACATGACAGTAGTGTGACATGACAGTAGCCATAATGGCCGCCCGGATGTCATTCTGAATTAATTCAAAAATAACACGTATAAATTTGTAACTATCAATTATCATAAAAATAGATGTAAATTAAATTAAATTATTAAATTCAAATTGATTTTAATTTAATTTATGAATTTATGAAATATTTCAATGATAAAAAAGCATCCGTTAACGCGCTGCGGCCGCGCAGCTTGCGACCTAATGTTAAATCGCTCTTAGAGTACAGGGATTCTCAATTGATAACAGATAGCGCGTCTTCTATTAAAGTAAAATAGTTATTCGAATCCAATAATTCAAAGGCGATAAAATGTTTTAACATTGTTTCAAAATAAAATTATCGACTCAATCCATGTTCATGTTACATAAATAGTTTCTTAACTATTATTGCATAAATAAAGTTATGTTATTGGCCACACCCGTACATTTTTTGCGAAAATAAATATTAAGGACAAAATACAATTGATAGTCTTTTAAGCAAAATACTAACATTAATAAGTCGATCAGTATCTAAATAAGATATAACAATTATATCATGAATTATTATCATAAAGAAGCTTTTGCAACTTTTGTGATAAATAATTGCATTTATGAATATTGAAGCATGGTTGATGAACACTTGGCTCTAATAACAAACGAGCAAGGTCAACATTATTGTTCTTTTTATATTTATGATATGTTCAGTAATAAATAATGTTATAGAAAACATGCATTTAAATAACAACGTATTTTAAATTAATTTTAGAATAACAAAGTGTGTCAAAATAAGCCAAAATAGAAGATGTTCTTAACTCATAAGTATGTGAATTTCGCATCTGTTATTAAAATCGTGATAGCCGTGTGGTGCCAAGTCGGGCGGATTAGAAACGCGAGGTCTGGGGTTCGAATCCAGTTGTCTTATGTACATTATTATTATAATCTGTAGTTTTCATAAAAACTAATTTTAGTATTATTTTTTTAATAACCACCTCATTTTTAAATATTATTTAGTATCGGAAATGCAAAGCTTTCGCCCGTCTGGGAATCAATGTGTCACAAAGTTTATATGAAATTAATAGAGGTTTAACCTCTGTCAGGTAAAAGTACAAAATAATTTGGATTTACCTTGCCGACAAATTCAAATTTAAATATAAAACAAACAAGGCTTAATAAAGATAAACTATAAACATACCTGAGCGCCGCTTAAATGTTAGTAGAACCAAAATTAGTTTACGTATCATTGATACTGTCATTAGATTTTTAGTTTTAGTTAGATGCACTAGGAGGCACGGGTAAAACGTTTTTAATAAATTTACTATTAGCGAAAAATATAAGATCTGATAGAAAAATAGCTATTGCCGTGGCGTCGTCCAGCGTTGCGGCTACACTTTTAAAAAGCGGTCATAATGCCTGCCTATTCGCCTTTGAGCGTCCACTCAAGATTTGTAGCAACGATTTCTCTAACATTTTTAATATTTCGAATCAAAGGAATACTGGAAATTCAATGCGGGATTGTAATTTGACTATTTGGGATGAAGATTCTGTAGATACAGCCATCGAGATCGAAGACATTATCCAACAAAATTTTTAGATTCCTTCAACCCGCCTCCCGGTACTCCTCCACACAAACTTTTTTTTTAAATAAAAATACGCTTTCTACACTCAATAAAATAGAAAATTTCAACAATTTCAATTTCTACAATAGGCACATTAGGACTTTTTCCTGTGTCGTGCGTACCATGGACACACAAGACGTATATAGAAACACCCAGACCCAGAACATGAATCTATTCAGATTCCTGTCTGGCCGGGAATCGAACCGGGTGTGGTAGCTGCTCCGCAACGCGGGTCGTCAAGGTTGTCAAATTAATGTTAAAAGTAGGTTCACCTATATGTAATCTTACTCAGAAATTTAATCAAATTACTTAAAATAATATTTTTCAATTCATAAAAGTTAAAATCCATCTTTATAATCGATGCGCTTTGGTTTAAATGTGGAGGCGTTGTTTGAAAAGATGTATTCCGATATTGTTAATGTAACCACTAAGACTGTAAATTGGTTCAAAAAAAGGGTTCATGATATTCTGATTCGTCTTATTTTCATAACATTTTACATAACAATATGCACCTACCCACAAATAAACACTTAAAATTCGTTTTTTCACTCTGTGTTTGTCCGGGTAATCCTTGACCGACTAAACTGATTTTTACGGGTTTTTTTACTATAGAAAATGTTATGGAACAACATGTAGACTACTTTTATCGTAGAATTCCCACTGAGTGGAGATATGCGCGGGAAAAACTTTGCGATACATTGATTTGCTCGCGGGCGTAGCCGCGGGTACAGCTAGTATAAAATAAAAAAAAATGTGTATAGGTATATCTAAAATTCTCAAAATACAAATATCACATTTATACAAGCGGTAATATATTATAGGATAATGTTAACATATGTTGTTTGCATTAAAAAATAATATAAATTTTAATAAATATTTGTTTGGCTGAATAAGTACTTTAATCTTCGTTATTATGATGAAAGAAATGAAACGCAAATGCGCGCCAATATTCATATTTCAATGATGAAAATATACTTGTCGGAACATGTTTTTATTTTTAGTTTCCAATGGGATTTTATACGGTGTTTGTATGATCGCATGAAAATAATTGTCGTGATCAATTCTTAACATATTTTATGATGTTTATTATTTGTTTTAAAAAATAAAACATATTAATTGGAAATTAGGAATGGGTGCGTGTCTTTCCGAGTGTTGTGGTTGTATTGCCCGCGCGAAGGTGAGTTATATATTCTGCGTATTTTAATTACCTAGGTATGTTCGATAATTATTGAAAAAAAATCAATATTCAGATAACTGAACTGAATAACTTACATAAAGTAATCATATGATCTTTTATTTTCGAATAATACGATTAAATTTGTTCTCCATAAAAGTATCAAATGTACAACGGCCGAAGTTACATACGAGTATTTTTATATTTTGGTGGTTTATTGTTGTAGAAAGGTGAAAAGGTTTCCATGTACCTTGTCACCCTTGCTTATATTTCCCTTTCATGTATCTATTCTTAACATAACTAGACATGTTTTTCCTAAAACCTGTTACGCGAGTACGTTCCAAACAGGAAGCCTGCACACCTGAAAAAAATAAAACAGATTATAACTTTCATATATAGTTTATTGCAATAGGCATAAAATATTGCATTGCATTGGCGTAGTTGTGTTCTTGATTGTCGGTTCACTATAAAGCTATATTAAACATAAAAAAGTAAAAAAAAGATGTAACGCACGAAATCATGTTGCCCGCAGTTTCGCAAATTTAATAATAAATTCTATCAAAGTGTAGGTACCTATTTGTTTCTATCTATTATGTAGTTAAATCAGGTGTTATTTTAAGATTGTTATATATATTTACCTACAGTCTATTACTTTGATGTAGAACACATTAATAATCAAGTCGCATCACGTATCCCAATATTAAAAAGATAAGATTTTAGGGATTTTGATAATGTGCATAAGGGTAAAAGTGTTTTTTTTTTTTCGAAATCAATAACATACATATTCATAGGTACAGTTAATCCTAATGCATAATAAAAAAAATTATTCTACGTTAATAAAATTATAGACGTGCAACTAATGTTTTATGGTCGTATGAATCATACACGGCGGGGTCTAAGTACCTGCCTATACACACACGTACATACGTTGTTGTAGCAAAACTACAGACTGATACAGAATGTCGATGCTTTACAGATAACAAGCTAAAAGTAGGCTAACAGCTCGCGTAGGCACGCTGCACGCACTCTACCATTGAATTCGCGTAAAGCTTATGTTACCTGTGTTTTCTGTATCGAAAATGTTATCCTATGGCGTTGAAATATGTTCGACTGGTTTTAATGCGTGTTTGAATTGATTGTGGATTTTAATATGACGATCCGCGTGGCGGAGCGGTTACCATACCGGTCTGACGCGCAATGGGTCCCGGGTTCGATTCCCGGCCAGACAGGTATCTGAATTATGAGTTTAGATTCATGTTCTGGGTCTGGGTGTTTGTGTATTCGTCTTGTTTGTGTCCATGGTACCCACGACGCAGGAGAAAATCCTAGTGTGGGGCTATGGGTGTAGAAAGCGTGAAAAAAAAATGTAGTAAAGACTTTCATACTTATCAATTGCCTATGAGTACGTCAGGGCTAATACTTATGTTGTATGTGAGATGGTATGAACAATGTGGAAAGCGTCACTGTTAGCCTAATACTTTCGGGTCCATATCGAAAGTTTCTGCCACCAGGAAACGAAATTAAAAACCGAATATTATAGTTCACTTTTATTTCTATACGACTCGTATCTTTGTCACCCTTCCATCGAAACGCAAGAAATGGTTCACCTTAGATATAGGTGGGGCGTTGGTCCTTCCCCGGTCGTACTACTCTGGTTCTACCACCTTCGGTTGAGTTAGCAAAGTAACATGGATGAAAAATACCTACTGATATAGTGGGTAGTTTTACTTGTACTATTTTGTATATACAATTCTTGTAAACATATTACAGCCGCAACAACTTTGTGGTTTCTCGTAATGTAATTTTAATGGAATATTGAAATTTGAATGCGCCATGACCACCAAAGTAAATGCTTATTTGCAATGTTGTGAAACCACAATGTTTCAGAACTGGAACGTTGATAAAACATGGAAACCAATTAATTTTTGCTCTTTTCTTTTCTATTTATTTATGCAGGTAGGTACTTCATGTTCTTAGTTTGTGATTGTAAAGTTATTACATTTAGTTCATAGTGTTTACTTGCACGATATCAAAATAACGCGACTATTACTTTTAACCTTGAAAATACTTCGAATTTTTGCGTGAATACTTAAAAACTATCCGCAACAATCGAGTAGTTTTCCAATACCTAGTCAGAAATTTTAAGTCTAGTACTAAGGACATTTTTATCGAAACACTTGTTTTGCTCGTTTCTCGTTTTCTTCGCCATCGGATTAAATCGATGCGTAGTGTTTTTATGTATTTATTTATTTACATACAAGCGCGTGAAGTTGGTTGTAGAGCGGTGATTAAAAATACGAAACTTCATACATGTTGGTCGCGGAATCTTGTATATTGCAAGATTCCGCGACCAACATGTATGAAGTTTACCTACCTAACATCGTTTACCTACCTTTGGGAACCGTAATTCTATGTCTATTTTTTCTCTAACGAGATGATAACCTGATCTTTGATTTCAGGGCGGTGGCGGTGTCGGCGGCAGCTTACGAGTGCCCAATACGGACTCGTGCGTGGAAGTCGGCGCGGCGGACCTCGAAGACGGTGCTAACGGCCTACAAGTGCGACGCGGCAGCGAACCCACTCTACACCAGGACACACTCCCACCGCAGAGACAGGTTCGTAATCTTATTGTTATGACATTAGGCTGGTCACAAATGTTGCCCCTGCGGGCTAAATTAGTATATCTCGAGTAGACACCTCTATCTTCTAAGCAGAACACACTAAGACTTGACATCACTGTGGTAAAACAGAAAAACGTTCTTATAGTTTTTCTGATATTGTACCATCGAGGATCTACTCCTACTAATTTTGTTAAGTGGTAGTAGGTACTTATGTTGTGATACCATTTAACAAACATTACCTACTTACATATTCACCAATTGGAAAATATGCGCGTTAAATGTATTATCCTTTATTATCCTTTATACATCAAAATTATTTCACGATCAAGTTTATTAAAGGGCATAAATATCCTAGAGTCCTTGATATCAATGCAAACATAGTTATGGTAAAGACAGGTTTGCGACTGGACCTTTCTAATTGCTTTAATATCCTCAATAGTGAATTGAAAGGATAACTAGTTCAATTGAATTTACTCAGTTTAAAAAGGACACAATATTATGTCGAACAATTTTTCTGCAGACAATTGATCAATTAATTCCATTACTAGACAAATAGCTTTGATTAAAATGTTTCTGAATATGAAACTAAGTAAGCAAATCCCAAACAAAGACAATTAAAACTCAACCAATCCAAAGAAATCTCAGATCTAGTAAAAAACGAATTGTATGTCCAGAAGGAGCTATCTTCCAAACTTTACAGCTGATTGTATCGATTCTTAAGAAAACATATTAATGATAGTAATATGAAGGCGAGATATTGAAGCAACCGTAACACCTTAATGTTCAAGAACATTGAGTTTCATACTGTATCATAAATAGCGAACGGCTTTTATGGGGACTTGCGTGACTCGGTAGACATTATACCGAACTAGCACGCAAAGGGTTTTGTGTTCGATCTTAGGATAGGCTTATTTAATTGGCTCATTTAAAATTTTTAAAATATCTGAGTCAGTTTATTTGTATATTCGTTTTTGTGGGGGTCTGTACTCCTTTTAAAATACGATGAGGCATGAGTGTAAATGTTAATTTAAAGCTAAAATGTATTACATTGTGTGGCTCGATATGTTCTCATTCCTTATTCTCCATTAGTATCTCACGTGCATCAATGTGTATTTGCTTATAAATGTCGAGAACTCATCAATAATCGAGTAGTTTCTTTTCATCGGTTGTCATTGAATTTTAATGAAATATCGCTTATCGTACAATGTGAAACTTAAAAAAAACGTCTTCACTTCGCTTTTTTTGAGTACTCGGAATACTTGATAAACAAAACAAACGAAATGAAACAAACTACTTACAATATCTTTAAATCACAGTTACATAGAACTACGATTTAGTTAAAACGGAGGTGCTATCTTTCAACCATTAAATCTTATCAACATTTTAAATGCGAAAGCTTTTTAGGTCGTATGTATGTTTGTCAATCTATCAAGAAAAAGACTACCGGTCGGATTTCACTGATTTAGTACACACATAGTTTATGAAACAGATTTACACATAAGGCTATGTCCCCAGTAGGCAAACAACTGTTAGCAGCGTACTGAATTTGCAACGTATCGGTTTACATCGCTCGCTCGCTGTAGCAGTTGACAGCGTTACAGCGTCCAGTGAGCGCAAACTAGCAATCTTTGGACACTCCATTTGAAATATATGGCAGGGCATACTAAGCTGATACGCTGCAAGTTCAGTCGGCCGCTAACAGATTGCCTCCTGGGGCTACAGCCTAAGACATTTTTTACCGTGGTAGACTTGACCGAAACACGTGATACTGCGGGAATAACTTATTATCTTTATATCAGATAGACGATATATAACGCAGAACGTGTTATATATAAAAATGAAATCGTGTGTTTCAGGTTTCGGAGCAAACGAAGCGATGGTCAGCGGCGGTGGTGTGCCGCGACGACGGACGGGTCACGCAAAAGGTGCACCCGCTGGACAATCACCAGGAACAAGAAAAGCACACGGGACACTTCCAGAGACAGTCCAACAGGCTGTCTATGCAATTCTCTGGCCCTGGGTGAGTTGGCTTTGTGGAACTTTGATTTTTTTTGTTGGCCGATTTGTTGCTTATTATAAAAAATATACTAGTGTCTATGACGAAATTATAATTAGATTATGAAGAAATTATAATTAGATCATAGGATTCCAACCATCTATAAAAATAAGATTTAATCACACGAATAGGTGTAAAATAAAAAAAAAACTAGTATGTCTGAAACATATAATAAAAATTAAAGTTCCGCTGTCTGAAAGTATCTGTATTTGTACATTGCATATATGTATAAGCAAATGAAATTTTTAAAAAACTGCGATTAAGTAATAACAGAAAATTCTATCATTTTTAGGATTTTGCCTTTGTGTTTGAAATCCCATCAAACCAAAACCACTGATTTTAATTTAAAATGTTAAAAATATTTTTGTATGCACAGCTTACATTAACATTTAGTCTTTTTTACATTTAATTTTACTAAAGTTAACGTCTAATCTTTATTAAAATTCTACAATGACATCCAACAGTAAAACCATGGGCAAAAGTTTTGTTATATCTAGGAGCTTAGACATTTAAATATAAATAAGAGTAATATTAGATGCATGTCCATATTATAAATAAAGTTAACTGAGAAATGTAGTCAATAACCCGCTAATGTAAACAATAATACGAACTATGTATAATCAGGAGGAAATATTTGTATTAATGTCCATTGTGTGTTTGCAGAAGCGGGGTATGGCTGGACGCGGCCGATCGTGTACAAATATATGGCAGCAAAAGTCTACCTCGAGACGCGAGACGGGAACCTTTAGGGCAGGACACACCGATGGACAGCAATCAGAATCACAGGTAATCTATTCATACCTTACTCATAAGTGGGTACATTTTAACACGTTACATTTTAAAACGTAACAACATATCTAGTTATGTTTTGTTACGTTTAAAAAAAAAATGTAACGGGTAGGTGAACATATGTGGTTTTTGAATTATTTTTAATTTGTACTTCTTTATGCGCTTTATGAAAAAATTTCGAGAGCGAAATTTTAAGATTTTTTTTGTTTTTTCGACAAACGTAGAATTTTCAAAAAACATTTTATCTTGTTATGCCATAAAAGTAACTTATTACACGTGCACATAAGTACACACTTTTTTTCGCTATTACGACTAAGTTACATCGATCGTGGTCACGGCGAAATTTGGCGCATATTATGAGCGATAATATAATAATAATGTCATTTATTGTTTGTTATTATCTACCTAGATAATAAATTGTAATATTTAAAACAGATTAACATATAAA
Source organism: Spicauda simplicius (assembly GCA_949699795.1). Classification (NCBI taxonomy): domain Eukaryota; kingdom Metazoa; phylum Arthropoda; class Insecta; order Lepidoptera; family Hesperiidae; genus Spicauda; species Spicauda simplicius. The sequence continues at coordinate 12,741,215 of OX453063.1, forward strand.
ACGGCATTGACATATCTGTTAACACGTTGTCAAATGGTAAACAGTTTAAAAATGTAATTATAATTATAATATTTGTATTTCCCTATTTAATACCAATCAAGGTTCCTTTACATTCAGAGGTAGATTGTTTCCGGTACCTATACGTATAACATTTTGATATACTGTATTAACGACAGTATTTAAATACTGCTTTGTTTATAATACGTTCAAGACTGTAGGTCTTAGTAAAATTATCTTATTATTAAATAGAAATTGAAAAGGTAAACGCTCATTCAGTCCACCTTATGGAAAGTGGTCATTGCTGGCCATAAACAACTGTAAACATCTATATAGAAAGGGGTGTGGCGATGTAGGTGTGCCGGTGGTAAAAGTATGTACGTTCAATCGTCTTTCAAATCTTTACGCTAAAATTACATTGCCGTTCATTAATAACGTTGAGTCTAAGTTAAAGTTAATAAATGTTTGTATCTTTTGTTTACAGGGTAGAAGATATGTTAAGATGGGTCTCCGGCGTGAACTCAGTGAATAATGTGGCTAGCGTACATCCTGTTCAAGAACGTCCCTTGGATCTCTTACCAGAAGGTACTAATTAATGACAAGCATTCGATTCATATACCATGTCAATTAGGTATTATTAATTGTGAGATTCGCACTTGGCCAGCGCGGTGGACTATGGCCTAAACTCTCTCATTCCGAGAGAAGACCCGTGCCCAGCAGTGGGACAGTAATGGGTTGACGACGAATTGTGAGATAATCTCATCAATTTTGTGTCTATGCCTTAATTTAACTAAATCGTAATTCGGTCCGGAATTAAAAAAAAAAACATGGCGTACCTAAAGTATGGCGTACCTGAAGCAAACGTGCATGTTGTCTAATTGATGGTGCGCAATAGAGATTCCATTGCCGCCTATTTATTTATTTATTTACATACACCATCAACTTATCACTACCCATAGATAGGTAGTTTTTGACGTGACAACGTCTTATAATCCGATAGAGCCGGCAGCATGTACCAAAAAACATGACTCATGCGGCGTTACCTCGCTCTGAGTCGTTCCAATTAAGACTTGCTGTGAAAGCGAGAACGTGGAACGAGTGACAAAGAAGCATAATCGGACTCCGCGTTCGTTCGACATCTCCTCCTACTTGAGTGAGCGATGCGTCCGCGTGGACAGCTGCTATACAATAATACATTTACATGTTTTCGTCAAGTATCAAGTGCAGTGAAAAGTGCCATAGTCCATCGCGGGCCAAGTGCGAATTAATGGACTTCACACACCTCCGAGATCTATTTTTGAAATAACTCTCGTGTGTGTAGGTTTCTTCGCGATGTTTTTCTTCACCGAAAAGCAGTAATAATTAATTTCTAATACGCACATAATTTTAGAAAAATCAGTGGTGCGTGTCTGGGTTTGAACTTCGGTCCTAACGCTTCAATCATTAGGCTATCACTCCTTTATTCTGATTTATGTCTCACTAGTTGAATCCCGCAGCTTCGCCCGCGTTAACAAAAATCGATTGTCCCGTGGGAATAAGATATTTTCCCACAGTAAAAAGTAGCCTATATGTTAATCCAGAGTGTCAGCTAACTCCCTACCAAATTTTATGAAAATTGCTCCAGCCGTTTAGACGTGAATAGTAACAAACATACACTTTCACAAACTTTCGCCTTTATGATATTAGTATGAGGTATGATGAGGTTCATTAGTAGCCAGATGAAGAATAGAAATTAAGGGAGATTTATTATTAAAAAATAAAACAAAATTTTGTAACGGACGCGTGGCTTTAATTCTCATATACGAGCACAGAGAGAGAACATAGACAATAGAAAATAAAAATGTGTGCGTGTACTAGCGTACACTCGTAAGGAGTGAAACTTCTTTATGACGTTATTTTTCAAAAAATAATTTACTATATGCAACTTTACAGAAATTGGTTAAATAAAGTTAAATTAGATAAAGTTTAATAAAAGGCTTTTATTAAACTTTATCTAATAATCTAATCTATAATAATCTATCTAATATCACGCGTGGTAGGGATAAGAAAAATATGGCGCGTAACGGAATAAAAAAAGATGGCGCGTGACGAAAAAATGTTACACTAAATTTTTTTCCAACCCCGATAAAGAAGTTTCACTTCAATAACAATCTATGAAGTAGTCACAGACTAAACAAAAAGAACTAAACATTTATCTATTATGTCGATATCTAAAAATTTCAAGATGTAATAAAGCTTATTTTAAGCAGGCAACAGCGAGCGTGCGGTGTCAGGCGGCGCGGGGGGCGAGGGGGGCGAGGGCGGCGAGGCGGAGGGCGCGGCGCGGCGCGTGCGCGTGGCGCTCGTGAAGGGCGAGCGCGGGCTCGGCTTCACCATCACCACGCGCGACAACCCCACCGGCGGACACTGCCCTATATATATCAAGAATATACTGCCCAAGGTAGGTTGTCGGGTTATAGTGTGTGGTGCGGAGGATGGGGAGCTTTTACATACATATACACTTTGAAGACAAGGTTTCCAGTAAAAACAATAGATAGAAGATATGACTTTAGACTAATACTATCGCGGAAATGACACATTTTAATACTTAACGGATACTCGCGATATGCAAAAAGAATTCGAAAAGGATTCAAAAACCGCATATCGTGAGTACCCATTAAGTATTAAAATAGAAGATAGAACGAGACGAACAATTTAGATCGAGAATGTACCACCACCGTGCTTGTTCCTAGGGATTAAATGTAAAATGACTATTTTGTATGAAAATGTACAGAATACACTGAGATATCGACCGTAAACACTTACTATCAGGTTATATTATGAATTAAGAGCTATAAATAAAATTGATCCGATATAATTTGTATGTTGTACATAAGTAATAACTTTTTATGTTATTGAAAAAGTAATAACTATTTATGTTGTATTTATTTTATTATTTTTTTCACGAAAGTGGATGGAAATTTATTTTACGATTTCTCAACATATTGATATTTTTTTCTTTTATATATTTGAAATGTTTTTACTGTCTCTTAATTTCTATCTCTCTTGTCTTTTTCCCCTTTCATCCTCTTTTGCTTGCCCTCATTTTTCTCTCTATTGTCTTCTTTTTTCGCGTTCTTTGTCCTTTTTCTCGTCCTTTTGCTCTTTCTCACTCCGACGTCCCTTTTCTATCCCTTTCATCGTTCTTTCTTTTACACACTCCCAAGTCTCCTTTCTATCCCTTTCATCGTTCTTTCTTTCACACACTCCTACGTCCCCTTTCTATCCCTCTTTCTGTCCGTTAGCAAACCGACCCAATAATTTCACAAATCAACCTTACAATGGTCGTCAGGGCGCAGCGGTGTCGGACGGTCGTCTCCGCGCGGGCGACCGGCTGGTGGCGGTGAACGGCGTGTCGGCGGGCGGGCTGACGCAGCAGCAGGTGGTGGCGCTGCTGCGCACCACGCCCACCGACTCCACAGTCGAACTGGTGGTGGAGCGCTCGCTGCCCCACCGGACACAGGTTATTAATATTATTATTATACTTACTTATGTTTTATCACCCTATTTTAGAGGGACTTAACCGGACCTAAGTCAAGCGTGACACGTTAAATAAAGTAAGTTGAAGATGCAGATGAAGATGTAAGAAATTTGCGGGTTATGCGGCAGGTATTCAAGATAGTTGCTATTTTTATTAAAATATATTTTTTTATGACTGAAGTAGCAAACGGGCATGCAGTCGACCTTGTTATGTATTAGTTGTCTTTGGTAATGTAAATGGCTACCCTATTGGTCGCTTGGTCTAGGTCGATGGTCACTTTTGGAAGAAACATGAAGTCTGTCAAAAAGCTGTAAAACTGTATCTTGAAACAAAAGAATAAAAAACCCGTTCATGGTGCTCAAAGTTTCCATTTAACATAACTGATGGTAAGTGGTCACTGCCACCCATGGACATCAGTAATCAACTGATACAAAACATGGGTTCCATGTGAAGTCAATCACAGATGCGTTGCTACTCCCGAGGACTATAATGGTCGCCTCACGGTCACGACCACAAACGCCGCCACTAGAATACATTGAAGATGATTATGATTATTGATTAATCGCTTTGTCAATAAATTACTGATTGCTAAATGTATTCTAATTACACGTATAAAATGTAACATTTCAATTCCATTTACACAAAGTACATAACATTATAATCCGGATTACGTTACGCAATACTGATAACAGTTATATCACCTAACGCATAAGTGATTTAAAAATAAACCTCGAGTCAATATGGCTTCCCTCAAAGATATGTTAATTGCATTACTTTCATAATCTCTCAGACCCTTAATGCTTGCACGCGATAGTGTATAATAATACTTTAATTAAATTTGTTTCAGAGGGTAGAACCGCAGCAAAGTCCTACGAAGTATATAGAAAAAGCGGTAGGTCATCCAAACGGAATGTCAAAATCAGTAGATGCAATAAAACCAGAGAATGGTAGAGTTTCCAGTATTGTAAATGCGATAAATCAGAATCAGGCGAGCAACTCAAGAGGCAGGATACCCAAGAGTTCGTCGAAGGATGACTTGCTTAGCAAAGAAGCGACAGACAACGCGATACAAGATGCTTTGAATTCCTCATCTAACTCTGTAAGTTAATTGTTGATCTAGTATAAGTGGGCTTAGATGTATTAAGTTTACTACGACTTGAACTCCTAAAGGATAAGATACGCGAGATGAATCTTTCCCTATGTAACACCACCACTCATTGACGTTACCAACATGCTTGTTAGGCCGAATGACTTATCAGAAACTCCTGTTAGGGGAGCCGTATATCTAGCAATGGACCTCAAAAGCTTAATAAATAGAAATATAAGTGAAGATACATATAGACATCTGGTCAAGGCTAATGTCTGGCAAATATTGCCAGTCAAATGTTTGCCTTGAACAATTGATAAATTGTCTTACAATACACACAATGATGACGACATTTTAAAGAATTGTATATATCAACATTCTTATGGTAAATATTTTATAAAAGCAGTTAATATATCCATACTTATCTATAGATATCATAGCTATCTTCAACGTTGTATAAATTGTAAATTAATGCTTTATAACATTTGACTCCTAAAATTGTTTTTCTCTTTTTCGCTGTATTATAGATACTTGTTTTCTATAATCTATTCCTATATATTTTTGTCTTTAATAATAAATGATCTATTATTTACACGCACGGTAGTGTGTGTAATGTGCTTTTAGTTGATTTTATGTATGATAAATGCATAGTTTGAAAAAAATATTAACATTCTGCATTCTTTCTCTACGTCCACTATTACCGTGCAAAATTTCAAACTAATCCGTTCGCGCCATATTACTTAAAAATGCTTCAGAAGTTTTTGCTTCACGTATTAATGTTATTATTATAATTTTGTTGAAATGATAAACTAAATAATTTGTATGATTACAGGTTCTAGGTCTTCGAAATCGACTGATCCTTAGGCTAGACGTGCCAGTCCATGATTCCGAGAAAGCTGGTCTTGGTATCAGCGTGAAGGGCAAGGTCACTGTCGGACCAGACCCTCAGGACCTGGGTATATTCATCAAATCAGTGCTGAACGGAGGTGCTGCGTCTAGGGATGGCAGGTAAGGTTTTTTACTTTACATATTCTACTTTTGATGACCTGCGTGCCGGAGCGGTAACCATACCGGTCTGACGCGCAATGGGTCCCGAGTTCGATTCCCGGCCAGACAGGTATCTGAATGATGAGTTCAGATTCATGTTCTGGGTCTGGGTGTTTGTGTATTCGTCTTGTGTGTGTCCATGGTACCCACGACACAGGCGAAAATCCTAGTGTAGGGCTATGAGTGTAGAAAGCTTGTTTTTTTAAATTAATTTCATATTACCTGATAGGTGTAGAAGTAAGATTATGGAAATAAATACATCGGCTCTAAATAAAAAGTAACTTAATTTAATTTAACGAACCGTATATTATAAATATATTAAGTTTTAAAAGAGTCTTTTTTGCGGTAGTCTTAAAAAAACATAAATATCAAGATATTCATTTCTGAGTAAATATCTTTAATGGCCAATCAATATTACGCACTACACAGTTACATATTTGTGAAAGAAAAAATTGCGTGCATAAATGGAAATTAATAAAATATCCTACCAATGTTAAAATTGTTATAAAACTTGTATCTATGAATCAACTAGATCTTAAAATATTACAATTTATAAGACACAAAGAATACTTTATTTACGTTATATTTAATTTACAAGGTGGTAGAACCAGTTTACTTCGACCGGGGAAGTACCACCGCCGCACCTATTTCTAGCGTGAAGCATTTCTTGCGTTTCGATAGAAGGGTGAGGTTGCCGGCACACTTTCACATAAGACGACCATCATAGTCCTCGGAAGTAGCAACGCATCTGTGATTGACTTCAGATGGAACTTTCTGTATGAAGTTGATTACAGATGTCCATGGGCGACAGTGGCCAACCTACCATTAGGTGGACTTCATGTTCATTTGCTACTTCAGTCAGATATATATTTTTTTTCAGGTTACACACAAACGACCAATTACTAAGCGTGAATGGTGTATCACTAGTCGGTCAATCGAATGCGGAGGCGATGGAGACATTGCGGAGAGCATTACTACACTCAAGACCGCACGTACACGGCAGTATATCGCTCACGATAGCGAGGAGGACAGGTAATCTTTTGAACTTATACTTCTTTAGGCGCGTTATGAGGAAATAGAGTGAAATTTTTAGATTCGTTACGCAAAAGTTACACTATGATTTAAAAAGAATTTATAGTACCAAAGAAGTATAACTTCTAACGCATACATAAATAGACACACTTTCTTTTTTTAAGTAAAATCTCTATATAGAGTTTGATTTTACCACAATTTTTTTTATCTTCATAAATATAATTATCCAACTTGTGTGAAAAACATAAATGATTTGTGAGTATTAATTAATTACTAAACTACTCTCTTATTTTTAATCACATTAGTGAGCTTAATCAATTTGTAATTTATAATTTAAGATTATCGCGTAAAATCGAAAACTGAAAATCAGTTTTAATCGTGATGTCATAAGTGCGTTGCCTCAGTAGAGTTTGTAAGATTGCTTAGATACACCACTATAAAAATATTGCTAGAAATAGACATAACTTGTTTTCTTTTTTGTTGTTCTGACTTATTTATTACGTAAATAATTATTCACACGAAAAAAAATAATTATCAATAATATCAAAAAAATATTTTATTTAATTTCACAGAAAGTATGGACAGCCTAGCGAGGTGGAAGGACGACACGCCGCCCAACGGCAACGACTCATCGACCAATTCAAACGAGAACAGCAATTCACAGAACTTTAACACCGTCATATACAACACTACTAGCGATAAATCCGTAGACAACTACAAAGAGAAATCCATAGACAACTACAACCACAAGTTTGAGGCTAAAAAGGAATCGACCGATAACCACGACGGGAGAAATAGCCAAAAACATGCGTCCATAGTCACGATAAATAATAACAATAGTTGGGTTACGAATCAATCTGACGACAGCAAGGGATATTTAGAAAGAGACAAAGATACAATACCACACGATAGCAAGCGAGATAGCTTCGAATGGAGTCGGTTAGACGGGTGGAACCCAGTGATAGATAGATTAACGGGGCTGAGAAACGAGAGCTATTACATGGCGACTCAGATCGATGCGCCACTAACGAATGGACATCACTATAGACAAAACTTAGGGCACGTGCACATGTCGAGATCGCCGCCTGCACACCATAATGTTATTATCGAAGAGGATTATGGGACGGCGAGGTGAGCTTACATCCATACTAATATTATTATTTATGTAGATAGTAAATTAATGTAAAATTTAAGGAAATTAAAATATTGTCAGTGTAGTGTTGTAACTACTCAAAACAAATTAGGGTCCATCACGTTTTTTGCATCAATTTTAAAATACTTACAATTATTCAGTTTTTCTAATTAGATATGCTTGAAGTAGGGATTCACAAATTATGTGAGCTAAGCGAAATTATATATACGTGTGTATGAAATTTTGCCCGGTTATAAATATACATAAAATCAACTAAAAATACATTACACACACTACAGTGCATTTGTCACAAACACATAAATAATAAACGAAACAAAACATTCAATGTCTTACTATAAAAACACAACGTCAGAAATGTCAGTGTCTTTGTCAAAATACCCGCTATTGATTTTAAATGTGATTTAGCTAGTTAAACCTCTTTTTATATTAAATGGGTGCGTCAAAAATTCTTGAAAATTATTACATTTTATTTTTATTAGAGAATTATTTTTACTACTTTGGACAATATGAAGTTTAGTTTTTTAATTTAAATTACGGTCAAATTTCGACCGATGCGACGGGTGACTAGTAAATCTTGTTCTGTATAAATTCGCCTGCAGATTTTAACTTATGTAACGTACATATGAAATTATTGTTTATAATATGTGTTTTTAATAAAATTGAAGTAGCAAACAAGCATGCAGTTCACCTGAACGCAAGTGATCAGTCCCGCCCATGGACATGTACGTATCCACCTGAGGGCAAGTGATGCCCATGTACATGTATAAGTAGTAACGTTGTGCGTGCAGGGGCAGCGTGTGCGAGTCGGGCAGCGAGAGCGGCGCGCCGTTCAGCCGCGACGCGGTGGGGCGCCGCTCCATGTCCGAGAAGCGGCACGCCGCGCTCGACGCCAAGCTCACCGGCACCTACAGGAAGATCAAGGAGACCAAGGCCGTCTCGGGTATGCGGGTGTTTGCTTCGTTTGTTGTGCCGTAAACGGCCTCGGGCCAACCGCAAAACGTCGCCTCTGGCATATTTCCTGTAGTTTCTTTACACGCGTTTAATACTCAATACTCAATACTTTATTGCATACATACACAGTGAATGTTATAATTAGGTGGTAAATATTATTTAGAGTCACACAAAGAATGAACCCTGTTAGGGTATAGCAGTTTAGTTTGAACGCTTCCAGCGTCTAGTGGCGGCGTTTGTGGCCGCCGCGTGGCTCGTGTGCGGCATCGTGTTATCGCTATTGGTTGCATGATTGAGCGGTTCCAGAGTCGTTATGGGCTTATGACTGGTATCTGTTGCGTGAATTATAACGACTATTAAAATATCCAAATTTTACAGAAGAGCTACTACTAATTTATACTTCTTTGATCATTAACAGAATACTACCAATTTATGAATGAAAGATATAAATAAAATTGCTTATAACTTTGGAATATTTTTACTCCTTTATGAGATTTAATGTTCGCCTTTAGGCGAATTTGTTTTTATGTGTTACCCATTTTAAAAATAACGTAAAAAGTGGAAAGAGCTTAGAAATTTACGCCACTATACTGCTACCAAAGTGATACATCAAATTTTGGTATTTTTCCAGGTAACTTTTGTTACTTAAAGTTTCAATATGTGTCCATACTATTGAGTCGATGTCCATCAAAATTTCGAATCGAATTCAAATCTGAAATACGCAAAATTCCTCTCAATATACAGAATAATAATTTATTTATTTTAAACCACAGCAATGCAAGTCGGACCATCACTGGGGATGCGAAAGTCATCCAGTCTAGAATCTCTGCAAACAGCAATACAAGAAACACAACGGAATCCACGGAACGAACCGATATACGCGCGAGCGCATCCACGTAAGTTAATGATGTATTTTTTCTCATTATCATATACGTTCATTAATTTTGTTACAAGTGGTAGCTAATTAATTTCATAGATAAAAATAAGATTTTAGAAAAGTAGTTAAAAATCCTAAAAGATAAACAAAACAGTGTTTTAATTTATACTTTTTTTATTAAATACTGAAAATAATACGTTTTTCTAATAAAATGAAATTATAAAATACTGCAGTGTAAGCCGAAATGCAAATCAAACTCAATAACGACATGTATCGCTACGAATACCGCTACATAGGTATCATTTTTTTTCTGTACAATGTTAAAAAGTGACGTCACCAGTGGAAGCCATGACACCTGCTAGCGTTTTCGGCTTCAATTCAAAACTATATAAATAAATGCAATAACTATGTTGAATTTAATTGCTTAAATAAAGATATTTTTGGAAATAATCATAATGTATCTGTATTATACAAGATGTAAATTCTGTCATCATGCCTATTTTATATGGACTTTAAACATCCTAGTAGGTGTTCTCACGATATTTGCTACTGATTACTGATTCAGTAAAACAAAATGTACGAATATAGAAATACAGTAGCGTTATTCATATGAGCTATCTTCGATGGTGGGAAGCCGGAAAACATGTTATTCTCAAGTTGTGACTAAGGAATTAATTATGTTTTATATTCCTAATTCAAAACTGATAAATAATACAGTGAGTGGCGTCATTTTGGGGAGGCCTAAATCTAGCAGTGGACCTCAAAGGGCTGATGGATGGATGGATGAAATAGAATACATGTTGATATGTAATACATATGTATAATTGATGAAAAAATATATAGCTCAAATAAAATTAGCCAAAAACGAAACATTATATTAAATGGTACGTACCGCTTATAAAAAAAAAAACATGCGTGCGTACAAAGTACACATGTCAGAAGTGAAACTTCTTTGGCGAACTAATTTATAAATCTTGTTTATATTTATACAAAACTAAAACTTTAAATTTCCAAGATTAAGAGGAAGGGAAAAAGGCGTGATACGACGTTCGCTCTGTCTCACTTTTTCTCTCAATCTTTCTCACTCGCTTGCTCCCTACTCTCACTCCACGGCTAGTTGCTCATGCTACGTTCGCCCTGTCTTACTCTCTCTCAATCGGTCTCGATCACTCTCTCTCTCTTTTCCGACACTTCCGTTGCATACCGGCGTGACGTTTCATCTGTAAAAATTTTACCCTCATGCGACTAAAGAAGCTTCACTTCAAAAATCCATGTGTAAAAAAAAGTCTATCAAGTCTTATGTAAAAATTACAAAAAGTAAAATAAATCCGTTAAATAATAAACATTAAAATATTTCGCTTTTGGTAAGACTTATGTATCCTTGAACCTCTTGACGCCCATTGCTGGACATAGTTCTCTGCTAATAGAAGTTTTCCCGACAGTCTTAAATTATAGGTAGACGTTGCTGCCCATTTCCTTTAGTAGCCAAGTCGCCTCCAACGAAAACCGAATTGGTGCTATTTGAGACTGATTCTATTCAATTATTACTATTTTTCGCAGCGTTAAAACATTGGTTAACGGACGACAACAGCGCGCCAGATTCAATAGTTAGAGGCTCTCCACAACAGTCATCGCTTTCACACAAGAAGCCGTCGCTGCTTAAGTCGTTATCGACTATGTTCAGGTAACTAATTAAGCCATTTTCGATATAAATAATAGTAACATTTTTAAATAATTATTCTAATGGAAAGCTACAAACTTACCTATATTTGTCACGAGGTCTTAGCAAAACTGCATTCAAACTGTTTGTATAATTTTAGCAGAGATCGGCATCCTGCAGTCCGCGTACTCCTTGCAGGCCTTACTAATTATTAGTACACGTAGGAACGTGGACTCTTTTTCCCAATAACTTCAGAGACTTTTGTTAACCTTTGGCTATTTATTTACTAATGCGGACCGCTGTTACCTCGCGTACTTACTGTATGACCATTATTGCAAGAAATACCGCTACAGTAATAAAAAAATATTTTTTTACGTTCGTGATGTATAGGATCGGCAAACCGAACAAGAAGACTGAAGAAGTATACGGGCGGTCGACGCCTGGTCGTTCCTCGGAGAAGTCCCTCTCGAGGGACGCTCTCGAGCGGCACAACCGGATAGACGAGCGTCCTGAGGAGAACACACAGACAAATAGGTAAAATTATATTCTATATTTATTGAGCTTATGGGGTATGAGATAAGAAAAAAAAACGTGCGACACTCTGGGGTTGCCACAGTAAAGCTATTGCATAGCATTTTTTATCAATTTATGCAATTATAGATAATTAATTATTTATGCAGATTTTTTTTTTCTTTGATAATAATTCAAGTTTTTTCTTTGATACTACATACTTTTTCACAAACAGCTGCTTACATATTCGTCCGATTCCCGAGCAGTTTGTCTCGATCCGTCGAGCTTCGTACTATCGTACCATATATGTACGTACACGTTAAGCTAACGCTCGGACGCGTTACGTGGTAGGAGGAGTGGGAGGTGTTAGGATTTTTCGTTAGGTAATTTCTTGATTCGGTCGCCGCGCTCAAAGCCAGGGATAAAAGCTATGCAGTATTTTGAAAAATAAATAGTCGAATGTGTTTTTTTATGTGTCAACATATTTTGGTATTTATTCCGGACCCCACTATCATATAGCATAGGGGGCAATACCTTTTTTACTTTTCACACCGCCCTTGTTAGTCGCCCTCATTAACAAAGCTGTAGAAAGATACGACTAACACTACGGTGTTGCCACATTATTATGAATCTATATAATGCAGTAGGTATTGCCACGGTAATGGTACGTCATTGCTGTCTTAATGTAGGGTTGCGATATCTAAAGATTAGATTAGACACAAGAACATCGAAAATCTACATAACTTTTAAGTATATTTATTTTAAAAGTACAAGAATGTAACCTTACTACTGTAAAGCTGCAATTGTGCTTCAGACGTTAGTCAATTATGATTTCAATTCATATAAAAGATTTTTTATTAAAGCATTCTAATATCTTAAAAGAATTTAAAAGAACTATTGTCATCAAAGCCAAATGTAGTATGAGCTTCATTTGTAAAACTATCTTTCGCAGGGAAGAAACTCGGACGAGGCACGGCAGTAGCGAGCGACGGGCACACGGACCGCACTCTCAGGTACTTTGACCATCCAATTGGGGTTAAGGGAGAGGGTTATGCTTATAAATATCTCCATTAGATATTAAAGTTTTAAGATTCTGGTATAATTACAGACGATAACTATGATCATGACATATGTTTTATTATAAACGAGAAACAGTTTACATGTGTTAAATATATCGTCAACCCATTATTGTCCCACTGCTGGGCACGGGTCTTTTCTCAGAATGAAAGAGTGTTGGGCGAATTGGTGGACTTCTCACACCTCCAAGAAGTTTTTTTTAAAAAACTCTCGGGTGCGTTAGTCCTAACGATCTTTTCCTTCACCGAAAAGCAGTGATAATTAATTTGTAATACGCACATAAATCAGTGGTGTCTGGGTTTGCATGAACCTGCCGATTGAGAGGGCAAGTTTCAACCATTAGGCTATCACTGCTGTACATTACACAAATACAATTTTTCTAATAAAGCGTTTTCTTTATTTGTAAAGTGCATCCTTGCGAAGTGCGTTAAGCAAAACAACATTATTTTGAAACAGTTTTTTTTTATGTAAATTATGTCATGATTATGAATTATGTGATGAATAAGATATTACCGAGGATTGGCACTTACCTTTTATCAATACGTACAGGGAGAGATCCGTGTCCTGCAGGGGTTCTAAAATACAAAGGGCTGCAGCAAACTTTCAGGTCAAGGGGTACATTCAGATAAATATATGTGCATTAGTGCATTAATAATTTATGGGAGAATTAGATTTGTAACGAAAAACGTGCCGGTCTAGCGCCCTTAAAATAAAATAACGTTTGTATTGTATGCATTTGATAAAAGATGCATACAAATAAGATATAAAAATGCTATATAACATAAATTTGCATGTGATGTTTTAAAACAATGCTATTAATGTTTATTACTTCCTTCTTGCGTTCTTTTCAATATTATAAGATTGTTGATATAATAAAGTACTTTTAAATTAATTTGATATTTTGTTACATAGGGCATGGACGGCCAATGGGGTCCAACGGGTCATTACGTCAATTATGAAGAAATACAACAAAATCTCAAGTAAGTTCCAAGTAAAAAATAATATTTAAACAATACCTTTAAATATTATTTTTTATTAGTAAATTAGTAAAGTAAGTAAATTAGTAAGATGAATGAAATTATTGTGGTATGGCTTCGACGGTAGCATCGCATCGCATCGCATCGCATATGTAAGGCCGGGTAAGGTATTAAGATCTGTCCTGAATCTCTGTCCTCGGGAGAAACAGCATTTGTGACTAAACTCAGATTAGAGGTTGAACTTGTCTGTAGTTACTCAGATTAGAGGTTGAACTTGGCTGTGGGCACTTACCATCAGATTATCTACATATTACCATTACCTATACCTGGTGGTAGAATCAGTGTAGTTACCACAACGTGGAATCAGTGTAGTTTCTAGCGTGAAGCATTTCTTGCGTTTCGATTGAAGAGTGTGGTTGTCGCCACACTTTTATATGAGGTGCCCATCATAGTCCTCGGGAGTAGCAATGCATCTGTGATTGACTTTAGATTGAAAACATGTTCTGTATGAAGTTGATTACAGATGTCCATGAGCGGCAGTGACCACTTACCATCAGGTGGACTGCATGATCGTTTGCTACTTCAGTCAGATATAAAAAAACGATTACTTATACGAAGTGGTAGAATCAGTGTAGGTCGACCGGAGAGGAACCACTACGTTTCGATGGCAGGGTGTGGCTACCGGAACACTTTTGTATGAGGCGATCTTCTTAGTCCTCGGGAGTAGCAACACATCTGTGATTAACTTCAGATAAAACCTATGTTCTAAACATCGATATAGAAAAACCTAGATACACAGTCTCAAACATAAATGACACCTAAAACTGTCATCAAATATACTTAGTTATTTATAGATGGTCATAACGACCATTATTTTTGCAATACAACTTTGCGCTTTAAGCTAAAAGCAATAAAATCTTACAACCTCACTGCGCAGCTACCGCGCAGTGACGTCGGTGCGATGTCATCGTTTGGATTATACGACTAAAATAAAATGTGGTTTGTAATGCATTCTTCTGACATTATCAAAACGATCATTGAAGTTTATCGTGTTATACTTGTACTAATGAGCGAAGTTTTAAAACAAAATAATCAAATTAAAATATAAATCCCTATAAATCACCCATACAAATCTCAAAATCAAATCAACAAACTTTTTTACTTACCGAAAGTCCATCCTTCTTAAATGTCCTTAGCGTAAAATTTTTACATTTGTTCACGGAACATTTTGACAATTTGACGTGCGTATAGTTCGACTAGCGACGCTGTACTACTTGAAATGAGCGCTCAATTTTGTAAGTAAGCGCTCTTTTTCTCCGGACGGTATTGTGGCGCTGAATGTGTATCTTGTATTTCGAGGGTTATCGATATCGATATATCGATGGTTCTAAATAAAATTCGCATCGAAGTCCCTAAGCAACGTTTCCCTCAGCCTGCGGCGCGGCAAGCTGAGCGAGGTGCAGATCGGGCAGATGCGGCGCCAGGTCTGCGCGCAGCGCGCCAAGGCCGACGAGGAGAGGTACATACATTCAACATACATACATTTATTACATTTGTCATACCCTAACCATTTCTAACTCACACCACCGTTTACCAAACTTTATGACCAAAGTTAAATGTAACTCGTTAAACGAGCTGAACCCCGCAGCTTCGCCCGCGTTAAAATAAATCGATGTATCGATTGTTCCATGGAAATAAAATATTTTCCCACAGTAAAAAGCAACCTACCTATATGTTATCAAATTTTACGAAAATCGCTCCAGCTGTTTGGATGTGAAGAAATAACAAACATACACCCTCACAAACTTTTGCTTTTATAATATTAGTATGATTAGTATCCGAATACAAAACTATGCAAAATGCTACAACAAACTGACATACCATTCGTATGTAAAAAAGTCGAGAGTATAAAAAAAGTACGAAGCTTTATAAACGCTCAAAAGTGCTTATTATTCTTAAAATGGTAGACTTGAAACATTATTTTTAATGTTATAAAGCCAAAAACCCTAAAATGTATTTATAATAATTTATCATTTTAAATAGTAGTCCTTATACTACTTATAAGTACTCGCCTACCGCTTGCGACGTCATTACATTAGTAAATATCATAACAACGATTAACAGCACGTCACTATATAAATCTTCTGTATATTATTAAAATGAAAATAATAAAGAGACAAATAAAGTTTTTAACATATAACAATATATGTAATAATATATATACCGAAGGCTATTAAACTTATTATATATCTCTTTTAAATATTGAATTTTAAGATTTATCATGTCATATTATGAACAGATCGATAACACGTTTCTAATTTTTTTTCTAACGTAGTATGAAACACCCTGCCATTTACGCGCACCGTAATTATTAACCTAAGTAATGACATAATTGGTTTTCTAGCGAGTTTATAGGCAATTTCCGGTAGATATTAGCAAATAGAGTTGAGCACGGTACAAACGTCCACCTGAGCGCTGTTTTAATATATTCAGGTCTAGATCCGTGTTATATGTACTCAAAAGAGGTCATAAAGATTGGTATTTAAATTAATAATTATCTAGAATTAATAGGCTGTGAGTAGGCTTCATATATAAAAGTTATTTGTATTTATTGCTATTAGTTTCTATAAGGTTACTATGGGAGTTGGTAAATATAAATGAATTAAAGTACTCAATCCATAGTATATTATTTTCAAATATTAGCAGAATTAAATAATGCCAATAAAATATAACAAATTTTTATTTTATTTATAAGTTTTGTACACAGTGACATTACAGAAATCATACATTTACAAATATAATTAGTACAAAGGGCTTTGTACATAATTATGTTTATACTTACATCAGTAACATAATTATTTCATTTGTATCATTCGATTACCTATATTTATAAGAAACATTAAAATATTTGAAACACGTGAAGCATTTTATAACTGTGTTTTCAATTAATTTTTATTTCATTTGAGGTTTAATTGACCAGGTATACATTATTTTCTAGTAACATAATTGTCTATTTAATTAACTGGTGCATAATTATTGTTTTCACTAAATAAAATGAAAAAAAAATCAGTAAATCTCATTGTTAGTTTCCATATATGTTTACTATTATCGAACTTTGATCACTAGCAGATAAATTTTATATGAGGCGATCTTCTTAGTCCTTGGGAGTACCTACTAACGCATCTGTGATTAGTGTTTCATATAGAGCCCTTGTTCTGTACTAAGTTACAGATGTCTATATTCAGCAGTTACCACTCACGATCAAATGGACTCCATTCTTTGCTACTCAAATTATTAAAAAAGTTTCTATAAATATCGTAGCAATCATACACGTGTCAGGTTGAACTGAGGCAATAAGAACGCTTTAACTACCAATTACACACATAGCTCTCATACATTAGCTCTAATTGAGGCTCTTTTGAGAAATAGTGCAACGCACAGCGCAATAATCGATCAACTAAATGTAAACCGTAATTATGTTGGTATCCGTTTTGTTTCCCGCTTCTGTCGTGGCGCCGTCGGTAAGCTGCTTGTGCTTCGTAATTTACTTTATATAATTATAATTTTATTTCGTGAGAGGGGAAACAAGGGACTTATCGATTACTTAACCCAATTCAGTGTTAAGGATTTTTGTGTAAATTGTTATTTTTAACAGTTTAAATGTTTTATTAATGAACAATGAATAGGTACACATAATGTAGCAAAATAAGTAAATACCTAATTATCAATATGATGTTCATACATGGGAGAACTACTATTATATTCTCATTGTTTTTTTTTTTGTAAATTTTCTTAGATTTTTTTAAATTATTAATTTATGCTCATGACTTATCATGAGCAATATGTCTCTTGTTTAACCTAACACACTGGTAATAAGTAGGATAGTTTTACGACCGGTTTTTGCTACAGTAAATGCATTTTTCTATAACGTAGTAGAGCTAAATCCTATACATAATAAAGTTATGTTGTATTTAATAAAATATGATCAAATTTGGATATTATTCTAATAAAAATAGTAAGTATTTTCTAATGCAGAACGTATGCCAAAGCGCTAGGCGCAATTTCAGACCCACTGAATATCCAGAGTGGATACTGTAATTTGTGATCGCAAATTAAAGACAATATTAATTAAATAGTATCGTATTTAATTTAGATTACTGGATTATTTACATTACTGGATATTAGGTACTGTAAAGATATTTATAATCATAATTGCGACTTACTTCGCTCCTATACATTGAAAAAATACTACCTACAATACAGTAGTAAGTTAGGTTTTTGTAAACTATTTTACAAATTCATTACATCTTGGTATATTAATTAGTGACTATGGAATGTAGACAGTATATTTTAGACAATGGATGTTACAAAGGTTACTTTAAGTGTCGACAAAAAATCTTATCAAAAATTAAAAGTCGTGTCCTTGTAACGCGTTACGTAACAAGAAAAATAACGCGTAGGTAACTATAATACATAAAGTTTATCGCTAGTTTCTTTTTTTCGAAAATTATAAGGAAGTTGAAAATATTAACGTAATAAATGCGTGATATAAGTACATAATATGGTTTTAAAGTGCTCTAAGCCCGAAAGTGGTTATTATTACCGTGTAATTGTTATATTAATTGCTTTTAACACATTAGTAGAAATCGTGACGTGGGTCACAATTTCACAGACAAAAAGTTCGAGTAGATATGCGATATTTGCGTAAACGATATTTACTTCAATATTCCATGTTAAGAAACTACCTCAATGTATATTTTTTGAACAATCTTTTGGAAAGACTTAGATTTTGTTCAACAAGTGCAATTAATTTTCGGCTGAATAGGGTACTTTATTTGTTTTTAGTAAATTTACTTAAAAAAGAAGAAATAAAAAAATATATAAGTATTTAGCAATAACTGCTTTCTTATACTCTTTTTTTATAAATGTGTGTTGTATGTAAAACATATTAAAATACAAGCCTCGCCTTAAAAAAACTATATTGCCCTCTTGAGATACAATGTTTTAATAATACTTTTACATACATATACCCGTACGTTGTATGGAAAGTATAAAGTCAAAAGAAGAGAAAAAGAAAATTTATCACGTGGTCGAAATTTATCTCTGGCGACGTATATTGAACCCCTCGAGAATTACAATCTGTTTGCACTGGATTCAAAACATCTCCCTCGCTCTAAAAATATTATTTCGGTCCCTTGAGATACATTGTCCTATTTATTACTTATCTACAAGTTTTCAAGTAATATAAGTTAATTGTAAAGCGTTATTAATTTACTGTAGCTTAGCTCTTTAATCTCATGGTAATGTATTCAGATTTTACATTGAGAACGTTTGCACTTACTCCAACCTTGACATTATGTAAAATCACGGTATACTTTGAAAATATTTTTCGCATTCAATTTTGCAAATAAAAGTGGGTAAGCAGAAACAAATAACCCATTTCCCCCGACTTCCCCTAGAGTGCTATAAAGTCAAGTTGGCCCCGTCCTAAGTCTCACTGGGGAACAACTACTTGAGTTGCAGTAATTTACTTCTATATTGGATCCTGAGCGATCTTATCGACTAACTAATAATAGACAACCATCTTCTAAAACACTTGACCCATTTGTGCAGTGGTATATTGTTGTTCAACTGCGGGAAAATGAAAGCAGTAAAGTACCCTCATTTTTATCTATAATTTATAGTTTCTTGACATACGTAAACCATTTATACCTACGTAAACGCTCAAACGTGCACGCATTTACGTACACGTGCACGAAAGCAATCTCTCATGCCACACTGCCATACCTACTGTTATAATCTACACAAGGTATTTCAAAGTTGAAATAAGACCCCAGCGAGACTACTTTGTCTCGCAGCAATTCATTTGCGACTTCAGGTCTTACACTAAATTCCATCTTGAGTTGATTTATATATCTAGATCTTCATCTACGTCAGTTGCCACTTAACAGGTGGAATGCATTCTCGGTTTTTATACAATATACATTAAAAAAACTATATACACACTTACACATAAATATTTAACTATACTGAGAACAGAAATCTAAAATATTGTGATTTAGATTCCGACCTTTTCTATGATTTTTTTACATCCTATATTGACATTATGTAAGGCTTTAGGTATTTGCACATGAGCAGTTTTGTGCTAAATTATTCAAAAGCAGTATTTTAGCATAGGTACAGATACTTAAAAATTGCGGTCACGTATACAAAAGACACGTTATGATCTGTCGTAACGACAGCATAGCAATTGAGTCATATAAACGTTAGCATTATAGAAATTGCTTTGCAATGGGTTTTTCGACGGTGTTGAAAGTAAAGTTTCATTCAGTGTGTAAATGTTTGTAACTTGTGTGTAAATGTCTTATACATGACACCTAACATTTATATATGATACCTTTTGGCAAAAAAATTAATTAAAACCCTAATTAAATGCATTTGAACTACAACATAATAATTGTTATCCAATTCGTAATTTTCAAGGAATTCCCGATGTTCAAATTCGAATTCAAATTCCAAAGTTTCGGTGTTTTTTAACCGACTTTCCAAAGGTTGTCTATTCGTCACGTATGTATATATTTTTTGGTTCAGGTCTCTCCTACTATCTGTCATCATTAAGGCAAATGTTTCATTAAATGAAAACTATTTCTTTTCGCCTTTCTTTTTTCAAGGTATATCTAAATTTATGTTTAACAAGCCGTACGATAGTATAATTCTAGAATAAAGCATCCCAAAATAATAATGTGTGAAAAGTCGTAACTTTATGTAGTAGGTAATTAATATTTCAGAGAAGAATCATAAAATCCGGGCATAATATTAAAAAGTAATTTGGCATGTGTACATTACATACAATATCCAAAAATGTTTGTCTATGTGTTTAAAATATAATCAAAGCAAAACTACAAAATTCTGTTTAAGAATTGAAAATATATTATGTCAGTTTAGTTTTAATTTCATTGAAATCTATTTCAATTATGAAAAATTTAAATAATTTAGTTTATTAAACGCATTAAAACCGTAGAGCATAGCTAGTAATAAAGTAAAGGTTACATACGTTAAAAAGCAGCACTTATGAAATCCATAATACGCTGAGTATCATGAAAAGTTATAAGCAATAAATCGAAGGACGGCGCGAGTTGACAGTAATTGGATTTATTTGCTAGTGAGCCAGTATATGGTAGCATTTTATCGAAAGAGGTTCCGATATGAGAATGCTAAAGCGACCTTCGTCAGTTTCAATTGTGTATCAAAGGAATCTTTAAAAATACTTAGCTAAGCAATATATAAAATATGTATCGCATCTGTCTGACGTATGCCATACATATTTTATATGTTCATACAATTCGGGTAGGCGAGTCCTTATGTGCAAGAACTGTTTGACTAGCAGCATTTTCATTGTTAAGTATTGATGAATATTTCTCTTTGACGCACTTGTGATTTACTTCAGGCAAAATGTCTTATGTAGTAGTTAACAAATATCCATAGGCGGCAGTGACTATTTATCATCAGGTGTAATGCATGCTCGTTTTCCACTTATATTAAAAAAAATGTAATAAAAATTTTATTGAATTAAAGCTACAGAAGTAAAACATTGGCTGGAATTAAAATACTTTTTAACTACAAAATTATAGGTGGATTTATTTTTATTGTTGGCGGTTCCTTGTAAAAGCATTTGTACTTTCTAAAGTGCTTTGTACATAATAAAGAAAACAGTCGTTTTATAATATATTGCAGGCCAGTTTTCCATGCAACGTTATGCAGTGCTCTCACAGTATCTATCCACCATCCTTTTATGGGGTCAGTCGATTACAAAATAAGTGAATGCCGTCAATAACCTCGGTATGCTGGGGAGATATTAATATTGTGAATGCTTGAAAAATATGTGCATGAAAATATGTATGTATCCTTCTTTCTATAAGCTTTTCGTAATAGCAGCTAATGCTCCACTTTAATTTAATATAGCAGATTCCAATCTTACACCTAACTGAAGCAGAAGTGACTGATAGCTTGGGTAAATTGACTAATTCCATGTACCGTGTAATGATAAGTAACATAGAGCGCGCATGCCACCAATACTTTGGTACGAATCGTATGCACATATGCTTTTGCTGTCTCAAACTAGCTTAGTCGTGAAATGTAATGTTCTTCTATTTTTCACGGCACATTTCGCCAGAATAACGACACCACTTAAATTATTACTTTTAATTTTTTGTGTGATCTATATCACCTCAATAAGTTGGCTTTATAGTGAGGTTAGTAGTATTAATAAAGCTTTGGTTAAGTACAACGTCCTTAAATCTTATTCGCCATATTGCAAACCTGCAGGTATTCATCGTAATGTTCATGATGGCGTTCAGGAAAAAAATACGAAGCATTTATTATCACTCCTAACACTAAGTAAGAACCTGACTTATAAGGTGATATGGATAACGCCACTACACTTTATAGTGCACTAGTACGCGCATGATAGTGTTCTCACTTGTGCCTACGTTCGTACCCGTGCATGGCACTCTATTACTCTGTGGCGAGTGTGGAATGTAATGAATGTTGTCCCACAGTCGCCGGGCAGCGGGTGGCTTCCACTCGCAGCGCTCCTGTAGGGAGGGCGGCAAGGAGACGCGGCCGCAGTCCAACTACTACGAGTACGAGAGCGCTCCGCCCCGACGCCCTGGGAAGCTCTCGCACTACCATTGACTGGATTTTGATTTGCAACGCAAGCAATGGAACTGTCGGTAATGATGTTTTTAGGTACTTTACATCACAATTGTTATCTTGATTTTTTGATTTGATTGAAAATTTCGGGATTTGTAATATTTGCGTTCGGATTGGCATACAATTTGTTTATTGATTAGTAGTAACAATAGACTCATACATAAATTTTATGACGGTAATTATAATAATTTCAAAATTTTTAAAACAGTATACAAATTTCATCGTACTATGTTAATAATATATTTCAAGAAAAATAATATTGTATGTAATATATGTACCTCAACCAGATGCTGTTTAGTAAGTATTGATCATGTTTAGAGTATATTTACAGAGGTAAAACTATTAAGAGACATAAAATACAATCTTATCCGTCCGTCTGTAGTGCCTAAACGTGAAATTTGATGAAATTCAAATAATGTACGAGAATATACGTTATTCAATGTTAGTGAATACCTAAAATGTAATATCCTTTGTACGCTTCGACATACTCCACATAGCGTAGCCCTAAGTCTCCAGCAAAATTGGCTTGTTTATAATGCATCGTATATTTTGAACTTCGCTTTTCAGTAACAGCTTGACAGTAAATATTTAAAATTTTGTTTATAAAATCTGTTATTACAATACAAATTATATTTTCTTACACCATTTAAAAGTAACAAACATTATACATTCCATCAAGTGGTAATCCGATGATAATATTTGCTAATTAAATTTTTGATTAAAATAATATGTTGTCTTCAACATTATTTTACTGTGTTAATTTACAAAATTACGCCAAGGTACTGAGCAAAGAATTAGTTTTTTCTAAAAATTCAATATTCTGCGCTATAAGTACATGCGAATTTAAGTTTCGTGTAGTACACGTGATGATGATTACCCTGTAGAAGTACCAAAAACGTGTACACTGTAAAACTTTATTATTTATTTTATATAATGTGGTGGTGCTTGTTTCCAAGATTATTCGCATAATTATACTCTTGGCTGGTACACCCGCTATTAAATATATTGGATGGATCGTTAAACTGATTATTTGGAAATATTTAATTGTTTTAGAGGAGGCTAACTTTTATTTGTTTAAAATTAGATTTTTTTTACTCTTGATATCATAATTATTAAATGGGTAATTTAAAAAAAACATTAAACATTTGTTGATCTTAATCTTTACTATCTTTTTTTCGAATTTAAATGTATCTGAGCGAGTGTGATTTTACTTGTAAATATAGATTTATGAATGTTACAAAAATACCATTGCCTATGTTTGTCAAAAAAACATTACTTTCGTGTTAATAGAATCATTCCCTTGGAATTGCCGAAAGTTCCTTGAATCGCAAATAATTTTTTGTTCGGAGACGTGACATTGTCCCTTCAGTAAAGGCATTAGCAACCAGCGAACCTGATTTATTTCACACTCGCTTGCATGGATATAAATTCAACTCGTGTAATTTGAGTCCCAAATGGCGGTGTCTGGTGCCATTGTTGGACTTTTGTGTGAAAATGTAAGAACTCATTCCTTTTGAATAAACTTCTTTTCTATATCTCACAGTACGCTTGAGTTCATCACCAGTATTATTGAATGATCGTTTATAGCAAATTGGTGCGTGAGTGAAAAAGGGGCTTAATATCGGATTTACTTATTACTTTTACGGCCATTGTGATAAAGCACTATTACTTGTTTTTTTTAATTGCTAACAATAATATCTACAATGTTTTGGTCCATATTTCTGTTTGCCTTTCTTATATATAAAAATATTGATCATCCCTTTCTTCCCAAATAAAATTCAAAAAGGTACTTAAAAACGTAATCTAAAAATGAGTACATCAAAATCTCCCGTGGTAGACGTGTACTTACGTATACGTAGTTCTATATCTGATACCTACGATTAAAATGATTGGACACTTACAATTAATTAATAGATTATTCATTAAAAAAAACTTTTAATACTTCAATATCATTCCCCTGTCAGTATTTCTACGAACGCACCTTACATATACTTAGGGTGCGTTACTAGAGATGAGAAATCGACATTAAATTGATCGCTTCAAAGTGAAGTGCGTTAAAGGCTAATGGGTATTGTCTTTAGAAAAACGATCTTATGATTTACGGAATCATGTTTAAACTTATTATTTGCGGGTCATTTCCCTGCTGTCAGTGTAAATATCTCTTGTACAAGAGTGAGCTACTTAATATACTTATTTTAAAAATAAATCATGTATATTATTTACATTCCTAAATCACTGTAAGTTAAGTTCATAAATCAAAGAAGCTTTAAAGTTTAGGTAAGGTAAATAAATGTTAAACTAGATATAGTTGTAAAATCAAAAATAATTTAATTGGACTGAAAATTAGATACCGTCAGTCATTATTATTAAAATTTTATAATGTATTTTTATGACTGATCAATTAAATGTTATTGAAATCAATGCAAACTACGTATGTAACGTATTCTGCTTAATTATTAAGAATAATTTATTAGACAATTCCAATTTCAATTCTCTTTATTACATTCGATTATTTGTGATATTAAAATGTTGCTTAAACACAGGTTATATGTGGTGATAATTTAATATTCCAATAACTAACAATAGGCGATATCAATGTAAATATATCGAAGACTATTGAAAAACATTTTGTATAGAATTATAATAAGAGTGTATTTGAGCTATGTGACTTGTTACGAGTAGATTATTTTATTGATTGCGAACAAATGTTTAGAGATAAGTTTTGCAAATAAGTTTGCATCCGAGTGCCCATAATCCTGTATATAAATACTGTAACATGTTTGTAACATGTGTTGTAAGCGATATCGATTTGTATAATTTTTTAGTTGTATCAGGTGTTCTTTGAGAGGAACGGCCATCTGTACCTTAAATAAATAAGAAGTATAACTGTGTTCTGTCTTTTACTATAATATATGACCTATCCCATTTTGTGTGAAATTTAAACTATAGTGTAGGTATTCATGTAATAATAGTAATGTAATCTTCTAAAACAGATTTTTAGAAGATTCAGTGACTTTCGGGTTTCATACACGATTATTTCAAATATCATATTTGTGTTTAACCCAATGTTAAATAATTCCCTTGTAACTTTAAGTCCAAAAGAGGGTAGGTACACATTTATTGCTATAACAACAGCTTTTACATTTCTTTCATTCGATTATCCTCCAACTTGTGTTATAGAATTGTAATATAAGTCCCTACGATAAAGTACCAAATAATTGGCAAAATAAACTTCAAAGGAGGAGTAGCAATCTAACAACTATATCTGACATTTCGAGATATAATGTGCAGTTTAGTTTTAGTAGAGGTTTTCCGTAAAGTTACGCCTACGAAAATTACTGGTCCTTACATAGCGTGCTCGTTGCAGATAATCTGTACATAGCGTAGGTACTCGTTGGAGATAATTAGCACGTAAGCCTTTACGCTCATCTGCATACCGCAACGTTATCAAAGACATCCTTGCAAGTAACCGCTGGCCCACGTCATGGAGCTAGTGACGAGCGGCGCGGCAAGCGGTGCGTATACCAAGCCACTTATGTATTTAGTGATGACGACAAAGACCACCTTTTAGTGCACTGAGTGTACCTATTTATGCTCTTCATTTTGTTGTTATTTAAAAATATTAAAGTAATACTATAATTATTAACTACTAACTACCTTGCTATTTAATTTAATCATTCTAACTCGTTTATGCCGATAACCAAGTTTTTTTTTCAATCAAGAATTTTAACACCTTTTAAATCTGCGCTGAGGATGTTTAGGCGTCCATGCAATAGATTTTGAATTCCGCTAAAGTCAGAAGTTCAGCTATCATAAGTAAGTATACATTACGTAATAACAAATTTTAACAAATCTTAAGTTACAATAGGTATACGATACTCACATAAAATAGTAACGTTAAAATTTGGTTTATGGTTTGAAAAGGTTTAAAATGGTAAGAAGTCATATTTTACTATTAAATTATTTTTAATCTGTTGTAAGCTTTCAAAATCATCTAAGCACTCTAACGAATAAACGCTCGGTTTGTTTTTTGGTTCTCATTGGTTCGTTTGGTCACATTATCATCCCATTGGCCAACTTTCATTTGTTTTTGATTTGTGATAGCTGAAAATTACCTGTCGCTGTCGCGGCCCCATGATATGCATCTTACATTTCGTTTAATTTCTTACAGTTCTCTTACTTTGTTTTCCCGCTTTTAGTTGCCGCTTTCGCGAAATACCATGGCCGGAAAAGAAAGTCTAACAAAGGTTCGTATTTAGGAGTTTATATAAATAATACATGTTACAAGTTTTAACAAGAAAATAGTATTAAAATATTCCAAAAAGTTTAATAATAATAAAAAAGGAGACGTTTATTTCTTGCAATCTCCCTTTAATATAGACAGGCAAATATATTTTTCATTTTTTTTCACTTATCTCTAACACTACCTAAGTGATGAAAACCATAGCTATAAAACGATTTTGGAGGCGGGTCACTGAAGACGTCAAAATTAACAACGTAAGTACGATAAATATTATTGTTTGTCCCACATTATGTTCCTACTACAATATGTAGTAGGTAGGTATAGGCACGGTAATAATATCCACAGTAATCTAACTCCATAGAAGCGCACGAAACGCAAATTATACTGGTATAGGTAGTAGTAAAAATATAGTAAAAATGTAGTAGATACACCATTATTGAGTACGGCAATCATAGAGCGTTGAATGTAATGACAATTACATTTACGAATGATTCCACGGAACTATTAACGCGACCGTGAGCTATAAATTATTCTGATACTTTTTTCATAGAATGATACGTCCATTTGATTGCGGTATTTAAAATTGTTTAGACGGTAAACTGCGTTACATGACATTTGTAATTAGTACTGAAACAGCACTGAACCAATGAAGGTTTAGATAATTAAGATTATGTTTCGTTCAGAACAAATAATTAGAATATTTATTTTGTTCGATTATGGTCCATGTTTTTTATCTTGAAATTTGTTGTTACTTTTTGCTTTACAATAAAAACTGATATTAAGCAAGCATTAAACTTGGTGAGATTATAGTGTAAACTTGTACACAATATAGCAAATAATAAAACCGGTTAACATGTCAGTTGAAGGTGGTAGAACTAGTGTAGTTCGACCGGGGAAGTACCACCGCCACACCTAATTCTATCGTGAACCATTTCTTGCGTTTCGATGGAAGGGTGTGGTTGCCGTCACTCTTTCCAATGAGGCGACCATCATAGTCCTCGGGAGCCGCAACGTATCTGTGAAAGACTTCAGTTAGAACCCATGTTCTGTATGAAGTCGATTAAAGACGTCCATGGGCGGCAGTGACCACTTACTATCAGGTGGACTGCATGTTCGTTTGCTACTTCAGTTAAATAAAAAAAAAGTCAACGTATCCTCATTGCTGCCCATGAATTTCTGCAACCAATTTATTAAAGAACAGAAGTTCTATTTGAAATCAATCAAAGGATCCTTACTACTTCTATAGATTGATATAGTTCTCAAATAGCGGTGGTATCTTAGCGGTCAAACCATATTCACTAGTAATTTCTAGAACACCGTAGAATACCGTGCGATTTAGAACTAAAACTGGAAGTAATAATTTAAATTTATTCAACAAATACAGCTGAAACAGGAAAAGTTCAGAAATTCATAAAAGATTTTTAACCGGCAAACGTTCATGTTTTAGTACTATGTTACGTTCAGTAAAGTACAAAAGAAACGTTGTTTTGTCAATTAGTATAATCCAAGCCAATTACATAGAACTGTCGTGTAAAGCGGCATTTATCTCCACAATACGATGGCTAGGAAGGGCAAGGTCGGGCCTCGCATGTCGAGTATCGTTATCGCAAATTGTTTCTACCCCCCGTCTTGGCCTATGTTGTGTCACAACTGCTTTTTTATAGTTGAGTGGCTAATGGACACACATAGTTGAGGTCTGAAGCTAGGTACTGGACTGGTTTTTGCTCAGGCTTCAACGCTATTTATCACCTATTGCTGGACTTATTATTCTAACATTATATTTAACGCTAGTAGTTGGACGAGTATGGTTCGACAGGGTAGATACAACCGTCACACCTATATCACTACATAGTATAAAACAAAGTCGCTTTCCGGTGTCTGTCCCTATGTATGCTTAGATCTTTAAAACTACGCTATGGATTTTCATGCAGTTTTTTAATAGATAGAGTGATTCAAGAGGAAGATTTTTATGTATAATACATGCATAATATAGTGGAGAAATACTCATAATTTTAGATTTTTGACTTTTAGGCGGAACGAAGTTCGCCAGGTGACCTTTTTTTTTTTGTTTTCGAGAGGGAAACTTTCAAAACGTACCCGACGTCGTGGGAGCGACGCGGGTTTTGTGGGATTCTTACCGCACTAAAACCCCCCCGGTGGCCGACCTCGACGCTGCGAAGAGGACTCCGGGAACTCCAGTTGACCTCAGCGTCGGTCTCCTCAGCGTGTGCCCCATCGGGCTCTTCTCTGGTGGGCGTGAACTGCTCACCGCACATTCTGGTTTTTACGGCAACATGCAACCACACATGCCGCCGTCGTTCCCGGGGTCACTTGACCGGACGGTTCGAGCTCCCACTCTTCCCGCCCGCAACCCCGGAAGCCCCTTTTAGTCGCCTCTTACGACATCGCCAGGTGACCTAGTCTACTATAAAGCTGTTTCTGCGAAAGGGTGCCAAATTAGTTACATATGAAGCGAACATCTTAGTCTCCAGGTGTCGACGAAACTGGTCGGCTACACATAGAACCCTCTATAAGAAGAGCAATCACTCATCTAACTCCCGATTGTGGCTGACGTTCCTTATCTTCGTAGGTGTAGATGACTGAGTGGTTAAGTTAGTATTAAAATCAATGTATTATTATATATTTATCCATAGTTTCTTAGATATAGTTGCAAAATCGGTGTAAAAAAATTCCACAATGCCACTAACCTTCTGCGGTTTTGCGGCCGATATACCGGTATCTACCTACGTCATGTTTTTCTGTATTCTTATCTGATGGGTTTTTTGCTTCTTGACATTGATCTGGGCTCTTAGTGCAGCTATACTCAGGTTCCATATGGTAAATTTCCAACACAACATATAAATCAGTAAAAGAAACTAAGATTTTCGATATTTTAATATAATGCCTACTTAATTTAAAAACTTTTAATGCATACCAATTACAGCCATAGTTTAATCACTTGCAAAATTGGTATGCGAAGCTTGTAAAATGGTTGAACATTCCAGCATATAAACAAGCATTAGGGATCTTTCCTTATCGTCCTCTGGAAGTTCCTATCAACCGCTCATTACCCTACTTCCGGCAACGGGCGTTCTCTCAGAATAAAAAGATTTCCATTGACTTTGATGAATATCGTAGTTTATAAGTCAGTCTAAAGCGTAGATTGTAGAGAATAATAAATAAAGACTTGATCTTAACTATCATTTACCATACTGTTCTATAACATTTACACACATATAGGTACAATAGTTATTAAAGTGTTTCCGTCTTTATTTGAAAATATCTATCAAGAATAGATGCTGAGCAAGAAAGGATAACATCATCTGATGTCACGATCATGTTTTATGATCGTGTTACTTCTAACACGCTTTATGACAGCCGCTTTATAATGTTTTTATGTCAGTCTGTATAGAACGGACACTACATGCGCCTAGATTACCACGTATTACCACGTAGGACTCGTAGGTATATCGGATCAATAAATTGCAAACAAATGTCGCAGACTTCCAATGAATAAATTAGCGTTCATTCAATTGCCTTCATATTCTTGCAAATTAGTGTGGGGCCGTAAAATCCCATGACGTCAATCGAATTAAGGTCGACATGTAACGGAGCGTGTCCTGCCGATGGGACGGCTCCTAAGGGAGGTTCCCTTATGGAACCTTTATTTTCGGAACGTAACAGTCAGATTATACAATCAATTGTCATTGAGGTAGTTTAAAGGTAGTAGAACTCTGTATGATTCGACTCGGCAAGCACCACATTATATCTTTTCTAGAGCAGTGATAGCCTAATAGATATAAGTAATGGTTGAAACTTGCTCTCTCAATCGGAAGGTCCGAGGTTCAAACCCAGGCACCACTGATTTATATGCGTATTAGAAATGAATTATCACTGCTTTTCGGTGAAGGAAAACATCGTGAAAAAACCTACACACCCTTTTTTTTAAAGAACTCTCTTTAAAAAAAAAGTTCTCGGATATGTGTGAAGTCCACCAATTCGCGCCTGGCCAGCGCGATGGACTATGGCCTAAAACTATCTCATTCTGAGAGAACACCCGTGCCAAGCAGTGGGACGTTAATGGGTTGTATCCATTACAATAGTATTAAAAAATTCTGTGCTCTGCTTCGAAGGCTATGGTTAAGGATTTCATCATGCGAGGCCGGCCAAGTTACTCCTAAGTGATTGGAATGCATTAGTGACATATACATTTCTTATTCTATGTAATGTTGTTTACAGATGTCCACGGGCGACTTACCACTGACAGAAAAGATTTTTAAAACCATGTAATAGATACATCGAATATAATGGTATACTTAACTGAGGTTAGTCTTAAACGCGTTGGTACCCTAGAGATAATTAGAACGCCTAATATCTCTCGTACCAGACCTTTCACTCCGGAACACAATACAAGCTTAGGCAAGTGGAATATTATTCGTGACGATAAAAGCTTGTAATGCCCTCACGTCCTCTCAAGTGTATAATCTTAGGATTTGCGAGAAAATATTTTATTATACTTACGTTATTACAGAGTTAAAGCGTTACAGGAAAACCGCAGTAATGATAAAAACATTGAAAAAACACCTCCTGTACCAAGTTTTGGTACAACTAGTTAACATTAATTTTATGCAATTTTAATTAATAATTTATTACTTACAAGTATAATAGATCAACAGATTTGATAGACAAGGACGACGTTGTTGTTATTTAGTTGTGGAATATTTTGATAATAAGGTGATTTACTCGCAACACAGGGTCTGGGTCTAGAGAGCTGGTGGGTATAGGTAAATGCAGTAATATTCTTTATACCATAAATCAATAAAATTGTATCTATCCATTACCGGTTAGAGGTTTGAATACGGGAGGATTATAATACCTAGGTATATATATACCTAATCGTCCCTTTATACAGACGGATTTTGCCGCAGTAACTCGACTGCAGAATGCTCAAAAATAATCATTGAATTATTCGCTTATTGATTTGGCGGACGTAGACGATTAATACTAGCGAAAGAGGACTCCGTTGACTCTAGTCTTCTACATTTGATATAAAAAATACCTCTTTTTAAACTCGGAGCATACGTCGGCGCTCCGTAGAAAACTACGGCATCTCTGAACTCTCTGATTTTACTTAAGTTGCTTCTTACGATATCCTCGAGCAGCAAGGTGATGCCTTGAATGGCAACTGACAAGACGCTTTAATTATATTAAAGTTATTGTTTACGTTACGTTCAATTATATATGGCAAATACTTGCAGGACTTGCTACATTTTAGGATATAGAAGCTAACTAATTAGTCTTACACTTTGTTTTATCTTTAGGCACATGTACCTACTTTAACGAACATAAATTTCGTTTACTGCCATTAATTAGTATTCTGTAATCAACTTTAACTTTGCTAAAGTACGTATAAAGAAAGTTAGCAAGAACCAAACTTCGCTAAGTATGAGTACTTAATAGAAGTTGATTATAAGAAAAACAACAGGCGCAAGAAATTAAGCGAAACTCTAATGTAGCGAAACCTACCGATATAATTAAGATGCTATAAACTACTTCCACTAAACCGCAGTGGAACACCATAGTGGCTATATATGTATAGTGTATATATATGTATATGTAGGTAGGTAGAACCAGTGTAGTTCGCCCGGGGAAGTACCACCGACACACCTATTTCTAGCGTGAAGCATTACTTGTGTTTCGATAGAAGGGTGTGGTTGCCGGCACACTTTCACATGAGGCGACCATCATAGTCCTAGGGAGTAGCAACGCATCTGTGATTGACTTCAGATGGAACCCATGTTCTGTATAAAGTTGATTACAGATGTCCATGATCGTCAGTGACTTACGATCAGGTGGACTTCAAGCTCGTTTGCTACTTCAGTCAGATAAAAAAAGAAGTCACAAACGAGCATGATCAATACGAAGATGGTGCTACCGTCGATGAACATCTGTAATTAGTTCTAGACAGAATTGGATTCCCACCTTTGAGGACTAAGTTTCAATGCTTTAGTATTTCTCTCTCACGACACCCTTAAAGTACAACAGCGCTTTTGAGTGTTTATATTATTAAATAGATGATCCTCTGTTGCCTACGGATTTGAACTATAGGTAAAACGTTCTATCTTCAACGCGCAATAGTCTAGGCCTCCCTACTGTAGGCAACGACTCGCACTTAGCAATGTTTCATTCAAAAGCTTTCTGATATTTTATATCCAGTTTAGTTATATTTTTATGTAATTAAAACCTTGACTTTATCTAATGCTAATTATTAATTTTTTGCTCCTGTAATATAATGCTTGCCGTGGGTACCGACGTTCGCTTTATCTGTAAAATAATTTGCGATATATCATAATCGAGTTTCTGACATGCATTCAAGTACATTTTATAGTCTTTCAAATCAATTTAAGATATTTTTGAAAGCTATAGCCGGCAAAGCAATTATCCCTCCATATTAAATTTATACTTTAGCGACAAAAGATAATATCTATTATTTACAAGATAATACAAAAGTACCAGAGAATAACTTTGTAAAAATTGTGGAATCGACCTTTACCCTTCACATTCTTAGATATCCAACCGGGACGGCTTCAAGTTCCGACTACACCCTCTTCTAAATGACGCATTTTGATGTTACGTAGAGCAAAAAGGCATTAAAGTATTATTCCACATATCTAAGATAAAACAATAATAATTAAGAGTAAGATTTATCTAGCATCAAGTCAAAAAGTAAGAATAGGAGGTACTTTCAAAAAAAAAAACGCTTTCTACACTCATAGCCCCACAGTAGGATTTTCTCCTGTGTCGTGGGTGCCATGGACACACACAAAGACAAATACACAAACACCCAGACCCAGAACAAGAATCTAAACTCATCATTCAGACACCTTTCTGGCCGGGAATCGAACCCGGGACCCACTGCGTCTCAAACCGGTACGGTAACCGCTGCGCCACGCGGGTCGTCTTACCTTGTACCTTTCATGCTTTATAATGAGACTACGATAAATGCAAGATATACGAGACTCTTGTCTGGTAGAAGGATTTACCGAATTTCTGAAAAATTTAGGAGTAAGGCCACGGTCTAGAAACAAATCG
The DNA here is from genome assembly GCA_949699795.1 of Spicauda simplicius. Lineage (NCBI taxonomy): Eukaryota > Metazoa > Arthropoda > Insecta > Lepidoptera > Hesperiidae > Spicauda > Spicauda simplicius. Next base: position 12,775,150 of record OX453063.1, read on the forward strand.
CGTTACGTTAAAAAACCGATAACGTTTATAGATTACTTATACGCATCTTGCGTATAAGTAATCTATAAACGTTATCGGAAACTCTTTCTTTTTTCTTTTCTCTTTCTTTTTTTTGCCATCGGTGAAGGTTCGCTCGAAGACTGTTCAGGAATTTGTAGGTTATAAATATTCAAGTGACCAACGTTTTTCTTCACGTAATGTATAGTGACTGGTAAGGTTTAATACGAACAGTAAAGTAAAGTATTTTTAAAACCTTCGCCTGTTAGTATGATATCACACGTACATTCTTATAACATTATTAATCTATTCCTCTCCCGTTGTTGAACCGGACGGACTATTAAAATGGTAACTCCGTACACCATTTTTAAAAACATAAAAAAAATGCAAGCCCTAAATAATAAAAAAAACTCCGTTGGTTCTGTATAATTGGAATCAGATAACAAAGTTTACCAATTAGTCTACTAATTCGCACTAGGCCAGCGCGGTGGACTATGGCCTAAAACTCTCTCATTCTGAGAGAGGACCCGTGCCCAGCAGTGGGACAAGTTTTATTGATAACAATATATGAATACACTTGAGTTCAGATATGGAACTATTATTTCTAGAAATGTTAGCCCATTTAGGTATGTAGGTGCTTATATGAGTAATCCCAGTACAGATCGTATTAATTAACATTCTAATGTTGATGCGGGTCGAGAATTCGAGAGGTTAACATCTTATCGGCCCAAATCGGTGTTAAGTTAAACGACTGTTTCAAAATAGTTTAGCAATAGGTAATTTTATTCATTAACCGGTTGAGAAAGATATAAGTATCACATTTTAACACGATATTTAAGGAAAGTCAATTGAATTAGGTAGGTAGCTATTTTGCAGCTATTTTTGGTAAATGTAGATACATAAAGCATTGACGCATTACATTATAATTGACGTTAGCTATTTGTTTCGGTAAACAACCTGACGGTGCAATATTATAGAAGGCTTGGAAATCATGATATGGAATTGGACCGTCAGACATCGTGGACAGCGAAAGTGAGTTATGCATTCGGCTCGCCGCCGGTTGGTGGTCATTTCTAGGGCGTCAACAGCTCCACCAGCGCACGGTGCGAGCGCGAGAGTGTCGATCCCACCACCTACCACGCTGCACAGTCTCGGTCCGTCGGGTACGAGCAGACCAGTCTCTGTGTTGCATTGCCACGCGTCTCCACGCAACGCCCGATTAGTGATCTGCGCTGTTTCACGCGGCTTCTGCATATCTAAATATTTTTATTACACAAGCGGCGGCGAAATTTCACGGTTTATGTTTAATGCTTAGTGTACGTGCAGTGAACGTGTGAGTGGCGGTGCGTACGTGAAGTGGCAAGAGGTTGTGTTTGCACAGACCGAGCGAAAGCGGTCGAGCGGGCCGCCGCAACTGGGAGTGCGGAATCTGTCTGTGTAGGTGTTTTGCTGATTATGGTGTGTTGCAATGAAAATAAGTGTTAAAATGTCGAAATCTGATTTATGAGGAGCTCACAGAACGCACTCATGCGGCTGTAAAACGAACACGCATGCTTATGTAAGGCTGAATCCGTGATAGACCAAGTGAGTATACCTACTGTTTTTTGAAAGTTTTGCAAAACTGGAGAAACTTGCGTCCATGCATACATTCATTTATTTACAATACCTATGTTATATGCATCGAAAAGTTATAAGAAGGTAAAAAGTAGGTGATTGCTAAAATAACATCTTTGACACATTTGCATCAGATTATTGCACCATTTAATTTAAATATTTTTGTTTCTATGCGCATTTTTGTGATTGAATTATTTTTTACGGATGAAAAGAAACTGATAATATTCGGATTAATGTACCTATTACATGCTTCAAGCGGAGCTTGTAATGTATTTTTACGTATTTGGATCATAACAAACATTGTCAGAAAATGAATAACAAGCAAGAAAGGGCTAATGACACCCGTTAAAATTTATGTGATACACATAATGTTACGTGAAACGATTTATTTTTATATACGAGTTTGAGAGTTGAGTTGTTTTGGAGATAAAAGTGAGAATCTTTTTAAATAGTTTTCCGGATACTCCGGCGTTGGCTTCGTGCCCGGCAGTCGGCGCATGCTTGTGTGTTGTTTACAAATATTACACTAGAAGATTTAGATAATGTTACTAAATAATCGTTACCTACTTAAACGACATTTTCAAAATAGTCGATAAAATTGAGTCGCTTTATTAGCGCATGTAAACTTACAATGGACATATTCGTTATTTTATATCAAGGATCATTTTTTTGTAATCAGAAACTGTGTACTCAAATTGGAGTTCTAGTAATATACATGATACCTACATAATGCGAACGGTAATAGCTCACAGTGGCGTACCAACAGGTGAGCCGAATGCTGATTTATCATACTCGTATTTCAAAATCATTCGGTGCAGTGTAATTTATAAAATGATTCAAGCTTCTAACGGTCAATTTGGAGTATATTTATGCCTTCATTTATGTGGCTACTGGCCTATACCATAAGCAATAGCTTGATAATGAACACTGTACAATAAGTAGGATGCTAAGCAGCTTAATGCTCGGTTCCACCTGTAGATATCACTTGTAAACAATGTTAAATAAGTTTTTTGCTTTAGTAAAGTATTTCAAGTCCATGTTTTATGTTCAAAAGTTATCTAAAAGTATCACCTACAAAATATAAATGGAAATGAATGCGTAGATAATATGGAATGAAAATGAATGTGAAAGAGAATGAATTTGTATGCGATTATCTTTTCATCCTTTAATAATGTAGCTAAGTTCATTGTTTAACTCGTATGAGCATTTTCTTTTTTTGTTGAAATTCATTCACCAAGTTCATTCCAACTTATAACATTAAGATAAGGTGCTACTGGTATGTACCTTCTCTCTTTTAAGTCCTAAAAGAGTTAATAGTCGGTAATTGTGTCGATCAGTTCTTGAAGGGCATTCAAATCTAGATCGGTATAATGCTTGGAAATTATAACGCTATAAATAATTGATTGACTATGGTTGAATATTGGCGTTTGTGGGCAGGCGAATAACTCACGAAATTGTTTGTGTTTTAATGTTTTTTTTTATTTATTTATTATTACTGTGATACGGTAGACTATAATGACTGTATTGTATATTACACAAGTGAAGAAAAGGTGCAATTAAAAATAAGGATAGCATAAAAAATATAGATAAAAAGCTATCTCTACAATTTTATGTCACAAGTCAAAGCTAAAAAAATACTGACACAAAAATAGAATAGCATTATTTATTAAAAGTAACTAGCTTTTATCTATAAAATACAAATTGTAGCTTTGTATAACAGAATGAAATAACTTCCAGAATTGTAAATGCAATTTTGACTTATCGCGAATACAAATTAATTTTCTACGTGTGAATAAAATTGTTTAAAGAATTTGCGTATTCTTTTCTACAATTATTTTAAATTAAATGTAGGTATAAGGGCTAAACTCGTGCAATCGATCTGTCGTAAGATTTCCGAGAGGAGCTGTAAGATTTCGATGCTGTATTCTATATGAGCTCTTATATTTGAACTGTTTATTTTACTAGTAATACGTGTAATGAAACATTATATCGATTTTAGATCAAATAATAAAATACATATACATACCGAAAACACGTACAAAACCTGACCACACGGCAAAATAAGTAAAGTGTTTCTTAAAACAAATGCCGCTCCAAATAAGTTGCTTACGTTATGGTATCCGCGTGTAAAAGATTTTCACGATATTTTTATTGAGATTTTTCTCTAGTTTATTGATATTTTATCATGTGTTTTAATTTAATCGTGGCCAAAATATGTTTGTCTCCCATTTAACCTATAACACTGTATGCGTACTTATTGCGTTTAATATACATGGCCAATTAGCAATAATTAAGTATCAGTAGTAGCAATTAAACAAGAAAATACGAATTCGCGTGCTCGTACCGAATTAGGAAACCCGAAATAGCGAAACACGACTGCGGCGGTCGCGAGACTACGATTTCGGTCATAGATCGAGGCCAACACATCTCGTAAGCCGGAATGGCGGACTCTTCCGCCAAGCGGCAACGGGGTCGACAAAGTATTACCTCTTTCACTGGGTAACGATATGTACAAGTAACTTATATGTACTATGAATTGACATGTGATGGATATTTTAAAACTTTCCTTTTTCTTTTGGGGCCTATCGAGATGTGCATTTTTAAAGTCGCAAACATTCTGTCCTGCCTCACTCTGCTATTTAATAGGTTGAAAACTTTAAGAAATAAAATAGTAGCACTTATATAAACATATAAAGAATTCTAAGAAAATTACTTGATTATTACTTATCTTATTTAGAATAATATAGGTAAGTCATATTTTCAATTACTTTTAGATAAGCGACAGCGAATATTTTTTCCTTCATAGTTTTTTATGTTTTACTTACAAACAAACGTATTTTTATGTTTTACGAAGGCCATTACACTGCATGATCCTTGGCATTTGGTTGCATTTTTTACATACATCTGAAGCTAATGATAAATAATTTTATGCTATTAAAGTAGCTAAATTATGTACATTTGGATCACTTTAAGTCAAGGCTAGAGGTCTAATCCACACGAATAAAATTCGTAGTTCCACTCTCAGCTTTAAATGTTTCCTATTCCTATGCGGTAACGGATGTCCGTTTCGGTCGGTTTAGACAATGAAAGAGCTATCTAACGTTACTATTTCTTCAACTAAAAAATATTAGGCTCTTTTAAGACGAACTAAGGACATTTCTAGATTTGTCTTAATGGGATCTTTGCCATTAGTCACCTTAACACAAACGAACTACGATCCTTTTTGTAGTAGGTGCCTTATATGTGTGAGATAATGATGTGATGTGGAATAAAATATTTGTATTTACCCTTGAAGGCTGCGTTGGAGCAAGCCGGCAAAAACGCAATAGTCAATGTTAAATCATCACCCGGCGAACTTCATTCCGCCTAAAAGTCAAAACTACACTCCACAACTCCACTATATTAGGTATGCATGTATTAAATTAAAATACATGACTGTAATTATATTTAAAAAAATGGATATAAATAAGAAAAAAAGACAAACCCGCTGAGTTTCTTGCCGGATCTTCTCAGTAGAGGTCGTATTCCGATCCGGTGGTAGTGTAAGAAAAAAAATATAACTGACAATTTGTAAGTGCACCCGTAGGCCTATACAAAATAAAGACATTTCATTTCATTACACATAAAAACCTTACTCTTGAATTACTCAATTATCTATTACATAAACTGCATTAAAATCCGTAGCGTAGTTTTACAGATAAGCATACATAGGGACAGATCATTCGAAGCTACTTTGTTTTATATTATGTAGTGATTACACTGATCCTCATAATAGATGGTTTCTATTACGAAAGTCGTATTCCTATTATCCTTATGGTAACTTATCATTGTTAGAACGCTATTACTGAAGGACATTATAATTTTACAACCCTGACATCGTTGTAACGATTTGATTGGCTTTTCACGTGAATACCATCACGAGGAAGCTTATTCGAAGGTTCAGCTTATAAAAATTTATGTTCGAACTTTAGAGGCAATAGGGGTTGAAATGGCTTCGGCGTGAATACCGAGTCGTAAAGATGCGTTGACATAATGGAGAATGCTTGCTTTTCTATTTTTGTAGCATTTCTTTGCAAGTCATGGCGAATAGCATTATATAGATAAATACATAAAGTTGTGTAGAGGTTACATAATCCTATGTTTATTCGAAATCATAGATTAGTGGTATAAGTTTTGATTTTCTTCATGTGATCGGCACAGAATCACACGAGGCGACCATCATAGTCCTCGGGAGTAGCAACGCATCTGTGGTTGACTTCAGATGAAACCCATGTTCTGTATGTAGTTGATTGCAGATGTCCATGATCGGCAGTGACCACTTACCATCAGGTGGACTGCATGTTCGTTTGCTACTTCAGTCAGATAAAAAAAATAAAAGATCCGGTGTTTACTTACCAGACAAGGTCTCTGATTTTTCAAAATTATGTGCAAAATAGTAAATATTTGTAACATTTTTTTAAAACACTCCTTCTGCACTGGAGCAGTGGAGAAGCTATAATTTGATGACGATTCTTTTAAAAAATACAAAAGTTTGAATATTCAATATTCATACGATATGGCAGAACTGTAACATTATTTTTATGTTTGAATATCTTAATGTCTTTAATAATACTATAAAACTTGTAATATCATGACAACATTCATATTAACTAAGTCCTTAGCAAGCTGTGCCTGTCGGTTTCAGCTGCGTTCGCAAAAACTCTACCTACAACTGACAACTCTAACTAACGTCTTACTTTTGTAGCGTGAAAGGGTTTTAATGAATTATTATCTCAAAATATAGACCGAATACATGTTCAATGATTACATTCAGTAGTTCTGATTTATTTTGACACACAGTTAAAGAGGCAAGTACGGATTCAAAAGCAAACGAGTATCCAGTCCACCTGGTGGTAATTGATCACTGCCCATGGTCACGTATGTAATTTCATACAGAACAGAGGTTCTATGTGATGTCATTTATAACTGTGCTGCTACTGCCCAAAACTAACATCGTCGCCTCATATGAAAGTCAGCTAGCAACCACAGCCTTCCACTGAAAAGCAGACTGATTTGCACTAAAAATAGTGGTATTTACTTTTCTTTTCTTTAATCATAAATCTCTTATAAACATTTTAACTTGTGCCACCTTTCTCTTACTTCTCATTGCTATCTTCGATCTTTGATTTGGTTTATGATAGAATCTTCACTTCCTTTGTTATCTTGTTATTTGATTAAGCTATTCATTAAATTAATTTACTGCACCTTACCTAATCTTTATATTTATTGTTACTTTAACTCCTTACCCAAAGGTTGCCTGGAAGGAGTCGCTGTTTAGCGATAAGGCCGCCTTTTGTATCGTTCTTTTAGTTTGTTTATAATTCTATGCTATGTGTACATTATGCGTACAATAAAGAGTATTTATGTTATGTTATGTACTTTCCTGGGAACTACACTGCCTCAACCACCTGAACTATATTATATCAATATACAAATATTATGTTATATTGTATGTATATTGTACACGCGGGTTAATACAGTACGGCAAACCTTAGAAGTTACGTCGATATGAAAGTTACAAATTATGATTAACAATTTCGGCAACTTTTGTGAAGTGATTTCGAATCTTAACATCTGTGTATAAAAGTCATTTTCGTATAATATTATCAACATTCGCAAAGATGGGTATCGCACACCAATCGGAAGCAATCGATTGTACGAATTCTGCCGATTCCACTTCTGTTTTAACGAGTTGTAGCTATAGGGAGAAGGAAAAAGTATTTTCTCATGCCGTAACTATAATTAGCAATCCATAAATAAGTATAAGTATACAATTTGAACTAATAGGTATCTATTATTCCTAAAACAATATTTATTCTTTGTTTGTTAAATAGAAAAAAAAAATATAATAAGCATCAAGATTATTTGTAAATGTATAAAGAGTATGCACTTCTATGCCACAAAAATGAAAAAAAAAATACATAGTTTTAAAGTCTACGCGCAAAATAATATATTTCACTGGACCACGACGAGGAAACTGTATCCAAATGGTGCCACATGACAAGGACCGGCTTTCGCAAATAAAATCAATCATCATAACCGTTCACCCAGTAAAAAGTTATAAGGTAAAGTACGTACAATACTCACAGAGTAAGAATCTCTACATTTTTGAAGTTGGTTAGAATAATAAACATGATGATGTCACATACTGTAAGGGTCCTAATTCAAAAATTCCGTAATTTTAGTTAAGAACAAAATTCTCCTAATAACATAATGGATAGTGTAGTGAAGTAAAAAATGGCGATTGCCTGTTTAGGAAGGATAAACAAAAATGGTACGTATGGTATATTATTATAATATACAATTGTTTATTGTAGGAAATTTCCTAAAATTCGAACCCATATTTGTTACTTCTACAAAATGCAATTTTTTCCTTACGTTACGTCCGTTATATTCTAATCGTGTGGTACATATATTAGTCATTTTCAAAGTTAGCGGACCGAATATGAAAAATGGTTTTCGTCATACATATAAAAGAGGAACATAGAAAATCACTTATAAATCTTATAATATATAATCATAGTTATCAAGAAATTTGAAATACATTTATGTATGCATTGCTCTATTCACCAATTCGTGGCCAGCGCGGTGGAGTATGGCCCATAACTCTCTAAATCTGAGAGAATTCCCGTGCCCAGCAGTGGGACAATAATGGGTTAACGATATTGCATGCTCGCGTTATTATAAATGGGTTTATGACAAGTTAAGCTCAATCATGACTATAACATTGAAGACTGATATCTAGGCATGCTATCTAATACTTAATTATTATCTCTATTAGGTCGTAAATCTTTCTTTTTACCGTAAAAACATAATCGCGAGGAAACTAACATTGCCTACGTTCCTAAGAATTCTTAAAGTGAAGTTTAGTCTTATAGTTAAAGACTTAATCCTTGCTCTAAAAAGTACCTAATGATTTGATCGGGTAGCAAATATTAGTCGACGTATTAAATAACATGTATTCATCATTAATCTGTTTAATTCTGCGAATGCGTCAGTCAGCTTTCAAAATATAAATGCAATGTAACTAGACACATACTGTACCGTACAAGTTCACTTGCGATAAGATAGTGAACCAGGATCCGGATGCCCTATCGGTCCCTTTGGGCCAGACGATACCGGGTCATGTTATCGTCGACTAGGCCTTAACCCCGGTCAATTGTTACGACATTTCGGAGCCGAATAAACACGCTTTTGAAATTACGGATCGGCGTAAGGCCGTGTACTCGTTACGTATGATCGACGGGTAGCTATCGCATTTAGATGGCTTTATTTACGTACGTGTTTTACGTACGTATGAATTAAGTATTTCTGGGGTTCCGTAAAGGTAAAAACGGAAGCTAAAACTTCGTTGTCCGTCTGTCCGGCATTTTTATATTCTAAAGATATATTATATTTTGAAAATTATGTTACAGGTAAAATTAGAAGTAATAGTAGTAGTTTTGGCAGCAATAATATATATTAAATGAAATTAAAAAACAACTGTTAAACTCATTTCAAAATTTATTTCCGCATGTAAAACATAGGGTGATCATTTTAGCTATTACTATTTGGGTGCAACATATAAGTCACACCCAACATTTTAAAAATATTCTTAGACATCTTCTATACTTTTATATAGTTTTTTCATGCTGCAGGTCGGTAATTTATGATGATATTATTTTGTACGTGCGCGGTGAAAACGTACGTGTAATCTCATTTGTAAAGGATCTAAGAATGTCTTATCATATTTTAGACTGATCCATTTAATCTTATCTATTATAGAATTCCGATCCCAATATAAACTCACGTAATAATATCTTTATAAGTTGTTGTAATAAATTACTTTGGAAGATATTTGTAATTGTAACACGTATGTAGTATGGTGCTAGGCACACCATATGTGATGGGGTCGCGTGGGTCAGACTGTAATCACTTCATGGAATGGTAGATTGTTTACTATGATACCTAAGATGAATGTCGTAAGCAACGTGCGTCATGGGGGTCATGGACAAAGGAGGCAGTTGCCCCCCCTTCCCCCCGCGAAACCGATCATCTACATACCAAATACAATAATATAATAGAAGTAAACAAATGCTCTTATGAAACAAACAAGTAAAAAGTACTTTAAGGGGAGAGGTCTAGTTGGAAAGGAAAAAAGGCCTTTTTTAGCCAAACGTTAAAATAATCATTAAAAACTCGGTTAAAAAAATACGTGTTTAATGTGGACTTGCAAATTATTTGAACCAGTATGTTTAAAAATGAATTAAGAAAAAACGTTTTTTTGAAAATTCTAACTAGACCTCCTCCCTTAATTCTTGAATTAAATGGTCTAGTTTGAGTTAAGAACTTCTGAGGCTGCATATTCTCCCTTTTTGAAAGACGTTTTTGGCCCTTACTCCTCCCATACGAATATTCCAGAATCGCCTGTTAGCACTGGCGCAAGATAAGTTATTTCAAATTTAAATTTATTATTAATAGTATTATTCCCTTTTGATTAATTATTGTTCATTACTTCCATGTTTTTCCGCAAATTTCAAACAAGCACAGTGGATTTGCTTAGACGGAGTGCGATAAAAAGTCTGCAGTATATTTTTTGCAATATTGACGCCATAGAAACATACAGGAAAATAGACAGTTTTTTACTACTCCTGTTATTCTTCAAGCAATTATTACGTCTACGGCACTGTTTGACGTAAATAGTAAAGTGTAAATTATAACGTTATGGAATAAGCAAACAAGATGTAGATGAAGTTAGGTACTCGTGAAAGGATATTCTAAATTCATTTTTTGTAGAATTGCCACAGCATGCAGTTCACTAAATGGTAAATGGCCTTGTCGCTCATGGGTACCTGCGACCAACATCTGATTACATAAAAATGACATCATAGATCGACCGCACATGTGTTGCTGGTCCCGAGGGCTTAGATGGATGTCTCATCTTAAAGTGAGCTGGTGACTTCACCCTTCCAACGAAGCGCAAGAACTCTAATGCGTTAGAAAAAGGTGTAACTCCCTGCTCGAATTGTATTACTCGTTCTAACACCTTGTGAAAACAATTCAATCTAATTATTACAATAAAAATAGCAAATAAAGCATGAAATCGCTCATACATTTAATCAGGTACATACTCGTAGGTTACATTTATTCGATGTATAGTGAAGAGAACTGTCACCTGTATCTACTATAATGATCACTTTTGGCTGCCGTTTCGCTAAAGATTGCTACGAAAATGTGTGAAGCAGATTTCCCATGGAAACTTTAAGTAGGTCTGCGCTTTATTTTTCAACTGATTATTATTGTTATGCTATCGTAATTTAAGTTTATAACGACTTGTAATTTTTATATTGAATGATTTGAATTTATAAGTTCCAAATATCTACAAATTTAGGCAACAGTTTAATAGATACTTATTTATGATGGTTTGTAAGCGTGAAGGATCTTATTAAAGGTATTTTAAGGGACCATAAATTAACCTGATAGATTATGCAACGGAAATATGTGTGTGTAACTCGATTTTCCTTCTAAAAACAAATTTGTTTATTCCGTTGCATGACAAAATATACTTAGTAGATACACGATAATTGTTCAGCATATCCATTATACTGATACTCGGCATATTATAGCAATTTCATTGTTCTTTGATGGTATCTTCCGGTCGTTCATTGCATTTTCTGTTAAAAATAATTTCCTTAATTGAGACATGTAATTTATACAATTTAAAAAGTGATACTGTCATCAAGCATGACCTTAACTTACTTAGGTAATTGAAATAAGCATACAAGGTAACATAGGTTTTTTTTTGTAAAATCTGTATGAACGAACATATTTTCTAAATTACTTTTAAATAATCTCTTACATTGATCTTTGGAGGAATAAAGAAAGATTTTTTTTGCCCTACCTCCCCTAGCATAGTCGATATAAAATCTTTAAAAAGGTTGTTGCTTTTTGTTTCTTTTCCTTAGAAATTTTATGAAATATTTTTCTTACCTTATACAAGGGGGGGCCCCCCTTTGCATAGGATAAGAAAAGATTAAGTGAATAGTTGGCATTTTAGCTGACCGCCGCGGTTAGACTTCTCCCTTAAAAGCTTCGAAGCTAAAACTTCGATGATAAGAATGAATATGAAATTGATTTAATGAATCCATATAACAAACTCGCATCTGCAATTACTAATGTTATAGAATTGCGGCATCTAGTAAACAGCTTAGTGTGAAATGATTTGCGTCAGAGTAATCTAATATGTACGCATAGGTGAGCGCTTTTGCATACAAAGCAAACCACGTGTAATCTTTGTAGAGTCTTTTATGCAAGATTTCTATTAATTAATTTAAATTGATTATAATAAAAATCAGAAAAGCCCACCGAAAAGAAACAGCCGTACAATACAAAACAAATACAATACAAGGACTAACAATCACACATATGACCTCACAAACTTCCGCTTTTATAATATTTATTTCTAAGCACTGTGTCAAACATAATAATGGTAGATTTTTCTTGTCTATCCGTATATTTTATGATTGTCTATCCGTCAAGCCGTTTGAACTGTAGAGCGTGCCAAAGAAATGCTATGTATGGATGCACTCGAAGAATATTATTCTCCGCACATAGTCGGGTAAAAATGAGAGTAAAATTGGTCCGTTATTGGAGTACTTTTGAGAAAATTATATTAGAGAATTATACAAACGTCCACATTTTTGGTGAGCCCATTTATTATTAGAGCAGTGATAGCTCATGGTTGTAACTTGCCCTCTCAATCGGGAGGTCCGTTGTCCAAACTCAGGCATGCACCACTGATTTTTCTAAATTATGTGCGTATTAGAAATTAATTATCAGTGATTTTCGACGAAGGATGAGGAAACCTACACACCCGAGAGTTCTTTAAAAAAGTTCTCGGAGTTATGTGAAGTCCACCAACTCGCACTTGGCCAGCGCGGTGGACTATGCCCTAAAATTTTGAGAGAAGAACCGTACTCAGCAGTGGGACAATAATAGGTTGTGGAGAGATTAACTATGAACACTTGTTACGAAATCAAAACTCAAGTAAAATAGTTCAGAGGTACCAAAGCCACTCCTATACACTACACTATATTTCACAACTAGTGTTAGGCGCTGCTAAGTTCAGGTTTTAAAATCTGGTGGTGACGAGAAAGGGGGTTAAGAAGCCAACCACCCTTCTCGTCACCATCAGATTTTATTCTACATTAAAGAGACAAAAATACCAGCCTGAATTTGACTACTTGTTACCATTTTCTGGCAACCGTTGATTATTAGTCATTATTTGCTCTAAAATATTTGATACTTACGAGCTGTCCTCTTTGTGCCAATCTTTATTTGTTTATTTTTGTGGCTTATTTTAATCAATCCTAATTTTAGAGCAAAACCATGCCCAATGGGAATGATAATAATGGGATGAAAAGCATTAAAACCGCCAGAAATTAAACAATAATTAATAGTTTCCAACTGTTAATTTCTTTAAAGTATAGCTACCATAAATAAATTAACAGTTCAATTTTAATTCAAAGCAGAAATAGAGTAAATGTTTGTAGCGCTCTACCATGGATGGCTCTACTACCTTTTGACCTTTAATACATCGAAGGATTTACTGTGAATTCATAATTCCAGTAGAGTTTCCGTCTCGTATAATTTAACTATAACCGGTCATGAAAAGAAACTCTTGCAATTATATTGCTAATTTCCGTAAATTATCATTTCTCTCTATTCGTAGAACAATAAGGGCTTATTAAGAAGTTATCTTCAGACATATAAACAGACAGTACATTTCAGTAATTCCGGTACTTCGGCGTAATGTCGTCTTATCTATTAGTACCGGTTCTGAAAAGGAAATCTTGCGATCTGTTAGAACGCCCGCATATAAATTTCCCCTGTTATCTCCACCAGAAAACGATGCGAGCGTAAAGGAAAACACTATTTGGCGGTAACTCGCCTCGTGTGTGCAATGTGCTCGGGTGGTGTCGGAGCGCTTCGGAAAATCAGAAGCAGTAGCGGAACGTCGTAAGAGCCGGTGGACGGTTGGTGCGGCGCGCGGCGAAACGGCTCTGAGTCCCCGAGTAGTCGCAGTATTGTAGGCAGCTGGCCGCCGACCGACGCGTGCCGCGATCGCTCCGCACGTAATCGCGCCGTCTCCGTCATCACTGTAAACAAATCATAATCGTATGACAGAAACCAGTCGGTTATTTAATGTAAATCGCCGACCGAACCGTCTTATGCATTAAAAACCCTACTTTCTTTGAAAATCTCACTATTACCGCCGAATCGAGGCGGCCGGCCGCGGTGAATTTGAAGTTTACGTCAGGTTGGAAGGTGTATTTTGGTGTAGTTCGGTGTTCGAGTGAAAGGAGATCGTTTGTACCACGGCGCCCGTGTTTATTCCGTGTTACCGCTGATCATCGGTCATCAGCGGAAAGTGGGACGTCTCCTGTGGACGTAACATAACATGTTGAACGTTAAGTGGCAGTGAGTGCATTAAGGCGATGATGATTGAATGTCATTAGCGTCTCGCCGGCCAGCGTCCGAGTCCACACTGTCTGATCTCACGTACATGAACGAGTAGTGGAGGTAGCCAATCAAAATTTTACCGCTCTAGTTGTAATTACCGCTACCATTCTAGTTAATGTGCTTGGTTGAATTAGAAACCTGTTGAATCCAGATCCATATGACTAAAGTTAAGTTTAAGAAAGTGGCGACCTCGTTGCATAATGCCGAATATGATACTTATGTTGTAATCAACAACACGTTTAGGTAATTTTGTAGGTAGTTAAAATTTTTGTCTGCATTTATCAATTTTTTTTTCAAATATCTCATATAATGACTAAGACTTAATAAAAACTACTTAGTATTAATTATGTTCTATCTCGATAATTATAAGATGTTATTCTTGGCACGTTACGCTTTTTTTGCGAGTACTGTGGAAACTGGTACAAATAAAACAACAAAGAAATCGGACTGAACGGAGTAACGTGGATTTATCTTCAATTGACCTATAGACTACTGATATAGTTACTTACTCGCTATATTTAACTGTATTTATGGTTCATCTGTATTGTCTTGCTAATCTCGTCCTACTCTCACCTATTTATTGATACTACCAAAATTGGCGTAGGAGTATAATAAATCGAGGGCAGTTGGTATATTTGTAGGCATTGCCTTATGCATATTAATGTTAGGATTGATCGAACCAGGAGGAATACCTACTGACACTGGAAGTATTTAATCACCATATTTTTCTTATTGTACTCCAAAAAAGTGCAATAAGGGCTAAACTTCAAGTTAAGCCCTTTGACGACTTTTGTAAATGACGTTAGTCAACGATGACACTAACCAAAGACCAGTAGTAATTTTCATAAAAAGCTCCCGTATCTCTCTGAAGATACGGACAATAGATAACAAACCTAATATCCTGAGGAAGTATTAATAAAACCCAAGATATAATATCTTGTGTTTTATTTATGATATGATAATGTATATCAGTAGGGTCAACGGTAAAGTGACAGCTTTTTTCTGGATGATATATAAATGCTATTGGTAATGTACCTACTTAAAGTAATACCTAACATAACGCTTAGTGCCAAAGCTGTCCACATCTAAAGAAGAAAGAGACGAACTACGTTAAAATATGTTTGTCAAAATAACTACCTACAAACAGTAGCCATTTCTGTACTCTAAACATTTTTGTTTAAAATGCCCATAGGTATAGCCGGTCAAGTGTACAAATAGCCAACGGACAGACAGTCGATCAATCAATTGCGACGAACAGACAAACAATTAGTCTAAGATCCCGCTATAAAACGACCTTCACCGAGCTGGTTAATGGATGAAAGATATTTTTTATCAAATAAAATAAGTCAATAAATATATTGCGAATGGGTTGTCTAAAAAAATTCAGTCCAGAATATGATTAATTAACAATTTTTTTTTTTTATTTTTTTTTTGTAATTACACTGGCTTGGTTAATGAACAAATTTCATTCCAATCGAAAATATGAAACCTATAGAATATACAAACATTAGGTTGACTATTTATTTCCCGTCACAACTCTTGGGTAGGCAGGTATAAACAGGTAAATCGATACTAGTAACTTGCACCGGTCTGATTAATGAATGAAACTAAAATAAAAATAAAGATAATTTTATTACGAACACGGTGGTATAGGGTTGTCTGAAAAAAAACAGTCCTGAATTGCGGTTGTTGAATTTTAAAAAGTGAAATATTGCTGCGAGTGAATACGTGCGACAGCGAGGTCCCAGCAAACCATCCCATGCGATAGAAGAGGACACAGCATTGCAGCTGTCTATAGTTTGTTGGTTGAATGAAAGAGAGCGCGCATGCTATTTGTCGGAAAAATAGAAGAATGTTTTTTAAATATTTATTTTTAGAAATTGATGACATATGTGTGTATATATTTTACAAAAGTTTTTAAAATTTTCAAATTATTCAGGATCCGAGTCATCAGACATGTAATTGTGATCTTCAATGTCAGAACATTCTTCGACATCGCTTTCTGTTTCAGTTGTTTCGACAATATCTTTTATTCTTAAAGGTGTATGATCCCCAATGAATGCTACTGGCTTTAAATATTCCTCGAAGAACCAACCGCAGTTTTCAGGTTGAAGTTTTACGCATACTGGATCCGTTGCATTAAGCCACATAGAATTTACGAAAATAGTTCGTAAAATTTTCTGAGTTAATGATATCCAGCATGGTGGTATAGAGTTGGAGTCAAAGCCTTTTATTTTTTTTTTAAAACTGCTCGCTGTCTTCTTTGGCAGAATATTTTTTCAGAAAAATGCGATATTGCAGCTGTCGCACGTATTCACTCGCAGCAATATTTCACTTTTTAAAATTCAACAACCGCAATTCAGGACTGTTTTTTTTCAGACAACCCTATACCACCGTGTTCGTAATAAAATTATCTTTATTTTTATTTTAGTTTCATTCATTAATCAGACCGGTGCAAGTTACTAGTATCGATTTACCTGTTTATACCTGCCTACCCAAGAGTTGTGACGGGAAATAAATAGTCAACCTAATGTTTGTATATTCTATAGGTTTCATATTTTCGATTGGAATGAAATTTGTTCATTAACCAAGCCAGTGTAATTACAAAAAAAAATAAAAAAATTAATTGTTAATTAATCATATTCTGGACTGAATTTTTTTAGACAACCCATTCGCAATATATTTATTGACTTATTTTATTTGATAAAAAATATCTTTCATCCATTAACCAGCTCGGTGAAGGTCGTTTTATAGCGGGATCCTATACTAAATTGGCAGGCGGTAAATAAACGTCCAGGCCGTCCGAAAACAATTTAAATGAAAGCTTTTATGGGGGTCTTACTTGTTTATCTTACCACTATACGTAATTCTTCTAGATTATACAGTACTGAGTCAGCATTAAGCCAGACGTGCCATTCTCAGACAAGCCATTTTTTTATATGACTGTAGCTAACGAGCATACAGTCCACCTGATGGAAAGTGGTCACTGCTGCCCATGGACATCTGTTATCAACTTCGTATAGAAAATGGGTTCCATCTGAAGTCAATCACAGATGCCTTGCTACTCCCGAGGACTATAATGGTCGCCTCATGTGAAAGTGTGCCGGCACCCACACCCTTCTATCGAAACGCAAGAAATGCTTCACGCTAGAAATAGGTGTGGCGGTGGTACTCCCCGGTCGAACTACACTGGTTCTACCACCTTGGATTGTTTTCAACAACACCAAACTACTGGTAGGTTGTATTGACCACAACTCTTATTAAGTACTTATTGCCAATAGGCATGATTTTACCCCGTATATAGAGAAGTCTGACAACATTGGTGGACTTCACACACCTCCGAAAACTTTTTTTTAAAGAACTCTCGGGTGTGTAGGTTTCCTCACGATGTTTTCCTTCACCGAAAAGCACTGATAATTAATTTCTAATACGCACATAATTATAGAAAAATCAGTGGTGCGTGCCGGGGTTTGAACCTCGGACTTCCCGATCGAGAGGGCAAGTTTCAACCATTAGGCTATAACTGCTCGTAACGACATGTATCCAATGATAACCAATGCGACCGACGAAAATGTTCTCGACAAAGTACATCATTGTATGAAATTTTGCCGGCGGTAGGTCAGTCCTACTCCTGAACGAACCCGACGTTCCCATCTGATATATTAACTACAACCACTAAGGCTACGCGAGACTCATCGATTGGCTTTTTTAGGGTTCTGTACTCAAAGGGTGAAAAGTGAACCCCATTACTGAGTCCCCTGTCCGTCTGTCTGTTACCAGGCTGTATCTCATGAACCTTAATAATACTATATTTAAGGTACATAAAGATTAAAAAAATAACTAATACACACTTGAAATCTTTATATGTTGTATTTCTATTGCTATAACAACAAATACTAAAAACATAATAACATAAAATAAAGTGAATATTTAAAGGGTGCTCCCATACAACAAAGGTGATTCTTTTGCCGTTTGTTATAGATAATAGTACGGAACACTTCGTGCGCGAGCTCGAGTCGCTCTTTGACGGTTTTTTCAGTTACTTTCGTATTTTTAATCGAGCTAAAATGTATCATTAAGTTTACATGTACTAGTCTCCATTAAAACTCGATTAGCCCAGCAATTGTTCTGTACTGTCAGTATTATAAAGCTTTAATCATTTAGTATCTTCAAAGCAAAAAGTATGTTTTATATTTGAAACTTAAGTCAATCATTTATATAGCATATTAATTTAAAAAAATAAATGAATAATCCTATTACAGTTCACCTTTTCTTAACTGCGTTATGTTTTTGGTATCAGATTAATGAAACATTACTTACTGTATGGATTCTTTAGAATTTTCTAATAAGTATTATAATTATGTATTGTATATATATAAAACATTTTGGACGTTTTAGAACACGTTAAAGGGTTTACTACGTAGTGTCTTATAGTAACACTTTAGTAGTATTGTACAATAAGCCTATCGAGCGTTATCCAAATCTTAAAGGGTTATCTAAATCTTAATTATAAATATTATTTTTTCTTCGTTTTTGTCTATAATCTCACTATAAATTATTAATTTTACATCTGTATTTAGAAAGTCACAAAGTAATTTAATCTGTTGGGGCTCCTTTTTGGAAAATTGGGTTACTGGAATTTCTATTTAAACCCTTTTTATCACGTTTTGTTCGCACTTGTCCTGATAGACCTCTGGAGTGGTGTGCGTCGGCTTTTAAAACAGAATTTAATTATTTTGCTAATGGTGTCGTTTCAATTTCAAATTGAGAATTGAAATCGAGTTTCGCTTTCAATGAAAATAAGTGAAAATGTCTCTTAAAACAAGTTTTGTAAATTTTATGTTTTATTAACTAGAACAGAATGTATAAAAGCTTTGTAATAAGAAATGGAATTGTTTGAAAGTAATTTCTGGAGATTGTGCGATAACGATATTATTGACATCATTGTCATGAATTGTAGGAAACCAAGCTTAATGGCGGTACGATAACTATATTATTGACACCATTTTTTGAATTGTAAGAAACAAAATTTAATAGCGAATTGTTTTTCTTCATTTTTTAATCTAATTTTTCGTATACGGTAAATCAATTATCATGAACACAACATTGTCTTTTTGATATGTAAATGTAACGATATATGATTATATTAAATATTGACGTGCATGCACGGGCACTAAGTCCACCACGAAGTACAGACTTCGAGGTAGGTGGCTTAAGCATTAACTTTTGACTTTTGTGAAAGGCTGATCAATATTTTGGTCTGTCTTTGCAGTAGGTTTCGCGTTCAGTCATTGGCAAGAAAGATATAAGTAAGTATGTATGTTGATATTAAATTCCTGTTCTGTGAGTTGGTTTTATGTATTCCTTTTGCGAGTGTCCGTGGCACTCACAATACACGAGAAAATTTTATTATGAGCCTATGTCTCTCTTTTTTTACCAGCTCTAGTAAATTAGGTCGGGTTCCGAGAGTTTTGCATAGAATTAATTATTAGGTTATGACTGTAAAAAATGCGCACAAGGATTAAAATTGATAAGTAGATCATTTATTATTATGGTCACACGGACAATATATTATTACATATCATGTAGGTAAATATATTTGTTAAAGGAAAATAATGTAGAGAATAATAGAGATAGTACACAAAATGGGGATACAATAAACCTGTAGGATTTAATATAATGTTATTTTAATTAGGTGAATAAAATATCATAACCGAAAAAAGTGGAGAAATGAAATGGAACATCTCTATTTTGCATAGGCTTAGAGGCGCGTTTCGGATAATTAGTTACAATATTTATTCTTACGCTACCAAGGGAACTGACCGCGACCTCAACTGAGAAGAACCGACATAAAACTTAGCAGATAAAATAAGTACCATAATCATTAAATATATTTTAAAATAGACATATTATTAGGTAGTATAAAACAAAGTCTCTCCCCGCTGTCTGTCCCTATGTATGAGTAGATCTTTAAAACTACGCTACGGATTTTAATGCAGTGTTTTTAATAGACAGAGTGATTAAAAGGGAAGGTTTTTATGTATAATACATGTATAATATAGTGGAGAAACACTGATAATTTTAGATTTTTGACTTTTAAGCGGAACGAAGTTCGCCGGGTCAGCTAGTAATTTATATTTCAATAAATACTTTTAAATACTCGAAATTTATTACTGTTCTGACGCGGCCGTGATAAAATTTTTATCAATTTATATAATTAAAATAATGTAAAATTATTTCCATTACATTAAAATGCGAAGCAAATTTTTTTTAATATTTTGTTATATGGTGTGGTTTATTTATATCACTATTGCTATAGCTGTTTAACACCATTTGATTTTAATTTATTTAACCTTCAATGTGGAAAGAATCAAAATGATTGATAGTTTTTCAATTAAGAATACGGAAATATTTCGTAGTGTAAAAAACATTTTCGAGTCGACTATATAAATATGTACAATAGGTAGTGTATTTACCCACATTTCTTATGTAATACAAAAAAATATTTTGTTCGCAATACGCAAAAAAATTAAAAGTAAAAGAAGTTAACCGAAAGGTGAAATTCTAGGGTCATAGTTGTAGGTCAAGTACGTATGTTAATAAAAAATAACGCCGGGTCATATTTTTTATATATGAAGCCATGCGATATATGTATGTACCTATTTGTACTTACGTAATAAAGGTATTAGATAACAACAAGTGGGATATAAACCATAGAAGAAGAAATATAAACCATATAGGTACATTATCCGGAGCAGCGATGATGATTCATTTTTTAAATGTACTTTCTAATGATTGTATCACCTTAATATTGGCTAATTAGTTTAACATAGGAAGTATTGTATACATTAGTTTAATAGCTGTGGATTTTGTTAAATAAATAAATAAATATTTAAATGTTAAAAATATGATTATTCATTAAAAATATTTTAATTTCTGAATTTTAAATTAAATTACAGATTTGATTAATTATAATTCAATTTGGAGATTTCTTAATATAATGCTTTTTAATTTTATTATTGTTATTCTAATTGTTTATAAATGGGCTTATTTTAAATTTGCGTAAAATTTGATTTGAGATTTCATTGTTGTTAGCTACACAGCAATGAAATCCCAAATCATTTTTTTTTAATTTTTATATGTAGATATTTGTTAATTTAAATTCTAATGTAATGTAATTTGAGGTTGTTTTATGCTTGGAAAAACGATTTGTAGTGTATTTTTAATGAATAATGTGATATTTTTATTGTATTGTGTGTATATATTATTATTATCATATAATAAAAAGAGTACGTACCTATTTCAAAAAAGGAGAATTTTCATAAAGAAACAGGATTTATTATAACACCTATTATAAAAAAATTGGCAGGAATCAACTAATATACCGAAAATAAAATAAACATTGAAAGAACAGAAGTATAACGTTGTCATTAATTAAACCGCTATTAATATTTCTACAATTTTGGACGCGGATATTAATACGTAAATTAACAGCAAACCGTGGGATCATCAATATTACTGAGAGGTAAAAACAGCCTACGGATAAAAAATTAAACTTATGCAAAAACCAGTTTTAGTATTGTACTTACCGTGTTTTGAAATTTAGAATTATTAAAAATTGTTTTTGAACCATTCTTTATAACAATGTTTAATTTTACAATCCCAACAATGAAACATATCTTGCGGGCTATTTAACAAATATTTACTTAATTTATTGGTACAATATACTAATTCTAGCATTTAATTAAAAATAAATAATTTTAAACTTTAAAAATATAAGTCCACCAAGAAAATAGTGAGCCTCTAAATTGTAGTAAAACTATCATAAACTATGGGTGTTCCAAATTTAAGCGAAATCTGATAGGTAGATTTTACATGAAGTAGTAACAAACACATAAATCGATATCTTCCCAAACTTTCGCATTCGTAATATAAATATTAAAGATGCGCCGAATATTCGGTTGTTATTCGGTATTCGGCGTACTCGGCATTTTTTCACTATTTGTATTCGGCCGAATTATTCGGTTTTGGAGCCGAATATATTCGGTTCGAGATTTTTCTATTTTCTTCGCTACAAGTCACGGTATAGAATTAGAACACAATACTTTTTACGTAAGATTTATGTTATTCGTCAAAGAAATCCTATGAAGAGTGTGTTGAATATAGCTAACAAAATAAAACAATTAAAGTTCAAGTCAACATTTTAATTTAACACTTTCGCAATTGATTTTTAACAAGAAATGGTAAACCGAATAATTTGGCCAATTATCCAGTTCGGTAAAAGTTAAACAGAATTCGGCGCATCCCCAATAAATATGGATACCTACCTACATATATGCAGAACGCGACTCCCAGCAGGATCTAACATATAATAACACATCCTTAATAACTTTTGCAATATATAAACCTGTGAACGTGTTACAGATAAGACGCAAAACTTGGTATAGCGAAGACACAGTACTAGTATCTACAGTATTCTAACTTCTTACAAACGCACGAAACGCAAGTTGTAAGGTACAACTTACTTACGCGCCACGATTTCGGTATGCACTCGGTACCCAACAGCTAGCGAATGTGCCGTAGTGGCGAGCGGGCGATGTGACGTTTTTTAAGCAGTGGAACTTTTTATTTAAATAATAATGTAGCGAAGAGCAGTTGTAAACTATATTAGGCTGTTTTTGATTGCTTTAATTGTGCATAAACACGTCCAGTGTTAATAATTTTTATTTTGGTTGCTAAAATATTATTCAGTGTGTAATTTATAACTATTATTTGTGTACGATTTATTATTAAGTCTCTTAAATATTAAAAGAACGCGTTGTTTTTTACGTTAATCTACTGAATAAAATACATAATAAGTAATAAAGAAAGTCAAGTATGCAGATTTAATTAAAATACTTAAGACGGGTAGCCCTAACGCATACTCTCGTCCAGCGCGTCTGTAGGTATAAAACTCAAGGACAGGGCAGAGTAGAGAGTAGATTACTGTATGATACTAATACTGTGGTATAGCGAAGACATGCGGCAAATACATATGTGTACGTGCTATATTAGACGTATGAAATATTATAGCAGCTAACAAAATATTTAATACTTGCAAAGAGCTTTTTACTTCTATTTTGTTTTTGTTGGCTTTTTTATTATAAGTTGAAAGGGAGAGTTTTTCAGCGTCTCCTATGGAATATAATAAAATAGCAAAGTTAAACGGGATGGAAGTAATTGGTCCTTTTTTTTTTTTTTTTTTTTTTTTTTTGTTTTCGAGGGGGAAACCTTCAAAAGGTACCCGACGCCGTGGGAGCGACGAAGGGTTATGTGGGATTTTTACCGCACTAAAACCCCCCCGGTGGCCATCCTCGGCGCTAAAAAGAGGACTCCGGGATCTCCAACAAACACCACCGGAATCCTCTAAGCGTGTTGCCCCATCGGGCTCCTCCCAGATGGGCGGCTGGGCCCACCGCTCCGTCTAGTCTATACGACGATATGCGACCACACATACCGCCGTCCTTCCCGGGATCGCCTGGCTGGACGGTTCAAGCTCCCACTCTAGCCGCCCGCAACCCCGGAAGCCCCTTTTAGTCGCCTCTTACGACAGGCAGAGGATACCGTAGCCCTATTCTGATCCCGGAACTACAGGGACGAAGTAATTGGTCCTATAATTATTTTATGATTGAGGGATGAAGAGATAGAATGAAATCATTTTTTACGTTTCTTTATAATTAACTTTCTGTGAGTTATAGCCAACTAACATTATAAAGGTGATACTCCGAAGTCACTACCCATCCTCTGCCTTGTAAAAGCTGTGTTAAGTAGTGTTCTGATCTGACTTGATTGTGGGGTATGGAGCTAGAAAGCTTTACAACTTAAGGTGTACTTCCCCGATCGAACTACACTGGTTCTAACACCTTCATATGATATAATATAAAATGCATTATTATCATCCTTTACCACGATTGTTAAACTATGAAAATGTTCAGTTCTTCGTCTAACCTAGTCCTTTACTGTATACACGAGGAGAATTTAAATAAGTGGCTCAAAAAAGTTTGGCAATGAGAAAAATACTTGTTAATACTTCTTACCATATTTTTTTATTCTGGGACTTTGAAATAAAAATACCTTAGAGATAAGATAAATTATTCGGTCTTTTTGTTATAAATTACGCCAAATTTGAGCTGTATTGTATTCAAATTGCGGAAAAAACTAAACATACTTACAATACCTACAACGTATACCTACCATTTTTCATATACCGAGTACTTTAATGATAAATTATCTTCAAGGTAATGTTGAACATCTTTGTATATATTTCGGTATAGGATTAATTCTGTACCTAACTGGGTATTTTTATTTTCACTATTTTTAATTGCTTGATTTATACAATTATTATAATTTATAAATATTTTAACCAACAAACTTAAGTTTTTATGTAACACGAAATCATTCTTATGTTTGTAATAAAATATTGTGTATTAAAAGTTAGACAAGATGTACAAAATCACGTTTCATTTAGTATGTCGGAAATGGCGGTATTGTGGCAACACCGGAATGCCAGCGCCATCTAGTGGCGTTCGATGAAGTTAGGGTTGTACCAGTTTAATGGTCGACACCTCAGTCTATCGTTGACGGTCGGCCGAAGCAGACAACTCTAAAATCATCCCGCGTTCTTAGTGCTACGATTACTTGCCTACTTAATTTAGTTTGATTAATTCAGTGATTGTAACAAGTTTAATTCGGCAATATACTGTGTGTTAAAATCAAGACTGCAATTTATTCTCGTGCTAACATTCCCTATCAGAGCCCACAGTAGGTTATCCTGATACGATGAGCGAAAAAGAACCACCCCCTCCGTCAAGTATAATATTCGATACAAGTATTCAATGGAAATAATATAGAATAACAACTCAAATTGACGAAGTTTATGTAACACATCTATTTCTAGCGTGAAGTAGATCTTGCGATACGATGGAAGGGTGTGGTTGCCGTCACTTTTATATGAGGCGACCATCATAGTCCTCGGGAGTAGTAACGCATCTGTGATTGACTTCAGATATAACCCATGTTCAGTATGAAGTTGATTACAGATGTCCGTGAGCGGCAGTGACCACTTACCATCAGGTGGACTGCATGCTCGTTTGCTACTTCAGTCAGATAAAAAAAAGTTATTCAAACTACAGGCAACTATATAATCTAAATCAAACAAAATTAAGAAATACAAGAAAGATAAATTCTGATCTTCAGTTAATCTTTTTCAACTAAATTCATATATGTATTTCCCTCTATCCATTCATCCTTGAGCTCTTTGATGAGTGGTGGTATATGTATGAGTGATGCTAAATAAAACCGACACCTCACGGCACAGATGTCTTTCAACATAACATTTTTTACCAGATTTAAGTAGAAAACGACCATGCAGTCCACATGATGGTAAGTCGTTACTACCACCCGTAGCTTACAGGTGAAGCAACGTCATAAAGAACAGGGGTTCTATACGAAGTCGACCGCAGATGCGTCGCTACTCCCGAGATGGTCGCCTCATATATAAGTGGGTCGTAAGCATCCTATTATCAGATGATGCACATCTCCACAACATGCATATTGCGCAACGAACGAGATTCTTCCGTTTACGTCTCGGGTAATTGGATAGTCGCCTTACGTAAAACCGGCCGCTGCGCATGGCTTCAGTTTAACTTCAGGCTTAAGTAGTAAGCATTGCTGATTGTGTTATTGCATAAAACTGTATGTAAACACGGGTAACGGGACTGAATGTTAAGGTTATATTTATCTCGCTTGGATTTTAATTCGTTCGTAACACAAAATTAATAGACTAAGCCATCGTTGTAAACTTTCTTTTGAGAAATATGTACGAAAATACTTCTTGTTAGTGTATAATGATGAAGATTTTTAGAATCCCTTACGTTATTAACATATAGGTACACTAATAAATATATTTTAAATAAGGACTACATAGTCCATCCTTAATCCGGAGAAATGTTTATCTAGTAATATTCTCTCTACCCTTTTGTAGTAGCTACGAGTTTAAACCTGTATAAAATAAGCACAAAAAGGTTCTATTTTTAACGAGGAGAAGATGACGTGTAATATTTTACCCAAAATTTACTTGACCTTATACGGGTTACTAAAACAGTTTTGCGAAAAATTTTACATATTAATAGATGTAAAAGAATTCAATCGTTAGAAGTCTTTAGGAGTTGTATATTGGGATTAATGTATTAGTTTACAAATAATAATGCCATTTGATGGTGAAAGCCTTTGCGGTGTGACTCCCGAGGCACCACCAATTGTCTGACCGTGTGGTAAGGGAGTTTATGCTAGTTTAGGCATTTAAACTTAGCCCTCATGAATAGCAAGTACAAACCCCAAGTAGGACTGTAGCCATTCAGGTGGTGCTCAAAAGTGACACTTTTGATGACCAAGTACCGTAAGTTAGACTTGCTTGCTACTTTTATAATTATATTAAAGAAAAGTGAAGTTAAAACATAAGTTAAATGTACTTTTGTAATGTATCTCAGCCAAGTACAGGTGACTTGACGTAATTGGAAGTCTTAACGTTTAAAATTATTCTACTACACATCAGCCGGTCGATAGATTCATTCATTTATTAGTTTCTATTGCCAATAGCCGACTGTGTTTTTGATTATAATTATTATTTATTATTAGACACACATTCGCATTACTAATATTGCCTTGAATGGTACCCGACAGTCAAAAATGTCACGACAAAAACTCAAAGTTAATGACCTCAATTTTTGTAACGGGTGATTGTAGAGGCTCATTGAATCGGCCGATTTTTGCAAAATTCAGCTTAAAAGACAGCAGCTATTTCGCAGCGATTATTTATTTACACATACATTAAATAGTGTAGGTATTTTTCTTACAAAATGTCTAAACATATGAGTATATTTTATTTACATATACTAAATATATCATACTAATATTATAAAGGCAAAAGGTTGTGAGTGTGTATGTTTGTTACTTCTTCACGTGTAAACGGCTGGAGCGATTGTCATAAAATTTGGTAGGGAGTTAGCTGATACTCTGGATTAACATATAGGCTACTTTTTACTGTGGGAAAATATCATATTCCCACGAGAGAATCGATTTTTGTTAACGCGGGCGAAGCTGCGGGATTCAACTAGTAAGTACATATATTTAATTCTGGCGTCGATTCGAAATTAGGACCATCATTGGTATTATATCTCGTCTGATGAATTTTAGCGACTTTTGTATGACGTGAGTTCGCTGCTATATAATTAATAAACAAATAATAACGCAATAGAAGCCGAAGTTTTGGTGATCAAGAGCTGGCACGGTATGCGATTGGAGTATTGGCATACTTTTACAACGAGGAAATGGTGCCAGCATCTTGCTTTGACTA
Source organism: Spicauda simplicius (assembly GCA_949699795.1). Taxonomy (NCBI): domain Eukaryota; kingdom Metazoa; phylum Arthropoda; class Insecta; order Lepidoptera; family Hesperiidae; genus Spicauda; species Spicauda simplicius. The sequence goes on from OX453063.1 coordinate 12,802,694, forward strand.
AGGTCAGTGACAAGATTATTTTTAACCATAACTATATTCATTCATCGGCCATATATGTATTTGTATTATTTTAATAAGGAAATTAGGTAATATTTAACCGTATTATATTAAGAAAATGCAATATATTAAGAATGATGAATATACATTTTAAAATCAACGTGATCATCATGAATTACATAATTCGTAATTATGTAACGCATGTAAGCGAGCCTACTAATTAGCGCTTTTTTATGAAATATTTGCTCTCCTTAGCAGTTTAACACGTACGCATATGCTACATTATTGCTCTATGTAATAAACGTTTTTAAATGAAATATTCACTTGCCTTAGAAATGGAAGCGTTCAGATCTTGCGATTAAGTACATGTTTTTGAATATTTATAGAGTAAGAATACTTGCCCTTACACATATAGCCATTGTCTATGGCGTCACTGCAGTGTACTATAACTAAAACTTCTGTGAGAGAAGATCCGTGCCCAACAGTGGGACAATAATGGTTTAACTACGATACTTATAGCGCTCCGTAATTCGGCTATAATTAGGTTTCATTTCTGTATTTTCTATAAGTATTTTTATAGATAATACACGTTATTCGTAATATACGTAAGGAAAAAAGTAAGTTCTTTAAAAAAGTTCTTAGAAGTGTGTGAAGTCTATCAATTCGCACTTGGCCAGTGCGGTGGGCTATGGCCAAAAACTCTGAGAGAGAGAGAGAGATTTTGAGATAAGACCTGTGCCCAGCTGTGGGCCAATAATGGGTTGACGAGACGAGATACATTATTAAATGTGGTCATTATGATAAACATGGTAAGTAATGACTGCATTTTCGCCCATTCTATATTAATCATCTTTGACTTATTATGGGGAATAAACAGTAAACAAGCATACGATTCACTGCCTTTCGCCGCCCACTGCAACATAATTAAAATCCTCTTATTATTCATTTATATCGTAGGTCGGAACACGTTAGAGCTATCTTTATTAACGAGGCTGCTCTAAAAAGTGAAGTGTTTTAACAATCGAATCAGTCTCTCTGGCTTTTCAACCACGAGGGCAAACTTATTCCGCATCTTCATTTCTCCAAAGGGAATTAAGTTAAATAAAACCCAAAATTCGTTGATAAATTAATTAAGCCCCTAAACCAGTGGTTCCCAAATGGTGGTCCGCGGACCACTTATGGTCCCTGGAAGCACCCGAAGTGGTCCGACAGTCGTGACTGAACCAAGGATCAGGAATTACTAAAGAGTAGGTATACGGAAAGCGCATTAAATATTGTTTGCTTTGAACAATAATGTACTAGTGATTTAAAAAAATAATAATAACCCCATATTTTCTCATTTATTTTTATCTTAAATTACACGATTATACTGGTGGTCCATGTGTCAACAGATATTTTGCCAAATGGTCCTTCGTCACCAAAAGGTTAGGAACCACTGCCCTAAACAATATTAAAAGCATCTAAAATTCTATCACCAGACCGGGATTTTTCCTTTGTTGTGGCTGCCATGGATATACAGAAAAACGAATTCCAGGAAAGTTTAAAGTACAATCCATCAGTCGGATCTAGTACGATCGAAAATATTCAAACATTGTAGGATGTGACGTATTGTCTAACATGAACATTCTCATACCAAGTTTCCCTCAACCAGTAAAAGCAGTGACAATTTCGAATTTAAAAATTTAGGACGCTTTAACTTACAAAGTAGGTACTATATTATTGGTAGACTTCATATTACTTGTATTACTAGTCACCCGCCGTAACGGTCGAAATTCCACCGTAATTTAAAATAAAAAACTAAACTTCATATTGTCTAAAGTAACACGAATATTTCTCAAATTCAAATAAATTGTTATAATTTTCAAGTTATTTTGAACGCACCCGTTAAAGGTAAAAAGTGGCTTAATTATCTAAGCTGCATTTAAAAGCAATAGCGGGTATTTTGACAAAGACATCTGACAATTTTGACGTTATGTATTTTCATAATAAGACATTGAATGTTCTATTTCGTTTATTATGTATGTGTTTGTGTCAATTGCAAGGTAGTGTATATAATGCATTTTAGTTGATTTTATGTATATTTCATGCATTATGTGAAAAAAAATATTAGCATTGTGTAATCCTTCTCTATATCAACTATAACTGTGCGTAATTTCATACTCCTCCGTCAACGGCAAGTATCTTAAAAACGGATCACAAGTTTTTGCTTCACGTATTAATATATAGAGTAAGATTAATACTTTACTGTAAATTTGCTTGTAATAAATGTATCTGCTCACTTTTATTAAAAGCTGCATGACTATTAAGCACCTATTAGTAATCGAACATTATTATTCTTGTCATGATCGCATGCTTGTACGTGTGTCATGTAAGTAATGAATAAAACAAATACAATGACAGGACCAGTTCGACGTACAATCAATTCGAGTTTGATTGGTCCTTAATGTGTGCCGATTGTGAATTGGTATATGATTGATATTCGTCTTCAGATAATTAATTACCCACGTGACATGTCGTTCAGCAACCCAATCGTGACTTATGAGTTAGATTCCTGATAAACCAGTCATTTAGATGGATCAAGTTCGGAAGATGCTTTGGACATAGGAGTAATGCGTTCAAGTAGTTTGGATCCGTTGCTATACAAGTAAAAAAAAGAAAAATCGTTAAACATGAGGATCTTATTTGTTTTGTTAAAACCTTTCAGAGTCTACTTATTTAGACTAGCCAACTTTTTTGTTCTTTCTTCGTTTCTCCTTTTTTTTGCACTGCGGAAATATCCTTATAGATGCCCTTTTACCCGCAGAAGCAGAAAGGGTTTAATGGACTCTTAGCAACTAGAACTGTAGCGTTTCTCTAGAGACTCGATAAATAACCACGAGAAATCGTAAGCATTACATATGCGACCCGGCTTTGTTAGGAGGGCTGGTGTAAACCTCAACCACATTATATGGGGGAAGGGCTCCATTCCGTGGTGCCCTCATAAGATGAGCGTGCCGTAATTTCCAAGATGACTGGCTCCATGGGTGACTGATATTTAGCTAAAGCCGTTCTCAAGAGTCCCCTGTGGAAGACATTTCCATGTTTCCATGAGAAAACGTCTTGTGAAATGGTACTAAGATATTGACTTTTAAAAACAGTAATACGCTTTTGACTTTTTCATATATTATTTATTTACGCCTAAGTATTTCTGCTCCAGAACAATATAATATATGTATAAGTAAAACAGTTTCTAAGCGTTTGTTTGCGCAGTACTAATCGTATCGTGCTTAGTTAGCAAAAACATGCGTGTAACGTTTTTTGCTGTATTCAAACTATTCAAAGCTATTTGTGGAACTTTCCGTTGTTTTCCATTGAATCACCTTACCTTTTTTGTCGTATCAAAACATTAATATCTTGTATGTATACATTAAGAAGATTTAATAGAAAGTAAGCGAGTAGTTACTATGATGATAACTTTCTAGTTATTAGTTAATATATAGTCTTAAGTGTAGTCGGAAAGTATGTCAACATGTTTTTTTTATAAGACTGAGGTAGTCAATGAGCATTCAGTCTACCTGTAGTTGGTCAACGCCTCTCTCTACTTGCTAGACTTGAACCCGATACATTTCCACTCCGAAATATGGCTGGGTTCTTAAAATGTTCGACAGCAACCAAGCGCTTGCACCGCAACGCAAAAACTGCTGCGTTAGAAATAAGTGTGGAGACCGTATCTCCACATTTGACCCACATTTATTAACACCCTTTTAATATTTATTTTATTTATACCTATAAAGCTATAAGTATCCCTTATAGCTTTATAGGTATAAATACATGAGCGTCAAAGTCACGTACTTATAAAGAGCTAATTTCAGTTCCCCTTAGGGGTTTTACGACGAGAAAGTTGAAATGGAGCTACGCGGGAAATTGCTCGAGTAGATCGTTTGACAAACTTTGCTAAGAGCGCCCTTGTGAGGACCTACACGATCGAAAAACATACAGTTTATGTGCGCTCGGGAAGCTCCAGTTTTCTAAAGCGAAAATGTTAACGTTACATAATTTTTAAAATTTTAGAAGACTGTATAATCTCCATGTATAATATCCATATTTATGATAAAAAAAATCGCTTGCACCTTAAACACATATGTTTGCAAAAACGTAGAAGGATTGAGAATAAATAACAGTACAAATTCGTTTAATAAATTTATCCTTGCTTATTTGTCTGTCCACCAATTCGCACTTGGCCAGCGCGGTGGACTATGGCCTAAACTCTCTCATTCTGGGAGAAGACCCGTGCCCAGCAGTGGGCCAATAATGGGTTGATGTGGATTTGTCTGCAATTTTAATGTTTTCGAAATTGCATTAAAGCAAAACTACTTACTTTAATAAAAAAAAAATGAAAATATATTTATAATCCGCATCTTGAAGTAACATTATGTCATTACTTAATTAAAATCTTTCATATATTTTAATTTTATTGTAATATTTTTAAGTGCGGGTAAAACAGCGTGACACAACTAGTATATTACACAGGAAATGTAGTATGTAAATATATATGCAACGTAGTACTATGTAAGGTGTCATTACCACTCATGGACATTCGATCTGTAATTAACCAAACATGAGGTTTGTGACAGATGCGTTGCTACATATGAAATCTCAGCTGGAATGTCTCGCAAAGATAACTAGCTCGAAAAGGTTTAATAGTTAGGTTCTTCGGTACAACCTTCAAACCAATAATTGAAATCGCTTAACACTGACGTAATTAGGTACCTGCATCTTAACACATTCTACACTACTAGCCCCACAGTAGCATTTTCCCTTGTGCTCATGGCTGCCATGGACACACAAAGAGACAAATAAAGAGCCATCCGAACTCAGACCAGAAATCTGAATTCGTCATTTAGTTTTCTGTGTAGCCGGGAATCGAACCTGAAACCTACTGCGTTTCAAGAAGATACGATGACCGTCAGGCGGTTTGCAGTGTTTGACAAAAGTAGGCCTACTTTTGTGTGTTTTGTGATACCACCAGAATCTATTCTACCCTTAAATTGTTGGTTAAATGCTCACAAACGTAATACTTCTTTGTTATCAGTCGGTTACTATGAAATCAATGCAACTTTCTTATCGGTTAAGTGTTATCAATAGGTGCCGGATTTTATTAATTTTATCATCCAACATAATCACAGATAACAAATGTAATCATTTGCATGGATAAACTAGGTAGTTCGGTATATTTAGATTTATTTTTATTTTCCATATAACTATGATTTTCCGTATATGGAAAATTCCATATAATTTTCCATATAACATTTTGTAGACTTTACTCGAGCACGTAAAACCAAAAACAGCTCGCCTCTCCACCCGATGGACTGATAGTCTGAAGAAGACACTGGGAAACCTTTGGATTCAGAAAGCACAGCACCGATTGGAGCGGCGCCATGTAGAGAGACCTTTTTTATCTAATTGAAGTAGCAAACGAGCATGCAGTACATTTTTTTTTGTCTGACTAAAGTAGCAAACACGCATGCAGACTACCTGATGGTAAGTGGTCAAGTGGTGGTTGCTACTCCCGAGGACTATGATGGTCGCCTCATGTGAACGTGTGCCGGCAACCACACCCTATGTTCAGCAGTGGACCTGTAAAGGCTGGTGGATGGGTAGATTATGTAGATCCTAATTGACCACTGCTAATTGCTATATTTTAATAAGGCTGACTAGCGATAACTTCGCAAAGAACATAGGTATGTTAAATTATACTAGATATCTAATATTATAATAGTATTGCAGGTCTCTCATGTGAAACTTTGAGGAAGTAGGTACTCGCTTCGTTTTTTTTATTATTACTACTTGACCCGATGAACTTCGTTCAACCTAAAACCAAAAATTTTAAATTATCACTGTTTCTTCACTATATTATGCTAGTATTATACTTTAAAACCTTCCTCTTGAATCACTCTATCTATTAAAAAGTTAGTAGTTTTAAAGATCTAAGCATACATAGGGATAGAAAGCGGGAAGCGACTTTGTTTCATACTAGGTATGTAGTGATTATTAGTTTATTATTCAGTATTGAATCGGTTAATCCCACTTCTTCTCCCACTCCAGTCACGCCTATCGCGGTAATGAGTTTCTTACGTGTTAATTTAGGTCATAAACTACGTATGTGCCAAATATCATTGAAATCTAACCGGTATTTTGCGTGAAAGAGTACACACATATTTACACACATTCGCGTTTACAATAATAATTAGGTTATATGATTTAAGGAGAAAAAAACAAAATGCAAATCTATTTTTAAATAAAATACTATCGAATATGAGTAGTTTCATGAAAATGAGATAATCAAGAATTACTAACAACTTAAAGAATAATGTTACATTTAAGAACGATATAGTTTTAAATGCAAGCAAAGAATTACAAGAACCAAGTTACGTGATATGTACTCGTAATAAAATAATTGTAATACGTTAACATAATTTTATTTTTATCTTCCAGGATATATAATTTACTTTTTACATACATGTCCTTATGTATTTTTTATAATATAACATGAGGATGTAACCGCAACAATTAATATCTGACGTGTATTCAATATAATATATTATATTTTACATCTATGATGAATTAGTTAAACAAATGTTAATTGAATTTATAGTATGTTTTTTTTAAATAAGAATACCTAGTCCTTGTATTTTATTTTCCGCTACGTGCTTTAGTGGATAATTAAGATTATAAACAGGAACATATTTGATTACGTAGCACATTAAATAAAACAATTGTTACATTTGTTTTATTTGAGTTATATTTTCAGACATTTTTATAAACTCAAAGTAGCTACTAAGGATCCAGTTGACTACGTGGTAAATGTTCACTGCAGCCCATGGTCATATTACCAACTCCACATAGAACAGGTGTTGAACCAGATGTAAATTACTGATTATTTGTCACTTCGTATTTAGGTTAACCGACATTCATACCCTTTCAAAAATTGATGGTCTACTTCACGCTAGAAATAGGTGAGACGGTGATACCTCGTCCTCAAAACAGTACTGGTTTACCACTTTGTTTGTTTGTATTTAGTCATATATTATGTACCTACCTCGAACCCATCAATGTACTTGATGATAATTTATTCATCTAATAATATCTATTTTCCCCTATAATGTACTTTTGATTTATCAGTTCTAATAAATTATTCATTTTTGTATTATACTAGCAGTTCCCGCGGTGTCACCCGCCTTTAAAAAATGTCTAATATGTGGGTGATCTAGTGAATTGAAAGCTTCTTCATGGGGAGTTATGGCTATCGCTTACATGGCTTCTTAATATGATTCTTATAAATAAGTCAAAACTCAGCATGGAAGGTCTTGATATTTCAAAATTAAAATAACATATGCCAACTAAAGGAGGAGCGATAGTCCTTCGTTCTTTAACTTCCCGGATTCACATCTGCATACATGGATAAATATTTACATATATAAAAGGCAAAAGTTACTAACTGACGTATCAACGCATAGTTCAAATTCATAGGGCTAGAAGCTTTAAATTTCAAACACATATTTATTTTATGACGTACGTAGATGCCTACGGTCGCCCCTGTAGTTCCGGGATCAGAATAGGGCCACGGTATCCCCTGCCTGACGTAAGAAGCGACTAAAAGGGGCTTCCGGGGTTGCGGGCGGCTAGAGTGGGAGCTTGAACCGTCCAGCCAGGCGATACCGGGAAGGACGGCGGTATGTGTGGTCGCATATCGTCGTAAAGACGATATGCGACCGGAGCGGTGGGCCCAGCTGCCCATCTGAGAGAAGCTCGATGGGGCAACGCGCTCGGAGGATTCCGGCTGCAGTCCTTTGGAGGTTCCGGAGTTCTCTTCATGGCGCCGAGGACGGCCACCGCGGGGGGTTTAAGTGCGGAAAAAATCCCACATAATACTGCGTCGCTCCCACGGCGTCGGGTACCTTTTGAAGGTTTCCCCTTCGAAAAAAAGTGGATGCCTACGGTAGAATTTTTCAAAATTCAACTCCAAAGGGAGCGAAATGTTTGTATGAAAGTCCACCAATTTAGATGCTAACTTAATGAAACTTGTCCCTGTAGTTTCGGGATCAGAATAGGGCTACGGTATTCCCTGCAGTCGTAAGAGGTGACTAAAAGGAGCTTCCAGGGTCGGCGGGAGTGGGAGTTCGAACCGTTCGGTCAGGTGACCCCGCGAAGGACGGCGGCATCAGTGGTCATACCGTCGTGAAGACCAGACAGAGTGGTCGGCCCAGCCACTCACCTGGGAGGAGCCCTGTGGAGCAATTCTTTTAGAGGATTTCAGTTGCGTAACTTTGGAGATCCCCGAGTCCCCTTTTTTGCGCTAAGGGCAGCCACCGGGGGATTTTAGTGCGGTAAAAATCCCACATAACCCTTCGTCGCTCCTAAGGCGTCGGGTACCTTTTGAAGGTTTTCCCATCGAGAGAAAAAAAAACGTTATAGATATATGCTGTCGCGGACTTTTATTTTGATTTTTTTATGGTAAACAATACTGCCATACATTATTTCTACATAACTGTAACCATTTCCGCAGCATTCGCCAAAATAAGTACCCCGATGTGTACCGTTTTTCGCTATTACCGTTTTTTTTACAAAATATTTGTTCAAAATATGAGCAAATTGCAATGCATGAGAATTTACGAGAATGATAAAAAATTCTATTCATAAACGAAAGCCGCATTCAAATCCGTTCAGTGGTTCTCGAGATAAGCGTTTAAATTATAATTCGCGCGGTAAAACCAATTTAATTGACCTCCTTTATGGTACGAATCGATACTATATAGAGGTCTATATCGAGATAACTTTGGTAGATTATATTACCCTTTCCATTCATCTAATTTAAAATAGCCTATAGCCATCCTCGATGAATATACTATTAGATTTAAAAAAAAATAGTTCTGGGCAGTATTTTCAGAGATTAGCGCGTTTAAACAAACTCTTTCGCTTAATAATATTATAGTTATAGTATAATTGTATAGTAAACACTTTGGTTGCATTTGCCAATATTGATATCCTTAATCAATTCACCATCTTCTTAAAACCGGAAATGAAAATTTAAAATCCCAAATATTTTATAAATTATCTTTGATCCTACACGCATTTATCGTTTAACAGGACAACATAAGCATGTGAGATCAAACCCTACCATTTCAAATAAAAAAAATTTTAAACAAAAAATACAACCGACTTCCATGCCACATAAAAGTAAAAAATAATAAAAAAAAATTTAAATACATGTTGGTTTAGAGCAAACACAGTTCTTAGTACATAGTCTCGAAGTCGGCGCTCACCATATTTTGCTGGATCATGACGAAACTACATGTATCTTATATGAGCGCCGACTTCGGGACTATGTACTAAGAACTGTGTTTGCTCTAAACCAACATGTATTTAAATTATTTTTTACTTTTATGTGGCATGGAAGTCGGTTGTATTTTTTGTTTAAATTTTTTTTTTTCACGCTTTTCAGTCACGATAAAATCAGTTATGGCTGTTGCTAGTCGTTCGCTAACCGGATGAATAAAATTAATTATTCGTCCGATTTTCGGATGAATAAAATTATGTGCTGCCGTCATCATATAAAAATAGACTTCTTTGACACAACCGGTCGGGGGCGCTACCGCGCCCCCTCCCTTAGATTCTGAATTGGAAAAATCTGTTCGAACCTAACCTAACCGAATAAAACAACTTTTTCTGAGTAAACATTTATTTAAAGAATAGATCTATAATTATCAATATTTAAAGTAGAAAAAGTAATATAAACCTTATAACTAAGAGTATAATTCAACTGATACTGATAAAAATAACCCATCCAATTTAAAAAGGTTGGAAGTACTCTTGCATCTTTCAGGTAATTGTATTCAAAGTGGAATTTTTGATCATAATTATATCCTCTCCGAAACTCATTGTTGGTATTGTGAACAACAACATTATGTATAAGTAAGCACAATATGGCCGATGCCTACGGTTTAAACTTGAAGGACCCCAGCATTATCAGGGTTGAGGAGTTGAAGGTCAAAATTATCATGTCATATCTTTGCTTAGTAATCTCATTACATATACGTAAGCACCATATCGCCGATGCTTATGGTTTAAACTTGCAGTACCCTGCATCATCAGGGTTGAGGAGTTGAAGGTCAATTTTCTTATCATACGTCTTTGCTTTGTAAATATATTACATATCCATAAGTATCAAATGGCCAACGCCTATGGTTTAAGCCTGAAGTACCCCTGCATCATCAGGGCCGAAGAGTTGAAGGTCAAAATTATCATGTCATATCTTTTCTATGTAATCTCATCGCATGCACGTAAGCAACAGATCCCCAACTTCTATGGCTTGGGCTTACAGTACCCTGCATCATCAGGGTTGAGGAGTTGAAGGTCAACTTTTTTATCATACGTCTTCGCTTTGTAAATATATTACATACCCATAAGCATCAAATGGCCAACGCCTATAGTTTAAGCCTGAAGTACCTCTGCATAATCAGAGTTGAAGAGTTGAAGGTCAAATTTTTCATCTTATATCTTTGCTTAGTAATCTTATCAGATATACGTAGCGATCATGTAGCTAACGCCTATAGTTTAAGCTTGAACCACCCCTGCATCATCAGGATTGAGGAGTTGAAGGTCCAATTTTTCGTCGTATACCTTTGCTTAGCAATGTTATTACAAATCCGTGAGCAACAAATGTCTAACGTTTATGGTTTAAGCCTGCAGTACCCCTGCATCATCAGGGTTGAGGAGTTGAAGGTCAAATTTGTCATCGTACATCTTTGCCTTGCTATATTATTATATATCCGTAAGCACTAAATGGCCATCACCTATGGCTTGGGCTTACAGCACCCTGCATCATCAGGGTTGAGGAGTTGAAGGTCATTTTTTTTATAATATGTCTTTGCTTAGTATTGTTATAACATACCCATAAGCACCAAATGGTCAACCCCTATGGTTTAGGCTTGAGGCACCCCTGCATCATCAGGATTGAGGAGTTGAAGGTCAAATTTTCATCACATGTCTCTGCTTAGTAGTCTTGTTACATATATGTAAGCACCAAATAGCTAATGTTATAGTTTAGGATAGCTGTAACCCTGCATCATCAGGATCGAAGAGTTGAAGGTAAAATTTTTCGTCAACCTATATAAGCATAAATATATAATACATATTCCAAGTTTCATAAGAATCGATTCGGCAGAAGCCGAGTTATTTCAAATTATCTAAAAAACTTGAGGAGTGGTGGTGGTTTCCACCCCATAACTCAAAGAGTTAAGCATCACAGCATACCCATGTCCAAGAGAAAAAGTTGCGTGACGAAATTTCCTATCAAATGAAAGAAAGAAAATGGAAATCGGTTTATAAACACCCAAGTTATTCAAGATTTTAAGAAACCGACATTTTCCAATTTTCCGGGAAAACCGCCGGAAGGTTTTCATTTTCCTCAATATGGGACTGCCTGTGAAACTAGTCGCATACAATGTCGTATGAATCGTGTCAGTAGGTCGACGATTTCTAGCCATTTCGCCCGAACATACATAAAAAAAAAAAAAAAAAAAAAAAAAAATATACGTGACGAATAGATAACCTCTTTCCTTTGGGAAGTCGGTTAAAAAGTACTCCTTCAAATATGTCTATATTTAGTACCGTGCAATTTCCGCGTAATATTCAGACATTGAGATTATCGTGTCCTACACGTGTCGAACATAATTTCCGCATCAGTGGGACATCCAATAAATCGCAGAGATCGACGCTCCATCGCGTTTTGCTTCGGCACTCCATCCTTCGTCTAACCCAGGTGTCGGAAACCTGCTCTTTGGATGTGAACCTGCAGCTTTTCAGTCCCGAAAATCTTACTTCAAATATCTCTATTTATTACTGTGATGTGAAGCGGTTCTTCAGTTGCTCAAATATTATCTATTTTATAAATAAGAAGAAACATTTAGAAACCGTTGTATAACCAGGCCAGCGCGGTGGACTATGGCGTAAAACTCTCTCATTTTGAGAAAAGACCCGTGCCCAGCAGTGGGACAATAATGGGTTGTACCCCCGAATAAAAATGCAATTGAATTAGCCATTGAATTTGTTTACTCAATTTTTTGTTATTGTAGTACAAGTACAAGTTGTTGTAAGTAATAATACTCGTAAACTAAGATATAGAAGAAAACTATGTATTTACTAGTTGTCCCGACAAGCGTTGTTTTGCCATAGAAAAATAAAAAAAAAATGTTTAGGGGGGACAACACTTAAGGGGTATGAAAAATAGATGTTGGCCGATTCTCAGACCTACTGAATAAGCATATAAAATTTGGTAAAAATCGGTCAAGCCGTTACGGAGGAGTATGGCAACAAAAACTGTGACACGAGAATTTTATATATTAGATGCAGGTATCTACTACATAATTGTTAGCAAAAAATGTGGCACTTTAAAAAACTTTTTTGGCTCTAGACTCAAATGGTTGCCGACCCCTGGTCTAACCCGATTTGTTCCCTTCGTAAATGCGACAGAAGGGCACAGATATCTGCAAGGACGTATCATTGGAACGGATCGAGTACTATTTCAAGTCAACTAATTCTTTATAGAAGGAAAGTTAACATTTTAAAAGTTATATTTTTATATTTTTTTGATATTCTTTAGCTAGCAATAGCTAGTAACTATGTCCTGTGTACTTTACATATTCATACTTAGTTCCAACCTTCAAATATTTTAACATTTTAGTATTTTAGGGGATTGATAGAAATTTTCATTAACGCTGAGGACAAATGCAAAGTGTTTTATACGGAATTCTAATATATTTTTGTTGGATTAAAGTAGCTTAAATAATGTTTTATAACTAAGGCTATCTCTTAGCGACAATCCCACCAAAAACGATCTAATCGTTTCAGATATTAGTCAAGACAAACAGACAAACAACTTACTTTTATTTTGGGTACCTACTTATAGTACACAAAATATTTTCATATGCCTTTAAAATTTCGATTATGTAATAAAAGTACTTTCTACAGATAAAAAGAAAAATAAATAGTGAAACTGATAATAAAAACTTACCTAAAATAATTAATATAAATAATGAATAATTAATAAAATGTAAGAATTGTACGTAAATATTATTAATAAAATTAAAACTTTTAAATACGTCTTCTAATACTTATGGCACAGTTACCTGAACGGTGGCAGCGTTTTCAAGTTTCATAGCTTCTTTGGCTCGTTTGGAAAAAGGACTAATGTATTGTAATTTTATATTATTTACTTTCTTCTATTGGCCGTTTTTTGAATTAAGCTTTGTCTCAACGTAAAAATCTTAATTCTAATTACGCCAAAAAACTGTAAGTTAATAGGTACGTCCGTACGTACCTACTCGTTTTTACCTGTCTACGTAAAAGGATAGTGTTTTTATGAGACGGCTTCAACTGAAAAGAGAAAAATGAGAATAAAATATATCAAAATATAATTTATAATATATTATAAGGTAACCACTGCATGCGGAAACAAAAAAAATACAAACATCTACTGTTTTTTGTTACCGCGTGCAACACCTTATAATATATGTACATATTATAATTTCTATTTTAATATATTATTTTCCTGTTCTCGGTTCAAGCAGGGCGTTTTTATATTTATACAATACTAGCTTTTACCCGCGGCTTCGCTTGCGTCAAAGCATTTTTTGATAAACAATCGTATCTGCAAATTTTTTTATTTATTAAATAGTACTCTGTTATTTCCGGTATCTTTAAGAATATACGTACAAAGTTTCATGTCAATCACTTGAGTAGTTTTGGGGTAAAAGTGTAAAAACAAACTAACATTCACATTTTCAATTTTATAAGTAGCGATCCTATCTCTATTAATATTATTTGTGAAATGTATCCTAGTTGTATGAATATCGCTGATACTCGTATTAATTCATACCGTACCTAGCAGTTACTTATTGAGGTCACGGATTCTGCGCACGCCAATCACATAATATGCAATTTAAAGAACCGGACAAATTGATGGCGGCTTTAAAATTATACTTACGCACTTGCAGCCTGCAGGCTATTTCCAATTGTGTCAGATATATGATGCTACCATGTGCCGAAGTTGACAGTGTCTTGAGATATGTACTTGCTGTTCATCTTGACACGCTTAAGAGAAAATGATAAGTACATTTTTTGAAGAGGTAACTTCTTTAGGCGCTTTTAATTTTAGGGGTAAAGTTATGGATTCGTGAGTAGGGATTGCAATCCGGCCTCATTTTTAATCCGGCCGGTTCTATTAATCCGGCCGGATCCGGTCGGATCTCGATTAATAGAACGATTACAACAGTAAAAAAGGATCGATTTCTAACGGTAATTATTTTTGTAATGTGAAATCTTTGTCAAAATATACAATCGCTGGATCCGGTGGAGGTCCGGATCCGGTGGTGCATTGGTACTGGATCCGGTTTGTGTAAATTTGTGCCGACCCGCCGGATTACCGGATCCGGTTTTCCGGATTGCAATCCCTATTCGTGAGGTTCGTGTCAACAACATGCTAATAATGTTTGTTTAGGTACTTACAGATAGCTATATATTACTAATATAAAAAGGAGAAGGTTTGTGAGGATGTTTCTTACTAGTGTGATTACAAGGATTGTAGTAGTTGTGGGAGCCATGAGACTCATAAGTGTTGGTTTGAAGATAGCATAGTTTGGGTAATCGGTTTTTTTTCTTTTTCTAATTTTTCACGTCTGGCCGCAGTTTTTATGAGTGTCTTCGCTTTATTTTTCATAGGTATATAGCCATTTCGCTATATTTCCTTAAGTACGAAATTTACAGTAGGTACAGTAAGATGTTTCACTTTTTCTCACATTTCTACATTGGCAGTGTTCCCCAAGAAGCTATATTTATTTGACCTTTGCTCGTTACGAAATCATTCTGTCTAGTTCATTGCCACATTAAAGGGCATTCACACTTATTAATGGACCATACAGCGCTATACAAATACTATAAATTCATTGTGAAATCGACTGAAATAATTCCAATATTACCGAGTAAATTGTTCGGAGGCGCCTCCGCCTACGTTGGCGAGAGTAAATAAATCTTGTATTTGCTTCGTTACTAAGTAGAATCAATATTTCGGCATGAGAGCGTGGGTGGATCTTAGTGGATAAAAACTTCAGTGATGTGTGTGTTGTCGAAGTATTAAAGTTGACTATTCGCCCGTCGCAACGGTAAATTTTCGACCTTAATTCAACTCAAAAACTAAACTTGATATTGTCCAAAGTACTCAAATCAAATGAAATTTTACAAATGTTAAAATTATTATAAATACACTTAAAAGGTAAAAAGAGGTTTAATTGACTAAGCTACATTAAAAAGAAATAACGGGAGACATCTAACATTTTTCATATGTTTCCATAGTGACAATTTAAGTTTTATTTCGTTTATTATGTCTTTGTGTCAAATGCATAGTTGTGTGCGTAATGTATTTTTAGGTGATATTATGTATGTTATAAGTATTATTTGAAAAAAATAATAGCTTCCCGTAATGCTTCTCTACATCAACTATAGCCGTGCGTAATTTTATACTTCTCCGTTTGCGGCAAGTATCTTAAAAACGGATCACAAGTTTTTGCTTCACGTATTAATATAAAGATACCCTATCAATCTCCCAATTGCTATTTATAATTTCAATTTAGCGTTTCACGTATGATATAGATATGCTGACTTTTTGACGTCATAAATTAAAAACAATTAATAATAATGATAACAAGATTACTTTTGACGATAAATTATCTTGTACTCGTACCGTCATATATTTTTATTATGTTGCAACCAATAATGAATAATTAACCAATATTAGCTAATTATATTTTATAAGTTTTCTATGCCATTCTTATTTTTATTTTTATATTTAATTAATATTACCTACAGTGTATAATACCGGGAACGCTTCTCATAATAAGTCATTAGAGGAACCTTACCTTTAAGGAAGACCTTTTTATTTCGTCGATATATTTCTTATTTTTAGAGATGCGCCGAATATTCGGTTGTAATTCGGTATTTGGCGTATTCGGCATTATTTTCACTATTCGTATTCGACCAAAATATTCGTAATGTTTGAAATCTCAATCAATTTTTTTCTAAACATATTACATTCTTATATCAACATTTATTTATAAACCTCAAATCAACATTTTTTATGTTGTATCTGAAAAAGAAATGGTAAACAGAATAATTCGGCCGACTATCCGGTTCGGTAAAACTTAAACCGAATAAGATTCGGTGAAACCACTATTCGGCGCATCTCTACGTATTTTCAACAAAATTGTAGTCACTTGGGACGGAATACCTCAGAGGGTGGGCAATGTCCTATTTTCTTGAAGGGACAAAAAGCCAAAACTACTATCCGTCTAACTACTTCGTACTACCCACGCAAATTAAAAAGGTTGTCCATATCTGGTCTGATGACATAAACGCATCACGAAGTATTAATAGACCTTACTGGGCTAGTCACGTCCACATTCATAAGACGACGCTCGTAAGTAACAGCGAAATTTTCAGCTCTTTCCGTAAAAGAAATCTCCATAAACGCACTCAAGCCCTATCGTCATTTAGTCGTCTTACACAATTTTCTTGGTCTTCTCAGTTCAGATTCAACATTTTTGCCTGTATGAACGATACGTGCAATTACGTACGTTGTCATCTTTAGCGCTGACCGAGATCTGCGAGGTCATGCACCATCCATAATTTAACTCGAGAAACGTCTTCTTTTTATGTACCTGACTTTTGAAGATATGAGCTTCTGTAATTACTTAATTTTGCCTTATAAATAAAACAGGTTATAGGTGTGTGTCCTTTGTTCATATGCGTGTGTAAGGAATGTATGTCAATGAAAAAAAAAATGGGTTTCATATTTTTAGAAAAATACAAATAGACGTATTTTTTTTCTTTTGAACTTTATAATCTTTCTAGCCTTCTACCAAAAATTACTAAAGAATTGGTATAGAATGTTACTAGGTACCAAGTCCGCCTTTGTGCTGTTTTTAAATTAAGAAAAAATAAATATGAGCAAAGTTTAAATTTACATGTTTAAGTCAATGGGAGATATCTATTTTATTAATAGCGATTAGTACCTACTCAATTAAAACCATCCGGAAATATCTATATGCACACTTTACACCTACAATGTGTGCCTTGCATTACTAATAAGGTTGCAATTGTATTAGACACTTTTCAGACTTACTCCGTTGAATATCTTATGAGAAATAAATAATTTTAGATCTTTTTTGCTTTGTTTTAGCAAAACAGACTGCGTTATATTTAGCACTAGTTATCCCGGTGAACTTTGTTCCGCCTAAAAGTCAAATATCTAACATTATCAGTGTTTCTCTACTATATTATACATGTATTATACATAAAAACCTTCCCCTTAAATCACTCTATCTATTAAAACTGCATTAAAATCCGTTGCTTAGTTTTAAAGATCTAAGCATACATAAGGAAAGACAGCGAGAAGCGGCTTTGTTTTATACTATATGATGATAGACAGACTGATTATAACAGACAATTGCTGATCATGGGAACTAAGATAGAACGCATAACATTATGGCGACTCGCGTGGTTATAACTATACTTGAATTGAACTATATTTAAACACGCTGGGGCTTTCGAGCTCGCTACATAGTTAGCTAAAATGTTTTGTATATTGGTGTATTCATCGTATTGTTCCTGTATTGAACAGGAAATCCTAGCTATGAGTGAAGAAAGCCTTATTACAAGCTTTTATTTTACTTGCTTTGTTAGTTTGTTAGTGTGTGATTTTAAACCACTTAACCTAAGTGGAATTAAATTTGTGCATACCTTTGTTTTACACGTTAATTCTTGATAACATCACTGACGTCATTCGAAGTTCAACACTGCGGACCAATGATTTTTTGCACCTCATTATATGGGTCTCAAATGTAAAGACTATCTAAATAAAATTACAATATGAAACAAAATAACGTTACAATAGTCGACCCGGCGAACTTCGTGCCGTCTAAAAGTAAAAAATCTAAAATTATCAGTGTTCCTCCACTATATTATGTGTTTATTATACATACAAATCTTCCTCTTGAATCACTCTATCTATTAAAGAAACTGCATTAAAGCCGTAGCGTAGCTTTAAAGATTTAAGCATACATAGGACAGACATCAGGAAACAACTTTGTTTTGTACTATGTAGTGATTTTTAAGACAGACAATTCTTATAAAGCACAAATACAAATATGTATGTGTAATGTCTACAGTCATAAGCTGACGTAGTCAAATTTCTAAGAAATCGATGAACTTTATAACATTAAAAACCTTTATATCTATTCACACTTACTACTACTTAATAGGTACATTTATTTTACTCTGTACATGTATTTACTTAGGATATATTTACTTGGAACATAGCGCATGCAGGTAACATTTATTTATAGCATGCAATGTCTCAACTTTGCTTAGGCTAATAGTTTTTACTAATATTTATTTTCTGTAATACATTCTTACATTAATTATCTTTAGTATGCAATTACAATAGTTATTAATTGTTTTATCTGATTGAAGTAGCAAACGAGCATGCAATCCACCTGATGGTAAGTGATCACTGCCATCTGTAAACAACTTCATATAGAACATGGATTCTATTTGAAGTCAATCACAGATGCCAACGCATCTGGACGCCAACGCTACTACCGATGACTACGATGGTCATACAAAAGTGTGCCGGCAACCACACCCTTCCATCGAAACGCAAGAAATGCTTCACAATAGAGATAGGTGTGGTACTTTCCCGGTCGAACTACGCTGTTTCTACCACCTTCATACACACACTTCATAAAGTTAGCTACACTTTCGTTATATGTAAGTAGTAATAATTTCGTATGTGATTATAACAAAGATGTCGAAGATATTACTCAGTAACTATGATGCATGAAGTTTAACATATTACGTCGTCAGAAACATTTTGGCGAACGGTAGTCGAATAAAGTACCTACAACGGAAAGGTCAATGCTATATATAGATCCGCTAGCATTTTCAGGTTCATCCCGTAATTGAATTGATTGGCGTCTGGAACAGAATTAAACGTGGCCGCGATGGAAAGCAAATATCTACCTGGTTACAAGATATTTCTTTTATTTATTATAATTAAATCATAAATTATAATGTAGCCGACCCTTGCCCACTTCGTTGAGCGTTAATTATATTTTGTTCAATCCTAGTAAAATATAGCCTATAGCACTCCTGAATAGTGTAACTTTCTGGTTTTGAAAGAATTTTCATGACCGGTTCAGTATTTCCGTAGATTACCTCTTATAAATAAACAGTTACAAACATTACCTCTTTATAATATTAGGTTAACCACTATTTCATCAGATATTAGTGGGCATTACTTGTCATGGACATCTGTAAGCAAGATTAGAAATGATGCAGGTCTTACCTCAGGTTGACCACAAATGCGTAGATATCACTGTTGACTAAGTTAGAATGCCTCGAATAAGTATATCTTCCTTACAACACCCGTCAGACCAGATCGCATAACACTACTGTTGGTGCCAATCCATTATTGTCCCACTGCTGGACACGGGTCGTCTCTCTGAATGAGAGTTTTAGGCCATAGTCCACCGCGCTGGTTAAGTGCGAATTGGTGGACTTCACACACCTCCGAGAACTTTTTTTAAGTACTCTCGGGTGTGTAGGTTTCCTCACGATGTTTTCCTTCACCGAAAAGCAGTGATGATTAATTTATAATACGCAGATAATTTAGAAAAATCAGTGGTGCGTGCCTGGGTTTGAATCTTGGACCTCCCGATCGAGAGGCATGTTTCAACCATTAGGCTGTCACTGCTCTAACTAGGCTAACAATGCTCTTAATAGACACAAATAAGTGTGGATGTGGTGTGTGTAAAAAAAGTTTTGCCACCATTAAATTCAATGCTTAGTTAAACTTATGACTAATTAAATAGCGATGACATAATATGTAATTTATATAAGGTGTATTTTTTAATCAAATAACGACTGACACCGCATACGATATTTTTATTACATAACACTGCAATAATGAACAATTTTTTGAGTCTTAATATCCAAACAACGGAGATACCGGTTTCAAAAAACCGATAACGTACCCGTTACATAATAAAGTTTTTAAATTCCCGCAATGATGTTAATATAAAATCATAATACATTCAAGCATTTCAAGCTAACGTACTACCTACATCAGTTTTCGCTGGATTCGTGCCTCGTTAGCTTGAAATGCTTGAATGTACATTATGATTTTATATTAACATCATTGCGGGCATTTAAAAACTTTATTATGTAACGGGCACGGTTGTATGGATATTGAGACTCAAAAAATTGTTCATGCATGAATCCAGCGAAAACTGATGAAGGTAGTACGTTGTTCAAGTTTCATAATTTTTGACACTGACAACATGAATGTTCTAGATCTGCCGGCAAAAATTAAGATTGGCTTCTAAGATTTGTTATTATAGACAGCGAAAGAAAAAAAATATATTTTATAACTTAACAAATGGCGTCATTTTTATTACGGATTTATTAATGACAAGTATTTGATTGCATTTTGCTATGATATTTGTTTGTAATTGTTTTACTTAACGGTTTATCACGTAGCTACACTTTTTTGACTAAATTAAGTTAGATGTTTCGATCAATTTATATCGAGGTTATGTACTTGACATGTACCATTTTAGAAGCATGCAGGGTAACGATCAAATCAAAATGGATGAGCGTATATCGTGTTTCGAACGAACCGAACTTGTGAATGTCATGTCATACCTTTATCAAAACTTGGACGTCGGATAACTTTCAGACCCGAAGCTATATACAAGCATTGCATGTTTTTTATAAATTTAGTGGAACTAGGTTGTTCCTTCAGTTTTGTTTGTCTCGTGTACCATGATATTGTATATCCTATCCGATAATCTAGATCGATAACCGATATCATGTGAAACAGGCCTCATCATTAGTAACTGTAAGGCAAGATATTGGAATTAACTTTTATTACAATGGAAAAAAATATGATGATGTAAAAAAAAAATACAACGTAACAAAAAAGATAAACCCGCTGAGGTTCTTGCCGGATTTTAACTGTTAAAGTTTTCAAGTGACTCAAGTGGACTGTTGAAGAAAAAGATGTTTTTTATTTCAATAAAAAGTAAGAAAAAAGTGCCAAGAGTAATTTTATATTTTTATTAAGTAAAACTTATTTCAAACCCCTTACCATCGAATGGCGAACCTCTAGGGGTTCGCGTACCCCACTTTGCGAAACTCTGATCTAGATCATAAACTACGCGAGTGCTAAATTTCAACGAAAAAGTAACAAACGCGCATAAGAACATCCTCACAAACTTTCACATTAATTATATTAATAAGAATAAGATATTAATGGTTATCATCACCCTGAGCATATGCTGGAGAAAGTTCACGTGCTGAGAGACATTATTCAGAACTCTAAGATACATATGTATACCTCACGATGTCTTCTGTTGTAATTTATATTAAATTCATTGGTAAAACTCCTAATTTACCGGAAGTCGACTACAGATTTGTTGCTACCTCTCAGGATTAAGAGGGTACAGCTTACGTAAATATGTCAATAAAGCTTATTAAGTGGTAATCAGAGATGAGCCTTAGATTTAAACCCAGACTGACGACACAGGAAATGGAAAATTATACGACGCGGCGATCAGTACATACGAGTAGGTATAATAAACGATGTACAACTTATAAATGCAATGTTTTGTACCTACATGTCAACATGGGATAAGCAGAAGTTCGAAACCCACCTCTGATTTTTCTAAAAGGATGCGTATTCTGAATTAATTTTATTATCACCACTTTACGGTGAAGAAAACATCGTGACAACACCTACATGCCTAAGAGATTATTAAGAAAAAAGGAGTTCGGAGAGATGAGTAAAGCCTAAAGTAATTTTCACTTAGCCAGCACAGTGGTGGTTGAAGGTGGTAGAACCAGTGTAGTTCGGCCGGGGAAGTACCACCGCCACACCCATTTCGAGCGTGAAGAGTGTGGTTGCCGGTACACTTTTGTACGAGGCGACCATTATAGTCCTCGGGAGTATTAACGCGTCTTTGATTGACTTCAGGGTAGAACCCACGTTCTGTATGAAGTTGATTATAAATGTCCGTGGGCGGCAGCGACCACTTACCATCAGGTGGACTGAATGCTCGTTTGCTACTCATGTCAGATATGCAAAAAAACAGTGGGCTAAGGCCCACAACCCAATCAGGGAGAAAACCCGTTCCGTTCTTAGCAATGGAAAAATAACGGGTTGACGACAAAGTAATAAAACAGCTTTACAAGCTATAAATGACATGACAAGGTAATGGATATCTGTCGTGAGTTTGTATTGTTGTCAAGATTATTCAACCGGTGTGAGCTACCACGTTAATTAGCATGTAGCCCCTTTAACATCTACTCATTGTATTTAAAACATTTGTAAACAAAAGTTACATAATACTCGTAATATTACGAATAAGTTACTGTCTCTCCGCCCACGGTTTAAAGTGAAAGATGGCGGTAATCAGAGGTCATATTTCTGTGGAATACCGTCAAATGTCCTAATCTTGTCTCGCGTCATATGATTCTCTATTTTACAAAATAGTTAATATCCTTTTAATTTATTTGTTTGGCAATAGAAAACGTAGCGTTTAGAAATATTATCTAGCAATTCTAACATGTTGTCGTTAGGTTTTTAACATGCACTATATCTGAAATTTTTATTTTTTTGTTGAATGCGTGTCAAGATGGTGATTTTAAGTTGCCAGAAACCTTTTCAAGTAGGTCTTTAAATTACATAATTTAAATAATACCTAAGCTTTACAATGTTTTCTTAATTAATTCTATGAAACATAGATTCTTCATTTGTCATTGTAAAAGATTGGAATTGAAGTAAATAGGGATAAATAGGCAAAACTTAGCAATTTTTTTGAACAAGTTAACGTAACATTGCCTGGCGTAGAGTTGACTCATTGAACAATTTACTGTATTAATATCAAAGATGTAGAAATATATCATTTCATACCGTTAACATTTTTAGAGTAATGAAAGTAATAACATACCTATTAAATTAAAATTGCATAGATTTGGATGTCTTACCTCTCGAGTCTCTCACATTCTACGACTAAATCAACATGAAGGCGGTGGGCATGGATTTTTCTCTCCTCTCAAGGAGTTGCATACCCTCCGGATCTTAAACATTGATATAAAATACTACAATGTTAATTTAACTCCGTATTATAGTGTAATAAAATGAGACAAATCTTTGCCAGCCCCAATTAGTTGGTGGTTCGGTTCTTATTGTAGGTACGTCGCTTCCTAGTTTACCCGCGACGATGTAGTCTCAATAACCGCTCTACATCTATACAAAGCTTATGTGTTATGGATTTAAACCATACAAGCAGATAATATAAAGAAAAGTTTTTTTTTATTTTTTTTATTTTGCATTAGATTTTAACTCTGGGTTTGGAGACAACCCTTCAGATTTTTGTTAATCTATGAAGATTGCCCAAAATTGTATCCAAACGTTACCTTGATACTTTTAGCTACTAAAACAGTAAAATAACTTGTCACTGAAAGTCTATTTTTATCCTTTAAATATTAATTAAAGTTTTAGTTTGTCTAAAAATGAGAATAAACTAATTAATTTTGGTGTAAAAGTATTAGGCAATTTTAAGCATAAAGACTGTGCCTAATAAAAAAAAAAACATTTAAAAGTGATAATTCCTAAAAAAATGTTAAAATTGTAAAATATCCGTTGTTTTCTATGCTACAGTGTGTCTACAACATGAAAATCGTACTAAATCATTTTACTCGCACTTTTAAACCGAAAAATATCAAAATCCGTGAAAAGTTAAGGCATTTGACGGTACACGGAAAGCTTAAATGTAAAATACAAAAATCTAATTAAAATATGTGAAACTCAAAATTCGGAATGACATATGAATTATATGTGTTAATTACAGGAAATATTATTTTATTTCGTATTGTTTTTACCTGACAGCTTATTATCGTACTGTGAGTAGGTATGCTTTTTTGTAACAGTACTAACTTTATAATTTAACATGTTTTGTTGTTATTAACTATAGTGTACCTACTAACTTGTATGTTACTTGCGTATATGTATACCTACACTATAATAACTATTAAGCTGTGAGTATAATAATTGTGTACTTTAATATTTCTCTCGTTTCACCTAACACACTGTACGTAAATGCAACGTAGTGTAAAAAAACAATTCGGCCATCAACTCGTGCATCAAATCATCGACAGCTTTTCAATTTTTGCGAACACAAACATATAGAAGCTGAATTTATAACAAGAATATCTCTAATAAACAACTATAAATATGCCAATATGCATCTAAACATTGAAAGTGTGAAACGTGCATATTCTTATTTATACACCGCTTTATTTAAACTTCATACTGTTCCATACTTTATTATGAAAATGAAATTTGATGCGAACATGCAACCCATTTGGGAAACAAAGGTTTTATTAATACGAACATGCAATTCACCTGGGAATTTAAAATCAAGAATCGAGTCAGTTCAGGGCACTTTAACCCGCTAAATGCATGTTAACATTGATATGTATCAACGTCGTCAAACAATTTGTCCTACTGTTGGGCACAGGTAACCCTTTAAAGAGAGGGGTTAGGCCGTGGTCCAGTTGTCCCTGTAATTCCGGGACCAGAATAGGGCTACAGTATCCCCTGCCTGTCGTAAAAGGCAAATAAAAGGGGCGTCCAGGGTTGCGGGCGGTAAGAGTAGGAGCTCGAACCGTCCAGCCAAGCGACCTCGGGTAGAACCAGTCGTAAGCACCAGATGGCGCAATGAGAGCACAATGCTTACTGGGAAAAGCCTGAATGAGGCATCGCGCTCGGAGGACTCCGGTTGTGTTCAATGGGTTGCTTGGTGTGTGTTGGCGACGTTTTAAGAACTTCTTAGTTAGCTTACCCCAAAAATTAACATATAAATGACTTGTACTTTTAGGGCGAAATATTTTTCATATTAATCACTACATAGTATAAAACAAAGTCGCATCGATCTGCCGGCCTCTAAGTATGCTTATCTTTAAAACTAGGCTACGGATTTTAATGCAGTTTTTTTAATAGATAGAGTGATTCAAGAGGAAGTTTTTTATGTATAATAAATGCTTAATAAAGCAGAGGAACACTGAAATTTTAGATTTTTGAGTTTTAGGTGGAATGCTGTTCGCCGAGTCCACTAGTTAAAAATAATTTTGTAAAGCTGATAAGTAATTAAATAAGATTTAATCTCGCGAATTAATGAGAAACTGATTGAAACCAATTTTTAGTCCTCTGATCCCAATTGTTTTATCTATTTTTAGTTTAGGTCGACTGTCGTGGAACGATGAACCCAGTTTAGAAACATGTAACGAATGCGAAAATTTTAATTAAGAGTCCGTTCACCAATTCGAAGACACTTTAATATCATCGCAAGTGTATATTAACACACTTAACTAATACACACGTAAGAATATTCTTATCTACATATTTACTCGTATGACGATAACAAATAGAAAGTCTATCTAGTGGCGTTCTTATACTCAAATGTATACAATAGACATACCCTTTTTTGTTTTCGAGGGGGAAACCTTCAAAATGTACCCGACGCCGTGGGAGCGACGCCTGGTTATGTGGGATATTTACTGCACTAAAACCCCCCCGGTGGCCGTCCGCGGCGCTACAAAGAGGACTCCGGGATCTCCAAAGGAACCCAACCGGAGTACAATAGACATATACCCATCAAACATATATAATTTTATTCCTCATTATTTAGGTAAGATAAGTTTAAGAACCAAGTCGAATTGTGGGATAAGTCTGTATATTATTCATATTAAGCTAAATTGAATTACAGTCACAAAATGTTAATACAAAGTATGGTGTCACACGAAACTTCAGTCTTCAGCGATCAAATATTTACCAGACCCTTATAATATCTCGGGGTTGAATAAGTAAACAAGTGTGCCACGAGTACCAAAAATAATATGGGCGATTATACGACTAATTTATTCCTGACCATGAGTTTTTACTTTATTATTTTTGGCCATATTGCACAGAGACCTCCCTCGGGGACCGATCGATATCCTATTATTTTGACAAAGCCCGTAGCTGTGTTGTTTAATCGCTGATCGCCAGCAAAACCTATTACACGGACGAGTTGCTACTTATAGCAGAAAGTGTAATTAACTATGAAAAACATTGTGTACTGTGGACACGCTGGACAAGAGAAACACACACGAAATAATATTTATTTTTAATAAACGTTACAAATTAAAGCACATTTAAATCTACTTTACTTTTCAATTTCATTAATTAATTACATTAATAAGCATTAACCCGCATGGCGGAGCGGTTACCTCACCGGTATGACATGTAATGGATTCTACGTTCGATTCCCGGTCAGACAGGTATCTGAATAATGAATTTAGATTTCTGTTCTGGGTTTGGTTGCTTGTGTATCCGTCTTTTTCCATGGCACCCACGCCACAGTTTAAATCCTTCTGAATAGCTAAGAGTGAAGAAAGTGTGTGTGTTTTTAAATTACTAAGATGAGTTGACCAAGGGGGTCGATAAAGTGTGACAAGGGGTGGACAGGAATACAAAATTTTGTATTGTCTCATGTAATTTTGGAATTATGGTTTTTAATTTAAAATTTACATGTGTAGGATAGCAAATTTTTGACATCATATTAGCGAGGGGTCTCACAAATATGACCAAGGGGGGGGGGGGAGGGGTCAAAAATCATATAATTCGTGTGACATAATTTATGAATGCCCCCCAAAGGATATTTGATTCATGAGACATACTTATACGAGGCATTCCAATAAAGTCCTCAAGGAAAACAACGTGGCTGAGGTCGACCTCAGGGAAGATTCTAATCTTATTTGGGGTTTATTACTCGTACATACTATATCACCCGGCGAACTTCGTTCAGCCTAATAGTCAAAAATCTAAAATTATCATTGTTCCTCTACTATATTATGCATGTATTGACGGCCCGCGTGGTGCTGCAGTTACCATGCCGGTGTGACGCGCAATGGGTCCCGGGTTCGATTCCCGGCCAGACAGGTGTCTGAATGATGAATTTAGATTCCTGTTCTGGGTCTGGGTTTTTGTGTATTCGTCTTGTGTGTGTCCATGGTACCCACGACACAGGAGACATAAAACTTTCCTCTTGAATCACTCGTATCTATTTAAAAAATCTGCAATAAAATCCGTAGTGTAGTTTTAAAGATCATACATAGGGACAGACAGCTCGAAGCGACTGTTTTATACTATGTAATGACTGCTGTAACGGCAGAAACTACTTCCATATTATAAAAAATATCGTAATAAAGATAGATACTTTCCAAAATGATGATAAATATATATACCTACATGTATATTGATATAAGAATTATTTTGATATGCTACACTATACTGCATACTGCAATATACAGCATTTAGCTTTGTTTGTATGGAGCACAGGCAACAATGAAGAACTGCATTGATTTTTAATTAGCATCGGCAAAAAAAAATACTATATTATTAGAACAAAGTACCGACTACCTATAGATTTAGGAGGGTCGTAATTTTTTGGGGACCTGACTAATACTTCTTGGGCCTATTAATTATTCAACTAATTGTCATTTTGTCAATACATTTTTCTAATGTATTAGTTGTGCTGAAAGGTTCGTACGCTCAAACATTTTTGTTTGATAAAATTAGATGTTTTTATTCAATCTAGTTGAATTCGAAGACGCTACAACGATTGTAGTAGTCGTAGAATTTTTCAATACTATTTTTGTAGTGTGATTTGTCTTTAGCTTCAAAATAGGTATCAGTATCAGCTATTATTTTTTCATTGCCGAAAAATTTCATCACAGTGATCATTAGTGTTAAGTTCTGAGAACAGAATAAAGTTTCGAATTGTTGAAGGAATTCGAAGCCTAATTGTGTTATTACACACAAAATTCTTATTAAAAGTTGTTATATACAAAATGCTCACAACAAAATAATAGCCCGAAAGCTGTTAAATTTGTACACGTATCTTTTTTAGGACAGACTTAATTAAAATCATATAGCATTTAATACCTACCAGTAGCACGCTATGTATGTTAACCTACAAAATTTTCAGTCCAAGTTATAATAATAAGATTTAGGAAAACTGTTTGTTATTTGATAAATTTTCACTAAGTACGGTTAATATGTTTCAGAAATATCGATATTCTAAAATGGGACATACATATGCAAGCGCTTCGACCTTGAAATTATCGGGAAGTAGCGGAGATGGCCCACAGGGTCAACTGATTTTGAGTTTTTATTTTATTTTACATATTTTCTATACTTAAAAACAAGTATCGCTTATTGTTTTTAAACATAGCTGTTTATGCACTGACAGTAGACAGTTTTTTTAACTTCTTTACTGTTCATAATAAATACAATATAGGTACTATATAGCTACTTGATAGTTAACATACTAGCAGTTAAGATTTAATGTTATATAGGGAAAGATCTATTTAATTATGTAAGTACATGCACACGTACACTAATTATTTTTATAAATTAACATTTAAAAAAGTATAGATTTAACAAACACAAAGTATTAAATAATTGTATGTTATAGATATATTTTTTGTTTTGTGCGGTGTCTATCTTTATTTCCTCACTTCCCATTGATGTAGAACGTGGGGACTTTAGGACAAATTTTAAAGGACTACCTATCTCTGTCAGTGACTTTTTAACCGACTTCCAAAAAAGAGGAGGTTCTCAATTAGTCTTTTTTTGTGTTTTATTAACGTCCACTGTGGTTAATAATATCCATACGAAGAGCGGGGACTATTGGCAAAAGCCACCATCAGAGAAGGCCTATATCCAGCAGTGGACCTCAAAAGGCTAATGGATTATTTAATCTTTGATATCTGACATAATGATACTTAAACGCGATAAAATGCAACATAATACTAGTCCTACACAGTAACTGATAAAATGATGAAGTTACCTAGTAATAATAGCTATCGGTATCAATCGGTTACCGCATAACTACCTACATACTACCAAACTAGGTACGTAGTAATTGTACTTGCGTATTGATTTATAAAATTATTTATTAATAACGTACTTATAAATGAGGTATTTATGTAAGGATTTATTATTTTATTATTTTCCTTACATGTTTCCTGCTATTTAGTTACTACCTGTTTAAATTATATTGAATTCATTCTAACTTTATGTTAATTTTAACAACGTAAAGTAAATCCTTCAATTTATTTTTTGTATTATCAGATAATAATGTTACTCAGTTGCTACCGATATTATGAGATTATTTAAACATAATTAGTGTGGCGCCTGCAACATTTATTGGAATTAGAATGAAGTCACAAAATAAATCTTGCTATGTCACCCAAGACAATCATGTAGGTATATCAAATTTTAACTCAATTATTTGGCAATCACGGATTTTGGTACACGTGTACACGAATATAACGAACTAAAAAAATATCTAAAATTTTGTAATAATAATAAGTTATCGTGTTTGAAACGTGTGTGATATTTGACGGGAATTTCTTTTTTTCTATTTCAATAGTTTTTTCCGGTTTTATTATCTTAAATAAATTTTTACCAGTGTTAGAATTAATCTCCATTTAACTATCTATAAAATGGTGCTTAAATAAAAGATAACGTGGATTACCAATCGTGTAAATAAATGATTAAATAGTTGCGGAATCCAGGCTAAACGGATTTTTCGGTAATAAAGCTCTCTCTAAAGCTTCGCATTAGGAGTCGTGCAATACTCAAATAGATCTAATTATGGAATGGGTATTATCAATTAAAATGAAGCTATAGGATGTACTTCCGGGAAACAAATGATCGAATCTTAAAAGTTAATTATTGGCATTGTTACAACTACATACAAATAACTAACAGAACCAATATCATGTGTTGAAGGCATGAAACGTAGGTATCATATAACCTCACTACCGCATTGCATATAGAATCATATATATATATGCATACATACACATATGTACTTAGGAAAAATTCGCCAACGTGTAATAATATTCGCAAAAAAAATCTGTCGCCTTATTTAAATTAGGCGTTTAAACATTGCGACTCAACTGTACATATTTTTTGTAAATAGCGATATGTACTTATCATTTATATCATGTTTATTATTTTATTTTAAATTAATCGCTATATGCGATAAATAGGAACATACTTGAAGGTATTTCTTTATAAGTTTACTAGCATACCCGGCCACGCGTCGCTGTGGTTAAAGAAATGTTACATAAACATTTGCAATTAAACCTATAAATTAAGATATAAACTATCCTATCTTTCAAGTTGGATCAAAATGCACACGTTGAGTAAATTTGATTATAATCGGTTCAGAGGTTTAAGAGTCCATTGCGGACAAATAAAGTGACACGTAATTTATATATATTAAGATAAGCAGCATTTCTAAAGAAAACCTTGGCAATAGAGAACAAAGCTTGGCGACTGCTGCAGGGTCTATTTCCATCGTTGCATTGATTATGAATATTGCCTTGAGCGTACGGATAGACGGCTTCTATAAACGGATGTATGAACTAGCTAAACAAACGTAAACAAACTAATGTGGATGCAAATCGTATACACAAAGTAAATATTTACCTACAAATACAATTTCAGCGTACATTTACGAGCGCCTTTATCACTGGCGGTGTCACGTTTAGGCTCGTTGAAATAATACTTCAAAATTATCATATCAACATGCCTGTTTATCTATGCTCATTGTAATTTTCTAAAGGTGAGATAAATTATTTTATTACACTCCTTTCAATATTTCTAGATAACCTCTATCGTACCAAATGAACTAAATGTACTTACATTATCTAAAATGGTAGTGTACTTATATAGAAAGATGACCATTGTATGGTTAAAACTTAATCCACAATAGTGGGTTGTTTTTTTAATATATCTAAATACTTGACTCGCTATTTTTACTGTATAGTTTTAACAAAGAATAGTGAGAGTTGTCAATGGGCAACTCCTTTTGCTTGAAAGCTTCTCAGGACAAAGCTCAGAGATCGTAGTAGCTAAATGTATGATTGAAAAAATCTGTAGTACGTAGTGGATACGTAGTTATCGCGACGATTGCGTCTTGTCTCGTAGTGTATATTCGTGGATATTAATTTATTATTATTAAAGACTAGTTCAAGTAGCAACATTATCTTTTAAGATTGCTATCCAGTTTAAGTGCACTTTCATGCAAAATGTGTCAGATTCATCGTGAATGTGAAGTAATTTGCTAACAATTGCACATAGCGCAGTAGACTACGCGTAGCGTATCATACTACGCATAGTGCACTAGACTACGCATACCGTAGTAGCATTGTTTGTGGGGTTCGGAGTGAACAAAAGTCGAATATGAATGGAAAAGCAGACACTGCTCAGTCACAATCACAATCACAATCAGCGGGTGACAATACGTTTGTTTCGCGCTGTGAGACTATACAAACATAAGTGTCGCTTAATAATATGAAAGCCCTACGCTAGGTTTCACTTACTATATTTGATATTATGCATACAGAGAAGAGTTTGCAAACAGTTATAACATGAATATACATCTAAGTCATCGTCTAGCCACTTAGCCCTGAAACGAACCCTCTGTGTTTCGGCCCGG
The DNA here is from genome assembly GCA_949699795.1 of Spicauda simplicius. NCBI lineage: Eukaryota > Metazoa > Arthropoda > Insecta > Lepidoptera > Hesperiidae > Spicauda > Spicauda simplicius. Next base: position 12,834,400 of record OX453063.1, read on the forward strand.
TTAGGTTAGCTAAGTTGCTCTGAATTAATAAACTCCACATTCATCTAGATGATCATATAAATATCTTAATGTTAAATTTAGACTTCTGTTCTGTTATTGCGTATTTATGTATTAATCTTTGTGTGTTTTGAGCAGTGATAGCCTAATAGTTGAAACTTGCCCTCTCAATCAGGAGGCAGGCACGCACAAGTGGTTTATATGCGTATTAGAAATTAATTATCACTGCTTTTCGGTGAAGGAAAACATCGTAAGGAAACCTACACACCCGAGAATTCTTTAAAAAGTGGCACTTGGCCAGCGCGGTGGACTATGGCCTAAAACTTTCTCATTATAAGAGTAGACCCGTGCCCAGCAGTGGGACAATAATGGGTTGTACCTCTTTGTGTGTCCATGCCGCCTAAAATGCAGGATAAAATCCTAGGTGGAGAATCCTACCAGTGATCTCCACCACTGCAAACCTATTATATTGAAAGGATGTTATGTTCCAGCTCATTCTATTTAAAGCGATCATCTTAGTCGTAGTGAGCAACGTATTTATGATTGGTTTCGGATGAAACTGCTGCTCCAAACAAACTTACATACAATTATCCTGAACAAAATTTTAATATGATACCTAAAAAAAATTAAGACATAAATACCCACTTAATAACTATCTGTAAAAACATAAAAAATCTATTTAGACACGTTGGTATTTATAACATAAAATCATTGCATAAAAATGATGCGTAATCCAAAAAAAAAATTAAAAACTTACAAAAAATCTACTAGATAATAGGTTATGGAAACCAAAGATGTTCTTATTTTGAATACATGTAATGAAAAAAATAATTCTACAAAAATTTTCAACAACGGGAATTGGCAAAAAGCCAATTATATATTTATTAACTCTAAAACCACATAAATTAACCTTGTCTCATTATTTATTTGAATTTTGCATGTTTTTCTTGTTATATCTTGTTTGCATGCAAATGTAAATTATAACGTAATTTAATAAATCATTTTACCCCAAAAAAAAATAGTAATTTGTGAGTCAAAACTTAGCATACAACTATAATGTAACTGGCAACTCTGTTACACGATTTTTAAATTCATAAACAAACATCTGATTAATGTTCCATACACTTTTAAATAGAAAAAACTAAAACGTTGCGGTTTATATACGAGTAGAATACGTATGTATTTGCGCGGCTTTGTTCGAGTTTCCGGAACATTCATGACGATATCATAAGTTTTGACAGCCCATAGACAATGCAATGAATGGTCTTTTATTCTATTCATACACGTTCCCTTTTGTTCGTGAGTAGAATATATTGTAGGTTTAATATTTTGGGAATTGCAGTTTGAATTATGAAATTCTTAAATCTATTTAGCGAAGTTTAAATAGTAAGTTTTGTTAGTAGAATAGTTATACAAACTAACATTTAAAATGCATTTTTAGTAAAAAGTAGTAATATAGATATGCCTTGTGTTTATTTTCGGGTGATATTACTTTAAAATATTTTTTTCTAAACGTGTTTCAGATTACACTTCATTCCTTAATTTGTTACTTTGAGATAATTTCGTATTAGAAAAATAAATGCTTTCCTATTCCCTTAATTCATGATGCCTGTCGCAATCGTCTCAATAATTTCAAATATTTGTTTAGCCCATATTCTCAGACAACGTAAAAAAATGTATTTGCTAAAATAGCAGATACTGTTTAAATTATGGACCAACCATATATTTCTTTCCTTATAAATTCCCAGGTATTGATTTTTTCATCGCACGTGTCACACGTATCTTGTGTGGGTAGTCACGAAGGACTATGACCAGAAAACTTTTTACTAGCCAAAAGTATCACGCTTAACGAACATACTTTACTGTCAAAATTCCAAAGTTCCCAAAAACCTAATAGCTTTTGAATTTTTAAGTGTACACCTATTTTGTACCGTTTGTATGTTAATAGTAGTAGCAATGTTAATGAGAATATAAACCCAGTATTGTAAAATGAACTATTGTATTTATTGTTACTATTATATTCTCATTTAAAATGACAATATAATACTAACAATAGCATACAATAGTTCATTTTACAATACTGGGTTATTGGGCAAAAGACAAGTAGCAGTGAAGCGGAGGTGATGATGACACATAAACCACTTTGTTTTATTACAATATAATAGTATAGATTCGATCTACTATAAATCCAAGTTGTCTGTAGTGGCAAATACCTACCACTCAACACTAATTTATAACCAGATAGTGCATGGTTTAGGACAACATACCCCGTCAAAAGGCGAAATTATAATTATTTTCAATGAAGAAAAAAATACCGAAAGACCTCTGAAATTGTTGACGAAAAGTTAAGATTAATATGCATAGTATCTATTCTGAGCAATTACTTGTATCTGATCCGCGCGTGAGACTGAAATTGTTGAATTGACTGTCACACCGTAAATAAAGCCTGTGTTAAATTTATCTACAATTCCGCTATTTCCCGACTGACACGATCTCCAATTGCACGTGTATCTGAAATATAGCCCGCAGTCACGTTGTCGAGTCTGCTATTTACACTTCCGACAAAATTGATTTCCCAATGAGTTTCCAATCTCTCGCATTACTTTGATAGGAATAATGTTTTCAATTTCAGATAAAGATTCGAGCTTACTTAGGGTAACTTATTGATTTGTAATCGATTTAGGAGTTAGAAATAGTTGAACCTTTTCTGAGTAAGGTGGCCATACGTCTTGTTTTGCACGGTACAATCCTTTTACACTTACCTGGTTCATATTAAATCTGAATACTACCTAAGAAAATATTTGCTACGTTTAAAAGAAATGATGAAGACCCTGACCTAAAAAGTAGACGATTAAATTTAGATCGCCAGTTTTCTAAAAGTACTTCGGAACGCCGGAATCTTTATTGGAATTATTCGTGTAAATACACTTCAAACAAATCGAATTCCGGCACTAAACTGGACCAATTGTGTAAAACTGAGTGTATACAAACCAAATATGGGTTAATGATTATTTTATATCTCTCGTCAACCCATTATTGTCTCACTGCTGGGCACGGGTCGTCCTTCAGAATGAGAGTTTAGGCAATAGTCCACCGCGCTGGCCAAGTGCAAATTGGTGGACTTCACACACCTCCGAGAACTTTCTTTTTTTTAACGACTTCTTGGGTGTGTAGGTTTCCTCACGGTGTTTTCCTTCGCCGAAAAGCAGTCATAATTAATTTCTAATGCGCACATAATTTTAGAAAAATCAGTGGTGCCTGGGTTGAACCTCCCGATCGAAAAGTACCTCTTAAACTAGTACATAACCTAATATATTATATTGCCTCATGCAAATAGTTACGTATTATTCTTAAACGAACAAATATGTATTTCAAAAACCTGGCAAGGCCAAATCGTGTTGCCACCACCCCTATTTCTCTTGTAAGGCAGACCTTTTTCCTTGCTATCTTTTAGTCGATTGATTCCCTGTGGAATGGCCGCCATTAGACCAGAATTCGGTTCGTAAATTATTCAAATTTCAGTATCACAGTTACGCTACCTTTTCTAGTAAACTTCAAAAACATTTGGTGTATGCTATAAGCACAAATAATGTAACTAAGGCGTTAACAATTATATATAGCCCTACAAATGAGTTTAGCACGTAAAATATCAACGCATATACGAGTATTTTAACAGCTTTTATACCTAAGAAGATACTATTAATCTAACAATAATAATCATCTCAGGTTGACATTGCTAAATCACTTTGTAACATATTTTTAATATCTATATATATAAAAATGAATGTTTGTCTGTTTGTCCTTTATGAAATCGCAAGCTATACATTTGATCTTATGATGACTTTTAGCAAAGTTGTGCTTGAGCCAATGAAGGTTTCTGTTTTCTTTTTGTGGCAGCGTAGCATGGCGCTCAGGGTAGGTATAAGCTCGCCCTGTAGTTCCGGGATCAGAATAGGGCTACGGCATCTAATGCCTGTTGTAAGAGGCGACTAAAAGGGGCTTCCGGGGTTGCAGACGGCTAGAGTGGGAGCTCGAACCCTTCGGTCAGGCAATCCCGGGAAGGACGGCGGTATGTGTGGTCGCATACCGTCGTAAAGACAGAGCGGTGGGCCCAGCTGCCCATCTGGGAGGAGCCCGATGGGGCAACGCGCTCGGAGGATTCCGGTTGAAGTCGTTTCGAGATCCCGGAGTCCTCCTTTTCAGCGCCGAGGACGGCCACCGGGGGGGTTTTAGTGCGGTACCGTCGGGCGTCGGGTACCTTTTGAAGGTTTCCCTCTCGAAAACAAAAAAAAAAGTAGGGTAGGTATAAGCTATACCTACCCTGCGTGCCTTGCTACGCCACCACTATAAGCCCACCGCCATAAACTAGCTAGTTTATGTATAAAATAAGTCATACATATTTATTTACACAATACTTTTATTGACTACATACTCATGATTGAATATTACTGTTACTTTCCCAGCAATGATTCGCGCATATCTAACTTTCATTTTGATATTTCATAAAGAGAAAATAAGCGAAGGTAGCCTCATAAGCCTCGCATGTAAGTGTCTACGAAGAAATAACATAGACCTACATTCCTTTTAATAACCATTCAACGCTAGACAGGTCCTATTTCTATATTATATTGGTATAAATAGCCAAATAATTTATCTTTATCTTTTCAAAGTAGTCTTATGACTAAGTCTAGCTCAAGTTCTCAGTTAGGATAATGCTTTTTGAGTCTGGATTATGACAGATCTCAGACAGGCTGGGGTATGACAGATCCCCAGGCTCTTGCCTCAAGAAGGTTATATTGTATTTGAACTGTCTGGTACTAGGTATTAATTTGAAAGATTACTATTTAATTCATCTCCAAATTCATACAAAACCAGAATGACAAGAGATTGGTTTGGAGTGACGGAATAGTGAAATACAAGACAAGATCTCAAACAATACTCATAGTTTAAAAAAAAATATTCTCAGAGTAATTTAGTTATAGTTATAGTTCTATATTCATATTTATAATTTATTTTTAGTTATAAATATTTTGTCATTGCTATTTCTTTTTATGTTTCTACATTTATTAATGCTTTTATTGCGTATGCTTAATTTAAAATTAAAGCCGATAAGCTCTTTTTAGTAACAATATACGAAAACAAATAAATGGTGTTTTGTAATATAACAATGTAAGAAAATTTAGATTTAAAGCACTGTATGTTTTCCTAATAAAATAAAATAAGACGTTAATGAAAAGTTTACTCGTAACTGTATTTTAGCTTAATTGAAATATCAGGTTAGGGTCTAAGTGTACCTACTATCTACAAAATAATTTAAGTGTTCGTTATTCAGTGGCTTTCTCCAAACCAAACCAACAACAGGGACTATAAGGTTGAAATAGGTGTGAATATTCCAGTTTATATTCTTAGTCATATCTGCTACACGTATCAGATTTCCGCTAGAGTGGAATAAGTGGGGATTGACGCCCACGCATCACTAGCACTTGAGCTACTTAGGTGCACTTACAATCTAGATATGACTCTATTTATGGATGGAGCAGCACGCCGTTATCTAAGTTTATTATTAAAGGTGATATAAGTATACGTGTTTCTTGTAGTAAACCTCTTTATTTCTTCGTAGCAGTGTAAAACCGCGAACACATGCGCAAACCGCGTAACTATATATATAAAAAATAATGTTTGTCTGTATGTCCATTTTAGAATTGTAAATCATACATTTCATTATATGATGATCTTTAGCAAAGTTGTTGGGCGGAAGCACACGAAGGTTTCTGTTTTTTTTTGTGGTGACGTAGCAAAATCAATGCGCACAGATAGGTACCTACATCTAGTCGTTTATAAAACTTCGAAGTACAGCCACATAGAATGTATAAATTGAATCGTGACGAACATGTTTGCTGAATATAGTATACATATGTTTGTTACGTACGTGCGACGTAAATTATTACGGATCATTCAACGCAAGAAAGTTCGTGTGCGTACACTGCTTTACGTTCTTACATAGCACAAAATGCATTATCTTTATAACAGTGTATTTAGGTTTGAGAACCAGTCCCATTCGACTGGGTAAGTAGGTACCACCTGCACAGCTGTTTTCTGAGCATGAAGCAGTTTTTGAATTTCGGAGGGATGGTGTATTACTCTATAACGGCTTACTTATACGTAGCAATATGAGACACTCAATTCCCCATAACCCCATATAACTTAAGACTAGCAACGCATCTGTGATCAACTTCCGTTAGAACACCTGTTACATATGAAACTGCTTATATATAACTGTCTCACTGTCACTTTCCTTTACAGTAAAAACTGAAAATCAGGTAAATTGTATGCTCCTTTAATCTGATAAAAAAATATTATCTTTAAAGGATGTGGATTGGTAAATTATTAACATTCAAAATAAAAAATAATTTACCATAATTAATTCATCAAAGTTGTTTTTTTAAACTCTATTTTAAAAGAACTTAATTTGTAAGTCGTGTAGGATAAACGACGCCAGAAACGCCATAGCACTTTGTTTCCCATTATATTAAACAGAAGGAACCTATTATTTTATAACAAAGCTGATCGTAAAAATGTTTCAAACTGAAATTACAAATATACAATTTTTTATATATTTTTACAATATTTTGTCTGTCAGTTACAATTCATGTCAGTAACAACTCAACATTATTAAGAATATTAGATTGCTACAAAAAGTACGGAAAATTGAGCTTCCAAATTTAAAATTAGGATCACGAATACGCGCGAAAGCTACTTTGTACTGATCAATTATTCTTTAGCAAAAACATCTATACAAATTTTTTGCACAGATAAAAAATACACGTGGAATGTCCGAAATTACATTACCAAAAGTATGCAAATGAAATCTTGGGTAGAATAGCTAGTAACTTCGTTCTCGGGGCTCTTCAAATATTAATCGAGGTCGTAGCTTACGAGAGCACTCAACATACTCAACTAAACATAATCTATACACATGCAGGTGAAATTGGAATGCCTGTCTGCAATTTTTACCTTTTTGGATCCCGTTACGCTTCTTTGCAGTCTGCTGAATTTTTGTCTCGGTTTTCGATTTTATATCGCCAATGGTTGAATTAATTTACAATTAACAATTTGTGCTTCGTGATATAACCACGTTTGTAAAATGTAACAAAATTAAATTACAATATCTTGATAAAGTTAATGGATTTTGAATAATATAAAGACTAATTGATTGATTACCTCTAGATATGCGCTGTTATTAAATATTCAACCCTCTAAATTAAATTCAGCTAATTTTATTTCATACTATTTTAAATACAGAAAATAGCAAGCAAAGTAAAGTTTAAATAATTATCTAATTTTTTTATATTACTTATTTTCAGAGCAGTAATAGCTTAATGGTTGAAACTAGCTCATTCGATCGGGAGGTCCGAGGTTCCATCCCAGGCACGCACCACTGATTTTTCTAAAATTAAGTGCGTATTAGAAATTAATTATCACTGCTTTTCGGTGAAGGGAAACATGGTGAGGAAACCTACACACCGGAGAGTTCTTTAAAAAAAATCTCGGAAATGTGTGAAATCTACCAATTCGCACTTGGCCAGCGCGGTGGACTATGGCCTATATCTCTCTGTCATTCAATAATGGACAATAATGGGATGACGATACGATACTTATTCTCATTTTTTGTGCTAATATAATCGATGTATGTAAGAAGTTCTTACCGTGTTAGTTTCAAAAACTGTACTGCTGTACTATGGACAAAAATAACAAGACGCGTTTGACCAATATAGTGGACCATGGACTTAAACTCTATGAGCCGTCGAACAGTGAAAGGTCGATTACGACAGTCATATACCGTTCTATTACGTTTAAGAGACAAACTATACCGTAATGGTAAATATTTATAAGCGTTTTAATGACTTGTAATAGTAAATATTCATAAGCGGCTTAATATGTCTAGAGGACATATTCTGCAGCCGATCCTATTTATTACGACATTTTAAATGTTTTATGATTTTTAAAACGTCTGTGTCCCAAAGCATAAGATTTCTGTCTTTTTTTTATCTGATAAAGTAGCAAACGAGCGTGCAGTCCACCTGACGGTAAGTGGTCATTGCCGCTCATAGACATCTATAATCAACTTCATACAGAACATGTGTTCTATCTGAAGTCAATCACAGATGCGTTGCCACTCCCGAGGACTATGATGGCCCCATATAAAAGTGTGCCGGCAACCAGACCATCCATCGAAACGCAAGAAATACTTCACGCTAGAAATAGGTGTGGCGGTGGTACTTTCCCAGTCGAACTACACTGGTTCTACCACCTTCAATGCTATGTTATGCAATGCCTTATGCTAATTATTCTTACATTTGATACGTATCATTTGTTAATATGGTTAACTTTTATCTATAAAGCAAAGAAAGAGACAGTCTGTAGCAACGGTCGCATAAACAAAAACAAAAAAATCAATAAACTCGGTGCGTTATTAAACATTCCGAAAAGTAAAGTAAATAAGCGCTCCAAACTCCCACGTTCCTAGTTCCTACGAACCGCTAACTTTATAACGCATTCGCCGAAGTGCTTTTAAAGTATTAAACGAATTTATAAATTTTATAAACTCGCAACCAGTCGCTGTAAACTCATATGTACAATTTTCCTAAAATATAACAAACCTGAATAAATTTATAAAAGGTTAATAAGAAATCTGTATATTTATGCCGAGAATATGTAATTTCAAAATCACACGCGTGAAATATATGTATAAATACATATTATATAACATTCGATTTTTATTTATAGCAAATGTATACAAAATTAATGTATTTACCTGCCTACATGAATTTGTAATACATTTGCTACGAACATTATAGATAACGTGTAAAAATCTTACACGCTTAATATAAAATTTTAAGACATATAAAATTAACTAATGTTAATTTTTATTAACATTAGTTAATTATTTATAATTAGTAAGATAATTCTTACTAATAACAATTGTTAAATACGGCTCCTTAATAAACAAGATTGGATAAATCATACAACAATTGAAAATTTAATCAGCAACCTGGTTTAAAATAGGTATACCTGCGAAACAATAATCATTTTCCCCGCTAGCGTTTCGCTTTCAAGTCGACCTCCTTGTCGCAATATGCAGGATAATCAAATCACCTACCGCGCAAGCTAAGCGCCCCTATATTTTGTTAGCAATCTAATGAAATTTTAAGACCGAAATAGCGGCATTTTAGGGCTGCTACAATGTTTCACAATAGCAAGATATGGTTTACGCTTTTAACCCGGGTAAAGGTTTTTGCAAGGCAATATGAATTCATAAACTTCCATATTATATTCGATGTCGTTGTTATTGCAAATTTCCGTAGTTCTGCTTAACAATAAGTTAAATATTTTATAAGTAATTTTAGCGCTGTAACAAAAGAGTTATTTATAGCAATTAGTCATATTCGCTAATGAAAGAAATCCACCGACAACCTTCTGTTGCAAATATTAGTCTTAATTCTTCATAGTCATTTTAAGATACGAAAGATATGAGAAATATGAATACGAGTTGAAAATAAATGTTAACATTAACATTTAACAAAATTGTATTTTATCTGAGATGATAAACAAATATCCTTAAAAGAATTTTTTTGATAGATAATTTATACGTATTACTACATCCAGTATGAGAGACATAATGAATTAAAAGGTTTAAAGAGTAAGACCAGGAGTCCATTCTAATTTCCAAAGTCACACTGAAGTAAAATTCATTATTGCTGTGGGCCAAAATATCTCCAATGATTATTACGTCATGGCGCTAGTAACATGTTTCTCATCAACGTACGCGTCTCCTAGATTTAATCCCTTAGTCCTCTCCTGCGACACCCACGAGATGAGTGGGTGGTGCTTATCTCGGCCCACAACACATGACTACGTGAAATTATAGGTAGACGGGGATTAAATATTGTAGGACTTTTGCATTATTTTGCTATGAAACAAACTTCAATTAGATATAACGAATAACAGCTGTTCCCCTGATAAGTAGGTATAGTTTATAGACGACCCGCGTGGCGCAGCGGTTACCATAGCGGTCTGACACGCAGTGGGTATGTATTGTGTATTCGTCTTTGTGTGTGTCCATGGCACCCATGACACAGGAGAAAATCCTACTGTGGGGCTATTGTTAAAAGCGTTTTTTTTTAGTTTTACAGTACACTAAAATCTACCGTGAGCAGTACATTATTAGAGACAAAATACATAAGTATGTAAATAAAGAAACTGATTAAAAATTATTTACATACTTTACATATACACAAACCTAAAAAAATGACATACAATTATCTACCTCAATCCTATAATTACTTAGCTTGCCTACAGCAAAGTTTACACTTTGCTATAGGAAATTAGCGAATGTTTTAATAACGTACACAAAATACATTTTAAATGAACTTCAGTTGAGCATTCAATGCACGAAGAATAAAATATGAATGTTGTTTAAGGTTTAGGTTCTTATCAGTTGAGGTTGTATTCCGACCCGGTGATAGTGTAAGAAAAAAAATGTAACTGACAATTTGTAAGTGCCCCCGTAGGCCTATACAAAATAAAGACATTTCATTTCATTTCAATTGAAACGGAATTGAATATTATAGGTTGGATACGCCGAATACGTTTTATTCATTGCGACCCCAGCTAATTAGGCTCAAGCAAAAATAAATCTCAACAATATCTCTGTTCGCTACTGAATCAAAAACAATAGAGCCTTTTGTTGCGATACAAGAGTCACTATTTCGTTGAATAAGCGCTCTTTATGTTTCAAGGGACACAGCTAATGTTAAAACGAGATAAATGGTCATAATTAACAATGGTACAACTTGTTCTTTTAATCATTCTTAAACGTTCATACGTACCATAAACAGTACATTAACTTATGGTAAGGTTTTAATCAGATCTTTGACATTGTGTTGTATTTTTATTACACTGCGCGCTTCTATTTTCTTTTTAGATTGAGGGTCTTCAAAAAAAAATTAAAGTAATTTCCTGATAAAAACACATAGCTAAAAGAACAACCTGCCTCTTTTCGAATCCGATTAAATTCGTCACTTCTATTAAAGTTCCAAATTACATTTATACAAACGGACTGATAAATAATTTAAATGTTTTTCTTTTTTTTTTTTAAATTCATTTTCTGAACCTATAATATTATATTTATCAAAAAGCTCTTAAAACAACCTTTTCATACAAAGTAAAATATCATTTATTAACCGTATCTTATATAAGCTACGTATAGCTACTATGTATATAAAAATCTAATCTTCGTAATGCTCTCTATATATCGGTTCTTTTAAACTGCGCTACGTCAATTCTGGTTTTCAATTTAAAACTGCAATGTTACTGCAGTGCAAGTTCATACGAAGTAAATACTGCAGTTAACCACAGGAAGCTTTATACATAGGTTATTTTTAACTGGCCTCTATTATGTTAGTATAAGGTTTTTAGAAACTACTGATTATATAACCTCAATGGAGGATTTCCTATTCTATGTCTATTTAAATGGACCTACCTGTCGTTCTATCAAACATGAAAAAATATTTTTCTTTTTTGTTTCCTTGATTCTAATTATAATATTTTCCTTATTTTTTGGTTTCTTTTTTATAATAATGGTGTGAAACTGATTATTGTTGTTGTTTTACCGTTTATCGTTAAAATCTAAACACGTGTTATATTATTTAACTTCACGATCACAATGTGAAAACTGTTGTTTTTTAATACTTCATTATAACAAAAAAATCTCTACAAGGACAACTGCGATAAGTTATAATAAATAGGTGGTATATTTTTGTATCTCTCAACAGTATAAAAATATAATGACGCTACAAATATGGAGTATAGAAATAGATTAACGATGTTGCCTCGAGAGATAGGATTACAGAAGCCCAATTAATCTGAGCTACTGAATGTTTACGCACCAATTAATTGGATTAATTGGATTAGTCTCGCTATGTATACTCTTCTCTACAGCCTGCTTTATTTTTGATTTGATTGAATCAACTTACCTAAGCATACATTGATTATCACAATTAGTTTGTTTCAAGTGGTGATGAAACAGGTGGTCTATTTATTTCTATATTTTAGTTGAAGGTGGTAGAACCAGTGTAGTTCGACCGGGAAAGTACCACCGCCGCACCTATTTCTAGCGTGAAGCATTTCTTGCGTTTCGATAGAAGGGTGTGGTTGCCGGCACACTTTTACATGAGGCGACCATCATAGTCCTCGGGAGTAGCAAGGCATCTGTGTTTGACTTCAGATAGAACCCACGTTCTGTATGAAGTTGGCAGTGACCACTTACCATCAGGTGGACTGCATGCTCGTTTGCTACTTCAGTCAAATAAAAAAAGTACTATATATGGATATGTATGTATATATATTAACGTATAATTGTGTTTATATATATATTCATATTTTTTATTTTATTTTTCCTGTCATAGAAAAGTGCATGCACCTTGTGTTAACCTATGTCCAGTCTCAGGTCTGCTGGAAGAGATTTCTTTAGAAATAATCAGCACCTTTGCACTAAATGTTAGTTATAAGTTCTCATTTTGTATTTTGATTTCTTTGTGTGTGCATAAATAAATAAATAAATATAATTTGGTTAATTGATATATTTAAATAGTTTATGTAAACATAATCAGAACATAAATAAGGCGCATGGAAAAGTACTGAAATTTGTTTATATGTTATCATACACAGCACGTGTGTCATATAACTTAATTACTAAAAATGTCATCGCATAAATGCACCGTTTTAATTTCTTGTTATACCTAAATTAAGCGACGTGTATAAGTTAGGCACATGTTTACTTTATTAGGATAAGAGAAGCATTAATATAAAACATGATAATAGAAATACAAACCTCGACATTCTTAATTAATACATTGTAACTTGCAATGGACAGGCTACGAATAAAACGAGTTAATTAGTCCTTTGTTTTTCTAGTCCTATTTATAGTATAATATCTAGATATTAGAAAAACAACTTTTATAATAAACCAGGATGTAGTTGTAACTTCCTGTTATACGTGGTAGAACAAGTGTAGTTCAACCGGGGAAGTACCACCGCCACACCTATTTCTAGCGTGAAGCTTTTCTTGTGTTTCGATAGAAGGGGGTGATTGCCGGCACACTTTCACATGAGGCGACCATCATAGTCCTCGAGAGTAGTAACGCATCTGTGATTCACTTCAGTTGGAACCCATGTTCTGTATGAAGTTGATCGCAGATGTCCATGAGCGGTAGTGCCCACTTACCATCAGGTGGACTGCATGCTCGTTTACTACTTCAGTACTACAGATACGTGGAATAGTACATATTAGAGATGTAAGGAATATTGGCATTAGATTCGCATGTTTTTAGATATTCGCATTCGCAAGAATTGTGAGAATTTTTTTTGCGAATATACTTTTTTTATATAACTGAAGTAGCAAACGAGCATGCAGTCCACCTGATGGTAAGTGGTTACTGCCGCCCATGGACATCTGTTATCCACTTCATAAAGAACATGTGTTCTATCTGAAGTCAATCTCAGATGCGTTGCTACTTCCGAGGACTATGATGGTCGCCTCATGTGAAAGTGAGCCGGCAACCACACCCTCCCATCGAAACGCAAGAAATGCTTTACAACGATTGCAACGATTTGCAAAGAAAGGTTGCCAAATCTAGATTCTCCGATTCTCTACACCAAAAATTTAAAAAAAACAACATTCACGTATTCGCTATATATTATATATTTCTATAAGTGAAGTTGAACCATAGTTTTCTATTTTCATAAATTTAGCTTCTTACGTTGATCAAAATCATCAATCTGTATCATGACCGACTCTTCGCATATGATTCAGCAAGTCTACGCCAGTGCGGATCATTGAACTCAGTGACGTCAATAAGATGCATCTCCGTACACCTGGGACTTGACCTGTCTGTATGCTATGATGAATTCATAAGCCATAACTGTTCCATCTACCGTTAATCGAAGGCATCACATATTCTGTTGGACATATATAGAAGGTGGTAGAACCGTGCGACCGGTGAAGCACCACCGCCACACCTATTTCTAGCTTGAAGCTTTTCTTGCGTTTCGGTGGAAGGATGTAGTTGCCGGCACACTTCTATATGAGGCGACCATCTTAGTCCTCGGGAGTAGCAACGATATGTGTGATTGACTTCAGGTAGAACCTATGTTCTACAGTGGTTTACAGATGTTCATGGGCGGCAGTGACCACTTACCATCAGGTGAACTGCATCCTCGTTGCTACTTTAATTAGATATAAAAAAAACATAGTCTTCCGCGTCTCCTGTGCTGTTTCAGTTCGTCTGCAGCAATGCAGAACGTTGACCTGCCAGTGACGTCAATGTGACGCGGCTCATTCTGCACACTTGATGTGTCTGCGGAATTCGCCGTATTCCAAAGACATTCAAATTATATTTAATGTCTTTCCCACGTTCGTACTTAATGCAAGCCGTTTACATACGTCTTGTAGATATTTTTCTGTTTGACAGTTCTGTATTGTGATGTTCGGAAATCGTAGAGCTTTTACAAACTCAATGATTAACAAACAAGATTTATGTTACTGAATTATATTATTTTCGTTTCTGTAAGCACATAATATATCGTCAAACCATTATTGTCCCATTGCTGGGCACGGGTCTTCTCTCGGAATGAAAGAGTTTTTAGACCATAAACCACCGTGCTGGCCAAGAGCGGATTGGTGGACTTCACACACCTCCGAAAACTTTTTTTTAAAGAACTCTCAGGTGTGTAGGTTTCCTGACGATGTTTTCCTTCACCGAAAAGCAGTGATAATTAATCTCCAATACGCACGTAAACAAGTGGTGCGTGCCTGGGTTTGAACCTCGGAACCTCCCGATTGAGAGGGCAAATTTTAACCATTATAGGCTATCACTGCTCATAAGCACATAATATATATTATTTATTATTTGCGATAAGGATATCGCTGATTTGTGTTTAAAATTCACCAAAGATAAAGTTTTTTCCTATAACATTACTTTAGAATTGAAAACTTGGTGCCCTAACTCCACTGTGGTTAATGGCCTTTTTAGTTCGACTATTTTAACTTAATTAATAGAAAAGTCACAAAAATCATTGTTTAATTTTCACCTAGCTCTCCTTTAAAATTTGCGTTTTTGTGTTTCGTTATATTTTACCAAAGCAGCGAAATATCGAATAGAAAGTAAAATAATGGATTTGTTAAGCATTATATGTAATAAAAATGACATTTGCATAGCAAATTGATTTTGATTATGTCTATTTTATTGTTTTGCTTCTGCTCCTGTTCTTGTTTTTCTGTTAGTTTTTCGTTGTTCTTCAATGTTATGTCATCTTCAACATTATTTTTGTTATTCTAACTTTGGTTTCGTAGCAATGCAGACCGTTGACCGGAGTGACGTCAATGAAATGCAGCTCATCTCACCGCATATACCACGACTGTCTGATACGCAGTATTTACCTGACTGCGTCAAAAGACGGATTATCTTGTTAATATTGTAAATGTGAAAGTATTTAAGGATGTGTGTATGTTATATGTATGTTATAACATACACACGTCCTTATGTATATATGTATGTTACGACGACCCGCGTGGCGCAGCGGTTAGCGTACCGGTCTGACATGCAGTGGGTCCCGGGTTCGATTCCCGGCCAGACAGGTATCTGAATGATGAGTTTAGATTCTTGTTCTGGGTCTGGGTGTTTGTGTATTCGTCTTTGTGTGTGTCCATGGCACCCACGACACAGGAGAAAATCCTACCGTGGGGCTATGAGTGTAGAAAGCGTTTTAAGTTTTTTTTTTTTTAATTTAATGATGTGTGTATGTTATACTTTTATGGAAAAGCTGCGGTCAGACTGGTCACACTTCACAAATTAGACACGTAGTTTATGGCCTAAATTAACAGACAGGATACTCGTTATAGTGGTAGACGTGACTGAAGCGGGCGAAGCCGTTAGATTTTTTTTTGTATGATTATAACGAACGAGCATGCAGTCAACCTAATGGTAAGCGGTCACTGCCGTCTATAGACATCGGTAAGCAACTTCATATAGAACACGGGTTATATCTGAAGTCAATCATAGATGAGTTGCTACTTCCAAGGACTATGATGGTCGCCTAATATAAAAGTGTGCTGGCAACTACACCCAACGAAACACAAGACATGCTTCCTGTTGGAAATAGGTGTGGCGGTGGTACTTCCCCGCTCGAACTACACTGGTTCTACAACCTGGTATAATAATCCAGTATTTTTATAAATTTCCTGTTGCTGCCTTCAAGAGCTCTTCAGAATGTCTTAGAAACGTACACATACACGTTAATTCACTTATAGCTTTATTTTTCGCTTAGGTAGTATCGATACCTTATCAAAATGTTTAAAAATAAAATAATCACGATCTTTAAATTTTTGTAAATTAATAATCTTCAAAAATAATAAAATCTAAAACTAACTGCTATTCATATTACATTAGTATGTTGTTTAATATCAATCGACTTCCTGAAGGGAAGAGTCCTATACTTTTTCAACAAAAGTGTATTAAAAAGTTTTTATCCTATTAAAAACAAACATTCCTCCGACAGTATGTAAACAAAACAACAAGCAATCTAATTGAAATAGCATTGAAAACACAAAATTACTTCATTGTTAGGAAATTTGTTACGTTAGTGATTACCTTCTATTGTTTCAAGGAAAATGCAGACTTGTTGAACATGACATTTCCTTCTCATTTTTTTACATTTAATAAGATTTATATATAATAAGATTTTAAGTATAATTCCTGGCGAGCAAAAAATAGGTAACAATTATGTAGTAGTGTATTTGCTTCCTATATAAAGGGAAGTGAAGGGTTTATCCGACTGCGTCAGAATTTGGGTAATGTTTTTCGAACATATTAATGTACGTATGTTTGCATATATGTATGTAAATTTCATTTTGCACGCGCTACAAACCGAAAAGATTCTCGCTAACCTATTATTGTCCCACTGCTGGGCACGGGTCTTCTATCAGAATGAGAGAGTTTAGGCCATAGTCCACCGCGCTGGACAAGTGCGAATTGGTGGACTTCACACACTGCCGAGAACTTTCTTTATATTAAAGAAGTCGCGGGTGTGTAGGTTTCCTCACGATGTTTCCCTTCACCGAAAAGCAGTGATAATTATTTTCTAGTACGCACATTATTTTAGAAAACTCAGTGGTGTCTGGGTTTGAACCTCGGACCTCTCGATGGAGAGGGCAAGTTATTACCACTAGGCTATCACTAATGACTTATAATTGGAATTGATTTAGTTTGCACAGTGTATTAGTTCATGTTTTTTTAATATAACAATAAAGGTATCACATGTAAGCTAATAAATAGACCACTGCAAAAATAAAGGTTATAACACTTTTATATTTATATTAATAAAAAAACGACTGTAAAACAATCAACTGAAAGTAAAGCCAATCAATCGTTATAAGCAGTCGGATTTTTTAATAATTTAACAATGTTACTCATTATATACTTCTACAGCATTCTATTACAAGAGCTTCATTAGTAATAACACAACTCATTGTTAAAGGAAAGTTCTAGGAAATTGCTATTTATTTCTACTCAGCAGTCTTTCCCTTTGTCTAACATTTGCACCGGACGCGTGTAAGATATCGATTTCTAGGTATCGGTACCTTGACGGAAGTAAGTTTCGCTATTTAAGGCGCGCTTAAGTTTAATTAACTGATGATATTTTGTATGATATATTTATGACTTTATACTAAACTATTTTTTATCCATCCATCATCCATCCATCAGCCCTTGAAAGTCCACTGCTGGACATAGGCCTCCCCTAATCTTCGCCACTTCGACCGGTCCTGAATCCAGCGGTTACCCGTCGTCTTCTTCAGGTCATCAGTCTACCGGGTCGGGGAGCGGCCTGCACTCCTTTTGCCGAGGCGTGGTCTCCATTCGAGGACTCTTCTACCCCATCGGTTATCTGTCCTACGAACGATGTGGCCTGCTGATTTTATATTATTATAAAATAATAATATAAAATTATTTAATTATTTTTATTATTTTTATTTTTATTATTTTATTTTATTATCTGATTTTTTATCCACCTACCTGTTATTCAAGGTTGTTTGGATGATTCTTATTTTAAGAACAGAACATTCAATGTCTTACTGTGAAAACACAACGTCAAAATTGTTTGTCAAAATACCCGCTATTGTTTTTAAATGCGGTTTAGTTAATTAAACCTCTTTTTATATTTAACGAGTGCGTTCAAAATTAGTAGAAAATTATTACATTTTATTTGAATTAGAGAATTATTCATACTTTGGAGAATATGAAGTTTAGTTTTTAAATTTAAATTACGGTCGAATTTCGACCGATGTGACGGGTGACTAGTAGTTATAAAGCAACAAACAAATTTTTCTTCTACTTTCAAAGCAACAAACAATTTTTTCTTCTACTTTATTTTACATGTTAATGTAACTGATTAGTTACAATAAAGGATATAATGTTCTTGTGTAGTACAGACAAAATGTTTTAAATTGTAATGCCTACCTAATAGACGTTTTTCATTAAATTTAAAAATTCAAGTGTACTTTTCACCTGACGATAACTCACGCCACTTGAGAACATTTTTTTATTGAATTAGCAAACGAGCACGCAGTCCACCAGATGGTAAGTGGTCACTGCCGTCCATGGATATGTAAGTAACTTCAAATAGAACATGGTTGCAATCTGAAGTCAATCAAAGATGCATTGCTACTCCCGAGAACTAAGACGGTCACCTCAAATAAAAGTGTGCCGGCAACCACACCCTTCCATCGAAACGCAAGAACTGTTTCACGCTAGAAATAGGTATGGCGGTGATACTTCCCCGGTGGAACTACACTGGTTCTACCTGTAAATTGAACATACAATCAACTCTAAATTGAATTGGAGTTATTAGATCAGGCGCTAAACTTATTACTTGAATGTTATTTACAACACGCAAATAGTTGTGGCTTTGGTACCAACCACCAAAACCACGCTTAAACTTACTTTATTATAAAGTTATCCGCTTGATACTCGTATTACAAGGACTAAAGCATTTGCATGCCGTGGATGGCTTGGTGTCATTAACATACCTAACTTTTATTACATGGCTGCAATTTTGAGAACTGTAAAATTTAACTGTTTCGACAAAGTAACAGTAAACACGTACAGCTAGGGACAGTAAATTTTATTCAGTTTATAATTAATTTTATGAATCATTTAATAATTTATGGTGGGTAAATAAAATACTTACTTAGTAATTAATTTACACAATTTATTTATAGGTTTTAATATATACAATGGTAATATTAATAATATAATTTATTAATACCATTTTTCTTTTCAAACTGATAAATAAATATTGCACAGAACTTCTGAACGTCATGCATCATTCAAATAGTAAATCGTATTTTAAATTTAGATAAAATTAAAAGATATTTTTTTATTTACTTTAGATTTACTTATACATATTTTATTTGTACCTTTACTGAAAACTATTTTAACCGTGAAACGAATTAATAAAATTCGATTCAGCAATAGGTTCGCGATTTACTTTGTATCCTGTTATCTAACAATTCATACCTTGCAATAAAACATAAAGTGGATAACAGGGCCTATTTAAAATGAGTAATTATACAAACTACTAACAACAACTCAAACATGAAAATATGCTGTTTTGCAAAGTTTCAGTGACAAAGCATCTAAATTCATGGACACGAGCAAACAACTCTTTTAATTGAAGTTACGTTGTAATACCACAGTAGACATATTAGAAAAGTAGGGAAACTCCCTATAAGGGCTCTAAAACGGCACACTCACACAAACATCGCATCGACGAGGCCGCTATGGGGTTATCGCGGTGCTTCAGTAGCGCGAAAACCCCATAGCGGCCTCGTCGATATCAGGGGTTTTCGAGCTAGTGAAGCACCGCGATAACCCCATAGCGGCCTCGTCGATGCGATGTTTTTTTTTTATAAGATTTAAGTAGCAAACGTTCATGCAGTCCACCTGATGGTAAGTGGTCACTGCCACCCATGGACATCTGTAAGCAACTTCATACAGAACATGGGGTTCTATCTGAAGTCAATCACAGATGCGTTACTACTCCCGAGGACTATGATGGTCGCCTCAAGTGAAAGTGTGCCGGCAACCATACCCTTCAATCGAAACGCAAAAACTTCTTCACGCTAGAAATAGGTGTGTATCGCTTCTCGGCCTTTTGGCTAAGATCAAAGTGCGATGTTTGTGTGAGTGTGCCGTTTTCGAGCGCTTATAGGCAGTTTCCCTACTGGTCTAATATGTCTACTGTGGTAATACTCAGTATGAAGGACCATGCGACACAAAAGCTCATATTTTACCACTGAAAATGAATTGAGGCCGTGGGAGCTTTGTGAAATATTTGCCTTTTTGTTTCAGTGGAATTTAAATTGTATATATGCGGTACTACGTCGACACACAATGGAACGCTTCTCATTCCTCAGCTGAGATGTTAGAAACAATGTATGTTGGAAACGTTTATTGCAAGAAATTATGTAGCTTGAGAACGGTGGCGGAATGTAACCTTGTTTCGTGTAGATTTAATTCATCAAACTTTATAGAATAATCGTAGGAAAGAATTATTATAAAATTAAAAATAATATATAGACCCAACCATCCATGCATCAGCCCTTTGAGGTCCACTGCTGGACATAGGCCTCCCCTAAATGACGCCACTCCAACCGGTCCTGTGCCGTATGAATACAACGGTTTCCCGCTGTCTTCTTCAGGTCATCGGTCCACCTGGTCGGGAGGCGACTTGTGCTCCTTTTGCCTAAACGTGGTCGCCACTCGCCAATATGTAGACAAATTAAAAAAAATATGTGTGTATTATTCTTATTAATATTGTAAATTCGAAAGCATGCGAGGATGTATATGAATTTGTTAGTTTTTTTCGCAAAAAATACCGGTCGGATTTCGATAAAATTTGGCACACACATAGTTAAGCCCCAGATTAACACGTAGGATATTAATTACCGATCGAAACGGGAGAAGCAGCGCAAATAACGTAGTATATAATATTTACTTTTACATATAACAGATGGTTGGAATGTAAGTACGAGCTACAGACAAAACTTACCGAATAGCATGAATTATCACCGTAGGGTATAAATTTTCCTTAAACTTAACCCCCTTGGTATCAGCTGGCGTCGCCCTTGAAATTATCTGCTAAGATATACACGTATAAATAGAATGTTCTATTAATAGAAATAATAACGTTATCTCATGTAAAGGTGAATGCTATCGAATTTCAAGTAGGCTGTATGCTGCTAAGTAACAGGTAAATGCTATATTAAGAAGACATTAAAGCTTATGTAAAGCTTATGTATATTAAAATATATTTTTCTTCTTAACGTTTTATTTTGTGTTAATTTCCGTTTTTTAATGTTATATACGCATCTTTGAGTTAATTCGTCTCACGTTAAATAATAATTGCGGCTATTAAATATGCTTAAACCTAAATACTTGGAAATTTCAGCAGTAGATATCCCAAAATACCTGATGGTAAGTGGCCACTGCCGCCCATGGACATCACTTAGCAACTTTATATAGAACAGAGATTTTATCTAAAGTCACATACGTTGCTACTCCCGAGGACTAATATGGTCTCCGAATATTAAAGTAAACCGGCAACCACACCCTTCCACCAAAACGCAAAAACTGCTTCACGTCTGTAATTGGTGTAGCAATGGTACATACATTCTCGGTCGAACCACACTGGTTCTACCACCTGCTGCTTTTATATATGTATGCGAAATTTTACATGACCAAACAAATTAAACGCCGGTGAGACTAGAAACAAGTGGTCACACATGCCGTCGTCCTAAACGGGGACGCTTGGCTGGACGGTTCGAGCTCCCACTTTCACCATCCGCAACCCCTAAGGCCCTTTTAATCGGCTCTTACGACAGGCAGCGGATACCGTAGCCTTATTCTGATCCTGGAACTACAGGGATACAAGGTATAACCTACGAATAACTACCGAGCTGAATTGCTAATCGACGGGTTATTAATCTAAGGCGGAGCAGATACATAATATTTTCCATCAAGAATCGCATTTAACAGTCACAAAGCGTCGCGGATCGTTGATCTGAAAATGACGTCAATGGGATGCAGCTCGTGCTTCTGAGACTTGACGGCTTGATTTGATGTATTTATAAAACAGTTACTTTCGAGAGCTCTACACAGTCTACACACCCACCTCCGTCACGTGAATCAATTGTAACAACATATGTGATTTTTATCAAAACATTTGTAAAAAATGAAAGCAATTATTCGTGTAAATATTTTTACGACTCTAAAGCAACTGTGGATCCCGGCTCACTTTTATTTGAGGCGACCATCCTTGGGAGTAGCGACGCATCTGCAATCGCAGATGCGTCGCTACTCCCTAATTCAATCGAATTGAGATAGAAGCCTTGTTTTATTCCTCTGTATGAAGTTACTTACAGATGTTTATCGGCGGCAGCAACCACTTTCCATCAGGTGGGCTGCTCGTTTGTTCCTTTAATCTGATAAGAAAATACAGTACTTATTGACTTTATAAGATTTTAAAAAACACGCACTCTACCGAATCACCCATCACTACTGTCCGTCATAGATATATGTAGCCAATTTCGTTGTGGACAGGTGTGTCGGTACTGTGTTTGCAATTTGTTAAAATGCTTCAGGAACAGTATTTTAAATGTACAAAATCTTTACAAAAAAAGCTTTACATTAAGAATTACACTCGGATTAAAAACCATCGTCCGTTCCTTTATTGTGCCGCTGCTGGGTAAAGGTCAGTTTCTTAGAATTTGAACTCCTTTGAAAAATTTTATTTCAAAGAATTCTCATGTTTGCCTTCCTGTCGTAAGAGGCGACTAAAAGGAGCTTCCGGGGCAGAGTGGGAGCTCAAACCGTCCGTCTAAGCGACCCCGGGAGGGGCGACGGCATGTGTGGTCGCATGCCGCCGTAAAGACCAGAAGGTGCCGGTGAGCGTTTATGCCCATCAGAGAAGAGCCTGAAAGAGGCATCGCGCTCGGAGGACTCCGGTTGTGTTCCGTTGGAGATCCCATCGCTCCCACGGCATCGGGTACCTTTTGAAGGTTTCTCCCTCGTAAACAAAAAAATTGTATTTTACTAAACGATAAATCAATTCATAATTTAATTCTAATTTAACCTATCAAACCTCTCGATCTATCTAGCTTCAGCCACTAGTTAGAGTGGTTATACCACTGCTTTTGTACTACGTATAGGTGAATAAATATTTAATTCTTGCTTTGAATTTAAATTATATCACCCCAATTCCGGGTATAGAAATTCTACAACTGGGTTTTTATTGCATACAATCCTCAATGTACTAGTAGGTAGTATGCATATAGTTGAAAGCGATTGAATTCTCCCTAATTGATCCACAAAACTCCTACTCCATACTTCTAGTCAATAATAGCGGTATTTTGCTGCTTTGTTTTTATTATGCGTTAATTTTAAATCAACACGTATAGAATTGCCATATAACATTGACATAATATTTCATTACAACATTGAATAATAATCATTTCAAAAAATATTAGACAATTATTTATTTATTTATTTATTAAAACTTTATTGACCACAGAAAACAATGGACAAAAGGCGGACTTAATGCTTAATAGCATTTTCTGCCAGTCAACCTTAGGGAAGCGAAGTGAATTATTAGGATACTTATAAATCATCTTGTTAATTATTATCAATTGTTTCAGAAGATTTTGTGTCTTGATGCTTTGTTTCATCCTATGAAACGTAGGTATATTTCCTATACTATGATTTAAAAAAGGCAATAAATTATTAAACGCTGTTATTTTCGCAGAATAAATAATTCGTAAATATTGTCATAATAACAAGCAATGTAAAAAGAAAGTCTAAAAATTGAGATTTCTAAACATTCTAAGCACCTCGTTGGATAAATTAAACGTCGGATTTTTCTGACGTTTTAATACTTTCTATGCAATTTTCCACGTTCCTTTTCATTTTTCCACGGGTAAAGTCAATTTACGTCAAAATAAAGCCTTCCCGAGTTCTATTAACACCACGAACACTTTTTTAGAAATTGATTGAAAACTTAATAAAGTAGGTTATTTGGCTACATGTTTTTTAAAATTTTTATAACACCTAAAATAAGTTTGTTAATTATAGAATAAACTTGTGGTTTCCTTGTTATTCAAAACGAAAGGTTCAAGTTTATTGATGTAGTTAGGGATTATCGTTACGGGTATGAGCGAATTGTATGCCAAAAATGATTAAGTATCCTACGCCGAAGAAATACCCTTGACCTGATCGGCCAAATATTGAAGAGATTTTAAAGCGTCAGGTCATTAGCATTGCTTGTTGTTAATAATTAAAATATTAATTTCTTTGTATATGTTATATAATTATATAAATTAAATCTACTAGAAGTACTTAAAAATTTTAGATTTTAATATTTCTCGCTTTATAATTAATTTTGACTGAATTCTATATTACCAGGGAGTGTCCTCATACATATACCTATTATTAACTACATACTTTTGCAAGTACAGTAATATGAATATATATAATATAAAATGCGAAATTATGAATGAATGGTCTGCTATTCAATGAGACCAGGATGGATCGGAATGACATTTGGAACACAGACTATGGCAAATAATATGTGCTATGTTGTCAGCCCATTATTGTCTCACTGCTGGGCACGAGTCTTCTCTCAGAATGAGAGAGTTTAGGCCATAGTCCACCGCGCTGGCCAAGTGCGAATTGGTGGACTTCACACACCTCCGAGAACTTTTTTTTTTTAAAGCACTCTCGGGTGTGTAGGTTTCCTCACGATGTTTTCCTTCACCGAAAAGCAGAGATAATTAATGTATAATACGCACATAAATGCTATGTGCTATGTGGGTACACTTTATTTCATATAAAGTACCTACTAAAAGATCTCCGTAAATGAAACACGGGTGAACCCACGGGTACTACTGGTTTTGAATTATTAACGTAGTGATAGTAAGAATTATCGAGAAAGAATTGAAAATAGCAAGTCATGATAAAACGCAAAAATAGCATGTGCATAAATATACATACGATTACCCTACCGTAATCGTGGCGATAACACGAAATATCATTATTTACAATGTAGGATTATGGAAAGTGACTTATTACGGCATAATTTTTGAAGGAGGGGAATGTCTTTATGTATATATACTTACCCCATTTTTATAACCAACTTCCTTGGCACTCTGTACAGCTCGAATGTATGTATACACCAGGGTTTCTCAAACTTTCGGATCCATGTAGCCCTGTCAAAGTTTTCAAGTGACAGCGTGACAGTGAACCCCCTTAACTGATTAAATTCCGCTTTGCGTGATAGATCAGGATATTCTTCCTGACTAACTGCCCAAAAATCTATCAAAGACATCCTTTTTAAATGACATCGTATCAGTCGTCACGCCACCATTACGTAAATCTTGTCGCGAATCCCCTGCCATCGAATGGCGGACACCTATTGGTTCGCGTACCCCACTTTGCGAAACCCTGGTATAGACGAATTTTGACATATAAGATATTTTTGGATTCGTTTCTAAACGATATATTTGTGAGAATGACGTAAGCGTATATTTTTAATATGGCTCCTGCGAACAGAATAAAAAGGAGGAATAGAGAAAAAAGTAAAAAACCCGACTGCTTTACAACAATTCACTACCAAAGGAAAAACAGTGACTTGTGATATATACTGCAGGCGGTCACAAAAATTACTGTAAAATTTGCCAAAACTACCTGTTATAACTTATGTAAAGTATTTTGTTACTATCCATGAGGAAAGTATTATGATTCCACACAGTATTAGGGCATACCATAGGGCCTTATTCATAAACTATTTTAATTATACACACCCAAATAGTTTACCCACTGACCTACCGACAGCGGTAAACAACAACTGAAATATCCGGGCATCCGAAATATCCGGCCACTAGAGTTCAGTGTTCGGAAAACTGGACCAATAATAATAGTATAAGCAATGATGATTTTTATAATGTTTTGAAGGTCCGACGACCGCAGGGGTATCACCGGCACACCCATTTTTGTCTAATCAAAGCAATATTAAGTGTTCTGGGTTGAAGGAAGTGTTAAGGGAGACACTCACCGGAATTCATAATGATAATTATTTTTAATAATATATTGATTACATAATTCATGTCGGAACTCTTAGTTATTACCAATCAAATGTTGAAGATTATTTTTAGAATGCTTCTAAAATGTAAATGACAGTTCTAATATATTTGGCAATAGCACTATTTTTTTTTAAATCTCAGGACTAATTTTTTATTAAATCGTTTACATGTATAAATCCATTAGCTGTAAATTAATTATAACATTTATATTAAAATTAAATGAACATAAACAATTTTATGTAATTCTTACTTCTTATAGATTATTCATTGTACTTTATTCACTAGTTACAATATTGCATTGATAAAATTCGAATAATTTAACATATAATTAATATGATACTAATTTTATACATGACACTGGTAATTAAAGTGAGTTGCAACTAATAAAAGGCGGAAGAAGTTTTTATTAACTTTTAAAATATCTATATAAATATATGCGTGTAAATGTCACAATTATTTTTTGATTAGATTATGAAACAATGTCCTTAAGGTAAGTACATGTGTCCTTACTTTAAGGACAGCTTAACTTTATCTAAATATATCGGATATAAAAGTATTATTATTAATCGCATCGTGCAATGCATTTTTGTCGTGAATTCAAAATGCCACATACTTACATATATGATCTTATAGGTATAAATAATGTTCTGTCTTCTGTCTTCAACCCATTATTGTCCCACTGCTGGGCACGGGTCTTCTCTCGGAATGAGAGAGTTTAGGCCGTACTCCACCGCGCTGGCCAAGTGCGAATTGGTGGACTGTTCTGTAATTAATAATATTTTTACGTACGAAGATATACTAGAGAAATAAAAAAAAACTCGTAAAGAAATGTATTGGTAAAATCGTTGGTGGTGCACTTTGAAAAGTCGAATCTAGTACTAAACACGTCACATTCATTGATTATGTGCAAGCTAAAAATAAATCCAGTATATTGCTATGAGTAGTCGAGTACCGTATAGCGAAATCGTCAACAACTCTATTCACACTCGGCTTTTGGATTTGTATACCACACGTAGGAATAGGTCGAGTTATTTATTTGTTACACATTAATTCAAACTTGATATAGGCAAGATTTTTGAAGGTGGTAGAACCATTGCAGTTCGACCGGGGAAGTACCACCGCCACACCTATTTCTAGCGTGAAGCATTTCTTGCATTTCGATAGAAGGGTGTGGTTGCCGGCACACTTTTACATGAGGCGACCATCAGAGTCCTCAGGAGTAGCAACGCATCTGTGATCTGTGTGTTCTGTATGAAGTTGATTACAGATGTCCATGGGCGGCAGTGACCACTTACCATCAGGTGGACTGCATGCTCGTTTGCTACTTCAGTCAAATAAAAAAAAAAAAAGTAAAATATTTACGTAATTTAATTAATGCTAAGATGACTCTGATCTTCTAAGTCTGGTGTTGCAGCATTGTTTTATGACTTTTGCAATACTTTGTATATCGCAATACTTAGCAAGCATTATCAAAAAGAAAATAGCAAAGCTTATCAATTTTAAAAATGGGTGTTTGTTCGTCTTTCACGCAAAAACAACTGGACGAATTTCGCTTAAATTAGGCACACACGTAGTTTATAACCCAAATAACCATACATTAAGCCCATTACCGTTGCAGACGTGACCAAAGCGAGTGAAGCAACAAGAACTGCCTAGTCTTCTTATATATTATAATTGTATAGCATAAACTAAAGATTATTTCTTGCTTGTTTCAGAATGCCGGCGCTCCGGCTGCTGGGGCGGAAATGGCTAGCAGCCTCAGACGATCTCGTGTTCCCGAGCATTTTCGAGCTTCTGTTTCGATTTGTTTGGTACGTATCGAGGTATATATATAACCCTGCGTCGCTTCCACGGCGTCAGGTACCTTTTGAAGGTCTCCCCCTCGAAAACAAAACAAAAAAAGGGTGGCAAAACCAGTGTAGTCTGATCGAGGACGTATTTCTATCGTGAAGGAGTTCTTGCGTTTCGGCGGAAGGGTGTGGTTGCCGGCCCACTTTTGTATGAGGCGACTATCTTAGTCCTCGGAAGTAGTATCGCGTCTGTGATTGACTTCAGATTAAACCCATATTCTATGTTAAGTTGCTTACAGATGTCCATAGGCGGCAGTGACCACTTACCATTAGATGCATGGTCGTTCGATATTTCAATCTTAATAAAAATTGTTTCCGAGCTATGTTATGGTACTAGTTTTGGATTGAGGAACACAATTATACGTTTCAATACACCAGAAAATTCATCCACGTATTCCTTTTCATCTTATGTGTATAGTACCTAATATCACGCGAAGGAAGTAGCGGCAACAGTTGTACTTCACTTTCACGTCAATTTTCAGGTATTAAGGCTACGTACCGACACGGTAAACAAAACAGGACCTTATTACTTTTTTTATCTCGTGAACCGTATGATATAGACACTTGAATTTGTTACTGAATATTATTATGTCAGCAACGGCAGCAAATACTATACGTAAAAGGTTATTTGGTAAATCCATTAAAGCGTAAAAAAGGATACTTACAATTTTTGCAATGCATGTACTTCTAAGCCTGCTAATAATAAATGATGATGAAAATAAATAAGTAACTGACACATACCAGTTAGATTAAAATTTGGGCAATTTTTATATGTACCTGTTAATAATTTCTAATACATAAATTCATAGTTTACAAAAGGAGGTTGTAAGGTTAAAGCAAGGTATGTTTGCGTTGGAGCTAGAAATTTAGGTAGACTACTACCTGCATTACTACTGGACCTTACTTTTTCTACATACTGGAGCTAACTTTTATTACCCATGTAAAAACAAGATGGCAAATAAGAAAAGATATACAAGGAAAAAAGACAAACCCGCTGAGTTTCTTGAAGGATCTTCTCAGTTTTGGTAGTGTTCCGATCCGGTGGTAGTATAAAAAAAATTGTAACTGACAATTTGTAAGCGCCCCCGTAGGCCTATGTAAAATAAAGACATTTCATTCCGTTTCATTATAGAAAAAAAAATTACTAGTTTTTAATGTAGGCTGTATATGAAGTAACGTACAAAATGTAAAGTAGTTACGACTAATTGCAAGATGTAGTGTTTGTGTTTAATTAGACTTCTAACTTAACCTCGTTTCATAAGTCTAACCGCAAATTAGCCTAGTCTTCTACAGTCAAGGTTATCGTGGTTAACGTAAACGCCAGCTGTGGTCATGAGAAATCAACTAGGTAGCTCCTTTAAAAGCGGTGGAAGCATGCAATCATTCAAACAAGTGTTTCAGACATAAACCTACTTCTATTTAAAGATGTAATTATTATTATAAAATATAAAATAGCCTGGGAAGTGCGAGTCGGACTCGCGCACGCCACGGTTCCGTACCTACTATAATCTGTAAAAATGGCAAAATAATCATGTTTGTTGCATGGGGGAACCCTTTAATTTTATTTTATTCTGATTCTATAGCGTGTTGCTATAGCGGCAACAGAAATACGTCACCTGTGAAATTTTCAACTTTCTAACTATCACGGTTCTTGAGGTACAGGTGACAGACATACAGACAGACGGAGAGAGCAGTCTTAGTAATAGAGTTCCGTTTTTACCTTTCGGAAACGAAACTAAAAATGACTGCGCATTTGATAATTACGATAAGCCAAATATCTAAATCAGAGGTCGGCAACACCGGCCCGCGACCTTATCCTTGCGTTCCGCGGACCTTCCTAGAAAATCTCGTTGCTCACATCTTTCTAGAATGCAATGACCTCAATTTCAGTCCTAGTGTGATATTTTGGGATTCTTAGTGGTATTTTTATAGAGTAGATATGTACAATATTTTTTTCATATGTATAACACTTGATTTTTTTTAAATATTATAAATGTTTTCACATACATACATTCGTGAAGATGTATACGTGTTTCTGACTTTTTTACACAAAAACTATCTATCGGATTTCGCAAAAAATTGATACACACGTAGTTTATGAACTAGATTAACACATAGGATATAATCATTATCGTAGACGTCGAACCCAGCGAAGCACCGGATATAGCTTAATATAAAACTCTGCGTCAACATCAAACTTTATTTGTACCTAGTTAGCGCCACCGTGCGCTTGTGACGCACACTTTAATTAATAAATACCTATGTATATTTCCCAACCTATTTTGCAGTTTCTTCCGCCACATAGATAGTTAATAATAGACAAATTATCGCCATCACCCAGGGTTGACTGGCAGAGAATGCCATTAGGCATTAAGTTCACCCTTGTAACCCTTAGTATAAGGTGTTTCAAAAGTTTAAATAAATAAATAAATAAATAAATAAATAGTCCTAATTTAAATAGATTCTATCGGAGAACGGAAAGAAAAACGTATTCAGAATCTATATCTGATTGAATAATTGTAGGTAATATAATACCTTATCAATATGTTAATAATATTATATAATATGTAGTGATAACAGTGATAACAAGAAAGATAAACTTTGCAATAAAGAAAATGTTTTATCATTAAATTGAACCATCAAACGACCATGCAGTTCGCCGTGATAGTAAGTGGTCACTGCCGCCCGTGAACATCTGTAACCAGCATCACATGGAACGGGCGGTATATCTGAAGTTAATTTCAGATGCGTTGCTTCTTCCCAGGACTTCAATTGTCGCTTCATATGAAAATGAGCCGGCAACCACCAAAATGCAAGAACAAGCATTATGGTGGTTTCAAGCTGCAAATAAATGTATCGGTGATACATTTCTGGTCGGTCTATGCATTGTAGCACCTTTCTCATATGTTTTGGTAGTAAATATGTAAATATACAGATATCAGTATTCACATATTATGGCCTCTTGGTCCA
The DNA here is from genome assembly GCA_949699795.1 of Spicauda simplicius. Taxonomy (NCBI): domain Eukaryota; kingdom Metazoa; phylum Arthropoda; class Insecta; order Lepidoptera; family Hesperiidae; genus Spicauda; species Spicauda simplicius. Next base: position 12,865,468 of record OX453063.1, read on the forward strand.
GACTTTAACTTTTGAGAATTGTAGGACCTACCACTATTGTGTATTTTGGTTTAAAGTATGTTTAAAAAATCCTGTCATTTATTAGCTTTCTGGATGCCGTAGTTTGACATGAAATGGCCGTGTGAGAGTTGTTGCAAGAAAAAAATTGGGGTTTATTTTTTCAATCAGAAGCTTATCATCTATAACCTCGTGGCCACAGTGTCCTCTGGAGTTTGTCCGAGTGATATATAGCTAAATATTCTTTGTCATCTGTTAAATTACATTCGATTTCCTATATTTTTACAAAGTATAAAACAAAGTTGCTGTCAACTGTCTGTCTGTTCCACTTTTATCTTTTTCTAAACTATGCAACAGATTCTCAAACGATTTAAACGAATGTACCGAGTGGTGAACGGTAAAGTACAGGTAAAGGTTTTTCACATAATTAGAATATAGTTTCTTCTGGATGGCTTTACTGAATTCTACGAAGCAGATAGAGATCTCTTAATATAAATGAATATGGAATAAAGCTAGCTAGTCTTCGAGCAAATTATAAACATGTATAACTTTGAATAATTTACCTATCAGACCCTAATAACTCTGGTATTTCAGACATTTTATGTTATTTATTATTTATATCTCATTTCCACACGCGGTTTCAAAGCTTAATGTTTAATGAATTCAGGTACGGCTAATTACAAACGGGCGCCCCTATTATGAATTCTCTTTAGAGATAACACTGAATGTTGAAGAAAGGGAGCTTGAAATGAGCCAAGTAAAAGCGATAATTTATTTATAAGACAGATTAGGTATTTCAACTCGAGAGAGACAAATAATATTAATAAGAAATAAATATATAAATATGTAAAGAAAACCATTTATCTCACTGTTAACTTCATCAATAACACAATGGCTTAGTATGGTTAAAACTTTCCCGAATGTCGCATTATATGTATAAGTCGTAGTAGAAAAATACACATATATTAATTTCTGACTATTTATTTGGTATAACGTTATATAAAAATAATGATAGCAAAATACGTTACGTTATTTTATCAATAAACAAGCGCTCAATGTTCAGCGACATACTTATTTCTTCAGTTCTAAAATAACACCGACGATGATATATCAAATTGAGAGCAAGTATTTTTATTCTGCTGTTGGAGTTCTGTCAATCACATTTGTAATCATCCAATAAAAACATCTCTTTTTTAAATCTAAAGGAGTCGTACAAACATAAAAGACTAACAAAATGGAACCACTCATCTGTGATTTCAACGTAACTGGAATTTTCTAAACTCCCATTTTATGTTTGTGATGTCTTAATTTTAAAACCAGTTCAAATTTTTTTATTACTGAATTTATAAAATGTTAAACTGAAGTGATTAATTAGTTTACTGTACACTGGATAGTAAATTGTTACTATCCTCAATGGGTAATAAAGTTGCCACATTTGTGGACAAATGTATGCAATATGGATATCTGCATACATTAACTACGTCTGAGAATCAGATAGAAAAGGCTGCTGGCCGAGCTCTTTCAAAGTTAAGTTTTATACAACTCTTATAAGGCATAAAACATATGACGATGGTGCCACCTATCAAACCACGAAATAAAATGATTGATATATGTATTTGCGATTGACTACTAAGAATTCTTAGGCAAAATATATCACGTACAGATTTATTTTATAAGATTGAAGGAAAAAAACCAACATGCGCCCTTCACATTCCCTGGTGGTAAGTCGACCATGGACATTGGTAACTACTTAAGTGCAGATTTAACGCGGGTTTTACCTTAGGTTGATTAACGAGCCATTGCCACTTCTTGGAATTATGGTGGTCGTCTCATATAGTTATCTGGCATTTATGCAGGATCGTAAGAATCGCTTTCGCTTTACGCTAGCAACAGGTGTGGAAATAATACCTGTCGAGTCCAAACGACATAATCAGATCTACCATCTTTCAAAGGATGAAAGGTACGATCAAAGGAATGTAGAGGGCGCTGTGCGTAAAATTAAACTTAAGCGACAAATAACGTCGCCTTTCGTGACGCGGCCTTTCATAACTCACTTGTTGCTACGTTGCTAGCGGCATTAAATATGAATGAACTTTCATCCAATATAGAGAAGCGCTTTCGTCTTCTCGACCTTCGTCTCAATCATGATTGCTTCATAATGGATTTTAAATTGTCACAACGTCGTCTGATTGCCTTGATTTGCTGTTCACTGCGGACGCTTAACCCTTTAAACGCCGGACATTTCATTCGTTTTCGGCGTTTGTGGCTATTATTCAATCGTGGCTGTTCATTGTAATGAGACTGTGAGGCAAAGTACGTAAATACGCGTGTCTGGTCATAAATCAACTAATTTAGTAGCAGCTGTTATTAAATTAAGCAGAACAGTAATAATTTTGCTGCTAATAATACAATTTCTCTTTCTATTTTTGGATTTTAAACATAAACAAATGACGGAGCGAGTGTGATTCGATCGGAATCGTACCACGCCACTTACCTTCTTACACGTACATAGCACTCTTCTCGTGACTTTCTTAAGTGACGAAAGGAAAAAATTGAGGAGATAGAAACTATTTCCTGTGTGAACGGTCACGGAGGTCAACATTTACGTTATGCAACCTCATTCACATTTTGCAAAGAGCCCTAGTAAGGGAGGCCTTTTTTTATGAGGGGGAAACCTTCAAAAGGTACCCGACGTCGTGGGAGCGACTCGGGATACGTGAGATTCATACCGCACTAAAATCCTCCTGGTGACCGTCCGCAGCACTCCGTGGAGGACTCCGGGATCTCCAACGGAACACAGCCGGAGTCCTCCGAGCGCGATGCACCTTTCGGGCTCTTCCCTGGTGGGCGTGAAACGCTCTTCGCACCTTCTGCTCTTTACGGCAGCATGCGACCACACACACCGCCGTCCTTCATGGGGTCGCTTGGCCGGACGGTTGAGCTCCCGCTCTACTCGCCTTCAACCCCGGAAGCCCCTTTTAGTCGCCTCTTACGACAGACAGAGGGTACCGCAGCCCAATTGTGTTCCTGGAACTACAGGGACAGAGTAAGGGAGGCCTATGTGTAGCAGTGGACCTCAAAAGGATGATACGCGGATCTCTTGCACTAGATTGCGATTTCATTAATGTATAATACTTTATTATTCATAGTTAGATTACAGAGACTCGTTGTTATTACAAATATATCAATAGGATGTGGTAAAATGAGTCAGATGCACATAAATAAATCTGTAGGTGAATCAACGGCTTACACAACAATGGCGGTATTATTGGATCTATTATGAGCATTGTGAGCCGCTTTGGCGCAAATTGTCTAAAATTGCTTTTCAAGTTATTTAACTATTGTATCACAAGATTGTAGCTTTATTCAGGGGGAAGCCCAACAGCAGCTCGGTAAAAATAATGGTCGCTAAATATCTGAATTTTCGCTAAATATCTGAATAAAAATATACTCTGTCCACCAATTCGCATTTGGCCAGCGCGGTGGGCTATGGCCTAAACTCTCTGATACTGAGAGAAGCCCCGTGCCCAGCAGTGGGACAATAATGGGTTGACGTGGAAATATACTCTGAAATTTGTCTTAATTTTAGACTAAATCAAGAGTTATTTACGCCCAATCTTCGATTATTAAAATATATACGGGATAGTTAAAAAATCCAAAATTTTAATAAAATTCATTTACCTACTTATACTATTGATGAGTTTGAATCCTAAACACGTATCTCTGATTGTTCAAGTATATGTGCATGTTAGAAATTAATTTTGTTTTGAAGAAAATTCTTCTTTTCTAAAAGATGTGTAGTCTTACTATTTATACTTCGTCAGCACAATGGACAAAATCTCTCTAACATGATACCTATGTTCAACTGTGGGACAGAAATACTTTAATGATGATGACGATATTAGTTATTTAGGGCATTTTTATATTTACACTTTCGAATCTATTCATAAAAATTATATCTTAACAACTTTAATAATAATAATAATAACAATATCTTTATGCCAATCAACTTGGTATCATATAGGGTACATGCATATTAAATTAGATTAAAAACAAAATTTAATAAAAAAATAAATAAAATTACAGTCACGTAAAATTAAACCACAATAAAATCTAATTAAATCAAATTTGTCCACAGGTTGGTTCTGATAGCACTGGTGGTAGAGATACTCTACCCCATAACCTGGCAATGCCAGAGCGATGGGTGGCACGGGGGTTCCTTCGTGAGGCTCTACCTATGCGGGACTCTAGCCCTCCAGGCCTCCCTCATGCTGTTGTTGGCAGCCCTGGCGCAGCAGTCCGCAAGAGGCACCATTACCGACACCGACGCAAGAAAACTCGTCTCACCGTTATTACTTTTAAAGTGAGTAATATTGCATGTTATTACCAAGGTTAAGGACTATGTAGAAGGAATCCGATGAAGGTTTTAATAAAAATGAAAAATGGTTTTATCACGTGGCAATAAAATAAAACACATTCATCTCTCTGGATGGATACTAATAATATATGGCGTCCTTTCTTATACACACACACGCTTTCTACACTCATAGCCCCACACTAGGATTTTCTCTTGTGTCGTGGGTACCATGGACACACACAAGACGAATACACAAACACCCAGACCCAGAACATGAACCTGAACTCATCATTCAGATACCTGTCCGGTCGGGAATCGAACCTGGAACCCATTGCACGTCATACCGGTATGGTAACCGCTCCGCCACGCGGGTCGTTAAAGACGACCATATATAAGACAATATATAAGACAACCATTTCAGTCTGGGAATAACAATGCCACTGTGATTGAGTTCAGATAGTACCCTTGTTCTAAATGAAGTTACGGACAGATGTCCATAGGCGGCAGTGATTACTTACCATCGGGTGGACTACATGCTCTACATAAAACAAACGTTAAAGAAACGGCGTACCTTTGCGAAGACAAGATTTCAGTAGCGATCGGAGAAAAAGAAAAAGAATATGTTGAGGAGATCGGGGATTAATAGTCTTGGAAAAGATTGACTAAAACCAAGAGGGTCCTCCTGTGTGATGAATACTTTTCTAACCTTTTTTAAAAGTACCTCTTAGTACCGGATTACCACCCCAATTTGTTAGACACCAAAATAAATATATGTATCGGTCCACCAATTCGAACTTGGCCAGCGCGGTGGACTATGGCCTACAACTCTTATTTCGAGAGAAGACCCGTGCACAGCACTGGGACAACAATGGGTTGACGACACTCCAATTTAGCGCCCATGCTTTAAAAGTTAAAAGTATTTGATCAAAACGTTCAATGATACACTGAATATTGTTTAATTCCACCGTCCGATTCAATATCTATTTCAATGTCAATGCCATGTCATTGAAGTGGGCTTAAGCTGAAATGCGCCTGCGTGGTAACATGTAATTGTACTGTCAATACTTGTCTCATTAAACTTACTGGTATCAAAATTACTATACAGCAAAATTGTAATTGAGGTAAGATATAATCTTACCCATAATTATCCATAAGGATACCTACATAAACATTTTATTTTATATCAGTGTAGGTTCACTATAAACTCCCAAACTAATCGATCCCTTTCTTAAATGGCCGCTATAGAAGCCAATAATAGTAATGGTGTATTATGAGGCGACCATCCTAGTCCTCGGGAGTAACAACGCATCTGCGATAGACTAGAAATGAAGTTGCTTGCAAATGTCCATGGGCGGCAGTGACCACTTACCATCAAGTGGCCTGCTCTTTAGCTACTTCATTATTATTTAAAAAAAAGTAGTTCTACCAATCATAGTACTAAAAGGGAACTAAAGTCGTCGTTGGTTAAACCCACTAAACTCGATAAACACACAAAATTTTCCAAGCAGTACAAAATAAACTACAGAGAAATACTAAGAATTCTTTTCATTATTTTCAGTACAAAACACGCGACTGGTAAAGCTTAAATGTGTTAACCAAAGAACCTTTATTTCTGTCTTAAGCTCCATTCCTTTTCTCATTTCATTCATTTCTTCTCAAAGTTTTTCCAAGCAGAAATATTACACAAAAGTTAGCGAAGCTTTTACTTACCTGGTCTCCGGGGATTATTTTAGTAAAAATAATCTCAACTCGACTCGTTCCTTTTTAAATAGCTAGCCAAGCATTTAAGAAGCCAAGGCATAATCAACATTGTTTCTATTTGTTTTATTATAAGCTTAGAAAATAATTTCCCCGTATTTTTCGTGCACAGTGAGTCATGGGTTGTCGCTATCTTCTAGACATTATTACATTACATTATTACATTTCACTTTTCCGCAAACCAACATGCTTACCACCTCACGTTAAGTAGCCACTGCAACCCATGGACATCTGCAATCAGCGCTGGATAAGTTAGAATTCTTTAGATAATACAGCAACGCTTACTTAATACTATTTTATTAGGCAGAAATAGGTGCGAAAGATTCTATCACCTTCAAACTTATTTACGAACTTGTTCAATTACTCCAAATTCGACCGCCACTATTCAACAATGTTCTGTCTACAAATCTTAATATATATAAATTACGTGTCACTTTATTTGTCCGCAATGGACTCTTAAACCTCTGAACCGATTATAATCAAATTTACACAACGTGTGTATTTTGATCCAACTTGAAAGATAGGATAGTTTATATCTTAATTTATAGGTATAATTGTAGTATATTTATTTCTTACAAATACGAAATAATACAATTTAAAATTTGTTAGTAACATTTCTTTAACCACAGCAACGCGTGGCCGGGTCTGCTAGTTGTTTATAGAGTTGCAAAACACATAACATCAAATGAAAAGCAGAGAGGATGATACCATGAGGTTTTACATCTTCATCGTCAACCCTTTATTGTCCCACTCCTGGGTACGTGTCTTCTCTCGGAATGAGAGAGTTTTAGGCCATAGTCCACCGCACTAGCTAAGTGCGAATTGGTGGACTTCACACATCTCCGAGAACTTTTTTTTTAAAGAACTCTCGGGTGTTAAGGTTCCCTCACGATGTTTTCCTTCACTAAAAAGCAGTGATAATTAATTTCTAATACGCACATAGCTTCAGAAAAATCAGTGGTGCGTGCTTGGGTTTGAACCTCGAACCTCCCGATTGAGAGGGCAAATTTCAACCATTAGGCTATCACTGCTCTTTTTTTACATGTTATACCAACATAATTATAAACAAATTAAATCATTAAAGAATAAAATATTGTAATTAGTTTTATTGTGTTAATTTTTTTACAAAAAAAAAACAGTAGTAGGAACCCGCTTCCTTATCATTTTTATATTTCCTTTTGTTGATAAAAGTTAATTATAATTGTTGACGGTCTCGTCGCTACAGCTGTAAGAAAAAGTTATCAAATCAATCCCTTAATTAAAGATTTTCTGAAGTTTCTATATATAACCAGCTGCTTTATTTTTTGAATCAGAGGGAGACGTTTCATTTTGTTTCGTTGTTTGAGAACATGTTATTTATTTTTTATTATTAGCTACAAATCATGAATTCACACACATAAATTAAAGTTAACTTACAAATACCCCTCCAATTTACATATAATCTAAGCAAAGATTGCAAGAGGTTGTTTAAAATTTAAAATTTAATGCGGCGTTGTATAAATTCAAGACCAAGGAATACCAGTAGGTTTGTGTTAAATATTTTGTTCAATTAAATAATTCTACAGTTTAACTAGTGAGAATTTGAACTATGTCATAAACACTGACAGTCTTATTCATAAGAAATTATAGAACTTCTCATGTGTTCTATAAGCTCGCTACAGGGAGATTGGCAAAAAACGTATTCATAACAGCATTATAACAATAAACAGTTTATAGTAAGAGTATATAACACATATAGAATATATAATGTACAGATTAAATTACAAAAAGTAATAGAAATATCGATACAAACTTTGTACTTCGTTACTTAATTTCATTCGGAATGTATCCAAGTTTCTTCAAAACCGTATTATCTTTAATATCAAGTTGAGTCTTGCGGGATCCATAAATTCTTGGAATGAGATGTGGGGCAAAGTTAATATTCATAACTCGCAATGCTATGATTAAACCTTATTTAGATATACCTATTTATAGGTTTTGTATAAGGTTAAGGAATCTTGTTTCATGCTATCTTTTCATCGGCTCCGTCGACGTCATGCGTGCTTAAACGACTAATAGTCGAAAATTAGCATTACTTTTTAACGTACATAAAGCTTGTAAGATTGTTGTTTCAATGATATAAGAATTTGCACCATAAAAGGATTGGCCTTTACATTTCTATTAGCTATGAAAGAAAAACACATTGTAGGTAAGAAATATCAGTTAAATAGATTTCCAGTAATCAACGAAATCGATAGGTATTTATTATTACTAGTCGCCCGTCGCATCGGCCGAAATTCGACCGTAATTTAAATTAAAAAACTAAACTTCATATTGTCCAAATTAGTACGAATATTTCTCTAATTCAAATCAAATGTCATCTGACATTCTTGACGTTGTGTCTTTTCATAGTAAGACATTGAATGTTCTATTTCATTTACTAAGTACATATGTGTTTGTGACAAATGCAAGGCAGTGTGTGTAATGTGTTTTTAGTTGATTTTATGTATGAAAAATGCATTATTTGAAAAAAATATTAACATTCTGCACTCCTTCTCTACGTCCACTATAACCGTGCAAAATTTCATACTAATCCGTCCGCGGCATATTACTTAAAAATCCGTCAGAAATTTTTGCTTCACGTATTAATATAATAATTATTAAGCTATTGCATAGCTTTGAGCGCGGCGTCCGAATCTAAAAAGTCCGTAACGAAATAAAGCTAACACCCCCACTCCGCCTATCATGTAGCGCGGCCGAGCGTTCGCTTAACGTATACATATGTATATTGTACGATAAGACGAAATTCGCACGGATTGAGATGAGCTGCTCGGAAATCGGACGAATATGTAAGCAGCTGTTTGTGAGAAAGATATAGTATCAAGGAAAAAACTTGAATTAATATCAAAGAAAAATAATACCTATTTCATAAATAAATAATCATAATTACATAAGTTGATAAAAAATGCTATGCAATAGCCTTACCGCGACAGTCCTTAAGTGCCACACGTTTTTTTTCTGAATGCAAATTTTAATGCCCTTTGTCAATTCTTCACATAAAACAGATATATTTTCCCTTATCAATTTGTAAAATTACTTATCAAATTGCCGTTCAGGCTGTTTGTTAAATTTATTTTTGTTTACAGGGTGCTGTTAGTTCTACCAGAAGTGGCGCTGAACGTAATGGGAACCATGTGGATGTTTTGCGAAGTGATTGAGTGTTCAGTTACCGACAAGTTTTCTAGTATAGTAATACAAAGTAAGTGCAGTACACTATCTTGTTTAAAATTATACATGTGAAAGTTTGTAAGGATGTGTGTTTGTTTCTCTTTAACGTAAATAGATGGCATTTCGCTGAAAGGAGACAGAGATTTTTGGGCTAGAGATGAAACAAGTACAATTGGGTTTAAAATTATGACCATATTTTTTTGTTTTTAAATACAAAATACTAGGTTAATCCGCAATATACAAAAAGAGAAATTCCATATTAAGTATTTGTGAATTTACGTGCCAAATTAATCGATATTTTAATCGATACTTATTATCATTATTTTTACTTAAAAGTATTAATCTGAGCAATGAATTAAATGGCAATAAATAAAAAGGTATTATTATTACCGAATTTCTAAATATAATTTAATTACTTTTACTTAAAAGTATAAAACATCTGCGTAAAATACACAAATCGATTTTACCTTTCAAAACGATACTACCATTCGGCTCGTCTAGATCTGTTACGATGAAGGCTATCGCTCTTGGCTAATGCAAGAAGATGCAGATGCAACTTGGAACTTGGACAATTATGTGCGTCTTTTAATACGAACATCCAGCACTACATTTGTAGGGTCTAGTCCTCTAAAAGAGTGCGTTTAGGTTTCAAAATGTAAAATGTAACAATTTTTTTGTTTGTTTCCTTGGCAGGCATGACCTCACTATTTTATTTTAACTTTAAATAATTTCGCTCGAAGATTGCAAAAATTCGGGAAATCAAGAATTAATAATTTATACATAAGCTTTCAAATTAAGATATTTCTAATTTGTTCCATCTCTAGCCCAAGATTGTATGAAGCATGCCCAGTGTCCTTTGGCACATAAATAGTTTATGAACTTAGTTAACACAGTATACTTATTAAAATAGTGAATTTAATAAAAGCGGACAGAACCGCAGGAATAAGCTAGTACTTTATAAGAAACAAATTACGTAATAAGAGATCAAGACAAAAGATATATAAGATGAAAGATCGAAGAGATGTTGTTCAAGATTTTCTTTTCTTCAAGATTAATGTATGCTCTGATAAATTTGTACAAAAGACACTTAACAAAATAGTAGTACTTAACTGATTGGCGTGGCGGCGGAATTGTCCCAACGGTACAATTTTAAATCTACACAACTGCACGAAGCAATTCGCATCAACCCATTATTGGCCCACTGCTGGGCACGGGTCTTCTCCCAGAATGAGAGAGTTTAGGCCATAGTCCACCGCGCTGGCCAAGTGCGAATTGGTGACACGAAGCAATTACTGTACTGCAAATGGAAATAAATATACAGTTGTTTGTTAAACAACACTGTTTTGGATAACCGTCATTTGTATCACATATAATTGAGATGTTCTACAGAATTCAAATATCATATTCAAGGTGGTAGAACCAGTGTATTTCGACCGGGGAAGTACCACCGCCACGCCTTCCCAGCGTGAAGCAGTTCTTGCGTTTCGATGGAAGAGTGTGGTTGCCGGCACATTTTATATAAGGCGACCATCATGGTACTCGGGAGTTGCAACGCATCTGTGATTAACTTCTCACAGAATCCATGTTCTATTTGAAGTTGCTTATAGATGTCTATGGGCGGCAGTGACCACTTACCATCAGGTGGACTGCATGCTAGTTTGCTATTTCGATGAGATAAAAAAAACTTGATTTGCTGTTAAATATGTATCACATATAATTGAGATGTTCTACAGAATTCAAATCTCATATATACTAAGTATATCAGCGTTTTCCTTTTTTCGTATTTTATTACTTCGTGTCAGAGTTATTTTCATATTACTTCAAAAATAAAGTCTTAAGTAAAATAATTATTATACAAATTATCACAATCATGCCGACAGCGGGTCTTTATGTTTGCGATATCGCGCCTTTATGTTAATTGTATGTAAAGAAACAATGACACGGCCCAGTATTTAATTTTCATAACCCAATACCGGGTCTCGACTTATCATATAAGAAACTCTTCTCTATAGAATTACACACATATCCGTTATGTACAGCGTTAGCATAGATTTTAACCTTCAACTGATGATTCACAAGCAAAACTTTCAGATATATTTAGATTAACTTGTTATTGCTGTAAATCGTTGAGGAGTTCCCTCGACTGCCTTTCGGCTCCATCATCAGATCGACTTCAGACCTTCATTATATTATAGTGCTTTAAATTGTTTAATAGAAAAATTAACAAACGCACTAGTCACCCCTACGATTTTCAAAACTTCCCCTCGATTTCTCTAGGATGCCGTCATCAGATCCTGGTTTCCTTATCATGGTACCACTTATGGAATGTCTCCTTTCCAACAAAGAAATAATCTTCAAAATCGGTTCATAAACGAGGATAAAATAAATATATACCGTCAAATTCAGAAACCTCGATTTTGAAGTCGGTTAAAAATAAAATATACGTATAAGTACTTTGATATATTTACTTAATATGTACATTCCTTTAAAGAATTGAAGACTCTATTATCATAAAGTTCCTCCTTCATATTATCATAAAGCTTCCGTTTTCTATTACCATAAAGCTTTTAGGGCTCTCACTGCAGACTAAGTAACGGAACGCAGCTGAGGCTGTGGAAACAAGGAACAAAGCGATTGAGGCCAACTCTACGTAGAGAACTCTGAGAACTTTACACAAACAACGAACAGAACTCTACACTGTATACATATTACTTAAAGATAAACATCCTGTAGCAACTTATTTTATATTCTTAGTGTTTATGTTTAAACGCATTAAACTGGTGCTTGATAGAGTTTAGATAAATAATTCGCTAAAACTATTAACGACTTAGCGATAACAATATTGCAGCTAATTAGTATTTTCAGATTAACTGTGTAAAATTTGCAATTTACAACTTATTATCGTAAATAATTTCTACATAAAATGAATAATATAATGTAATAATGATTCATTTTAAATGATTCATTAAAATCTTAAGAAAATATCTTAAAGACTTAAAATTAAAATCAAGTTGTATACTTTGAAGAGTCGAACAATAATAAAACAAAATTTATATTATGAATGACGTATAGATCCATTGAGAAAAAAACATTATTCATGTACTTAACGAAAAGAAATAGGCTTTTTTTATCTGACTGAAGAAGCAACCGAGCATGCAGTCCACCTGATGGTAAGTGGTCACTGCCGCTCATGGACATTTGTAATCAACTTCATACAGAACATGGGTTCCATCTGAAGTCAATCACCGATGCGTTGCTACTCCTGAGGACTATGATCGTCGTCTCATGTATTTATGAACTTTTCAGTTTTATTCTGGTGTTACAGCACGATTTTTTATTTCTCCAAAAATTTATAGCGACTTCTCAAAGGAGACAAATTCGCATACGTACTAAGATCCCTCATCTCATTGAAATATTTAAATTATATGCGGGTAGGTTTACTGAGGGTTCCATTTCATGGAATTGGATTTTTTATCCACGCTCTCCCATACATTGACACAACTGATATCACATGCCGGGGTCATAGAAATATAGGAAGACTGTATTAACTAATTTATTTCAGGTATAGTACTCTTCAACTGGGTACAACTAGGTTTGACCGTGTTTGGGCTGTTTATGGTGTTCGATCCCCTGGGCTCAGTGAATTACGGTGACATGCAAGACACTCCTAACCAAGTGAGGCACCACAGGAAGGTGACTGGACTGTGGTCCAGGCGATTCAGGTGGGCCTTCTGCTGGCTGAAGAGAGATGAACACGGAAAGGAGGCGTTTCAGCAGGTTGCAGGTATGTCTTATATAAAAGAAATTATATTTTTTAGGTATATGACACTAGTTTCCGCCCACGTCTTCGAACGCATAAACTTTATGTTAAACAAAAGTGATAATGCTAAATTTAAATGGAAAATTTATGACTTATAAGTTTTCTTGTACCATTCATGTATCATAAATGCAAAGATTCATGGTGATCGGTTTGGTTTTGACAATAGCATAGACAATAAATCGGTTGTCTGTAAAGTCGATTTACTGACAGTTGAACGTGACAACGTCATAAGAAAATACTGATGGAATGGTTGCATTTTTCAAAATAAAATTTTAATTTTATTTGTTTTTTAGATATTTTGCATGGATATAGAGAATGAGGTAAATGGAAATCACAATGGAATTAATCAAATTACATTTATTTATACACATTAATACAATTTACGCATATATTTTTTTGACATAATTATATTTATGCATATTGGCCTCTTTGTCGCTCGTTCCGCGCTCTCGCTTGCACTTCAAGTCTTAAATGGAACGCCTCAGAGCGAGGTAACGCAGCATGAGTCATGCTTTTTGGTGCGTGCATCGAATTATAAAACATTGACACGTCAAAAAGTTCTATATCTTCTATATTGCATTTGCAAAACTATGTATAGTAGTTATTGACGTGTTTTAGTGTAATAATAAAAAAAAATTGAATAAAGTTTCATGTTAAGTTTATATTTGCTTTTCGACTAATTATGTTTTTTTTTCAAACAATATAATAATAGGGTTTTAATTAACCTATAGTAATACCTTGCATACATTTAAGCACATGTTGTCCGAATTTTATATTTATTCAAATGGTTAGCGACAAATCTCGTCTGGTTACTAAAATAATTACCGGTACCTATTACATAATTACTCACATAAACTTGACATACTTGACCGAATAATTGAATGGTGACTACTGCATAAGTTGAGGAAAATACTGTAAATATGATCGTAAAATAATATTTATGGAGTTTGCACAAACAGGTCGCCTTGGAACGAAGTAACCTAGAGATGTTGCTCCTAATAACAATTTATAGATATGACTTAAGATAAATATTATTGTCTTGTCAAAATAAGTATAAAAATAACTTTCACAAATAAAGATTAAACGGAACCTGTTAACAGAAAAGATGTAACAGTTTTTTTACTTTTGAGTAAACGCAGTTCGAAGTTTGACCGTAAAATAAAAAAAAATGTTACATTACGTTTTTGAAAGTCGCCAGTGTAATAAGACAACATGTACATTTTAAAAAAGTAATATCTTTTGTGCATACCTATATAAAACTTCATTGGTAGATCATGAATATGTTTATAAATCAATTTCACATCATATGTTGACTGGATCTTTTCTGCTAAACAGGGTCCAAACGTTAATATTCGTCGTCAGTATCTATTTAACAAAAATGCGTACAGCCGTAGAACATAACACGTACAGTACGTAAGCCCGGTATCCAGAAAAAAAAAATATTTTTTTTTTGCTACAGCTTTTAAAATCAAACTTACTGTCTTTTTGTTTCTGATAATTATTTTTCTCAGAAGCCCCTTTCATTTGATACCGTACATTGTACATATATATTTGGATGGATATAATATTAGGTAGATAAAAATAATAGATATACAATGTTCAGGTTTTTGCACAGTTATACTTATAGACGTTCCTAAGCCATTCATTGCTAACTAAACTAATATCCAAAATGGTTTACAATTCCGTTGTAAGATTTGATTTTCAGATTCTTAAATACAAACTTAAATAAAAGCTTTTGTAAAGGTACAAAATTTTCCTATACATTTTTTAGAGACTGCTTTATTTTTATTTCAAGGGCCATATAAATCTTTATTAGCAAAGCCCTCAGGCATAAAGTTTTTACGCCGAAGTTCCGGACTCGACCCTAAATCACTTACATTTTGTAATTTACTACTTCAAAGCGTTTCGGAGAAAAAATAAGGAAAACATACCTTTTTTATTTTATTTTTTTGTTAACGGGAAGGCAACCTTCAAAAGGTACGCCGGAGCTTTGGAGAGATTCCTGGTTATGTAGGATTTTTTCCCAAAAAAACCTCCTCGGTGGCTCTCCTCAGCGCTTGTAGGGGACCCCGGGGTCTCCAATTGAACGTACCGGTGCCCCCTTACGCAGCACCCTTCATGGGCTCGTCTCTTGGGAGACATAGCTGTCCCCTTGCACCTACCGTTCTTCCGTCCGTCCGTTCCGTCCTTCTTGGGGTTGCTGGATGGGCGGTTCAAGCTCCCTGTCGAGCCGTCCGTAACCCCAGCAGCCCCCTTGGGTAAAACATAAAACTAAGGAAAACATACCTAGATGAAAAGTCCAACTTTCTCGGTTCAGATCCCGGTGAGGCAAACGTCGAAATAATTTACAAAACCCCTAAAATATCGAATTTCAATTCACTTATTACTGTTACTATGATCATAGTCATAAGCACCGTAATTTATAAGTATAATCATTGATTAGTGATAAGTAAATCAAAGATTCTAGTTTGAAGGATGCTTGACCAGATGAAGGTAATCTTTCAATGGATTTGATAGCGGAAAACGAAGTCCGTCGTTTGATTAATGTGCTTAATCGTTACTATTTTTGAAATTTTGCAGTCATCATTGCACTGACTGGTACATACGTACTTGAACTTAGATTGATAGATTTACAATATACGTCCCTGTAGCCTCGGGGTCAGAATAGGGCTACGGTATCCCCTGCCTGTCGTAAGAGGCGACTAAAAGGGGCTTCCGGGGTTGCAGACGGCTGGAGTGGGAGCTCGAACCGTTCGGTCAGGCAATCCCGGGAAGGACGGCGGTATGTGTGGTCGCATACCGTCGTAAAGACTAGACGGAGCGGTGGGCCCAGCCGCCCATCTGGGAGGAGCCCGATGGGGCAGCTCGCTCGGAGGATTCCGGTTGAAGTCGTTTCGAGATCCCGGAGTCCTCCTTTTCAGCGCCGAGGACGGCCACCGGGGGGGTTTTAGTGCGGTAAAAATCCCACATAACCCTGCATCGCTCCCACGGCGTCGCGTACCTTTTGAAGGTTTCCCCCTCCAAAACAAAAACAAACAAAAAAAAAAAATTGAATAGATGTCGGGCCTATTTTAAGGCACTACCGATACCTTTCATCATCGTCAACCAATTATTGTCCCACTGCTGGGCATGGGTCTTCTCTCGGATTGAGAGAGTTTTAGGCCATAGTCCACCCGCTGGCCAAGTGCGAATTGGTGGACCGATACATTTATTTCTGCCTTATAATCAAGTTTTTGTGTATCTTATTTGTTGAGCCAGGCAAGCTTACCCTTGCAGTAACACTTACACGGAACGTTGCAAATTACTCTAAAGTTAAAATTCCGGAGTGAAGTTGTGATCAACTTCATTCAGAACTTCAATCGTTTTTTAAGTGTATTCATTATTTAACAGCAGTGATAAATAGTTGAAACTTGGCCTCACAATCGAAGGTCAAGATTTACATCCCTAGTCAATGATTTTTCTGAAATAATGTGCATGAAGTAACATAACAGGAAACCTACACATGTGAGAGTTCTTTAAAAAATTCTTTAGAAGTTTTTAAAAGTATAGGTTTCCTTTGAGAACGAAGGTATGTGAAGTCAACCAACTTGTACTTGGCTAGCGTGGTGGACTATGCCCTAAAGTTTGCTCAATCTGAGAAAATACTCAGGCCCAGCAAGACAATAATGGGTTTTTAACATGCATATAGCAGGGAAGATTTTACTGGGAATACCGTACTAAACAAGGTCCCAGGATAAAACATCAAACCGATGTAGATAATAGGTATCTCCGCTGATAACCAAACAAAAATATACATATAAATAAAAAAGTTGTAATTCAAGTCGTTAAAAATATTAGTTGCTCGTATGCATAAACATACTTAATTTTATATTGCCTATGAACTGAATGCTAAATATTTTATGGACGTTGTATTTTTCTTTTGAGACGATCTTCGCAATAGCCACTTATATGATACAGTTAATATCAGTTTTATCACCCAGTAAAGGACCCTTTTATTCTTATTATTATGACGGTCCTTTCGTCTATTACATAATGTAATGTAATGGAAGAGAAAGGGCAACCCGACTCAAATACGTAAGAAAAATGTTTTTCTTAATTTTTAATAATGATACCACCCGCGAGACGGAGCGGTCACCATACCGATCTGACACGCGTAGATTCTGTTTTTTTTTTCTCGAGGGGGAAATCTTCAAAAGGTACCCGACGCCGTGGGATTAACGCAGGGTTATATAGGATTTTTACCGCACTAAAACGCCCTCGGTGACCGTCCTCGGAGCTACAAAGAGGACTCCGGGATCTCCAAACGAATCGCAACTGGAATCCTTTGAGCGCGTTGCCCCATCGGGCTCCTCCCAGATGGGCGGCTGGGCCCACCGCTCCGTCTAGTCATTACGACGGTATGCGACCACACGTACCGCCGTCCTTCCCGGGATTCCTGGCTGGACGGTTTAAGCTCCCACTCTAGCCACCCGCAATCCCGGAAGCCCCTTTTAGTCGCATCTTACTAGAAGCTAATAGAGCTACGGTACTCTTGCCTGTCGTAAAAGGCGACTAAAAGAGGGCTTCCAGGGTTGCGAACGGTAAGAGTGGATCTCGAACAGCCGACCCAGACGAGACCGGGAAGAACAGCGGTTTGTTTGGTAGCATCGTCGTAAAGACCAAACGGTAGGGTGGTTTTAGCTTCTTGTCTGGGTAGAGCCCGATACGGCAACATGCTCAGAGGACTCCGGTTGGTTTCCTTTAGAGATCCTGGAGTTCTCATCGCGGAGTCAACGCTAGCCACCAAAAGGTTTTATTGCGGTATAAATGCCACACAACGCTGCTTCAATCTCACAGCGTACACTCCGATCGGTGTCCTTTGCAGCTAAGGGGGGAAGAAAATGTGGTGTTTGTATCCATGGCACCCACGACACAGGACAAATCCCGTGGGGGCTATGAGTGCATAAAGTGCTTTTGTCCATGGCACCCACGACTCAGGACAAAATCCTCGTGTGTGAGCTATGAGTGTA
The DNA here is from genome assembly GCA_949699795.1 of Spicauda simplicius. Classification (NCBI taxonomy): domain Eukaryota; kingdom Metazoa; phylum Arthropoda; class Insecta; order Lepidoptera; family Hesperiidae; genus Spicauda; species Spicauda simplicius. Next base: position 12,883,616 of record OX453063.1, read on the forward strand.
TAAAGTGCTTCTTTCCTAATTTAATGCATTTTTATATAAACACGGTGAAAATAATCCGCTTCACGAGAAACTACATTTTTATGAGCGCCACGTCGGATTAAGCAAAGGTTAACGCGCCGACAAGATGCTACACTTAATAAAAATTCCAGCATCCACTCAAGTTTCCTTTTCTCCTTTATTCCTTTTAATATAAATCCTTTTCTCACGTTATTTCACAATTATATTTAACTTTATTGTATTTATTTTTATTCCTTTATTGTCATTAGTAACCATTATTTTTCATCTTTGAAGGTGGTAGAACTTTTTGTGATTCGTTTACATAACAGTAGTGTTAATGGTATGCGACACATTTTTATCTAAGACGTTCCAATTTAGTCCTCTGAATTACTCACCAGTGATCAACCTCACGAGATATCTGGAGGTAATTACAAATGATCTGGCCATTACCATTATAAGAAAGCTTGCACGTCTGTTACTTTAATATTATAAAAACTGTTGATTTCTATTTTTACTAAGTCGGGGTTTGGAAACATTTGGGTGACAAAGGCGCGACTTCATAGTCAAAAGCGAAACAAAAGTCCTCGCACTACAAAAGGCCTTGCGCCTCTCCTTGGTGTAGAAGGTTCGGAGGATTTGGCGACATTTTTTTTGCTCGACAAACTTAAGTTCCACTGGTATTTGCAATTGGCGACCTTTTTTTTAAAAAAACTCTGGTCCGTCCTGAAAAGCGGGACTGGGCCTGGCCCGTGCGGGACATTTAATTTTGATGAAACTACCATACAACTCAACCTTTTCTTCTGAAAAATACTGTTCCCTTTGTTACATGTACTGTTATATTAAAAGAATAGGGGTCCTCTTCAACTGAAACTTCTGCTTATCAAACCCTTATCGCTACCGTCGACTGGCAATTCGCTGTATAGACATTTCTTCATGAATAATTTATTGTTGCAGCTCTACTCAGTGCGCTGTTCAGATCGACAGACCTGGTACCGTCTGACGTCGTGGCCGGCTGTGTTCTCCTGAGAGTTCGCCAGAAGCGAGAAACGAGGGAGATGCGGAGAATCCAAATGCTCAACGACGAAGAACCCATTTACACTACTGACGTGAACAAAATATTCTCGGAAACCCCTCCTTGGATGAACCTGGACGATGCGTTACATTACCTCCGATTGTCGATCGCGGCGTATGGCTGGCCGTATGTGCTCTACCGGCACTGTTTCACGGGATTCTGCAAATTGGCTCGACATTTGACTTGCTGCTGTTGCAGGTATGTTTCCTCTTCTGTACTCTTAGGAATTATAAATTCAGGTAAAGTCTACTCCTAGAAACAGATTTTTGTGTTAGAACACAACACAACGCAAGGTGTAAAATCTACATTATTTGTGGCGGCGGTACTAATACCGTAGTACCTTTTATACCTTTATGCGGTCTAGTCGATGCGAGGTATTCTACTCTTAGAAAAATTTCTAGTCTATTCCCTATATCTGGGTATCGCTGACACCGCTCTCGTTACGGCACTCAGAACTATTCCTGTCCTATGCTGCTAGAACAATATTTCTAGTATGATACATTTTTTTTTATGACATTACTTGATTCATATTGACTTAATCGGAAGGAAACATTCTTAATCTAGATAACACTAACAAAAGGTAGGAGTCCGTTTTATATGTAGAAGTCCAAGTCCAGTTTTGTTAGATACAACCATGCATACCCTGATTTCACTAATAGCGTGTTAAATACAATTATAAATTATATTTTTAATATATATTTCCATAATACTCCTTATAGTTACGTAAACCAACCCACTTAGTCACACGCTAGATCCACTCTTAGCTAGGTCGTGCTATTTTTAACCAAGCTATATTTAACTTTTAATGAGTGCTTTGTCATATCACGACTGATTATAAGATTATTTATTAATTATTTTACATCTAATATATGCTTATGGGATGGTTAAGCAACTGTTTGATCAACCCATGCCCTTGTCTTCTTACATGGGGTATAAAACTAGGTACATTTAGTTATGTAAATTTTATTTCATATTCATTAAATTATATACTTTAAACTTAACATACAATACTTAATCTAAATTATCGTCTTCAAATATTTTAAGGATACAAATATGTTTTTAATGTTTATTTCATTAAAATTTCATTTATTTCATTTCATGAAATCCTGTAGATTAATGTACATCTGAGAATCTATACAAAATACATGCTCAGTTAAGTTAGTAGGTAATAATATATACTAGTCACCCGTAGCATCGGCCGAAATTCGACCGTAATTTAAATTAAAAAACTAAACTTCATATTGTCCAAATTAGTACGAATATTTCTCTAATTCAAATCAAATGTCATCTGACATTCTTGACGTTGTGTCTTTTGAATGTTCTATTTCATTTACTAAGTACATATGTGTTTGTGACAAATGCAAGGCAGTGTGTGTAATGTGTTTTTAGTTGATTTTATGTATGAAAAATGCATTATTTGAAAAAAATATTAACATTCTGCACTCCTTCTCTACGTCCACTATAACCGTGCAAAATTTCATACTAATCCGTCCGCGGCATATTACTTAAAAATCCGTCACAAATTTTTGCTTGACGTATTAATATAATAATTTTTAATATAAATGACAATTTGTGAGCGATTGCGTAGGGACTGGGCCTACACGAAATTCATTTCATTTGATTCTACTTCATTTCCTGGTCCAGGCCTCGTAGCTCGTAAAATGTGAATGTTACCCTAATAAAATTAACTGTACACTTTTATTACCTCTCGTAATCTGATTGGGAAGTTTACTGATGACATAGCCTTAAAATAAAGTACGTAGAAAGTGTATATTGAAACGCCTCTGAACCAGTAGAATAAATAATACATCTACCAAATGCTTATACCAATATGACATGCTATTCAATTCGATCGAATATACAGTATTAACGTGTATATGCAAATTGATAAACCTGTTTTTAAACTTCCTTTAGTTTGGCTTCATGAAAGCGAAAGCAATTGGGGACAAAGCCAAAAGACGGACAGACCTAAATATGAACCAAGACTGTTTATGTAAATAAATGTTTTGTTCTCTGTGACTCTCTATTATGTAGACATTCTATTCCTTAAACACATATTAAACTGTCTTTAGCGCAAAGTTCTTAGTAAATCGCTATCTAATACCGTAATCGGTGACATTAAACTATATCTATCTCCGTATATGTTTAGATTCTATTTAAGTGACTTATTACAGAGGTTTTGTAAGAGCGTCATAACTTACTTTTCATTTAAACTCCTCGAAAAATGATATGGTTTTTTCAATAACTGCACCTAAAACCGATATTCAAAGTTATTTAATAAATTTATATATAATTTTACCTAAATGCGGGTGTGTTTACATGATTTTTCTAAAAGCGCCTCACATGATACCTACAATCTGGTGTCCCACAAACCAACAAATTTGGTATGTTGAAATATCTTAAATACCGCTAGAGCGGGATGGCGTGGAAAGAGAAAGTTGTGCGAGGCATTCCATTTCCTTCCTTGACCCTCGGGGGTAGCAAGTAGCAACATATTTAGCGGTTTTGGTTTCGGTTAAGACTCCCATCTGGACTTACTCACAGCTGTCCAATTGTACTACAGTGGTCACTTACCATAAGATAGACTGCATGCTCTATGTAATAAAAAAGAGTGTGTGTGTCAGCTCCGACGCACGACTGGAGTTTACTCGCATTTAAAATAGACTCCCATAATAAAGATATAAATAATACCAATACATTCATTTTGATAAATATTTACATTACTCAACGATTTACTATTTTAAATACCATTGAGATTTCGGTAAAACGTAATCACGAAACCTATGCATACCATCCACGCGTACTGATAAAATACGTCTAAAGTTTTAACTAGATGGCGTTATACTCAATAAAGAAACGTAACGAGGTCATTCATCAGTAGATTTTACTCCTCAAATTTTTCTCATACCGGAATATTAGGTATAATATATTATGCAAATCGATTCTTAAGGAGTAAATTTCAAAAAGTAGTCCATGCGTAATATATAAATCACGTTACAGGCCAAAGAACTCGATAGTGACCGACGACAATTGCTGCCTGTGCCATTTCGCCGGAGTGAAGTACATGTCAAAGCTTTCTGCGGATGACATCATCTTCGCGTCGTTCAACAATCGCGTCTTTGAAGTGAGTATAACCGAGTATATTGTCATGTATTAAATAAGAATAACGTTATGAAATTATTTGTGATTCTAAACGATGCTAATTGGCACACATTCTTGTTAATTAGCTAAAAATATATCTCAATCCTAGGAGGTGTAGTAAGCGTGAAATGGAGATCGGCAATTAAAGTGTCACCAAGACTAATAATCAAAATAGGCAGACAACTTAATAAATCGTAACGAAAACGAATGAGAGTAGTATCAAGGCATCCAATATCCCCAGTATCAAGCCACGATGTTGAATCGAAGTTTATCTATAGAAAGACATCGAAAGAACATAATATGATATGAACAGAGAGATATGTTGACATCCTTATAAGGATCACTTTCTGGTGGATCGAGGATATCGATCAAAATACCTAGATTACTCTCATAAAAATATACCAAACTCAAACAGTCCATTATTTGTTTAAAAAAAGCAAAATTCTCAATTCTTAACACGTTTTTTCATATAACACTTAATCACCTATGTTTTAAAACTTAAGTATCATTTTAAATATTCAAGACAAGAGCACACTATTTTATTTGCAATAAATAATATCGTTCAGGAATATAACTCTATTATATTAATCTTTATAGTATAAGACAAATGCTTAACCATTAATATGTACCTATAAAATGTAACCTCCGTCGTAAACAAGTTGCAAAAATACTAAGTCACGTTAACTGGAAATAGTATGATACGTGGTTTTTTCGCTGTGAAATCATTAGTGGCAAACAAATTTCAATTTCATTTTACAAGTGCCAATTCGCAGCATATGAGTGTTGAGTCAGATTTTTGGGCTCTCGGTAAACTTCACGTTACTCGTTAGTTCGGGCGGAGTGTATGCTAATTATGACCCAGTTTCAAGTTCGGAGACGCGACACTTCACGTCCCTAATTGTAGTTCCGAAAATAAATCTGAATTAGCCGGGATACGCTTTGAAACTTAGCAGGAAACACTACCGGTTTATACAGGTTGTAATCGTTAAGTGTGCAGAGGCGATTATTCCGTAACTATTACAGATATCAAAAAACTTTAAACTGATATCATAATTATTTAACCTAATGAGTATGATGACAATAATAACTCTTTAAAAATAAACTTTTCTTTGTATTCCAATATGGCATTTTCAATCAATAATGCACCAGTAATGACTTAATAAGCAAATTGAAAAAAACACAATTTATTATTGTACAATGTGTTAGTTTACAGCTTTATTATTAGATTACAATTTAAAGCTTTATGCGTGTTCATTTTCGGTGTAAACTCGCCTTTTGTTTCCAGTTAATAACATGGATATGGCTAAAAAAAATATTAAATTCTATATAAGTCAAAAAATGATTAAAAACGTTATTTATTTATCATTGTCTTAATTCTAATTTGTGCTAGTTGAACGAGGATAACTTTGAGATAACATAGAGATAATCTCAATGAGATCTTTGTAGACCTTGAGAATAATAAACGTAGGTACGGAATCAACATCATGCCATTTTTACCTTACGTTTTTATGTCCACTAACATTGACAAAACATATTTGTAATGTAAATAAGAATTCATTACATTCCTATGCAATTAAATTACTAATAATAAATAATTAATAATAATAAATAAATTCTTTTTAAATTATGAAATTTAATTTAATTTTAATTATTTAATATTTTGTCATAATAAAATAAAGAGTAATAAGTAAATAAAATAAATAAAATAAAGCCATAATTAATAAAAAGTTGAATTACATTTGTAAAATAAATATATAAATTCTTATGTATTTTATATTCTATCGCCAATCAACTTAATCGCCAAAAATATTTTACGTATAATTTTATCATAGTTACATCTACTAATAATATAATTGGTATCTATTGCACTCCAATCAGTTCATTAATATTGTTAATCTATGCTAATTATCATAACCTTAACATTCCAATGAGTTTGATTAATTATTATCGTAGTTTCTACGACAGTTATGATATATTATGACACAAAAGGTACCTAGGAAACATTTAAACGGCAAATTAAGTTTGTCAAGTGGTAAAACTAGTGTAGTTTGACCGGGGAAGTACCGCCACACTTATTTCTAGCGTGAAGCATTTTTTGCGTTTCCATGGAAAGGTGTGGCTGCCGGCACACTTTTATATGAGACAAACTTATTAGACCTCGGGAGTAGCAACGCATCTGTGATTGACTTTAGAAGTGACAAATGTCCATGGGTACCAGTGACCACTTACTATCATGGTGATGCAGTCCACCATGATAGTAAGTGGTCATTTGCTACTTCGATCAGATAAGAAAAAACACCATAAAAATAAAGATACAATTTGTAGAGATAGTTTGTATTTAAATGATGATCCTCAAAATATGATTTGTAGGTATTGAAATGTTAAAAGTAAATTTTTGTAATGTAGGTACTATTTCAAAGAATATTACCTAAAATTATTTACCTGTTCTCATGGGTGACGCCAAGGATGGTACACGGAGGTACAAATGGGTAGAGATTGATAAAAAGTGATATGAATAAAATAATGATTGTTTTACAGTTGCCGTTCTGTGTGATAGCGGACCACGACAGAGAGACCATCGTGGTGGCGGTAAGAGGATCCATTTCGCTGCGGGACATCTTCACTGACTTTACAGCGGGCTCGGAGAAATTTGAGGCCGACGGTAACTTTATTTTTGAATACATATTTTGCATTTATATATTTCCGGAGACCTTACCCGCATACCCGCGTGATTGTTTATATTTTTTATTATTTTAAGTTATTTTTAAACAGGAGGAAAAAGTTAGTTAATATTTAGAAGTTATCGACTTTTATTTTGACGAGATAACAAAAAATATATGTATATGTGTGATAAAAGCAATCTAATTCGAGAAAACTGTTTGACGTTTAAGAAGTGAGAGTAGAGCACTGTCATAAACTCTTCGCCTTCGAGATGTTCAGTACTATAAAACTTTTGACAGTCAAATCTAACTTTAAAATGCTATTTATATCGATCTGTGGATTTAACATGAAATATTTTGCAAATTAATATCCTTTTGGGAAGTTCGTTGAAAACAAGATACTCACTTTCGAGTTATCATCACAGAACTTCAATTACTAACGCAAAAATCATGAACCTTTTTTTTATCTGACTGAAGTAGTAAACGATCATGCAGTCTACCTGCTGATAAGTGGTCACTGCCGCCCATGGACATCTGTAATCAACTACATACAGAACATGGGTTCCATCTGTCAATCAAAGATGCGTTGCTACTCCCGAGGACTATGATGGTCGCGTCATGTGAAAGTATGCCGGCAACCACACCCTTCTCCGAAACGCAAGAAATGCTTCACGCTAGAAATAGGTGTGGCGGTGGTACTTCCCCGGTCGAACAACACTGGTTCTACCACCTTTTTACCTCTATGTTCATATTATTATTTTAACTCACACTATTAAATAATTTATCCTAAAAGTATTTAATTTTTAGTTAAGTTCGATTTTTAGTCAGTGCGTAAGTGGCAGGCAACAGTTAAAAACGTGTAGATAAATACGTAACTGCTAAAGTACCGCTTAAATCGGTAACAAACTTCTATGATGTATGGTATGATAACTATAGTACGACTAGTTATGTAATTGGAATTCATATGTATTTATCTGTATCTACATATATAAGTTACACATTGCAACTTCATGAAGTTAGTGCTAAATCACACAACAGTGTCACAAGCCTAATTACAAAATAACTGTTTTAATTATAGAACAGTATAAGTATTCTAATTATAACTCATAGAAGATTAATTATTTAAAAATACTTTGTAGACGATGAATGTAAAAATAAACTTAAGTTATAATTAGACTCTCTTTAATTGGAATAACCGGCTAAATTTAAGTTTGTTTTGATATCCATCTTTAACCATAACATAATTATCTACAAGCGCACGTGTTTCTGAAATTATTCAGAATCAGGTGTGTTAGGATACAATTGTAATTAACTATATAATTAGGTGATATTAAAATTTATTAAAATTACGATTACTTGTACAGCACTATGGTGTTCTATATGTTCATGTGGTTAGGTACTTTAAAGTACCTACTAGTGATATAATGATGTAGAGCAGTGATAGCCTAATGGTTGAAACTTGCCCTCTTAATCGGTATGTCCGAGGTTCATACCTAGGCACGCAACACTGATTTATGTGCGAATTAGAATATTAGAAATTAATTATCGCTTTTCGGCGAAGGAAAACGTCGTGAGAAAACCTACACACCCGAGGGTTCTTTAAAAAAAAGTTCTCGGCGTGTGAAGTCCAACAATTCGCACTTGGCCAGCGCGGTGGACTATGACCTAAAAACTATTTCATTCTGAGAGAAGACCCATGCCATGATGTTGTACCCCAAGAATTGGTGCGAATGTTTTGCGGATATTGCACTGCTATGTTTCGCAAAAAGAGATCGCCAAAATTCAAATCGAACTGCAGTTTGATAACTTAAAAAAAGGTCTTCATATCTAGATCCTCCGGCCCCCTGTACCTAAAACTGAAAAAAGCGCAATGCGCATTCGCGAATGTCGGTAAGGGATATTCGCATTTGCATTTGCGAATGTGCAAATAACATTCGTCATTAGTACCTTTTTTATCTGACTCCAGTAGTAAACGAGTATGCAGGCCAACTGATGGTAAGTGCTCACTGCCACCCATGGACATGTGTAATCAACTTTATACAGAACATGGGTTCTATCTGAAGTCAATCACAGATGTATTGCTACTCCCTACTACCTACACAAGTACAACAACACATTCTTATTATAACTATAATTTATAACTTCACTTTGAGAGTGATTACAAATATTAATTGTTGGCGATCACTGATCTTCAGATATCCTGTATAAAAGACAAGTGAAGAAATTGATGAACCTAAATATATTTTTATAGGTCTACCAGAAGACACGGCCGCCCACAAGGGTATGGCGATGGGCGCGGCCAAGATGCTGCGTCGATTGATGCCGGTCCTTGACCGAACCTTCCAGCAGTTTCCGCACTATGACCTAATCCTAACAGGTATGTATACCTACAACTTAACGATGTGGCGGAGCGGTTATTGGTATGCCGGTCTGACGCGCAATGGGTCCCGGGTTCGATTCCCGGCCAGACAGGTATCTGAATGAGTTTAGATTCATGTTCTGGGCCTGGGTGTTTGTGTATTTGTCTTGTGTGTCTACGGTACCCACGACAAAGGAGTAAATCCTAGTGTGAGGCTATGAGTGTAGAAAGTGCTAAGAGTGTGTAGAAAGCTTTTTTCTTTCATTTCCCACTGGTGGGCATGAGTTAACTAACACTTTAATTAAATGTTCCATACGCGTACATAAGTAACTTAGTCCGGACCCCTAACCTAGCATAAGCGATAAAAGAAGTATAATTTGAACTTGAGAAACTTTTTGTGTTTCAACAACTATTTTCATGGATGCTGCTATTGGGCTCCCCTCAACAATGCTACTGGTTACGCCCAGTGCCGGATTAGCCATATAGCAAGAGTAGCAAATGCTACGGGCCCCGCGGTCCACACCTACTATTTATATTTTACTATCTTTGCTATCCTGAAAATCGTAAACTGAAAGAAGTACATATAGAAAGTGTCATCTCTAAATTTTCCCAGATTGAATCCAGAAAAGTTTATTTGTAATAGTTTTTATTTTTATTTAATACCCTTACTTACGGCTAACTATGGGGCACTTGTCAGAATTTGCTACAGGCCCCGTGCAGGCTTAATTCGACACTGATTACGCTTAAATCTTTTAAACTACGCTAAGGCTTTTGATGCAGTTTTTTTGAAGTGAAACTTCTTTAGGCGCATGAGGGTAAAATTTTTACAGATGAAATATCACGCCGGTATGCAACGGAAGTGTCGGAAAAGAGAAAGAGAGTGATCGAGACCGATTGAGAGAGAGTAAGACAGGGCGAACGTAGCATGAGCAACTAGCCGTGGAGTGAGAGTAGGGAGCAAGCGAGTGAGAAAGATTGAGAGAAAAAGTGAGACAGAGCGAACGTCGTATCACGCCTTTTTCCCTTCCTCTTAATCTTGGAAATTTAAAGTTTTAGATTTGTATAAATATAAACAAGATTTATAAATTAGTTCGCCAAAGAAGTTTCACTTCTGACATGTGTACTTTGTACGCACGCATGTTTTTTTAATAGATATATTGATTTGAATGGAAGGTTTTTATGTATAATACATGCATAATATAGTGGAGGAACACTGATAATTTTATATTTTTGACGTTTATTATATTTTTACTTGTATTTTCTAAAATATTAAAAGTTAAATTTATTTCAGGTCACAGTCTAGGTGCGGGCGTAGCAGTATTAGTAGCATTAAAGTTAAGACCAAGGTACCCACACCTTAAAGTATTCGCATTTTCAACACCAGGTTAGTATTTTTAACTTTACTATACTATACAAAATCGTTTCTATTTATAGCTTTCATTTAAGGGTGACAATTTCCTTGTTGCCAGCACAGTTTTATATGAGGCGACCATCATAGTCCTCAGGAGTGGAAACGCATCTGTCATAGAACCCATTTTCTATTTGAAGTTGCTTACAGATGTCCATGGGCGGCAATGACCAATTACCATCAGGTGAACTGCATGCTCGTTTGCCACTTCAATCAGATAAAAAAGGGTGGTAGAACTCTGCACGGTTCAATAACGGCAGTACCAGCATATGTATTTCTGCATTAAAACACAAAACTAGTGCTCGTCTGCTGTGGTTGCCACACCTTTCCAGGTGTGGCAAGGAAGAGAAGACAGTTATACAAAGCATCTCAACTTAGTCCTAAGTAGAATTTGTGATTTTTGATCGACCACCTATTTGTTCTTGAACTGAGGTATAAAGGTTAAGGATTTAAGCATGATTATAGTACCAGATCCTATTTACTATAAGGTAAATTTACCATTTCTAAGCCTAATTAACTATTTCTATAATACAAGGATATTAACTATAACATAATTAGCATCAAGGTTAGGATCGAGGTTGCCAGACGTCCCGCTTTTTTAATCAAAATTAAATGCCCCGCGCGAGACAGGCTCAGTCTTGCAAAAAAAGGTCGCCAATTGCAAATATAAGTGTAATTGCAGTTTGTTGACCAAAAAAAGGTCGCCATATCTATACTAATTTAAGCCGACCTGCAGTTCGGTCCCCAATCCTCCGGCTCCCCTACACCAAGGAGATTTTTTCCTGTGGGTCTGTGAGGCGCAAGGCCCTTTGTACCGCGAGTGCTACTGTCCCGCTTTTGAGTATGGAATCCCGCTTTTTTCACTCAAAAAGTTACTAGATCCCGTTTTTCTAAAAAAAAACTGGCAACACTGGTTAAGATAAAAGGGAGCTAATGCTAAGTATGCATTTTATGGAAATAATCAATATGACGCATTGCGTGCTGCTCTATTATCCTTTTCATCGATTCACGTCGTCGATATGCCTGCAGTCATTGGCGGTAATTGATGATACGGCAATTCTGAAGGCTTTGTTTTCGGATACCGCTAGAAATACAAGTTATTTTAGTACGCTATTTTTAGTTTTTGTCCGTCTTTTAAATTCGGTTTAAGGTTTATTCAATGAATTGACATTTTATTATTATATTCAAACATATACTCGTGAGTACCTATTCAATATACATGAAAAATAAACGTGTTTATAAACGACAAAAAGCATTGCAAAGTGTACGTAATAACAGTCTGCCCTCTAGAGACTTCCATGACCCCAAACTCGTCTGAGACGTCTAAATAATAAATTTTGAACTTCCGTGACTTAGGTTCTGTTTTTATCTTCGTTTAACTTTATTGGTTAATAGCTCAGTTATTTTTAGCATGGAGTAATATTTAAAAAAAGCCTGACTCCTACTGAAAAAAGCTGATGTTCTTCACACAATTAAACACATTATTTATCCTAGCTTAGTCACATTTCGAACACAAAAAAAAAACTAAGTTAATATGAATATCCCTGACTTGCGTGCCAAAGCAGACAACCGTCTGACACACAAAGGATTCTGGGTTCTATCCTCGGCCATACAAATCTAAAACGTAACTAAAGAGATCTGAATGATAGATTTCTGATCTAGATTTCTGTGTCTCTGTTATCATCTTTGTGTAAGTCCATAAAATCCGAGTGCGAGTATGGATATAGACAGTGTTCTTTTTATTATTAACCATTAGAAGTTACGATACCATCGACGGATATGAATATACACACTTTATACTTATACCAACCTTTTTTTTTTTGGGGTTAAAAACGTACCGTGTATCAACATAAATAGTACACCCCGCCTAATTTTGCCTCTTGCCTACGATGGTTTTTATGTTTTCTCAAAAGTATAAGTCTGATATGAAAGTCTAGGGTACCCAGTATCACAGGTCTATAACCTAGTATAGGGGCCCTCGCCACTACAATTAAGAATTGTTTTTAAAAATAATAAAGATAATTTAGATTTTTTATCTTTAAATAAAACCTTTTTTTTCTTGCTTCCAGCTGGCCTAATAAGTCGAGAAGCAGCGCGGTATACGGAGAGCTTCGTACTAACAATCGGCGTTGGTGATGACCTGGTGATGAGGCTCAGTGTCCACAGCATCGAGAACTTGAGGACCAAGGTCATCCAGACGATACATGCCACCAAATTGCCCAAGGTGAGCACTGTGCGACTAGTACCGATAATAAATGACATCTAAAAGACATTTTCTATGATCCTATGTACATATTTAGTACCTTAATTTACTCAAACCGTTTTTATTAGTTGTAACTGACCCTAGATATTGAAATATACATTTTAAGAATATATAGGTAATAAAGTTATATTAAATATAATACTCCTGTTTAACGCATTATAACTTGTATTATATAACGGCTATCATAATCAACTCTATTTTATTTCCTTTGAACATTTTTCATATTAGGCAAATCCATTGAATAATAAAAAATGAAGACAATACTCGTAATATATTAAAACCTCTATACAACATATTTCTGTTTTATACGGCGACTATAAGAATGGTTGTTCCTAAATTTAGAATTGTAAAGTTTTGTATCTATTAGAGATTTTTTAACAATTGACGTGGCTAAATCAACTCTTTTACCTCGCAGTACCGGATAATGCTGAACGGCTTCGGCTACGCTCTGTTCGGGGTACCGGCCCGAGACCTGGAGTCCACGTGGAGAAGGCCAGAAGACCTGGAAGCCAATCACTCGGACGACTCCACAGACGCGCTGCTGGTACAGGGCGTGTCCACCGTGAGTGCTGTCAGTGTAAACCTTTCTTTTACCAGGAGTGCCGCTGTGTCGCTTGCTGTTCGCGCGCTTTCAGTGTTCATCGCGCCTCATCTCGTCCTGTGTTGCCATCGTCATGTTATTTCGCCTAATTTGTTGCATTTTTTTCATTACTAGGTATAAATTCGCCATTTAGTCAATTGTTAAGCAATACACTTTTTTTATTAGTTTTAATTCTGACCTACTATTATTGTCTATGAAACGTTGTTTTTGTCAATTTATAATTTTCTATAGCAAATGATTTCACGAAGGTTTTCTTGTTATATCTCATATCATTTAATTAATTTATTTCTTTCCGCTTAATTTATCTGAGAATATTTTTAGACATGATTTTTCGTCCATTTTAATTTTATTTTGTTCATGGTTCACAGGTTCATCTTATGTTTTGTATGCTTGTAAGTGTGTGTATTTTTTCGCTTATTTGCAACTTATATAATAGGTAGTTTTTGTTTGGCTGATATCCAGTAAGAATTGTTTTACTATGAAAGATAAAGTCACATTGTGCCTTTTTTCCATTGTATATTTTTCGTCAATAATATTCTTAATTATAATGCAACATTAATGTTTAAAATTAAACATGGTTAAGGTTGAATTTTGTAATAAAATTTGGTAAACATACTACAATTATTCATTGGTGATTGATTGCCGACATTTTTAACTCATTGTAAAATTTCCATTCGTAATACTTAACTAAACTGCAATAAAAACATAATTGTATTAACTTTTAAAGTGCATAATTTGTAAATAAGAACTATTCTTAGAGGTAAGTACGTTTTTACATGTTTTTGTGGAGTTTTTGTTTTGTTTGACTTGTTAATGTTTGTTGCACCAAGTATCTACATAATAATCTAACTTTATGCTTGTCTGAATTATAATAGCTACCTATTATTTTAATTTGACTTTTAAAAAAGAGGAAGTTCTCAATTCGCTTGTATTTTTCCATAAAATGGATGCAGCAAACGATAGTGTACTTAAATCTGTCATTGCCGCAAAGTCAAAAAATAAAGTAGTCATTGCCGCTCAAGGACATTTGTAACCAAATATAACGTCATAAATACATCCTCCTTTTTTTTTTGTTTCATGTTTGGTTATAGGAGACGAGAAATTTGACATCGAAACCAAATTTCTTTAGTTAATATTTATATTACATCAATTGTGCTCTTGACACCAATCACAGATTCGCTAATTTGCAACTTTCAAAATTGTATTGGATTCCTTAGGACCTCTATACTAGAATTCTAGTATATATAGTGTATCTATACTAGAATCTTACCAAATCTTCTATTTGTTACACGATTTTAATTTTTTACTGATTGACTATGTGTAGTGATGGTTCTTCCTCAATAGAACACTGAAAAGGGCTCAATAATTTTTTTAGTTATTTATTTATAGAACAATATTTGACTGATAACATTAATATTTGACCATTACTCAGCTATTAGCGGTCTGGTTAAGTATCACGGACGTACCCAGGTTTTAATTTTTGGAGGGTCATATAAATAAAGTGGATGTGGCGGTGGTAACTCCCTGGGTGAAATATATACATTCTACCACCTTGAGAGTATAAGAGCTACTTCATGAGAGCAGTTCATGAAAGACAATCCAAACCAACAACGATTCGATTGATTGACTACATGACAATAAATGCTAAAATAAGTGCCTATTAATAACACTATTATGAAAAAAATATATAGAGACAACCAACCCTATGGCTTCAATACAGTGTAGGTAATTATGTCATAAACAAGGCTTAGTTTCCATACTGTTCCATATTTGTACTGCGCCCATGTTAAGTGTTCAAAAGTTAAGTACGTAATCATGTTCTAAAACTGAGTTCCACCGTATTCCAGGAGGCGGCGCTAGTGTCGCGCAACGTGTTCGCACGACGGTTCTCGTCGGCGCGGCTTTTCACTGCGGGCCGGATACTACACATCGCGAGACGGAAGCGCATGGGCATTGAAAAGTGAGTTTTTTCTTATATGATGAAGATTTTTTTAATGAGTGTACAGTCTCCAAGCACCTAAGTATGTGTGACCATCGAAATGGAAATATGGAAATAGAAATACACAAAAATTCTACACATGGAAATCTCAAATCAACACCAAATAAGATACGAGTCGGCCGCATAATTATGAATTAATACTCCAGAGAACTAAGTTAGAACGTCTCTAATAAGTATATATTCCTTATCACTCACTCCAAACTGGAACATTGCATCGCTTAAACCAGAAAGAATTTTACTACAACTACAGATCACCACATTTTTCTGCAGAACTCTTGTCTCCTTTTATGTCAATACCTACTCAATTCAGCCTACCCAGAGTGGAGCAATGCACAACACTGCAATTACCTATAAGGTTGAGGGTCTAACTACGAAAGAAAATGCTACTTTAAAATATAATAATGGGCCTAATTCTCCATCTCCGCAATTGATCACTTTGATTTCATTTCTGTAATCAGAAGCATTAATGAAATTATGCATTTTGTGTGTAAATATTCTATATATTTTAAGTAAAAAAATAAAATTTATTTCAAAAGAAAATTAAATTAAATTAATTATTAATTTTTATAACGCAAAATTTATTTTACCTTTACATTAAATGTGCCTTACAAACTCTATATTATTGACAACAAACATTTTACTCATGTATGCTAACTAATCATTATATTTTTCCATTCTTTTACCTTCATGTCTGACCATAGTAATGAAGCGGACGCAGAAAGGTAAGAAGCTTGTCTATATTCGGTAAAAAATCGCATACTTTAACTAACCTCAGTATCACAACCTTACAGTGACATAAAGGTAAATAAATATAAATAAATAAATATAAATACACCCTAATAATAAAATAAATCGATTCCACAGGAAAGTGCGCACGCAGGAACCAACGTACGAGATGCGATGGGCGTGTCCCGAGGACTTCATGGAGCTGCAAGTGATGCCGCGCATGTTACTCGACCACTTGCCAGAAAACGTGCACCGTACGATACAAACCGTTATAGAGGAGAAACATACGTACCGGGTCACGCAAATAGTTTAAGCTGACACAACGGCATTTATTTTTGTTTCAGTGCAACGCAGAACGGCTGTAATCTGTAATTCTGTATCTGTGGTGTTTCCGGTGTTTATAGAGCGTTTTATTGGACAATTGATACATTGATCTTATGACACGACAGATCTACTTTTTTATGACTTGTATAAATTTAAACATGTAGTGATGTCAAGGCAAATCTTTTAATTGCCTTTAAAGTAAGTTAAAATTTAACTTCTTTTTTATAGAAAATGCTCGTTTATAAACTGCATAAAGTACAATATTGACTTTATCAAGTTGGCAACACCTTAGCATGCTCTTATGAAAGAATGATTTCTCAAACAGGGAACAAGTGTCTGTGTTGCCAAGTTTAAACTTTTTTTCATGAATGTGCTAAGCTATGGTGAATTCCATTCTTAATTTAGTTTATCTACATAGATTAGTAAAATCTTGTAGAGCAAATTGATGATACGCTTTGACGTTCTGCTAAATTCTTTCAAAACTATAAATCAAATAGGGCTTTTGTGAAACTTTGTACATAATAGTAAATAATCGATCATTTCAATATATTTGTAAATAATAAGAATAAATTATAACAAATAAATGTTACTATTTAGTAAACCGTAAGGGGCGTAGGAGTAAGAAATGTGAGAAGACTGTGATGATGTTAAGTATGGCAATTGTTATTGTAAATGAGATGTATAAGGGTGTCTGTGGATTGTAGCGTTTAGGTTTATTATTTTACATTATTGTATGTAAATATTCAAACTATTTAGAAGTAAGGATATGCTCGTTTCACAGAAACTTGAGGAATGGTTAATCTCAACGCAATGCGTACCTACTGTTGATCTGAAAATTTGTTTAGCTTTTATTTATATACAATTGACATTAAAGTTAATAATGTTACCAACAAATTATTTTTCTGATTATTTTTAATTTATGTCTTAATTTTATTTTTTTATATTTTGAGTACGTTTTTTTATAATATTTAAATAAGCTTTCTCCAATCGAATACATCGTTGTCTAAATCTAAATAACTAAAGTTAATAATTTATTTTCACTTTATGAACACTGTTCAATTTTATTTTTTGATATTTATGTATTATTATCACTTTTGAATTGAAAATATATTAAAATTGATTTGCTCAATTTAGAAGCAATTATTTTACCGCCAAGCACTTGCAGATTTTTGTAATAATTTTAATGCTACCACTAAGTACAATAATTAGATGTTAGAGTAGAATACAGCGTTACCGGAGTCAATTACATAGAAAATACAAAATATTTTAAGTGAATGTGCTAAAGATTTTGAGAATAACTTAATAATTTTCTTCAGCATATCGTTATTAATATGTAGACACGTATTTTTAACAGTAAATCAGTACTTATAAACATGTAATGTAGGTTTATTAGTGAAGTCTTCAAATTAATATATTTATGTTCTCAATGAATTTTTAAAACAAATTTTAACATATAAGCACTATTGTAAATTACTATGATTGTAATGAACTTCTTGCATTATCAATGAAAACCTTGTTTATCAACGCTTCACATAACTCTAAAAGATGACAGTTGATTAATCTTTTAGAGTGAGTTATAAATAAGGGAAATAGAATTTACCATTCAAATGAAAATTAATTAAAGTTCCACATAGAAATACAACATTGTGATCTATTGTTCTTGCCAGCGTCTTGTATAAATTAATTAATGTTACTAACTATAATCATCTCTTCATTGAACCTTTTACATGGTCCTGTGCCTGGGAATTAAAGGGTTAATGATATGGATAGATTTCGGCATATTCGCCCGTTTTTCAAATATTTTCAGATATTATAACGTAATGTACGTAGAAAAGTTATAACTAAAACACGGCTTAAGTATGTGTTTGTGTGTGTACATTTCTATGATCTATTTCGTGTAGATACACTTCGGGAACAAAATTTTTAGGACTTGATAAAAATGTATGAACATTTTACCTCTCTGTTTGTAAGCATTTACCTTGAATAGGTAATATACATTCCAATTTCTATTCAATGGCCCTCAGTCCATTGTATTTGTATGTATTTATAATCTGGTGTAACTTGATTTGGGTGGTGCAAACGGTCTTATCTGTAAAGTTATTCCTTAGGCCACAAAGTCGTACATATGAAATCCTATGAACATCCTGTGAAATCTAGAAGCTAGCCTATTACTAAATGAAACCTATATAATTGTAGCAATATCAAAATAGATGACTGTCGCCTAAAGAATGATGATATTTATTAATTTGTTCTGTGTAGAGTGCGTTTATACAAACGAGCGTTTAATTTATAAGCTATTGGATTCGGCGTTCCTATAACCACACCCATATTTTAATCTCATGTGTTATCTAAATTTGTTACATAGTTTGGGGTCTACTTGTTTTTAGTGTAATGTACATAATTTTGACGGCACTAATGCCATTTTGTTAGTTATTGACGGTGTCTTTCGCGAGTACTGACTGCATGTACGAGTACAATCAAGTATTAGAAGGACTGAGGTTCTTTTCACTTGTACCCTAAATTAGGGCTTTATATTCTCTCACTATATGTCTTAGAGTAAAGCCAATATCTTGTGTTGGGATTATGTTAAATTATATTAAAATCTATTTTAAGTAACTGTCTTGATTTATTTCTGTCAACCTAAGCTGCCCTAACAATCACTTTTTAATTTTTATAGTTATAGTGCCTTAAATTGTAATAGTTATTCAATTTAAACATGTTCAATAAATAATTACGGCGCCCACATAAATACAGATAGTTGCGCATTCCATTCTTCCAATTTTAAAATTAAACACATATAAATTGTTATATTATTTATTTAAAGTAGCTACATACCATAACAAAAATAGAATTAATCTCTCAGTCGACAAAACATTATCACAGCAATATCAACATCAAAGCCATTTTTTCAATATAACTGTCTTATTTTATAAGATATCTTACATTATATTTAAGAGTAAACATTTGGTACATTTAAGACAGCTAATGGAGTTTAAAATCTTATTTTATCATTTATTATACACAAGAAAAGTTACAAATAACATGAGCATTATAGATAAAAATTGAAATGAGATCGAATATATTTTATTTCAGGCTTATATCATCTAATTAGGTTTTGCAGTTCGGTCATAGCTGCCTGGGATGCGGGAGTTTTGTTTTTCTCTGTCTTGTACCTATAATACATAAATAATAATAATGAACTTTAAAAATCATATTTCGATTTTTCAAACGTTTTCGAGTTAACCAGAAATTTATATATTAATGTTCCTTTGTTTACTTCAGAATTGAAGGAATTTTAATCTATTCATTCTTATAACCCCTCAGGAGTTTATTTTCTTAAAGCGGTATAATATTTATTTCATTTTCTCTAACCAAAAAGTTTTGTACCAATACTATTTTTACTGCTTGCTTCAAAAGTACGGATTGATCCAAAGTTAAACCCCTTAAGGGTAGAATATGAAAAAAAAAATGTTTAAGTTTATGCTGCCGGCACAAAACGAACCCACTAGGCAAATTTTATGTCTTCAGTAGCTAAGACTCTTCGATTATGAGACAGTGAGTCTATATAGGTGAGAAATATGATATAGATATATTCAAATTGTTGTAAAACGTAATGACCATTACATAACCAGATATAAAGGTTTAACGGTTTACGCTGCAATAATCGTTTCCGTTACGTACATACCTCTCACAGAACTGGTAAGCGAGGTCAGGTCGTGCGGCAGCCAGGTCGCGTATGTACCGTTGGTCGTGCGCCAGTGTTCGTCGGTACGCCAGCTCACGCCACGCTACGCCACCACGAGCTGATAGTAACACCAGCCCCTCCATGAAACTGGAATTGTTACATAAATATGTAATATCTTTAAAATTTACCCCTTACATTTTTTTAAAATAAATTGATATAACAAACAAACCAACACCTAGTAAGTGGTAACTGCCGCCTATGTATAACGCATATGTATATCTGTAAGCAACTTCGTACAGAAGATGGGTGCTATCTGAAGTCAATCACAAATGCTACTCGAGGATTAAAGTGGTGACCTCATATTAAATGTGCCGGCAACCACACCCTTCCATCGAAACGCAAGAATCTTACGTCCGTCCCCAGTTGAACCATACACATTCTACCACCTTACAACACTTTTTTTTTGTTCTCGAGGGGGAAACCTTCAAAAGGTACCCGACGCCGTGGGAGCGACGCAGGGTTATGTGGGATTTTTACCGTATTAAAACCCACCGGTGGCCGTCCTCGGCGCTACAAAGAGGAATTCAGGATCTCCAAAGGAACGCAACCGGAATCCTCGTTACCCCATCGGGCTCTTCCCAGATGTGACCACACGTACCACGGTCCATCCCGGGATCGCCTGGCTGGACGGTTCACGCTCCACTCTAGCAGCCCGCAACCCCGGGAGCCCCGTTTAATCGCCTCTTGCGACAGGCAGGGGATACCGTAGCCCTATTCTGATACCGGAACTTCAGGGACGACCACCTTACAACACTATTTATTTATTTATTAACAAAATCCACAGCTCTTAAAACTATAGAGGTACAATTCTGGTATAGTAACACCTAGAGCCTATTAAAGATTTACATTTTGTATATAGTACAGATATAATTACACTTATCAAAAACAATCTAAACCTGGAGTGTTATCTATTCAAAATTTTGTATTGGACAAATTATTATACATTTCTTCTTTGTAAAATCACTATCAATATCATAAAGGTGGTAGAATCCTTTGTCACTTCACTATAAGAACACTTAATGCATACTGATTTCTGTCTAATAACAAGTGTTAAATGCTGCTGCTAATATAATTACGGTTTTAAGGGCGTAATTAGTGAGATACGAGGCGTTCCAACTTAGTCTTGAGTGCTACCGAAAAGATTTGACTTGTAAGATAATGGAAAATTTCTTATCATTACAGGCCAAAAGGCAGGCATTTTGTATCTAAAAAACTTTTGACTCATAAAAATTTTTAGTTATGGTTTACTAACACTTAATAAAGACACAAAAAATATTAGCATTGTTACAAATAAGGTCACTTACTTTAAATATTCACTGACGAGAGCATACATCTGTTCAGTGCTTCTGTTCAATATAAGTCTGGTCGGAGACGCGTTCAGCAACGATATTTGCAGCGCTATTTGCTGCGCCAGTGCTGCCATCTCGCCCGCGAACCCTGTACATCCCCCTTGCAAATACAACTCTGCCGCGTCCGTACAGTGGTTCAAAGCTGTCTCTAGCAATGATCTCGTTGATACATTATCGTGGATTTGGAGCCACACGGGCTGCGGCGCTTTTCTCGACGTAGTTTTCACCGAATCTGTTGCCATTTTCTCTAAATCGTCGATCAAATGCAGCGCTTGCTTCTTTTTCACGTTGGCGGCTTCAGCGTACATGTTGAAATGTAACGCGACCATAATGTAGGTGTCGGTGTCCCCTGGACAGTGGGTTTTCAGGAAATCCAGGAGCCCCTGCTTGAACTCCGCAATTTTATCTTGCTGTTGGCCGAGCATGTAGTCGAACTGACCGAGAAGGAATTCGAATTGATGGTTGTCTCGTAACGCCTGAAAGTGAAAATTTAAATTCATTGTAAGTGATTCGAAAATTGCGATGCAAACTAAGTTTTTTATTAACTAATGTTCGGAATCCTTGTACTACAACGCACGTCAGCTACAATTTTAACCGCGGTAGGTAACATGACTTTATAAGGTTCGAATATATTAAATTCAAAAATAGATCGTTGTGAATATTGCGAACTGTAAATTTCAGGAATTTGTAGTAGCTCTAAAATGTACCCAACTGGGATCTTATATTACAACATTCATTTACTTAAAATATCATTTAATTTACGTAAATAAGTCTAGTCTCGCGGTCTGGCCTGAAAAAGATACAGTCGAGTTGGCAAATGTCAATGTCCCGTGATCTACCATATATAGGTTGCTATTTAGTTGAATTAACGCTTGTTATCTTCAACATTTATAACTAATACTAATCAAGGGTACACTGCTGTTTAATTAGTGTTATACTGAAAACTAAAAATAACTTGCCTTAGACTGGCGTTCTCCCACCATCTAATACAATCAGCAGACCCCTGACTTGTAGGATATACGCGCACTCACTCAATCTCCCCTCCACTCGTCCTTGACCATCAACCACAACCCAGCCGATTCCCCTCCCAGTACACCTACAGTATATACGCGCACACAGCGTACCGCGCCAGCCCATCGAGTAATCTCGCCGTGAGCCACCACGAGCGCGCAGCAAGCAAGCACGTGACGAGCTCGATCAAATAAGATGTTCATCTGGCCGTATATAAATAATTAAGCATCTCTACTGGTTAATTACTTTTAGTTCATGATCTTGACTTCTATCACCTGTGCCCTCCCCCCCCCCTTCCTTACCTATAAGATATACGCGTACCTATACGTATACGCGCTACCTGCAAAACACTCTCCGCACGTCACCTACCACCGCCAGCAACCCCACCCTCCCCCAGCCACTGACCTGCAGGATGTACGCGCACTCAGCGTACCGCGTGAGCCCGGTGAGCAGCCGTGCCATGAGCCGCCAGAAGCGCGCCGACAGCAAGCATGCGGCGAGTTCAATCAGATAAGATGTTCATCTGGTCGTATATAAAACTAATTAAGCATCTCTACTGCTTAATTAGATTTAGTTCATGACCTTGACATCTATCACCAGTGCCCCCCCCCCCCCCCCCGCGTATATGCGTATACGCGTACTCACTCAATCCTCGCCGCTGAATATACGCGCTACCTGCAAAACACTCGCCGCACGTCACCTACCACCGCCAGCAACCCCGCCCTCCCCCGTCCACTGACCTGCAGGATGTACGCGCACTCAGCGTACCGCGCGAGGCCGGTGAGCAGGCGCGCCATGAGCCGCCAGGAGCGCGCCGCCAGCAGCCGCGCGACGAGCTTGATCAGATAAGATGTTCATCTGGTCGTCTTAGTCCATGATCTTGACACCTATCACCAGTGCCCCCCCCCCCTTACCTACAAGATATACGCGTACCTATACGTATACGCGCTACCTGCAAAACACTCGCCGCACGTCACCTACCACCGCCAGCAATCCCGCCTCCCCCGTCCACTGACCTGCAGGATGTACGCGCACTCAGCGTACCGCGCGAGGCCGGTGAGCAGGCGCGCCATGAGCCGCCAGGAGCGCGCCGCCAGCAGCCGCGCGACGAGCTTGATCAGATAAGATGTTCATCTGGTCGTCTTAGTCCATGATCTTGACACCTATCACCAGTGCCCCCCCCCCCTTACCTACAAGATATACGCGTACCTATACGTATACGCGCTACCTGCAAAACACTCGCCGCACGTCACCTACCACCGCCAGCAATCCCGCCTCCCCCGTCCACTGACCTGCAGGATGTACGCGCACTCAGCGTACCGCGCGAGGCCGGTGAGCAGGCGCGCCATGAGCCGCCAGGAGCGCGCCGCCAGCAGCCGCGCGACGAGCTTGATCAGATAAGATGTTCATCTGGTCGTCTTAGTCCATGATCTTGACACCTATCACCAGTGCCCCCCCCCCCCTTACCTACAAGATATACGCGTACCTATACGTATACGCGCTACCTGCAAAACACTCGACCCACGTCACTTACCACAGCCAGTAACCCCGCCCTCCCCCGGCCACTGACCTGCAGGATGTACGCGCACTCCGCGTACCGCGCGAGCCCGGTGAGCAGGCGCGCCATGAGCCGCCAGGAGCGCGCCGCCAGCAGCCGCGCGGCGAGCGCCTGCGCCGAGCGCAGCGCCACCGCCACGCCCTCCGTGTCGCACGCGCACGAGAACCACTCGTGACCGACCACCAGCAGCTCGATCGAGATTATGTTCACCTGGACGGATAAAATATTTATAAATAAAAATAAGACAGATCCGATCCTAGGGCTGCTGGAAGATATTTCATTTTGAAATAAGCAGTCCTTTGTACTGTATTTATATTATGAATGTATTTATGTTGTATCTGTGTAAAAACCTATAAATATATAAAGTAAGACATTTAATTGAAGGAGAAGAGACCTGTTTGTCGAGCCGCGTGGCGGAGCGGTTAACATACCGGTCTGACGCGCAATGGGTCCCGGGTTCGATTCCAGGCCAGACAGGTATCTAAATGATGAGTTTAGATTTACGTTCTGGGTCTGGGTGTTTGTGTATTCGTCTATGGTACCCACGACACAGGAGAAAATCCTAATGTGAGACATGAGTGTAGAAATAGTGTTTTTAAGAATTTTACGATCCGTATCCATTCACATTGTACGTTTACAAAAAGTATATCTAAATTGGATAACACAGTTTTTTTATCATGCAATTCATTTTTATCTCAGATATTTTCGTGGTAACGGAATATTTCAAAACAACTTATCAATAAGTATTACAAAATTTTATATAAAAATACCTTATAATTTTCATCCCCAATTTAAATTAAGATTTATTAGACTATTGCTGGGTTTATTGCTATTGCTAAAATACAAAATATAGTTCTAACCTGTTTAGTAGATAACTTGGCGCCTTTAGTTATCTTCCTGATATTGGACTTCACCTCGTATGGAATGTGGACGTTACTTCTCGATATCACGTCGAAGAGGTTCCGTCGGGTGTCCCTCGACATCTTATTACCAGCTGTATACACAGTGGACACTGAAAACACCGACTCAGTCTCCGCCGACATGATAGTCCCTTCTTCAGTCAATATCGATTCTACTTCATCGCCCTCCACATTTTGATATTCCTCATCTATTAGCGTTTCTACGTCAAGACAACTGTCGTCCAAAACGTTCTCCGGAATCCGGGCTGCAGTGTTCGCTTTGTAAATCTTTTGGAAGGCCATTAGATGGTCCAAAATAAGCCGTCCGATAAGACTACAGGCGTCTGGACGCATGTTCAGAAACATTTCTAAATCGGAATTAAGGACGTAGCCCCACAGAGTGTACTGGAAGTGCTCTTTTTGTCTGAACGTTGATGTTTTTACTAGGTGAGGCGATATTATAGCTGCTACCATCTCGCGACACAGATACTCTGCAATCTGCAAATTAAGATTCTATAGATAAAAAGTCAAATAGTTACATTTTAATACATATTTATACATAGTCATATAGTCGTTATATTCGAGTATTCGAGTTCCGAATCATTTTTTTTAATAACCAGAAAAACAGCATACAGTCCAACTTACAAAGTCAATCATTCCATCATCCAGTCTTTTAGTACTTTTGCAAATATGCCTCCCATTTTTCTTCATAGTCACACATGTGAAAGATTATCTATTCGAAAAGACTTAAGGCTATAATAATATACAAATAAAATACCTGTTTCGATGGAATGTTGAAGGTTCTAAACACTAGGTTCGCTAGCGACATCCTGGCGCGTCCGCTCACTAAGTTTATGAAGTCCAGAGCACGATATTGATACTTGAGCACTGATGTGTAGTCCCAGCCTATCTGGAGCGCGATCCGGTAGTAGCTAGCTACCTGTGATGTTAATATATATAATTTATTTAATTTAATTTGATTTATTATAAAAGTATGAATAAAATTGGGACTTCACAAAACGTAACTTAGGCTATCGCCTGTATAACTTATGTTAAAAAGCTATACATTTTACACAAATTTACCCATGGACCATCTGTATACAATTTCATATAGTACAATGGTTTTGTCTAAAGACAAACACCGATGCGTCACTTCTCCTGATTGCTAAGATGGTCGCCACATTTTAAAGGAAGCCGGCAACCATACTCTGCCAAATACAAATACTGCACCACGCTAAAACTTTACGTGGCAGTGGTACTTCTAAAAACGTCAAAAAACTACCAATACAAATCTTTAACGCGAAGCTTTTAAGACAGTGTTCTACTCTCACCAAACTCGTGAATTTCAAGCAATTTTCTCGACTTAAATTGCTTATCACACATATATTGCCATGTCAGTGTATAAGTACGTATTCTCCATATACATGCAATAAAATACCTGCTTAGCGACAGACAGCCCGCTCCGCACCGCCAACGCATCCAAAGCCATCAGTCTGTCAGCTTCCTCCCGAGCCGCTAGGTGCGGTACACTGTCACTGTCTTGACGCTCCTGAATCACCACTAACTCCTCGAAACTGGCGTCCGATGCTTCTGATACTGGATAATATGGACAAGAACTTATTTACGTGTGAAACAATTATAACAAGCAAGTAAAAGATAAACAAAAACCATCATTCAGAGAAAATTTTAAAAGCACAAAAAATACAGAAAAATAAGTCATTATTTAACTCATATTTATGTATTGTCTTTACGTATTTTTTTATTCTCAAAACTATAACTACATTCTACTATCTACCGTCAAATAAATCGAATACAGTTTTAATGAGTATTCGATTTTCTGATTAACATTGGGTGACTACCTGGTAATAAACTGGTAGACAGACAAGACACTTAGATCTTAAACCAGCAAGAGAAATTAGAAAGTAGAAAAAACAAATTTTGCACTATTTAGTGCAAAATTTACACTACATAAGGCATTTGCCTTATGTAGTGTAAATTAGCAATACCAAAGGATTTTTGTTTAAGTCATCTTCCTAGGTATGAAAGAATTATAAAATTATTTTAAAAAAATAAATACCCGTCAATTTATTTTGCAAAGTGGAAGAGGAGATGACCAATCGCAATTCCTGCGGCAATTCATACGGTGAACATGTGCCCTCTGCTAACTTGAGACAAGTCCTCATTATCTGGACCGGACACGCCGGCGTCCTGTACCTATACTCCGCTGGAGTACTGAACAGAGCTGACAGACGGAACGCTTCCACTAACAACTTCAACTCCAGAAGATGATGAATGATCTTCGTCCAAACGTCAATCGACTCGGGATCTTCCAACAACACAATATTCTCGATATTTCCGACATCAGATTCCACCTCGATTTCGTGGAGTAAAGAAGAAAAGGTTTTTTCAACATTCATTTGCCCCATCTTCTTCGACAAACTCGGATCCTTCTGTCCGTTGAGTATGAAATGTAACGTGCTGGGATAATTGTTCAGGAATATATTATCCCGGGTTTCGCTTTGGAAGTACGCATCCCACATGGAATGCTCTATCTTCTCCCTCCTTTGGCCATACTCGTGACTTTCTTCGAACCAGCTCATTATTATTCTGTACGAGTAGAACTTTTGCGCTGTGTTCGACACATATTCAACGTGGTTAACGAGAAAACCGATAGCCTCGTTAAATTGCACACCAGCTCTTTTAAAAGCCTCGCTACATTCAGCTATGAAAAACGTGAAGTCTTTGTCTTCCATTATAACATCCTCTCTGGCCATCAGCGTCGCATGTTTGTATGTCCATTCGGCTATCAAAATATTGTTCACCGGCAGTCCAGCTAGTTTGGCGATTTTAAGAGCGACGGCGTAATTTTGATTCGCCGTGTACATTTCAATACACTGCGACAAGTATGTGCCTGCGTCGTCTTGCAGCATCTTGGATATGTTGACGACCAAGGACGTCTCCATAGATATTTGGAAAATTTCGAAAAGTGTTGAAAAGTTTGGAGATGGCACTGAAAAGTGATGGGATACAAAATGTTTTAAATTGTATTGACACCAGAACATAACATATACTAAATTATAGATTAATCTCTCAAGAGGAAAAAGGTCTAAACTTCACTTACTAAATTTTATCCAACGAAATAAACAAACAGGGCAAGGAAAATAAAATGCTTAGACATGAATACAACAACCAAAATATTATATAATATACAGATGATTTCGAAGAAAAAAAGTCAGTCCCGTTGAGTAACTTAGAAGATGCAGTAAGAATGCCGGATCTTCCTAGTCGTGGTCGTGTGCCAATCCAGTGGTAGTGTAAATATATTCTAACTGACAATAATAGCAAAATAAGCATATGTCAAGCAATACATGTTACCTGTTAAGCTTTTTTCGAACTGGGCTTCAGCCAAACACTTCATGAACTCTCGTTGATGGAAGGCACTATCAAAGCAGTGACAAAGAGCAATCTTGACGAGAGAAACTGCGATCTTCTGGAGAGTTTCCCTCGAGATCTGGCAGTTAAAGTTGTTCGAGTCTACGCTGTATTTGCGCTGACATATTTGCAGGAAGCTCACAAGGAACTTGTTCGTCTCAGTGTCAAACACGCGCAACCGTATGCAACGGTACAGAAACGATGTGAGGTGCGTCAATGGATTCTCCTGTAAGTACATTTAAATTTATCAGATGGATTTAAATGAAGGTTTATAGTAAGTGATCAAAAACTTTAGCTTTATAATCACAAAACACAATGTATTGGTAAATATTAAAACAATATTTTTTATTAAGCGGACAGATTTTTGTTTATATAATTTGTTGATTTATGTGTTGTATTTTGATGATTTAGAAAAATCTTTCCTCCACTCTCCTTTCCTAAGATCGCCTTTTTTAAATAAAATAGCCTACATAACTATGGTTTATGTTATAATACGTCAAGCCATTTAGAAACGTATACGATCGTAAAATATTACCCTTAGTATGACGCACTTGGGCAAAAATTTACAATATCAAAGAATTGTAAAGGCTAATTTAAGTTTTGTACAAATACATTATGTAATAATATCTTCTCGCAACCCATTATTGTCCCACTGCCGGGCAGGGGTCTTCAATCTCGGACTCTGAATGAGAGAGTTTAGGCCGTAGTCCACCGCGCTAGCCAATTGCGAATTGGTGGACTTCACACATCTCCGAGAACTTTTTTTTTAAAAAATAACACTCGGGTCTGTAGGTTTCCTCACGATGTTTGCCTTCACCGAAAAGCAGTGATTTCTAATTTCTAATTTTCTAATTTCTAATTTCTAATACGCACATAATTTTAGAAAAATCTGTGGTGCGTGTCTGGGTTTGAACCTCGGACCTCCCGATCGAGAGGGCAAGTTTCAACCATTAGGCTGTCACTGCTCTAATAATATCTTACTGGCATAAAAAATAATATCTTACCGGCATAAAAATGAGCATAGATTCGTGAAGCGTGGTCACGTAGCCTTCTTGGAGACAGATCTCAGCGATATATTGGAACGGCTGCGAGGGAACTAGTTGAGCGATTTCTGTCTTCGTTATCCCTCGACCATCACTCGTCTTCTCTAAAGATGCCAATATCCAGTGCCCCCACAATACGTCCAATGCGTTTGGCTGGAAACAAACTAGTACAATGAAAGAAAGAAAAAATGAAAGTTGTTCAAGCAATCCAAACACGTTAAATGTGAACGAGTTTGATTTACACATTTGAGTTACACAAAAAAAAATTGTACGATTACAAAGGTTTTCTATGCTAACATTGCTCAGAGGATTCTAAAGAGATGCATGGACACACAGAAATTGTTGTGCATGTGCTTAGTTTTGCGTATAAACGGGGTTTAAATAGGCAGTAAATGAATAAAGAGCTACTGTCTCTTCTGAAAAGCTCTTTCCAAGTCTGTTCAAATTTTAATAATGGTACATACGTACGTCCTGTGCCACTCGCAACAGTTTATTGTTGACGTAATGCAATTATTTACCTATATATTGCAATGTTAGTTCCCCCTTTTCGTTTTATTTTGCGAAAATGCAATAAACTCGTACTGACACGTTACTCTTAGTACCAGTTTATCATGTTTCCTTAAAACAATTCTTGTTTAAATTTTCAATTGTACTGTACTTTGAAATGATAAGGGAAGGCTTAATCAATTTATTGTTTTATGGAAGCATAATAAATTTGCTCTAAAGCCACTGATCCACGCTAGAAACTGTTACGAATTAAAGCCACTCACCTCATAACAAGTGGCGATTAACACCAACAATGGTTCCCTGTAATGATAGGCGGCTCGAAGCAGCGCGGCCGGCGGGTCCTCAGGTCCGTGACACGCGGCAGCCACCTCCCATAGGTCCCGACCCATGTACTGCCCCGCGGGGACCTCGCATGAACTGTGTGACGGGGTCTAGAGAAGAAATTATAGTAATATTTTCAAATATATTTGCTGTACTTTATATGTGACCTGTCTACTTCAGGTCATCGGTTCACCTGGTAGGGGGCGACCTGTGCTCCTTTTGCCTAAACGTGGTCGCCACTCGAGGACCTCCCTTCCACATCGGTTATCGGTGCTACGAGAATTGGATTCAGAAGGCACAGGACCGGTTGGAGTGGCGTCATTTAGGGGGGGGCTCAAAGGACTGATGGATGGATAAGTGAATGAAATGTGACCTAATAATGTAGAAGGTAAGGCTTTGGTAAGGAGAGGGAAGTGGAAGAGTCTAAAAGCAATGACATAGTTGAGTTTGGATTTGTCTCCGAACTTATACAAAGCAGAGGTTCGGAATAAATATTCTCTTAAAATTTTTGGCAAATAAAAAACTTTGAAAGATGTCTTATTTTCTAGAATGCTGCGAGTACAGCTAGAAATAATAATTTAACTTCTTTAGTGACGGTACCAATGTATGATAAAATAAATAACGCACGTATAAGTGTAATTAAATATCCGACACTATGCTATAACTAAAGAATATGTGTTTTAAATTATTAATCCCTTTATTTTATTCAGCTTTAAATTTTTCAAAAACAAAACGTACGAGCTGCTTACACGCCATAATTGTGTGTGTTTGATATATCGCTTGTATGTCATATTTCTCATAAATGATGCATGTTATCTTAAATATCTAAGTGAGTAATATTCAAATTTCAACGCTTACCGATTCGACGGAACTCATTCTTCTTAGTCTTCTCTGTCCATTGCTTGAACTAGATTTGCTGTCTCTGTCATCTTCACAGTTTCTGTGCAACATTATGTACTTCAAATGTTCCGCGTAAGATTTCTTTTCGAACTCCTGTGACAGTTGTAGCATCTGGGCTAATGGATACCGGAAAACGTCGCCAAAGAGCAAGAAGTTGAACCATGAATTCTCCTGCACAAATTGCCTCAGTTGCATTTCAGGCAACGGCAGATTGTGCAACATTGCAAACTTAACCATAGTCTGACACTCATACAGAACCACTGACATGTCAAATTTGCCCTCCTTTTCTTGTATTTCTTTCAGTTTAGTCAACGTAATTTCTTCTAGATACTCTAGAATGCTTCTCGCAGCCTCATCGTTGCTCTGAATTAATTTTGAAACATAGTCATTTATAAGTTTATTGACCTTTTCTTCACTCATATCCCGACGGTACATAAGGTGATGTTTGATCATTCGTACGGCCGACAGATGAACGCGGCACCTCGTAGGGTTGCATCCGATCATTGCCACAAAGGACACAGCGCACGCAACCATTGCCGGATCTGACCAATTCTGCAAGGCTAAAGCATGAGCCTCGCAACATGCGCTTTTAATACTTTTCTCCTGAAGACGATTATACGTCTGGTATTGTTGAGATACGAACGCTTGGCTAGCGTTGCATGGGCGATACTGCTTTAAATAATATACATGATTTAACTTAGCCACATATCCGTATCTCTTCATGAGCTTTTCGTTGGCGAAGTCGGGCATATCTACAGACTTGTGCGACAAGGCTTTTATACCCGCACGTATATCCACGTCAGAAGATAGCAGGCTTCCCAAACTCCGCCTATCAGCTTTGTCGGTAGCTAAGTGATTCATGCTCTGGTTAACGAGTTGAAATTCAAATACTTTCGACACATCTATCCCGCGGTACCCAGAAAGCAATTGGTAAACATTGACGTCCCTACATTCGTACAAATTATTATTGTTGGAATACTTTTTGAAAACATTGTTTAGATGCGGAAGTTTATGTCTGTAGCCCTTGTTTGGCAATTTGAAGTCCTTAAACTCTAGGAAATCCTCTTTAGTGAATATATCAAACAAACTTGTGTTATCGTCTAAGAGAATCATACCAAGAACGAGATGAGGGTTTGAAGAGATATAGTTGTCAATATCTTTGTTGGCAATTTGTTGGCACGTCTTATACACAGGAACTACATGGCTTTGTCTGTCCGAAGTTTGTTCTATACTTTTGAACAACAACCACAGTTCGATACAATCTCTAGCTTCTTCTTCAACATTGGACAAATCTGTATCTAACATGTGACTATCAACACACATCGTCAAGACTTTGTATAACTTATTCTTCACGCAATATTTTGCCAATTCGAAGTAAAAGTCTTCTTTACTTATCGTTGCGCATGATTCTGATAATATTTCATCAATGAGCTTTAAATTCTGTGTTCTCGCTAGTCTTGCTATTATTTGGCACAATTCTTTACGTTCCTCTTCAACAACTATACCGTAAGAACACAGAGTGTCGTAAATACACATTTTCGTATATACAAAACAATCAGTTTTTGCTACAACTTCTATCATATCATTAGTAATAGGCCACGTACGGAATATGTTGTCTAGATTCTCTAGAATATCTACATGAAAGCCTTTAGTGTCGATATTCAGGAGTTTATTTGCAAAATTTTCGTTGGTAAAGAAGAGATATCGCGCATTCATATCGCGAACTACTTCGGACATTTGCACGTTGATCCAACGCACCAAAATCATAGCTTTGTTCTGTTCTATTAAATAATTCCACATCTGAGGAGGCGATGAAAAGTCCAGCAGTGTGAATTCTAAAGACAATAAAATGTAGTTAATACATACTTACAAATTGCATACTTAGACATAATAGTATTAGTAAAAAGAGATGAAGATTTTCTTTTAAAAAATTGCATAAATTAAACACCTGCAAATTGATGTCAGGATATTGTATGAAAGCAACATGTGCAGATGATTCACTCAGTATTTTAACACTGACTCATCTATTTTATGCCAATACCTTAAGGCCACATTACAGTTCTTTAGAGATTGTTTGCTATAAGAATGAATAATCCCCGTATTATGGTTAATGCCACATTTTTTTCTTTATTGAAGTAGCAAACGAGCATGCAGTCCACCTGATGGTAAGTGGTCACTGCCACCCATGGACATCTGTAATCAACTACATACAGTACATGGGTTCCATCTGAAGACAATTATATATGTGTTGCTACTCCCGAGGATTATGATGGTCGCCTCATGTGAAAATGTGCCGACAACCACACACTTCTATTGAATGCAAGAAATGCTTCAAGCTAGAAATAGGTGTGGCGGTGGTACTTCCCCGGTCGAAATATGCTGCTCCTACCACCTGGTTATTTGACGACATATTTTCAATGCAATGTAATGTAAGTAGATGGATATGAAATACTTGCAATATGCATACATATGATAAAATTATGGTCATTTGTATAAGTACTTTTTACTTTTTACATTTGTATAAGAGAAAAGAGATTGAACCTTACCAAATGTTTCGAAAAACAATGCGGTTGCAATTTTGCTTTTCCAATCCGGTGGATATTTTTGTATCTTTTCTATAGTCAGCTCTTTAATTTCACTTTCATTGACAAACACTCTACTACTACCAGAACCAAACACTTTATTTTGTTTAAATGTGCCGTCAACTTCAAACGACCTTTCCAGATAGCGTAGCAAATGCCAATGTCGTTTGAAATCATTCCATTTTTCCTGATTTTCGCTTTTAATATCTTTTGCCATTTTCTCAATATGGCTCACTATAAAATCCCTGTATTCAATTTGTGGCGAAGCCTGAGCAAGTTCCATTAAATGCTCTTCAGGATTAACATTGGCTTTGTTTAATATGTGAAGGACTTTGAATATCTGTTTTCGTGTAAGTAGTTGAACTGTCCATGCTTTTACCTGCAAAATAATAATAATTTTTTTAAACAATAATTTGGGAAAGATTAACCATTTTACATTAATTATCAGATGAACCATACACATCTAAAAACTTAACCTCACATTCTTCTTTGTCCACAAATGGTTTAACAGGAAAATCCTAGGTAATTTTACTACTATCTCTTAAATTTCCCATGATATGCAGAATTTTGATAGGAGGCACACATATTTTTTGCGAAGATTTAAGTCTTAATAGAGTATCAAATCACACAGTACTACGACTAATCATTTGCTGTTAAAATTGACTCTATACTAAATGACCAATAAAAAATTACACATAAATTAACTCATCAATCCAAAAACATAAAGAAATCCTGAAAACTATAATGTATAAAGATTACTTGACTGAAACCTATTCATGCCCTATAACTGGGCAATTGTCTCTCTTCACCATAAGAAGCTTAGAGTATACTCCACTGTGCAAGTCAGTGGACAAATATATTGTCTGTGGAAAGGAAATAATGCTAAAGCGACAAATTAGTATTTGTGGAAAATGAGGCTTGAAGTTGTTTTTACAGAAAAAATATCATGTCACCTTATTTTTGGTGGGATCATGTTGAGTATTATGAACTCACAACAACAAGATCCCACCAAAAATAAAGGTGACATGATTTTTTATCTGTAAAAAGCAATTCCAAACCTAATTTCCCACAAATGCTATTTATGTGCTTTCCACTGACAATATGATTAGTGTAATAGTACTTATGAATATGAACAACAATTAGATATCCTGACATAAGGCCTCCAAAATAGGATGTAGCTCACCTTCTAATGGCCTTTATGGCCCCTTGCAATGCATTTCTATTCTGGGCCAACATTGTGGCATACAGAACACTAGGTTGTGTCACCGGTCACTGTTCACCCGCTTTGGTTAGTCTACCACGACAATGAGGAACTAATGTGTTAATCTCAGTCATAAACTGTGTGTGGGTCAAATTACAGCAAAAACCGACCAATGCTTTTTGCATGAAAGCGTAACTAACATACATACATGCTCACACTTAAACTTTCACAATAATTCCTTAAAGATAAACAAGAAAAATGTGCTCACCTCCGCTAAAAACCAATCTCTAGCTGTTTCCTCAGTCCATGAATTTTTATACATTAAATATTTTATTGCCAGGTTAATATGAGTTCCCTTTGCAGCTGCTTCTCTGATCATATCCCTTAGAGATTTCTGCTCCCACGAGTTCCAAATGATCTTCTCATTTTGACTTAGCCCCTCCATACTCAAAGTTTATCAATCCGTAGTTACACAAAATTATCACTATACATTAGACTGAGAGATTGAAAAGATAGGTATCATGTTAATGTTATGATAGCCTCATTATTTAAAAAGATATGCACACAATCAACTAAGTATCCGACGAGTATAATATGTTTACATAAACAAAGAAAATGGACTAATGCACAGGTCAATGGAGATTACACAAATACGTAATAGAAATCTTGTATTGGCAATTGGTATACTAAGCAGTAATTACATGCGATACAAAATATAATTAAACAGTAAAACACAAGTTACACAGC
Source organism: Spicauda simplicius (assembly GCA_949699795.1). Taxonomy (NCBI): domain Eukaryota; kingdom Metazoa; phylum Arthropoda; class Insecta; order Lepidoptera; family Hesperiidae; genus Spicauda; species Spicauda simplicius. The sequence goes on from OX453063.1 coordinate 12,919,461, forward strand.
ACTACAAGTTGATAATTGTTCAACTTCTAAGTTTTAATTCGATGCGAATAATAATATTTATGGTCAAAGAGCATGACATTGACACTATTGACAATTGACATGACATAATTTTATTTACTTTTTATATGACAAATGGCAACATATGGGGTGCGTTCCATTACACGATCACAAAGGGCACGCTCACGATCGTAGTATTTCCCGTTGTAGCTTGTAAGCTTTACTGACGTATTCTCTACGGAAGATGGGTCGTCGGGAGCGTCGCGTGGGCGTAAGTCATAACGTCATGAGAGACGTTTTCGCCGCGACTACAACGACCGCGGTCGTCTAATGGAACGACGTTTTGGGCGTTGTGATCGCGTTCTGAAAGCGCCCAAGCCAATGCGAATAGTCAAAACCAGGGTTCCCAACTGAGCGGGTTTTCCCCCAAATTTAGGGAATAAATAAGTAAGGTGGGGATTTTTAGGGGTGAAATATTTTTAGGGGTTTCTATATCTTCAACCTATAGGTTTTTTAATGAGAAATCTTCCGCCAGGCTATACGATCATGCCAAAAAAATTAAAAAAGGTCATGTACTACACCCGAAGGCCTTTTTTATTTTTTATCTTCGTCAGGTTAGGTTGCCACGTAGAATTTGGAAGTCATAATTCGTTGTGGGGGATTTTAGGGGTTTTTAATTATGGCTTTAGGGGAATACATTTTTGAGACTTGGTAACCCTGATCAAAACTTTTTTAGGTTGCTTTACGGTCTTGGGTTTTTGCCGTATTTTACCTTTTAGCTATTTCAAAGACGAAGACAATCACTAGTGTCCGACTGAAGATCAATATTCGACGAAGCTGAAGCTGAAGCGGATTATTCGGCTATCAAACTAACCTTCGGCCGAAGCCGAATGTTTAAAAGCCATGAGAAAACAAGTCCTTGAGTTGATTACAATTATTTTGCAATTTTTCAAAAACGACAACAGTTGAAAATAATTTGAATTTCAAACAAAACTTGCGAAGCCCATTACTCGATTATGTGCTAGTCTTCGCTGCAAGTACCGTTGGATCGCCCTCTTTCTGCGTTGAGTCGAGATGGTAGGATGAAGTCAGGTCTTGGGATGCCCTCTATCCTCGGTGAGTTGGGATGTGAGGGTGGCGCGAAGCGTGGAGGCGAGCAATAGCTGCTCAAGCCGTCCATGATGTCGCGGAGAGCAGCTGCACCAGGCACAGGAAGCGTTTCATGATGCGCTGCGATGCACCTGATGAGCTGCTGATCAGATGTTGAGATGCTGCGGTCGATCCAGGGTGTGACGTCGCCACCATCGTGAAGGCACGTGTCCTTGTTTGGGGTCACCACTTTGACAAAGGGAGATCTAGGCTAGGTGAACCAGGCTAGGTGATCATGCCTGGGGAGCGACCGTGCTCCGACAGTTAATGTTCAGAACTTGTATATATGCAGGATTCTGGGAATACTTCGATAGCGTGATTCAGAAAACTAGTAGCGCCATCTCTTGATGAGTATGGGGAGATCGCCACATTTCGATCCATTTTAGCGGAAACCGAAAATTTTGCTGAAGGTGGATTTTTTGGCCGAAGCCAAAGCTTCGGTCAGACACGGATTGGGATCCCATGTCAATAATAGAGATTTAGAAATCCATGTGACATTTGTTTTGACTTTTGAGCGGTTGAACTTTGAACACGTTCAAATCAAAACACCACCGTGTGTTATTTTTCATTTCAAAATATTATAAATACATCTGAGCATTTTAAGAAATATATATGGGGATTCCGTTCAGAATTTTCGACAATAGACAATGAATTAGTACGTACATTTATCACAGTAATTGATGTTTAACAATAGCATTAGGTTGCTAAGTTACGAAGTACATACAAAACAATCGGCAACACGCTATTATTACAAAATTATTTTTTATAGATTAACAGATTACATTACCAATAAGTAATTATTATACGTGTTGAAATGGCTGAGGAATTACAAAAAGTCCACCTATACTATGATGACATTAATAAGATCAGAGTGTTGGAAAACTCTGTTGTAAAAGATACAGAAGATTTAAAAGATACATGTAAAGATTATGAAACCAGTGCGTATTTAAGTGTATTAGAAATGTATTTTCATATGGGAAAATATTTCATGTACATAAATTCTTTTATTTTTTTCAACAGAAGTGCAAGATTTTGGAAAAATAATTAACTCGTTATTAGAATTGTTACAAGAATTGGGTGATAACGTGGAAAAGCAAAAAATGGCTGCGATAGGTTCTATGAATCTACTTAAATCTATCACAAAAGAAAGAGAAAGTGAACAAGCTAAACTACAAGTAAGGTCTATTTTTTGTGGTATGTAGATATGCGGATAGAAAACACTTATCTCTTTTTTATACTATTGAAGTAGCAACCTGATGGTAAGTGGTCACTGCCGCCCATGGGCATCAATAAACAAGGTCTAAAAAAGGTCGCCTCATATAAAAGTGAGCAACCACATCCTTCCATCGAAACACATAAAAATGTTTCACGCTAGAGATAAGTGTGGCGGTGGTACTGTGGCGACCTCCTGCAACTCGTCAAGAGATGGCGCTATTAGTATTCTGAAAAACGCTATTAAAGTATTCTCTATTAACCTATAAGTGGCCCTGCGCACCTAAGGATTATGACCATAATAAAGCGTTATTTACTTGTCTACCTAGGCTTGGGTAGTTCGCGAAGGACCTTGTTCGGAAAAGTTTCGTTTGCTTGACGACCTTTTTTGGTCATCACAATGGAAGCTCCTTTACACGAACTATTATGGTTAACACTAACACCTATTAACAGATTAGGAACTAGGGAGCCCCCCTGATCGCGGCGCCCTGGGCACATGCCTAATGTGCCCAAGGCCCCAGTCAGGCCAGGGGAAAGACTGCATTTTAGTAATGAGTAATTTCAACAATGTGAACATCGCTATAAAGCGCGACAAAATGTATGTTTGTCGAAAGAATCGTGTAAGGAAAGCCGTTGCAGTTCTTTAGGCCACTATTAAATAAAACTGTTTTAATTTGGTTGAACCTTCTATTGATTTCAGGCAGAAATAAGTGATAAAACTATGACTTTAGAACAGTTGGACAACGAATACGACGCTTTACAAATACTAGAAGCGACACAAATGGAAACGATCGAATATTTAACACAGCTTAGATAAAAAATTATATCATACCAAAAGAATCAAACTTTTTAAACAAGCTATGTTTTTTTTTAATCTAAAGCAAGTTGGTGTCCTGAAATAGGGTTTTCATGTATGTCAACAAAGGGATTCATAAACTTGTTTACATTAGCAACATGTTATAGTAGGTACCAAACAATACAGCATAAAGTATTCTACCTTGACTAAAATACTACCTTAATACACACCAGTATTAAGCGTTGCTGTGTTCTGCTTGGAACGATGTGGTAAAGACTAATATATTTTAGGCATTCCAAATTAACCCCCAAAGGGTAGTAGCAATGCAGCTGTCACAAATTCCGGCACCCTGTACCAAAATCTGAAGAAAAAATTTGGGATTCGCTCCCGCAAATATCGATAAGTAATATTTGCATTCGCGAATGTGCAGATATTAACATTCGTTACGTCACTAGTCGATACACATTGGATGAACAAATCGAGACATAGGCCGAATCAATATCAAAGGAGAGGAGACTAAGAGATGTGCTGCAAAGGTTGTGTCCACCAAAGCGGAGATGTGAGGTGAGCTGTGAGAGATCGAAAATTCGAAACCAGTCAATCCCCGGTGTGCGAAGCGTGAAGAGAAGCGAGAGGGCGGGCAGTGGTGTGCGGTGTGCGAGTGCACTCGCCGGGCTGCCCAGCCGCCCGACTACACTTCTCCGGTCTGCCGCGCCGCTTGCTCGCTCGCCTCACAAAATCCTTTAGAAAAATGAGATGTCGACGTTCTCCCTCTCCGCTTGATCCATTTCCACCCAAGCTAAGCAGAGAAGAGATGTGGAAATAACAAAATAGGATTGGTTTATTCAAACAAATCTATTCTCGTCTCCTCTTTATCGCTTTGGTGGATACCGAGCCTTAGTGGCGATAAGACGCTTATGACTAAGCTCCTGCCATCCCGGGAAAGACGGCGGTATGTTTGGTCGCATACCGTCGTAAAGATTAGACCGAGCGGTGGGCCCAGCCGCCCATCTGGGAGGACCCCGATGAGGCAAAGCGCTCAGAGGATTCCGGTTGCGGTCGTTTCGAGGTCCCGGAATAGTCTTTATGGCGCCGAGGACGGCCGCCGGGGGGGTTTTAGTGCGGTAAAACTCCCACATAACCCTGCGTCGCTCCCACGGCGTCGGGTACCTTTTGAAGGTTTCCTTCCCCTCAAGAACAAAAAGACCATGTGACCTATGTAGGATAATAGTATTTTTAAGCGTGCCTTAAGTCTAAATAAATAGATAGGCCAAATGCAAGTCGGACTCGCGTATATCTTTAAAAACGATAAAAATTATACATATTTGTTGTACGAGTATGTATGTATATATTTTCTGTTTTTAGTAATTATTGCTTTATGAGCGACAGAAATACATGATCTGTGAAAATTTTGAAATGTCTAGCTATCATAGTTCACAAGATACAGCCAAGTGGCAGCCAGACAGACAGCAAGTCTTAGTAAGAGTAAAATCAATATCGAATGAACCGCTAAAAATTGGCGAACATACACGGGGTATTCCAATAGGTATTGAGGTCCTCTACCTCCCTGTCACTGCTTATCCACTGGCTGTGTTACGTCATATATTTCGATCGACTTTCCATTTTTGATGTGCAGCCCGTAAGTACGCGATAACTTGACACTATTTAGAATACGACATGCTTGTAATTAAGGCTATAGATTTTGTTTCAATGTACAAAAGTAATTTAAAAAGGACTTTAAATTTATATTGTTTCAACAAGCTTTAGTCTATAATAGTGATAGTTATTAGGTACTTTTATAATTATTCGCTGTGACGTCATTACGCTCAGTTTTGAAATTAACGCGTACGTTTAAGAATTACACAAAAAAAATTTAATCGATTTTTGGGTCCGTCCGATTTATTTTTCCATCGTCCAGTTTTTTGACGGCACGGAAGACATCGATGTTCTAATTGTCGATTTTCTGTGTCTCGATTCAATTCGAATCGATAATAGAAATATGGCATTACGAATCGAATCGAATCGAATAGAAATATGGCATCACTAATCATCATACAAAAAGATTTTTGCAATACGATAAACCTTTCTGTGAGCGTAACTTAAGGAACAATGAAATAAAATATAATTATTCGTTACTGTCTGTATAATTGTAATTTTCACTGAAAAACACACTGCACTTCTTGAATAAACGCTGCACGCTGTTCACTGGTTTATTTCCATTACATCCTATTACACAAATATATAATAAATGATTTTAATGTTTTTCTTTCGAACATAGACATGACCACATTATCAATAAACGTTAAATAGTACTTGCGATTACAAAAATATAATTTTATTTCCTACATAATTATATACTCAAATAATGAAATACAAACATATACAGTACGATTGCTGACTCGTTGCTAATATAAAGTTCGTAAAAATGGCCGCGCAAAATTATTAGGCACCAAATGGCAGTATGAGATATTTGCGAAAGCCGATACATTTCTTCCGGCCTCGACTCAGCAACCGATGCGTATACACAATTTTTTTTGACGCCAATGATCAATTTAGATTAACATTACATAGGAACATGCCAATGTTATTTTTTACACCATTTTCCTTAATTTACCCATTTTAATACAAACTCGTTAAAAGGTTACAAAATAAAATTCCATTTAAACTTACTACTTATGCAAATTAACATTAACAAGCACACTGAGAATTTTCATTTTCTGCAGACAATATATGGATAAAGGAGAACCTGGCATTTCTAAATGCTTATACGATACTCATACGGTATGAGCTCATGCTACAATACCAATACTTGTCTGCAATTGTTTTTATTTTCCAAAAATAATCTGGGTATCTCAAAATAAGGTGAATATTTATAAACCTCGACAATAATATTAAAACTTTTCTTTATTTCGCCGAACAACGTTACAGGATTTTTTTGTTTGGAAATCTAAGGAGTTATCTCAATGAATCACTCGTACTAAGTGGCATAACCGACGTTTCGTTTAGATTCATAAAATAAATAATCATGTTATAAGGACAATCGCAGTTGTAATCCAAGTTTATAACCTCCTTATACTTTTTTTATTAGGAGATCATGGACTTTATATATGTGGTTGCAAATAATAATAAACTTTATATGTTCATGGCGGTTTATACCTTGACAATTCAAGATATTTTACACTTCAAAGTAAACAATCATTTTAGTGAAAAGCTTATACAAATATAAGTGGTACCAAAATTACTATTATTATTAAATCAAAACGTCAAAGATAATGAAATCAATATTATACTTGATGAATGACCCAATAATTTAAATGAATAATTCAAAATATATATCAAGTGTTTAGAATGTCAATACCTATATTATGAAAAGTCCACACATAATAATGTTAAATGAAGATCAATGTATTGGAACTAAATTTTACCTTCCTCGGCAAACGAAGTACATAATTAAATAGTAATACCAGTATCTTTATGTATTTGAAATCAAAAATAAGAGTGTTTACTAATAATTATTCCGTATCTTATACTTAAGATCTTACATACTATTAACTATCATCAACAAGTCAGTTCTAAAATGTATCGTTGGAGCTATCTTTCTCCTTAATTGTATACTCACTATTAAATATACGTATTATATGTCAAGCAGAATCTTAACCGATAAATTGGAATCACAAAAGAAACACTCACATCAACATTTTGTTTAGAAATCCCATCTAAATTTCATTTACTCTCTGTAAATGTAGCAATTAATGTATTTTATTGATTTAACTGAGTACTTGAGTAAATCACTAATTAATAAAATATAAGAAATTTCTTTAATTATTGTGACTATGAAAACAGTAGTAGTATCCAGTTTGGTGTGAAAAATTTGTGGCTTGACCGTGTACAGATGGAGTGAATCGCTCCGCGCGAATTTAGGTGCACATTAACGAGGCACAGTACCGCACGTATACAAAATCGCGTGGGTTCAAAATAAGTGTGTAAGTCAAGACAGTCAAACGCTTTTTTTGTATATTATTAGCTTTTTGTTTTTACCCAAGAAGGTTTGAAAAGAAATGGAGCGCGAAAACTTTGATACGGAACTGTCAAATGTACGCGTATGCATTTTCATGATACAAATGAATGAATGCTTTCTTTCTTGCATATGCCGTGGAACGTGGAACTATCTACTTTCACATATAACTTTTGATTTTTTTAACATAAACTTGTATTGTCACTTTCAATGTTACATAATATCCAGATTATAAAAAATGATTTCAAATAATCAATTATACAGTCAAATATATGCTACTATTCTATTAATTAAAATGCATTAATCATGGTAAGTCTAAATATTTAATCATTTCTATCCTGTGGTCAGTTGTCTACATTCAAATTGAGTTTATTTTTTAATCTAGTAGTGTATAATAATTTATATAACAACTGCTATGCGAATGATGGTTTAAGGAATTTATAACTGACTTTGAAGAGGAGAGAAATCTACAAAAAGAATCATTATTATAGTAGTACCTTATAAAAAGTCTTGCTTTCGAAACCTACTTCCGATAGTGTTCATGGAACTCTAATTAATATGTCCATGTAGTGTTTATAATTTAAAGTCATTGATTGTTTCACAGTACAATGTGGCAGGTAAAACACTGTATTCTTATAAGAGAAGTGAGAACTTATACACTCGACGTCACAATTGAACTTGATAGCGAGTCATCAAACTTTTGCCTTTTTGATTCTTGCTGCTCATCAGTGCTTGGCTCCTCGTCCGCCGCACGTTTCTTGGAGCCTTCAGAGTTGCTCGTATGTTGTCCAACGTCCGCTACGATGCCATCCTTGAATCGCACTATAATGGCAGTCATGTTATCACAGCCTGTGCCATCGCCCATCGTACTTGGAGCCAAGCAGTGGTCAAACATCTGCAAGTTAATATATAGAATTTATACATAATATAATACTACCCAATCACATATTAAAATAATAATTTCTTGGGCTGCCTTAACTATAGTTTGATATATATTTGTACAGAATTAAACATACCTCTTCGCAAATCTGTGATAGCCTTTCTCTGCCTTCAGCCAGCCTTGGCAGGATGAAGTCGCAAACGTCTTGACTAGACATGAAATTCCATATTCCATCACAAGCTAGCACCATAAACTGGTCTTTACTGGGATCTATAGTTAACGTTTTGACATCAGGCAGTGCTGTGATCATCTGTTCCTTAGCATCTAGCTCCTTATTTTGTTTGTAGGAATGATCACCAATGGCACGGGATAAATTGAGACCGCCGTTAATGCGACCGTCATTAGACACTTTACCACCAGCTTTTGTTATTCGATCCAGCTCTGGTTGGTCCTCAGGTTTGTGATCAATTGACATATCGATCGCTTTCCCCTCTCTGCATATAATACAGCGAGAATCTCCGGCATTTGCTACATACAGTTCATTACCTGTAAAGGTCGAATCTTAATTGAATATTACGTTAATTACACAATAAATGCGTCATATTCTAATATAACACGTTAACATTTTTTGAATATTTGATGACATGAACAATACATTCTGTTCTATAACTAAAAAAAAATAAAAATATTCTGAACATTCATTCCATTATAGTAATTAAAGACCTATATGGGTTTAGATGACTTTTAGTTTATCTTATTTCTTAAACAATATCTAATCTAGACTTCGCACCTGAATAGCTAGGCTGTTTAACTGTTCATTGGCCACTGGTAGAAAATACGAAAGCGAAACAATTTATCCCACTTTCCCTTCAAAAAGCGTACTGGTTTATACTCATAGAATATTTGACGACCCGCGTGGCAGAGCCGTTAGCATACCGGTCTGACGCGCAATGGGTCCCGGGTTCGATTCTCGTCCAGACGGGTATCTAAATGATGCGTTTAGATTCATGATCTGGGTCTGGGTGTTTGTGCATTCGTCTTGTGTGTGTCCATGGTACCCACGACACAGGAGAAAATCTTAGTGTGGGGCTATGAGTGTAAAAAGCGTGAGTGTGTTTAAAGGATACTTTACCACGTAACAACGCCACAACAGCTGTGCAACCACTATCATTCCCGGGTTCTTCATTCATGGAGATATCTTCTTCTCCATCCTCATCACTGGACTCCGCCTCATAATCTTCTTCATCCTCTTCCTCCTCTCCTTCGCCTGAGAAGATAATTTAATTCGTAAAAATAAACTTTTAATAAATACTTTATAGGGTTCTGTATATCGTCGGGTGGCAGGAATATTTTACTTTTTACTTATGGCATTATATTGAGACTCATTGATGACGTAAAACAAAAATCGCAATGCGAACATAGGTTTATATCATTTAAATAATCAGCATTGAAAATTTAACATAGCAACAATTTCTTTGCATGGTTTATCTAACCCTTTACAATATTATTTCGTTAACATTACCAGTCTATTGACACTTGCATTGCGTATTATATTAATAGACCATATAATATGTTCAAATCTTACTTACTAAACGTTTATAGAACTAATGTACAACACAAGGAAATTATATTAACAAGCAAAAAAAGCTAAATATGGAAAATAAATATATCACATATGTAAATATAACAAAGTTTAACATGAACAAGTACTGTTTTCTATTTATTATCATATAATATTCATGTAGTGCAGTGCAAACTCCTAATAACAAAACAGTGGTGACTTGCAATATGATTTAAATTTATGAGACATAAATGAATATAATTTATGAGTAATAGGAATAAAAAGTTCATCAATAAATTGAACTCAAAATAGGAACGCCCACATTTGATAAGTGAAGAACCACACTATTTGTTGAATTTATTTTGGAAGATTATAATTTGATTAAGGGGAAAAGATAACTACTATATAATTAATGTACTTAGAATGCAACGAGATGTTACAGAGTGTTTCACACAATAATTTGAATACAAGTAATAAATGTGCATGCACATCTGATGGTATCTAGGACTGATTTGTGGTACGTTACTGCTGTCCTTAGGCAACAATAGATGTGGCAGTGATGCCTCTAGTCTGCCAGTCAAAACACAGAGAATTGTTCTTACAACCTCTTGAATTACCAACTAACCATTACTATTACCAACTAACCATCATTGGAAGAATCCTCAACACCATTGACATTCTCCTCATCGGACGATTCCACCTCTCCCCCCTCGAAGGTCTCATCATTGGAGTCACTGTCATCATCATCCTCCACTGTGGCCTGCCGCAGTAAGGATTCGTACACAGCGGCGGCTGCGCGACGCATTTTGGACTTCTTAGGCCTTTCGGGAGCCGGCTTGTCTGTGCTGGATACTGGTGAGACCTTAGCTAAATACGAAAAGTTAGGGTTAATTAAAGAAATATTCCATTTTATTTGGATCATGGGTTATCCAAATTATTTTATGAACCTAACCGACATTGCAATACATGCAAAAATTTCGTGGGTTAAGTTATTTAAATTTATGTGTGTATTTTTTTAAACACTATAAATTAGTAGAGCAATGGAAAAAAAACATTCAACAATATTATACATACAAGCATTTCCAACTTTCTAAAGTCCAATTATGTCACTCTAAATTGTAAATCAGAATTTCCCAAACTATTATTATGACATGGCCCAAATATTTATGTTTCCCGAATGTTGTTTACATTGGGGAAATTCAAGCACATTTTTTAGCAAACATATTACAAAGTCTATTAAACTCGCTTATACAACAAACATAAACCAAAACAACTATGAAGGTGTTTTATCTAATTCTCTATGAATAATTCAAAAGTACAGAACAATACAATGCTGTGACTATGGATTTTAAATATTGCCTTATGCTATCATGTCTGCGCATTTGGGAAATAACACACTCAATAATCAAAATGTACATTTTAATCTACCTTTGCCTTCAGATTTAACAGGTGTAGCAGATCCATTAGATGATGTAATGTTGTCTTCCTCTCCGTCAGTCTGTTTAGAATCAGTGACTTCTCCATTGCAGGTAGTCACATTGTCTTTGGCATCTCCACTCTGTTCAGGCTGGCGGCAATTGTCACCAGAACTGTCCGGAGCGTCTGTGCTGACTTTGTCAACATCCATTGCTACTACATCTACCTTTTTGGCATCTGGCTCACTGGTTGAAACCTGTGAAACATCAATTAATTTCAAACTGGCAGAATGTACTTTGATAATTTTATTGAGTAGTCTTAATGGATCCACATAAACTACAAAAATATTGTAAAATGTTGTATTGCAATTACATTACAACATTTTACAATATCCTGTGGGTTATACACAAAATTATTGGAGCCCCAAAATCCAATTTGAAACAAATGTTTTTTTTTTTTTTATGTTAGTGCACCACATTGAGAACTAATATTATATCTCTGCCTTAATAAATAACAACGGACTGCTGTGATAGTTATATCTTCAGAATTGAAGATCAACCTTAGTTTTGACACAGCTACATTAAAAAATATGACGTACAATCAAAGCCTCACAAGATTACAAATCTTTCATAAAAATATACAGCAAATGTTACCTCTCCATTAACATCCTTATCTTCCTCATTGGAGTTAGTGGATGAAACACCACCTGTGTCATCTTCTACATTTTTCTCCGCAACTTCCAATCCATTCTTGCTTGAGGAGGCTTCAGCACCATCCTGCTCTGAGCTAGAACCAGCAGCCACAGCAAACTCTGAAGACGAACTTGATGCCCCAAGACCTGGACAATAATATTCATTGTAACAATAATATAATTGTAGAGAACCTAACATGAAATAGATCTTATGATAGTAGAATGGACAAAACATAGAGTATTAATGGTAAACATACATAGAATTGTCTGAAGCCTTCATTTTAGTAGACATTCTTAAGTATAGGATAAAATTGTATCATTTGATATTAGTCAGTCCCAAATTTAGAGATATAATCATTTAGTCTGTAATTATTGTTTGTATAGTTATGAAACATTTTTTAAAATATTGCATATAACTAACTATGATCATTGTAGACTTAACTTGAAACTCAATTATAGAATAAGTAAATAAAAAAATACTATTTTTCATGTCTCACATTTCTAAAGGTATATATCTTAAAAGATTTTGACCTCACAGTTTATTTAAAATAATTTAATTTATTTTGTGTTGTAATGTTTACTTATGATTACGATTACAGACAGAAATGTCTGTGGAATCCATGAAATGTGTTACATTCAGTGCACACTGTAATGCTTGGCTCAGATTACTCATTACAGCAAACTTCCTACTTAACACCTGACAAGTGTGCATACTGTAATTCCTAACTTAGATACATGCAATGGCTATAACTAACATGATCATGTAATGGCACATAAGAATCTTTTTTCTTATGTGAAAATTGATATTTTTCACTCAATTATTATATTTAACTTTATAAAAACTATAATATGATAAAATTTCACAATGTCCTTTAAATGCTGTTTCTAGCATTTTTACTACTTATATATTTAATTCTGCTGTTTATTCAATCTTTTTCAGCACATTTTTTTTAATAATTATGTATAGGTATCAGTTTAACAGAGGATTAGGGATCTACAAACATGCTTACATATTTTTTGAATGTTATGTTGTTATTTACTGCAACTTTGTATCAACCCCTCTGACCTCTTAAGGTATAGTTACTCTCTTAAACATGGGCTCAGAACCAGCATTTTATACAAGAACATATAGTAACATAATGGAACATACCAGAACCACCTGGTTCGTCAACATTCTTTTTGGCACGCAGACAAGGTGATAACGGTGTTGCTGTTTCTCCGAGACGATTTCGGTGATGTGTGCTCAGCTTATTTTCATATTTAGCAAGTACATCCTGCAAGTAATATGAATTAGAATGTAGCATATAAGTTACGTATATGAACATACGAAGTGCTCAGTGATAATAAAACAATTTGTGTATCATGAATGACATTAACCTTAACATTGCCTCTTAGATTAGATCGAGATCATTTATCAAAGCCAAGTGTTTTGAATGAAATTAAAATGAAATTTAAAATGTAGTGTTAGTATTTACTGTTATATAGTGAACTTTACTATAAAAAAATGATGAATTTTCTATAAAAAATATCCAGTTTTATGATATAAACAATTTACTGTTAAATGCTATGAGAGCTTCATAAAAATAAGTATGGATCTTTTACAAATGTTTTTAGAATGTTTCATATAAGATTATATTGTTAAACAAAAACATAATAGTCAATACATAGATATATAATAATAAGTAAATAGACAGTAATAATAATAATGTGGTGATTATATCATTACCTGCAAGGGAAGATGTGCCTCTTGAAACAGATTATCAACATTATCATCTTCAGACTCTTCATTGTCACTTGGACCTGGTGGGTTTATTTCTCCTATTAAGAAAAAATAATTAGTGGCCTACATTGAAAAAGAAAATAATTTGCAAATAAAAACAGAACGGTGCAAAATAAAATCAACAAAAATGTGTAATTGCAATCAAAACATACCTGCTAATTCCTTAAGTATGTCCATAACCTCTTTTGAGGCAATAGTAGCATCAAAACCAAGGAATGCATCAGACAATGCTTTCTCAATGTCCCCATTCTTGTATGCTTCTGTATTTTTGATGTAGTCCGGTAATTTTTGTGAACAATATGTGGCTACTTCCGCGCCCCCGTGCCCATCGTAAACGGCGAACAACGCTGTGTTCATATCAAAGTCCAATATTGTATTGTGTGCATCCTACAAAACAATGATATCAAAGATAACTTATGCAAGCTAATTCGTTGCATTTCAGAGGCTAACATGATGAGCTACGGCAATTGTTTGTCACATTCATTCATGACAGCGCGCTACTGTATAGAAAAAGTAAATCGCTAAACTAACAAGTATGGACCGTTTGCCTGTAAATACATACAACTGACTACGAGGCGTTCAGTACCAACGTATATCCGGAAGAATTGTCTAGCATAAATTACAAAGTAATGAGTATAATGCGGCGTATCCGAAGATTGGACTGTATAATTACTCTAGAAACATTAACGTACCTCTTGGTTGACACGCCATCCTTGCATTGAACTCGCGCCGCATTCTAGTTTAGCACTCGATTCATCACTAGATAGTTTTTCAGTAACGGGTTCAGATAAATATGCACCCATGTTGACAAAATAGGCGCATGAATTAAATGGTTGTAAATTAACTGACGCGCGAAGATCCTCCAAATATCGCGCAGGCGGCAAGCAAAGCAAAAAGCCGTATATTGCACAGATAAAATTATTGTCAGTTGGCTGGCTCATCTATGAATCGAATGCAGATTAAAAATACTGTTACATTTACAAAATTAATTACGTCTGAAAATATTCATCTACTTTTTCCACATTTATTTATGCATTATATAATAACTATTGGTATATATTATTTTATTATCTCGCAAGTAGGTGTGCTGAGATAGCAATTGTTTATCCGTATGCGCATCGAATAAATAACCTACGGTAGTCTCTTAGGGCTATTGTGAAATGACCGATATTTTTCTAACATTATTAATTTAGTCGCCTGCTATAAACTTAGCTTGACAATCATTTCGAACCCTTTATTACAAGACCTGATGGAAACTGAAATCATAGAGCATTAGAGACTTGGAGATCCCGGCAGTTTGCGCAAGTCATAATCATTTTATTTAGAACATTCTAAAACGGAATCTATGATTGAGACTATGGACTGGCCGCACTCAGCCCTATTAGCATAATTATGAGGACGAGCTGAAACGCAGGGCCCGGACCAGAAATCCAGCGCCCGCAGACATTGTAGAACTGAACATAGTGCCCGAAGAGTAGCGGGAAGCTCTTCGTCAAGATCTGGTAGTAAGGGTTATCAGCTCGATGAAGAACGGTCTTAGAGCTGTTACAGGCAGTCCTCTTACTTACGGCATCTTAGTTTCTCGAAACTCGAGACGTAAATCGAAACGACGTAAGTAGAGACATTTTTCATATATTTACATGTAAAACTCAAGGGTTACGTTCCTCAAGGCGTCAAAATTAAAATAAAAACTGAATTTAAAAAAGAATATATGCTTTATTAATGAAAATATGTTCTAAAAATAATTATGTACTTATGAAATAGGTAGCTATTTTTGCTAGACATACGTTTGACGTATAATTTAAATTTAAGCCGATAATTTGTAACAGAAATAATAAATTAAACTCCTGGCTTAAAAAAACTATCAATTCTAGATTGCTTCGCTTCTTGTTATCACATAGGTAACAGGTAACACTGATAGGCCGCACACTTTATTATCTAATATTGCTAAGTCAATATCATTTTAAGCTCAAAATCAGTATCATTTTCATTAAAATATTCATAGTAGTTAGTATCATAATCCTATCATTCTCAAATCTTGCAAATGCTGCAGAAAGTTTTTCCAGTGTTAGTTCCTTTCTGTGATACTAATAAAAGATGATAATTCTATATGCGGAGTGGGAGTGGTACTCCCTGCTTGCTGCCGACGCGCTAAGCTTTCCTGCAGACGTCGATCTTGGGACAAATGAATTCTCCTATGCCGTAAATCGAAACAATTGACGCATGTTGGCGGAATAGTGTTATAATATGGTTCGACGTAACTCAAAACGACGTAAGTCGAGGCAAGGCCGTCATAAAATATGCTGGGACCCTTAGACACAGAAGAATTCAGGGCCCTTTTGGAATGTTAAGAAAGTACATTATCCGGGGATTCCACCAACCGTAGACAAAGTCAATATTTTATAGCAGCAATACTTTAGCTTATGAGTGGTTTGCATGGTTGTGTCTTTATTTTATTTTATGATATTATAACTTGAAATGATAAGATATATATACTTATATGTTAAGTTAATATGTTGAGATTATAAACTTAATAGTAAGTTAAAATTCATTCAAATTATTCACATAAATATATTAATGTGTAATATTAAAAGTGTAATGCGCCCGACCATAATATTTTGATATTAAATGTGAGAAAAAATGTCGGTCCTTAGGGGTTCTTTGAGGAGGGGGGCCCTGAGTACTAGCCCCGAGTATTCTTAAGGTAAAGACGGCACTGAGTCGAGAACTGCCTGTAGTAGGACCAGGGGGGTAGCACTAATCATTGTTTTAATAGATTTTTCGTAACATTTTCTTTTCATTTCCTTTCAATTATCCTTTATTTTTTTCACTTATTCAATTTTTGTTACTTTGTGATTCGAATTCGATTAAACCTAAATCAAGTTAGCAAGGTCCGCCCATAGTTAATATAGAGTTAACTGGACATAGACAGTAGACACTGACATTTTAAAGTTGAAGTATTGATTTTATCCACCACCCGCACCCGTAATGTATTTTTTGTTCCTTCGGCTGAGTTAATTTGATATCGCGAGTGTTAGATCGTTTGTGTTGTTGTATGAGGGAAAATAACAAGCAAAACAAGATGGTCGTTACTTTAGGAACGGTCCATTGATACTAAAATTAGTATCTCAGCAAGGAATAAAGTGATACAAGCGTTGGGTTCGGTCCGTGTTGCAGCCATAGTTATTGATTGACCACTTAAAATGTCGGGCGATCACAAAACACTGATAAAGGGCAGTCCGTCCCAATATGTGAAACTAAATGTGGGAGGAACGTTGTTTTATACGACTATTGGGACGCTAACGAAGAGCGACAATATGCTGCGTACGATGTTCAGCGGTAGAATGGAGGTTCTCACGGATTCTGAAGGTACCTACTTTATTACAAATCTTTATCAAGTTTTATCTTCAATATATTTGGTTTTGATGTTCTTCAGTATAACGACGCTACATAACTGATAATGTATGTTAAGCTACCAAAAGAGGCCGCCCAAATACGACGTTAAGAATGATTGTCGTCCGGGTCATACATAATACAATTAAATTCGATGTTCTGTTGATTAACTGAGCTAAAAACCTAATGATTCATATATATAATTAACAAGAAATATAACACATTAATACATTTTATTGTTTAAAAACATAGTGCAAATTAATAAATGAACTAAAAAATATAATTAATTTATATAGTTTTATTTTCAGGATGGATACTTATTGATCGTTGTGGTAAGCATTTCGGCACGATACTGAACTATCTCCGTGATGGTACAGTGGCACTGCCAGACACCTACCGTGAAATAACGGAGCTTTTGGCAGAGGCTAAATACTTTCTGATTGAAGAGCTCTCGGAATCATGCCAGCAAGCATTGACTAAGAAGGAGCGTGAAGCCGAACCCATTTGCAGAGTTCCTCTGATTACTTCACAAAAGGAGGAACAGCTTCTGATCTCCTCTACAACTAAGGTTAATTTATATATCTATTTCGTCTTGAAATATTCATTTGCAATTATTTCATTCTTATGGCCAGAATATTTTATAGTATTAAGGACAGTATCACCCTTATCTTTTATTTCTGCTATGCAGCAGTATTTGAAATTAACAATAATGAAAAATCGCTCTACACCGTACATAAAAATGAATATAAATGTGCTTTAAAATTTACTTGCAAACCACTCATAAAGTATCCTTTATTCACAGCCCGTTGTGAAGTTGCTGATAAACCGGCATAACAATAAGTACTCTTACACAAGTACTTCTGATGACAATTTGTTGAAGAACATTGAGCTGTTTGATAAATTGTCTCTTCGCTTCAGTGGACGAGTCTTATTCATAAAAGATGTGATTGGCTCAAATGAAATATGCTGCTGGTCTTTCTTTGGCCACAGCAAGAAGTGTGCTGAAGTATGCTGCACATCCATTGTGTATGCCACTGATAAGAAACATACCAAAGTGGAATTTCCTGAGGCCAGGATCTATGAAGAAACACTAGGCATTTTACTGTATGAGAGCCGCAATGGGCCTGACCAAGATTTGATCCAAGCAACATCATCACGTGGAGCTGTTGGTGGCCTCTCCTGCACGAGTGATGAGGAGGAGGAGCGCTCAGGATTAGCCCGCCTTCGGTCCAACAAGCAAAATAATCAATCTTAGCGGTTACAGTCAGGCTTGGCACGCCTCCGAAATTCAAAACGGACGAATGTTTGATACCAAGCCAGTGTCTCTTTTCCATTTTGCTGGCTACCATGCTTTGGTATGTGGGTTTGAATGGATACTAGAATTTGTCTGTACTTTTTGCTCGACAATGAATGTGCGTGGACGAAGTGAATAGTAAAAGGGTTAACAAGTTTGGACTTTGGAATGGAAATTTTCAATGAACATTTTTCCCATTATAGTGTCTGTATGTCTATGTCTATTCTGTGTTTAGCAAGTGTGATTATCTCTACAAGTGGTTTCCAAGTTTAGTGACAAACTTTATTCTTGTGCAAAGAAAATATTGCATCTTAGATTAATTCCACATTTCTTCAAGTTTTATAAACATATTCAAATGCAATATAAATCTATTCTATCTAGATCTATCTATATTAAAGAAACATCTAGTATTTTCATAATGTATGTCTGTAGAATAGAATTGTTCATATAATATTAATAATTATTTCCAATGTCATATGTTTACATGAATTCACAGTATATATTATGTCAATTTACATTTAAAACCAAATTAAAATGGTTTCAACTCAAAATGTTTACCAATATGAAGAAATTTGGACTATTAAGCATAAATGCTGTAAATTTTTAAATACATATAAAATTTATATCGCCAAAATTGTAAATCTTTGCAAATTAATGCAAATGCAACTATGCAACACATTATTATGATGTGTGGAATGTGTAAATAAACATGTAAATTGATGTTATGCTTCATATATCATTGTATGTAGCTCAAGAGGTATGCCAAATTGATGTCTTATATTAGGTGTTCTACACAAATTTAAAAGCATGCTCATGATTTTTTATACACACATTGATTGCATGAAATTTACTAAATGTTAATCAGTGTTGTAAAGTAAACATGTATTTTGATTGCAGTAATATTCTTATGATGATAATCTACAATATTCATATAGTAATTTAATTTAAAGACATTAATATAACTTATTTAAGATAAATAAACAATTCTTATAAGGCACAAAGTAGTATATTCAGTAAAAATAGAATGTAGTAATAGTGTAATTACTGAATTAAACAGTTTACATGAAGCTTTGGTAAATTTATGATGTGCATTATGTATTTAGAGAAGGCTTTTCATTCTGTGCAAAGTTGAGCAATAGTATGATCTCATTTGTTCATCTTCAATCGACATGCTTTAAATATAATAAGTAAATGTAACTTATTTAGTGTGATGATACTATTTTGCCACATTCATCATTTGTTTCATCAAAGCTTAAAATTTCTACTTACCAAAGATTATCTTAAAATTGTTGTTTACTATAAACTTATGAAGAGAGCATTTATTACTATTGATAATGAGATGTTAGATTAGGCATGTATTTGATTAGCTCTCGCTTATAACAAGTACATAGTATATTACGACTTTTATAACTATGTAGAACTGCCAAAATGTTAAATGCAATTTAATATCAGGTATATTTATGATTTTGAATATTATGAGATATTCCAGTGTGGTCAATAGCCATGTCAATAGTTTACCACTTAAATTGTGTGCCTAGTCTGATAATTAAATACTTCATCATAATATATGGATTAATATCATGTAGTTAGATTTTTGCTAAATGTGGAAATGTAATTGGAGGCTATTACTTTAGTGATATCTCTATATGTTTTATATTCATAGATGTTTTAAAAATATACTAGGGGTGGTTTTGTATGGCAGATCATGTATTAAGAATGACAAGACATCGATTGACTAGGTCCTAAATAATACATTTTTGTCTATAGTGTCTGTTCTCTGCAGTAGAAATTCTATCATAAAAACGCAAGTATTCTAGATTAACTATGTAAACCATTTTAATCTATCCAGTGTAACTTTTATTCTTAAAAAATATATGCTCACTGTTTAGCTGTCTATGTTTTTTTATTTAAACATCCAATGTAGCCTAAAACTCCAAAAATATATAGGATGTGTGAGTAAAAGATGGTGTTTTATAAAATAGGGCACAATTATTGAGTTTTATTTTCATAAATTGTCCAGAACTATTATGACAATCAACCCTTCTTTTTAGGTATTATGCTCATGCGTATTGGTTTTAGGTGACATATTAAATTCAAATGATATAAGATCAAAGAACTTCAAGGAAGTTAAAACAAAATAGGCCTTGCAGCCTTTAAATGATAGAGTGAAACATGAGTATTATATTTTCAGAAATAAATGTGAATTGTAAGGGCAACAAAAATAATATTTACAATTTATTGTACATCAACAGGAATTATATTTTTCTTGTAACATTCTAAACTACACAAAGGTACACTAGTTTTTGAACAGTTATACTTTTTGATATTCCCACATCCACTCACACCACAAAGTATGGGCTTTGGAACCTCTATGGGAGGTTTAGCTTCTAATGGATATGGAACTCCAGGTGGGAATGCTAAAGATATTTCATTGTTATTATTTTTATAGACGACCATGGGTTCCAGTTTTTTAGCAGGTTTGCCTTTTTGCATATTTTTTAGATTTTTTGACTCTTGTTTTTTCAGTAACCTATCCATTGTTTTCTTTTTATCTTTCTCTCGTTTTTCATCAGCCAACTGTTTCCGCTTTTGAGATTTTAAGGCTGCCTTTTGTATGGCCTCGGCAGTCATGACTTTTTCTTTGTAGCCTGAGGGTAGTGCCAGCAACACTTCACCACCTGGGCTTGTTTCCTTGTCAGTACCTCTTTCATACATAGCTCTTTGTCTTGCTGTCATCATTTTGGGATCCTTGGGTTTTATTTTCTTGAGTTCATCATCAACCTTGAAACAATAAAAACAGATTTTTTAAGATACATGTAGCAAATGAGCATGCAATCCACTTGACGGTAAGCGGTCATTGGCAACCATGGATATTTGTCATATTGAACTTGGGATCTATTTGAACTCAATCAAAGATGCATTGTCACTTCTGAGGACAGAATTAGCAAACATGTTATAAGACTAAGTACTTCAAATTGTCTTTCTATAACACATGAGCTTAGTCATGTATTCATCTACTCATCAGCCTTTTGAATTCAACTGAAATACATAAGTTTTTATCAAGTCATAGCATACTTGTTGATGACTGTATTAAGTGATAATGTAACATAGAAAGATGGTACTGGCCATCTAGATTTTATGTCTTAGTAGTCTCCTATGTCATCTATCAGGACAAAAGTGGTGCTATCCAAGACTATACCACAGGGTACAGTTATGTGTACATACTATCTCTGTAAATAACATTTGAAGAGATATTAAAAATATGGAGCTACTTTACTTTTCCAGTGAAGTATTCCTACAACTTTATCCTGTTTCTGCATGATTAAAAAATATATGAAAAAAATGCATGTAGCTGCAGACAAATGGTACTGGACTCCTTGGGCATTGGTATAAAGCAAAATGGTCTGGACACATATCCAGTTAGTGTATATATAGGAAAGAATTGACAACAATTATACTTTCACTGCAGAGCATAAGCTTCCTTTCACAATAAGTCCAAGAATAAGTCCAGAATAAGTCTGTGTTGGCCAAATATGAATAGGTGGTTAAGATTCCTAATGATGTCATTAACCATAATACAGCATTGATTATTGGTAGTATGCAAATAATTTAGAGAGTGGTTTGCCTGGGATTCGAATTGCAAATAATAAATAAGTTTCTTAATACTGAAAAAGGAGCTACCATCTTTACTTTTGAGTAGACATTCAACACTATGAAGCAAATTATCTAAATATTATGCACTAATTCAAGAGAACAAAATACCAAGCAACCACTTACTTCTTCAAGCTTGCCGGATTTTATAGCATCAAGCCATCGCTCTTCCTCACTGGAAGTGCCACTGTCTTTCCCCTTAGTTTTCTTTTTTTTAGCTGGCACTTTCGGTGGCGTGCTGGATGTGGACCCAGGGATTGACTTACGAGAATCAGACGACGACTTCATTGTTTGAGCCTTCAAGAGATCAGCTGCAGAGGTTCCTGGTGTATCCTTTCTAGCTTTCGATTTGAAAGGTTTATCAATAGTATCTTCAAAGGAAACGTCGATAGATGTGTCACTATCGTATTCATTGTCGACCTTCCGTTTCTTATGTTTCTTATGCTTGTGCCGCTTGTGTTTCTTTTGTGGAGGAGTATCTGAAAATGTTTATGAAGTAACATCGATTTCTGTATTGTAACTTTTGACACTTACAATAGTAATGAACATACCAATTACTATTTCTTCTTCCGAAGTACTTTGTTCGCGTTGTCTACGCACCATTATTACGATGATAAAATGTTCGTACTTTTATTTGGTTTTAATTATTGACAAATTAAAACACAAATTCAATTCTTTCAATCAAGTCTTTCAAATGTCACTATGTTATTATTATTATTATGTCAATGTCAAAATGACAGTAAAGGCGTTTTAAATTTTTTATAAATGGCAATGGGCGCGTTCCAGAAGACGCTCCCAGAGCTCCAAACGTCATGTATTACGCCCACGCGAAGCTCACGACGACCCATCTAATAAAGTGGGTCGAAGTGATCGTTTTCACTAGTGATTATGTCAGTAACGCTCACAAGCTAGTGAAACGGGAAAAACTGAGGTCGTGAGCGTGAACTTTGTGAACGTCTAGTAGAACGCATTCAATATCGTTTGATAAATTGCAATCAACTAAATGCATTCTAATAGACAAATAGTTTTTTGATTTAAACGGGATGAACCTGATTAAGTTTATCGGAGTTAAATGTACTAAACGTATGAGTACCTATTAATGGAATCTACATAAGTTTATTAAAAATTACGTATGGGATTAACTCTCAATATATTGAAATAATTGTTCATAATGTAAATATTTTTAGCAACTGTAACCAAATCAACTGGTTCCCATCACTCGTGGGAATGTGTCTTCCTTCCTGGAGCCTTTGAACATAAAAAATGGTTGTAACCTCCTTATGTAACTTTTGCTATTAGGTACTTAACATATGCCACTCGGTTTATAGAAACCTGAAACCTAGGTTTATAGAATTCTGATTTAATAATGCACTTAGTCTAGAATATATAGATATTTTAGGCTAAGTGCATTATTAAATCAGAGTTAAAGAAGAAATAATAGTGTTGAGAAATCCAATCAATGGAACCGTGCCTTGTTATTAAACTTATTATCTTTTGAATAGGGGTTCAATTAAAATAGGATTCTACCTTATATTTAAAAAAAACAAACTGCTGTTAACGTTTTCAATATCACAATTTACCTGTTTACAAAATAGCTATTACGAAAGGACTGTAACAACTTTTCCCTTTGAATAATAATTGACGTAAACGCGACGGAGCTTTGCTCGAAATTCTAATTTGCATTTCATGCATAAGTAGACGATTTTGTTTCCATTATGACACGCCTAATTTTTCCATAATTGCACGCCATTGTGTGAATATAAATAAGTCGTTAGGAGTATTTTAAACACCGTAGTTCCTGTTTTTTTTTCGATGTACTTATGCGTTTTTTATACGTAGGTATATAATAACACAATACAAAAAAGGTTATTTTACAGGAGAGCGCGGTAAAAATTAAACAATGCTTTTTGGTTTTAACTTTGAATGGTGCGGTTATTCATGCAAAGTAGATAATCTACTTGTTATTTAAAGGTAACATGGTACCTTGGGAGAGAACTAGTTATGTGGGATTTTGTCGCACTAGGTGGCCCTTGATGGTCTTTCTCGGCGCTATGTAAAAATCTCCGGGATCTCCAACGGAACGCTACCGGAATTCTCTTAGCGCGTTGCCCTTTTCAGGTGCGGCCGGATAGAGCAATTACTTCTACTTACACGTGGGAAGTTATGACTCTATGCGACCACACATACTGGCAATCTTTTCGGAATCGCTGACCAGACGGTTCGAGTTCCGCTGTCAATTGACGACCGCGTGGCGGAGCGGTTACCATACCAGTCTGGCGCGCAATGGGTCCTGGGTTCGATTCCCGGCCAGACAAGTATCTGAATGATGAGTTTAGATTCAAGTTCTGGGTCTGGGTGTTTGTGTATTCGTCTTGTGTGTGTCCATGGTAGCCACGACACAGGAGAAAATCCTAGTGTGGGGCTATGAGTGTAGCAATCTTGTTTAAAAATTGATGTAGAACACGCTATGATCACGGTCTTGCTTTGGTTTCAAATCATGCAGATACTGGATCAGCACATCATTAAACAGCCTCGCTTACTATATTGGCATCGTGACAGGTAGTAGAACTGGCGTAGTTCGACCAAGGACGTACCGCGGCCACACGTATTGCTAGCGTCAAGCAGTTCTTGTTTTTTGATGAAAAGGTGTGATTGCCGGCTCACTTTTATGTAAAGCAACCATCTTATTATTCGGGAATGGCAACGCATCTGTGACTGACTTTAGATAGAACCTCTGTTCTGACTTGACTTTGACAGTCGTCCTATGCCGCGGCGTGATATCGCTGCATGGCGTAAGGTCTGCGTGCCTCGAGGAACCCCTCCTTGCCCGGGCAATTCCCTCAGTGGATTCACTGTCCACCGGTGTTGTTTACTGCCGTGGGACAGTGTTGTAGCCTTTGGCCTTCAGCGGCCGCGCTATGCTGCAGACTCTCGAATTCACGAGGGAGCGGCGCCCGTCGGGGGGTTGAGCATGAAGGGGCGCGAAACCTCGTAGATGGGCATGTGGCCCGCTGTCAACGCGTTCGTACATACGACGCGCCAACCGGGTCACAAACCTGTCCAAGGTTTGCACCTTAAGGTCGCGCTCCAACACGTCGTTCCGAACGAAGCGGCCCACCCGGCGATCATCCTGTTGGACTCTGACACCAACGCGTACCACGCCGCCGCCGCGTAGGCAAACCGGGATCGGACGTACATCTTGAAGACCTTTAATTTTTTTCGGAACGGCAAATGAGATGCCAGCACCGGTCAGAGTATCGCTCGTGCAGCATGGGCCTGTTGGATTGCAGCACGGGCCTGTCGGATTCTCTGTTCTGTATGAAGTTGCTACCATATGGTCCGTAGTGACGTCTTACCATCAAGAGGACTGCATGCTCGTTTGCTATTTCAATCAGAAAAAAAGTAAAATAGGCCTCCGATGTATCAGTTTGGTTGATTTCGAAGATAAAAGTGATCATATGACCTTTAACTTGATTCTAAGGAGCGGTAGGTATGAAATTTCGTTACTGTTTCCAAGTAATTTCCTGTAAGGCTTGGCGCGTGGGAAATTGAATCTAGAACTCCTAGAAATTCACCGCACAAGTTAAAGGCGTATGTAATCGCTAACAAGCAACGATTGGAATAAGAAAATGTTTGGTACAAGCAGAATACAAACGCATCAACCTAATGACATCGATGTTTTATTGTATAAAAGCCATTTGTATACTTCTGACTATCTGCGGTTAGCCACAGATGCGTTATCAATTAATTGTCACGTTTTTTTTAACAAGATATATCAGATCATATTAATTCTAATAAGACTTACACACTCGGTTCAGGGATTCGGAAAAAGCACCTACCATGGGTCGGTAGACGTAGACACAGAGTTTATGAACAAGATTAGCACACAGGATTATCATTACTTTTGTAAACGTACTCTATGTATGCCATACTCGGTCATTCACGTAGCTTAGCCCGCTTCGGCTAAGCTACGTGAATGACCGAGTATGGCATAAAGATATTTGTTTAGACAGACACGTTTCAATTTTATAAATAACTAGGTGTACCATGCACGCATTGCTACGTCATCAGAAAAAATACCAGAAACCTTCGCGAGTTCATGAATAAAAACTTTGCTAAAGATCATCGCATGATCAAATGAATAGTTTACGATCTATAGAGGACATACAGACAAACATTCATTTTTACAAAGAAGAAAGAGAAGATAACATTACTTCGATTCTAGATTATTATAGAACATGGCAAAATTCACTTGAATAATATATATTGTCTGAATTCCGTGCATTGATCTCAAAATGCAAACGACAGAATCTTATTTCAGATCTCCGGTCACGAAGCCACGTGGGCGGTGAGCGGCGCAGGTGTCGACGTTGTGTGCAATATTAATAGTAGATACTGCAGATATTCTGATTTTCAGTACCATTTGAATTTTGAATTCTATTCCAGAATTTCTTGGTAACACCTGATGTTAGCTACATCAAGTAGTATCGTTAGCGTTAAACTTTAAAGCAATTCTGGACGTATCCAGTTTTAGATATGTGGTTGGAATATTGATTTAACGTAAGTATAATGTTGTTTGAGAAGGATTATTCAATTAATCTTAGTCCTCAAGAGTGGCGTTATATATTTTCGTCTATAGGATTCGGTAACTTGTTTTGTAAGATATCAAGTTTATTAACATAGTGATTACTTCTTCTGATGTAGTGCAGTAAAAGTAAAAGGGCACATTGTGACTTTAATTAATTTAATTAAGACAACTTTTCATTTATAAGTCACAACGGTAGGCGTTTATAATGAGTTAGTTTGTGTAGCCATTTCATATTTTTCTACTATAAATATGTAGCTATATGTTGCTTATTAAACGCAATTGTATAAAGTGCACTGACAGTTAAGAAACTAAGGAAACGTCCTTATCTTTTTAACCGACTTCCCAAAGGAAAGAGGTTATCAATTTAGTAAATTGTTTTGGTAGGTATAGATTCAAAAAAATACAGTTACGAAAGCGAGGTCGGAAAAGAGGCTTATAAGAATAGGTAATCCACTGTTAAGTGGCGAAGTTTAAAAATAATAATTTTTCGGATTTAACTGGCTTATAAATAATTTTATCAAAATCTAAGGCTACGTACTGTACGTAAGTTACAACTATATATCAAGTACAGATACGGTTATGTTACTCCCATGAGGCAAAGCAACATTCTATTTTATTCCCGCAGGAATAAACCTACCTATACCAGACATCACATACTTACCCCTTCTATTAGTTTCTATTAGTTTTTGCCCCCACATGCAGCATCTTACAGTATTTCATTTTTATTTGAATATAATATGTTATACTTCTTTTTTACATTAACTGTTAAATATTTTTGAACAGTTGCGTTTTGGTGGAAGCGTGTCGTTGCTGACTCGCATTTATATAAGGCAGCCATCTAAGCTCTGAGGAATGGCAACGCATAAGTGATTGATTTACTTCAGAATTCTGTATGAAGTTGCGTACAGATGCCTATGGGCGGCAGCAGACGTCAGGCTTACCATCAGGTGGATAGAATGCTCGTTTGCCATTTTAATCTTAATAAATACATATATACTACAAATATTATCTAATATATAAAATTCTCGTGTCACAGTTTTTGTTGCCATACTCCTCCGAAACGGCTTGACCGATTTTTACCAAATTTTATATGCTTATTCAGTAGGTCTGAGAATCAGCCAACATCTATTTTTAATTTTTTTTTTATATGGCAAAACAACGTTTGTCGGGACAGCTAGTACTTATATATATATTCATAATATATATATTCATAATCTTACGTATCATCATCGTCAATCTATTAGTCCCACTGCTGGGCACGGGTCTTCTCTCGGAATGAAAGAGTTTTAATAGTCCACCGGGCTGGCCAAGTGCGAATTGAGGACAATATTATATACTTACCTTTATTTAGAGTCAGCTGCGCAAAAATCTATTCGATTCTAAAATTAGTAAGTGACAGTGACAAGTTAATACAAATGAGGATAGATTACAATGAAATAATGATACCATTTATTAATTATATATGTATCACATATATACTTTGCAACAGAATAACGTTATACTTTTAGAAGACTCGTGCCAGGAACGGAGTGTTAAAGAAAGTTCTTATTAAACGATAAACCATTTTGAAGCAGAACTAAAATGGCCGTAAACTTAAAAGTAATTTTAACTTTTATTTCTGATGTTATAATTTAAGAGTTAGAGAGATAAAATTTAAGTTGTGGAGCGCTCGTTAATGGGAGCTGGAAGGCGTCTAAACTACGCCATTATTTTAAAAACTGGATTAGGTTCGTATACTCGGATGCACTTCAAGGAAAGTTACTAGCGTGGAAATTTTAATCTAGCTAGTGTATTTTTAATAAATTCTATAATTCGCTTCCATAGAAATATATTTATTATTCAAAACGAGACAATTTCAATGATATGACGATAATCTTGCGAGTAGATTCATAGTCATACCTTTGGAGAATGGCGAATTTCAATACATGCTTGGCTCTAATATTTTTTTAAACGTATACTGTTATGACGTGTGTAATTATGTAGATTATCATATTGTAAATTCATTAAAAAGATAATATTTTCTTTAAAACTTAAGGTTTTTTTTATATAACTTAAGGCATGTTATACTTTGCAAGTCAAATTAATTATACATAATTGTTTTGTCCTTTGTAATTATTACTCCGTTGACTTCGTCTGGTAATTAGCTAACATAAAAAATAAAAAAATATATATAAAAAGATTAAAACAAAAAAAAAGTTTCAATTTTTTAAGTTCTAATCTTGTTTGAGGTTAGATGTAGAAATAAAAAAAAAGTGAACAATGACAGTAATTGGTAACTGACAGTTGACGCTGACATTTCGTAATTTTCGTAAACATGCGTTTCATTCCACAGAGAAAATGTATTAAAGATTTAAAAATGTGTGCGTGTACTAGCGTACACTCGTAAGAAGTGAAACTTCTTTATGACGTTATTTTTCAAAAAAACACCGGATAAACCCCCGATAAAGAAGTTTCACTTCAAAAACTGTTAATTTACAACGAAACGTATACCTGACTGCGTTCCCTTTCACATGCAAGTTCTAGAACAAAAAATAAAATGTATTCTTTCATTTTATGCACTACTGCGGGATGTAAAAAATATTCAATTACGGTATAAATATTAACTTAATATAAGGTTTTTTTTCACACTGTCTTTGACTATATACGCAACTAAGGCCAAACTCGCCATTGAGTGAGGATTACGTGAATTATTTTTTGTAACTAAAGCAATAAGCGTTGAAGCCGTGTTGCTGATAGTAGCTGATAGTAGTTTTGTTAGGTGGTAGAACTGCAGGTATTTCGACCGGTGAAGTACCACCGTCACACTTATTTCTAACTTGAAGCATTTTTTTGCGTTTCGATAGAAGGGTGTGGTTCCCGGCACACTTTTACATGAGGCGATCATCTTAGTCCTCGGGAGTAGCAACGCGTCTGGGATTGACTTCAGATAGAACCCATGTTCTATATGAAGTTACTTACAGGTGTCCATGTGCGGCAGTGACCACTTACCATCAGGCGGACTACATGCTCGTTTGCTACTACAATCAGATAAAAAAAAGTAATCACTGCCAGTTGAAGCAGAGTATCGTCTCGAGCGGTCATATTAACAGATAGATTTGACTATGCTGGGATGTCTAGAGAAAGTATAAGTACTTTTTTTTTTTTTTTTTTTTAAGCCACAATACTGAACAACGTTGGTAATTCTTTATAATTGTGAGTTTCTGTGTACGGTGCGTATTCTTATACGTGCCTCTACGTTAGCGTTTGAACTCGAAAATCTACTCTCTCAGGATTTTATTAAAAACTTTATTTGTGTCTAAAACTTTATCTAAAGGACTGGATTCTTAATGCTGAAATTACAACAACTTACGCACTACAATTTTTATAAAGTGCTCTCGAGTATTTTATTCACTAGAATGTTCTGTGAACCTGTGACTCCGACTGAATTTGCAAGACTGTAGTTTCAAGTATTTCCGAAAGGATTTGGACGGAGAATTATTATGTAAAGCAGCCAGCAATATTTGAATAATGTAGTAAGAGAGAAAATGGCCGAAAACTTCCTCGGTACAACTTACTAATTTCATCACTAAAGATACAGTATTCAAACAGGCGACTTCCTATAATATTTAACGTGCCACTCATAACACTTTAAATAAGCTTTCGTATGCAATAAGAATTAATAATATAAGTTATTATTTTTTTAGTTTTAAGTTATAAGATATTAGTTTTATACTAAGTTGGATAAAAAAATTGCGGCTACAAAAATGTCTCCAAAATACCACCACGTTATGATTTTTTTGTAATTTTTGTTGTTCGTCTGATGTTAATACTGTCATTTATAGTGATTCCAAAGAAGTCGGATATTCTATCTAAAAACAGCGTAATGATAATGCCGATTTGAGAAATTATATAGTACCGAATATTTTTTGTAGAATTGGACAATTTTTCTATCCATTTTCATTTGTGCATTTGAATTCATGCTACTAGCAGAAAGCTTATATTGACTCTATCTTCGACTTTTCATCTGAAATCAGCAATGACATAGATAAGAGTGATGGACAGTTTCATTTTCTGTGTAATCTAGTCTTTGGGCATATAATGTTAAATACAAAAAAATGGCCAAAAAATTAAATAAATTTGGGGTGAAACACCCTTAATACTTAGGCGTGTACAAATTAGTTGTTAAGCTATTCTCATACTAACTGATTATACGTATAAAATTTCATCAAAACCGGTCAAGCCGATTCGGAGGAGTTTACACACTAAAACTGTGACACAAGAATGTTATATATTATATGTAGTTCTTACAAGTACGTCGAATCTTACTGTTTTAATGTTCTTTTTCCACGGGCATTAATTAAGAATCTCTTATCTTTGCCTTTGATATTACGTACAATAGGGGTGTATCTCCCTGAGGGGCGGAACGTGTTTACTTAAAATATTCTTTTTCGTCGAATATTTCTTATCTTTTTGCCTGTAAAAATAATATTCATATTATAATAAAGGCGTCATTGTACTGCTGAGGGCGGTGTAATTTTTGCTGAAGTTCCGCTTTTTTATGACCGTATAGATGTACTGTGATGATGTGGTGAAATTAAACACTGATATGAAGGAGTTGCAAGTTTGAGTGCAGAAACTCCTGTTTTATTTGGGTCAGTTACATAACTCAGGTGGACAGCAAAGTTTAACGGCTAGTGATTCGACTCCGGCAGCACTACTGCTAGACCTATTTCTGCTAGGATGGTTTAGTTGGAAGGGTGTGATAAAGGTGACTTACTAATCCAGTTCGTTCCAACTGGCACGGATAGCAACACGTCTGGGGTTGTCTTCAGTTAGAATTATTATCTTATTTGGGGTTTATCATACATGGCGATAGGCGGCGTTGGCCCCCTATCTTCAGGTGAACTACACGCTTGTTTGCTACTCATATATATTATTATAAATAAAGCCTTATTTGCCGTTTTCCAAATAACAATGTACAAAAGGCATCGGTTATGTTTATTTGAAAACATTAAACAAAGAATCGTTTACCCCTTGAATATCCGTGATATACTAATAACGTAAAACGTTAATAAGATAGAGCCACACAAACGCGTAAATGTACCCATTCAAATCTTTTTAAGATGCTATCTCCAAAGATTTCATCTGACTCCCATGGATTTTTAAAAAGTTCTTTCCATCAATTTTTAATTTATTTATCAAACACCTCGTATTTGTCGCAGTGATTGTGGTCATGCGAGTAAGTTGTTAAGATAATGAAAGTCCTTTAAATTGGAGTATGAACACATACTGCTAACAAAACTTAGCGTGCCGAGTACAATATATAAGTAATAGTTATATTAGTTATTTATACTTGTAGCCAAGTTGTTAAGAATCGCGTGCTATCAAAAATATTAATAGCCCGTTGACCTTTCCAAGTTATCAATTCAATTATAGTAAAATATTTCACAAAAAATATATATTCACTTCAACGTCCTCACACGTATATTTTTGTATTTTTAATCTTCGTAAGTGAGACAAGAGCCTCATTTTACCTGGTATATGCTGTAAAAAGGTTGGCTAAAGGCAATTTGTACCGAGTTATAAAGGCTTGTGTAGGTGGAAAGGCTCTGAATTTAAATTTAATAAGAGCGCACTGCGCCTCCTTGCATGTTTGGCAAGCGTATGCAGCTAACTACCTAATTGGCACGGAATCATTTTACTCCACCGAAAGTTTTTAAATATTTGCTCAAACTCGTACACGTAACAGAGTTTCGGAAGCACTGTATACAAGAAGTTTCAGCTCAAATTCGTAAAAGGTGGTAATAGCATCGTAAAAACATGTTACTTGGAGTAGTCATTTTTCTTATTTATAAGGCTACTCTATTGTTACAAAGTTTTTAAAGTCGTTCTTCATGATTTGACTCTAGAGATACAACTAGCACACCTATTTCTGACATAAAATAGTTAAAAACTACTGTGTTCTGGTTTAAATGGCCTGGTTTAAATTATCTGGTGTAATAATAGCCTTACTATAATTTACTTATAGAAGACATGCTATTACAACAAGAAGTCGAGCTATTTTGGGTCGTCTGAAGTCCACGGATGGCAGAGGCCATTTAAGTCAGATGAACTACATCTCATTCGTTGCATCTATAGGTAAATAAAAAAAAATCTTTGAACTATTTCTCTATAGAAGCCTCTTATCATATGTACGTACAATGTATATAAACACCCCAATAATATCCTACCCTGGAAATATTTATTTTAAGCAGTTTACGTGTCAAAGTTTTCGTTACCAACTAAAGCTATATTTAAAAAATATGCAAATTATTATATTTATCAAGAATTGCAGGAGGAGGGAGGACTCACGGTTCCTGTGCAGGTTTATAATTAAATTGTGTTAACGAAACTGCTTCTTGAAGTAGCGCGCTGTCACCTTACGTGACCTGGATAGGATATGTTTATGAGGAAGCTGGTGTTTTTGAATTTACTGCTAAAACCAAAATAAGTAAGCTGACATTTCAATTTTATTATCAAGGAGGGTATGCTTAATAGTTAGTTAGATATGAGAGTATATTTTGTATTATACTCCAATGTCTTTAAATGGGTTGCTATTATTTTTATACGACATTTTTTATACGCCCTCTTTATGATGACAGTTTCATCGTAAACCCATTATTGTCCCACTGCTGGGCACGGGTCTTCTCTCGACCTGAGAGAATTGTAGGCCATAGTCCACCGTGCTGGCCAAGTGCGAATTGGTGGATTTCACACACCTCCGAGAACGTTTTTTTATGAACTCTCGGGTGTATATGGTTTTTTCACGATGTTTTCCTTCACCGAAAAGCAGTGATAAATATTTTCTAATACGCACATAAATCAGTGGTGCGTGTCTGGGTTTGAACCTCGGATATCCCTATTGAGAGGCCAAGTTTCAACCATTAGGCTATCACTGCTCTATGATGACAACTATATGCGATTATCGTATAGGTCTGACACAATAGGAGGGTACGAGGTTTTTTGGAGCAAAGGTTCCTATTACGAGTTGATTGTATGTAGCTAGGATACGAGATAGGATACCACCATTCCAGAACCTTTGGCGAGAACCTTAGATGTTGGAGTGCGGCAAGAAGAATATCATGGTCCACCATATTAAAAGCATTCGAAAAATCAATAAGTACGAGAATGGTGACCATTTTATCCTCCATGCCAACACGAACATCTTCCAGAACTTTCAGAAGGGCAGTTGTGGTGCTGTGTCCAGGTCGAAAGCCAGACTGATAGGGACAGAGAAGGTTGTTATTAAAGATGAAGGAGGATACTTGTTTATGGACAGAGGCTTCTAGAGTTTTTGAAAGAAAGGGAAGAATAGAAATAGGTCTAAAATGATCAAGAGTGCTGGGGTTTGGTACTTTAGGAAGTGGGATAATGAAGGCTTTACGCCAAATCGATGGAAAAACCCCCGACGACATAGGAGCATTGATAATGTGAGTAATAATAGGCAACAGACGCGGTAAAAGAGGCCAACAGCTTTTGAATGTATGGATGTTATTATTTTTAAGATCTCGTCAGCAGTAACTGGATGAAAGGAAAACAGTTCGATGTCCAGAGGGGCCATGGAAGCAATATCAGAAATAGTAAGAGCTTTAACTTTAGGACAGAGAGAAGAAGAACGAGAGAAATGGAGATTCAGCTCGTTAAGAGGAAAAGAAGCGAGATCAGGCTTGGAATACTGTCTACAACATAGGTTAATAAAAAAAATGAATGAGTAGGGCAGTTGCTGCTGCGGACCCAGTGATTCACGTAACACGCTTCATAAACGAAACTCCATGTTACAAAGAGTCATCATGTGACAATGCATGTAGGTATGTATTTTATGAAAATGTAATTATGTAACAAATAAACTGATAAATAAATTGATAGCGTTGTGGTTTAAGGCTCATAATAATTTATATTGCAAGTTTTGTGTCATATACAACATGAGCATTGTAAGTAGTCTTTGTCCACCTTTGTTGTGTGTGTATGTTTGTTTCCTCACAATGTCTGTATTCAGTGTAATATAATTAAAAAAAAAAAATCTAATTGTCACATATATTTAGAAATATCAGTATTGAGTGCCTCAAATTGCGAGAGTCAACCATTAAGCTAGCAATGCTCATGGTGATCATCTATTAGCGTTTAGTACTGTATGATAATAACAATATTAAATCACCTTAAGCCTTTTGACGTCCTTCTCAACAGCGCTAATGCGGTATATTCCTCTTTCGCTGAGCCCCCGCTTTTCCACCTCGTTGATGCAGTGGACTAACAGTGCGGGAACCATTGGCGGGCTGCTAGATCTATAGTTATCTAAAAATGTAGAGAGGCTAAATATATAATTTTTCAATTAAACAAATAGCTTCGATCTTTTTTTTTCGGATCAGTAACATAGACTTTCAGTGCATATGTAAGATGTCTATATATTTTCTACTATAGAAGCAACCTGGCATTTCTCTACGTCAGACAATCTTAGCATAGTAAAATGTAATGCAACTAAGCAATTATATGTGTGTAAATATTTATAGTCTTTTTGGGAAAAGCCACTTATGAGATTGCAGAGGAAATTGTGTGAAGTTTGCAGAAAATTAGAGGTTTAATCGTCTAATGCTGGAGAAAGTCTTTAAATAAAATGTATCCTATTTTAACTTAAGACTACTTTTACAGTAGCCTAACTTTGTATTGAAGTTGGGATAGATTCTTCAGTTTATTAAAAGATTGAAGTAGCAAACGGCCATGCAGTCCACCTGGTGGTAAGTGGTCACTTCCGCTCATGGACATCTGTAAGCATCTTCACATAGAATATGGGTTCTATCTGAAGTCAGTTATCTAAAAATGCGTTAATACTCCCGAGGACTAAGATGGTCGCCTCATAAAAGTGTAAAATGTTCTAGATTCCTTGGAGCAATTGATTTAGACAATTCGCGTAGCAAAATAGTCTCCATACCGGTTTGACACTCAGTGGATTCCGGGTTCGATTCCTGGCTAAACATGTTGTGTTTGGATGATTATGCTTTCGTCTTTGTGTGTGTTCATGGCTCCTCCAAGAAGCATAATAATTATTCTTTTTTATATCCGTACATCTACGTTGGAGGTGGAGAAGGTTCGCCACTAAAGGGAACTTAGGAGATACGTTAGAGAGTAAACCAGAACGCGTAAATTCTTAAGTAAAACAACCATAAATCGAAATATAAAGTTTATGTAATAAATCCAAGTGCAATTCGAGTTGCATTCAGCGGGCAAGGAGCTAGCTTAGTTCTTTGTAATGAGAATTAGTTGGTTTTTGTTTGACTTGTTTTTGACAAATGCGACGTTGTTTGTACACGGGACTGTAATAAAACCTTCCCGGTCGAATAAAACTTTTAGTACAGCGTAAAGACTTTTTTAAGATGATTACCGAGTGACGAACTCGGTGTAAGTATTTTAATAGTGGTTACTTTATAGTCTATAATTGAAATTTGGTTGTTGTACACGTATTAGTGTACATTGGGTAATTTGATACGTTAAAAAGAACTCTACTCAAACTCGATGAAGGAAAACATCGTGAGAAAACATACACATCCGAGTGTTCTTTTAAAAAAAAAAGGTGTATGAAGTCCACCAATTCGCACTTGGCCAGCGCGGTGGACTATGGCTTAAAACTCTCTCATTCTGAGAGAAGATCAGTGCTCAGCAATGGGACGATAATGAGTTGTACCCCCTTACTAAAACAGGTCGCACTTGCCAGTGTCTACTATGGTCTTAACTGAGACTAGGTTATCCTATACGTTAGTCTAGGGTATACACTCCATCTGTGTGTTTATTTCAGCGATCCGAAAGACACTTTTTGCGTAAAAGAGAAAATACAAATACATTCTCACAAACTTTCGCCTTTTTATCATTAACAAGATGTGTTAATAAGATTGTTTAAAAAAAAATTATTATTATTAAGAAATAAGTGTGGCGGTGGTACTTCCCCGGTCGAATTACACTGGTTGTATCACCTAGAGAATTCATCATTCTACATTTTACGCTTTTTTTAGATAAAGTATAAATTTAAAGATAATAAATTACATTTTAATGAAATATAACAATTTCTTAGCTTTATTTCCGTCAGTCAGTGTGCGTGCCTCAGGATCGCAATCGCCGCTCAACGCACGTGCTCTGAATAAAACGAAACACTCTACATTTACTTCGCTCCTGGTAGCAACAGCCCGGATGACCTATATATCTAATGATACTTCATTGAAGCAAGGCTCGTATAGTTTGCTTGTACTAGTTGTTTATATAACACTAGTTGATCCGGCGGACTTCGTTCCGCCTAAGAGTCAAAAATCGAAATTATCAGTGTATCTCTACTATACAATACATGTATAATTCATAAAAACCTTCCCGTTGAATCATTCTATCTATTAAAAAAAACTGCATTAAAATCCGTAGCGTAGATTTAAAGATGTAAGCATACATAGGGATAGACAGCTAGAAGTGATTTTGTTTTATGTAGTGATGATACTTTTCATTGAAGCAAAGCTTATATAGTTTGTTTGTATTAGTCGTTCATATAACAAGAATATATCCGATTAAAGCACCAAACGAGCAGCAGTTCACCTGATGTTAAGTGATTACTACCGCCGATGAACATCTGTAAGCTACTTCATATCGTCCCTGTAGTTTCGGGGATCAGAATATGGTTACGGTGTCCCCTGCCTGTCGTAAGAGGCGACTAAAAGGGGCTTCATGGGTGGCGGACGGCTAGAGTGGGAGCGTTCGGTCAGGCGATCCCGCGAAGGACGGCGGTATGTGTGGTCGCATATCGTCGTAAAGACGAGAAGGAGTGGTGGGCCCAGCCGCCCATCTGGGAGGAGCCCGATGGGACGACGCGCTCAGAGGATTCCGGTTGCGTTCCTTCAGAGATCCCGGAGTCCTCTTTGTAGTGCCGAGGAATGCCACCGGGGGTTTTAGTGCGGTAAAAATCCCACATAACCCTGAATCGCTCCTGCAGCGTCGGGTACTTTTTGAAGGTTTTCCTCTCGAAAACAAAAAAGGGGTTCCATCTGAAGTCAATTACAGATGCGTTGTTGCTCCCGGGGACTAAGATGGTCGTCTCTTATGAAAGTGAGTTGGCTACCACACCCTTCGAAACGCTTAAACTACATCACCCTAGAATTAAGAGTAGCGGTGGTAACGCTCCGGCCGAACGACATTGGTTCTACCACCTGGTAAAATCACTACATAGTATAAAACAAAGTTCCTTTCCGGTGTCTGTCTCTATGTATGCTTAAATATTTAAAACTACGCTATGGATTCTAATGCAGTTCTTATTAATAGATAGAGTGATTCAAGAGGAAGGTTTTTATGTATAATAAATGCATAATACAGTGGAGGAACGCTGATAATTTTCGATTTTAGACATTTAGGCGGAACAAAATTCGATGGGTTAGTTGGATAAATAAATATTTGCATTGTAATACAATGCCTGTATTTCAAAGTCTCGACGTCAGTGCCTTTGGTAGAACATTGTAAATAATTTTATAAGCTTGAAGGTTCCCAATTTATTTCTAAAAGTGTGATAAATCTATCAATCGGTATATATATCGGTTAGCTTGGTGTGTTTAATGTTCTTATACGTGTTTTAAATCAATCAACCTACACACGGTTAGAAAGGATTTAAACATTAAAGAAATATATTGAACAAAAAAGAAATTACAAAGTATTGACTTTCGTAAATATCTGCAATAGTAAAAATACTGTGTCGCAGCGGTTTACGCCCCCGAACCATAGTAAAGGTAAGTTTAATTACAATGTATTCTTTCCAAGTTACTAATAAGTATTATATGTTTTACACATACAATTAGGTTGTAGCTTTAGTAAACAACTTATAACTAATAATAATATTATATAATATAAAATATAATAATAAGGGTGTGTAAAGGTGAATCCCTATTTTTAAAAAATACTCTGATCTGGATGAAAATCTTTATTATTTATTGTTAACACCAACGTCCAATATGATTGGGCAAACAACAGCTGGTAGGCAGGTATAAAGTGCGTGTTTCGAATAAAAAGTTGTTTATGCCTTTTGTATCCGCCATCCTCCTAATCTAATTATACTCGGGGCAAATTCGATCTGGAATAAATGTAAACATACCATAAAAAATCCTATGTAGGGTTATCACCAACTTGCACGAATTTGGATACAAATGCATTTTATAAATATTCAACTAATAATAATACACATAATAATATACTATAAATATTCGACTAAACTATGCATAAAATTAATTTAATTAAGAAAAGTTGATTAACTAATAACGACCAACTGCAAGATAATATGCTAAAACCAGTCAAACAAAATTTATTTACCGTTATCGTCGTAGTATAACTAATGATGTTACAATCTTAATTCCATGAAGTGATTTGCAACCTATTATAAGTTACAGATAAAAGTTATTAATAGGTAAAATACGGCTGATAAAACAACAAAAAACGTTGCATTTCTCTGCCGATCAGTGTTTGCTAAAAGGTAACGCTTTGTGATTAAACATTCCATATCGAATTTGCCCCGAGTATAGATATCCGTATTTTTTGCTGAAACAATTTATTATTTGTTGTGGATATACCGATATCGATTAGTAAAGCATAAATGAGCGATGATTTTTGATTCGCTATAAAACATAAATAAATGAGTCTAATATAAGCTTTATGTGTCTGTATATTATATATAAGTCAAAATATAATTTTGAGCCCGGAGAATAAGTGTTATAATCCATAGATTTTAGAATTATTACCTATCTGATTATCAGTTTGTATTAAATCTTATCAAACAAACAAAAATCAGGCAACATTAAGTCTTTAACTAAAAGTTATTACAATTAAAAATTACGTTATTTTTAAACACGGAAAAAATGCGACGAACACCTAGTTTAGACGAAACACGATAAGGAAATGCATCGACAAAACTGGCAATATTTGCTACGGTCTATATCACTTTTGCGAAGAAATATAGTGTGCTTATCCAAGCAACTACACGGTCTGAATAAAGTGTTCTGTTTATTTACCCGCCTGTCGTATCAGCCGTCCTTAATGTAATTAGATGTCCGACTTTTTTACTAACCGAACACATGGGATGTACCAGGAAGTAACGCCAATCAAATTAGGAAGGTGCAAATGTTTGTAACTGTAGCACTAAATAAGGATGTTGTTTAATTTGGTCGTTGGTTTCATGTTGTCTACTAGACCTGATGACACATTTAATGAAAAAAAGGTGCGGCACTCAGGGACTGCCGCGCAATTATAATTTTTTTTTTTTATTTATGCAGTATTTTTTTCTTTGATACTATGTACATTCTCACAAACAGCTGCTTACATATTCGTCCGATTTCCGAGCAGTTCGTCTTGACCCGTGGGAGCTTCGTACTGTCGGACTATATACATACACGTTATGCAAATTCTCGGCCGCGCTACATGGTAGGCGGAGTGGGGGATATTAGGTTTTTTCGTTACGGAATTTCTTAATTCGGTCGCCGCGCTCAAAGTCCGCGATAAAAGCAATGCAATAGCTTAAAATCAATGTTGTCGAATTGTTTGCGCAAATGATTATGAGTAAGGATATGGAATAATTATTTTAGTAATTTTAATAATTATGATAGTAAAATATTTTATATACTTACATGAAAGGTGGTAGATTGGTTATATTTAGACAGGAAATATACTACCGAAGGAAGAGTGCCGACTCTATTTCATAGAAGGCAGCTACCCTATACGCTCTAGCATAGGTAGAGCAAGCTACCTAGTTCTAGGCAACGCATCTATGATTGACTTCAGATGGAATCCCTTTTCTATTTGAAGTTGTTTATATATGTCTGTGGGCAGTAGTGGCCTCAGTAGATGGGTTGCAACCTCGTTAGGTAATAAAAAAGCTCTACTAGATTATAATTTTATAAACGCTCTTTTTATTGTGTAGCAAATTAATAGTTAATAGTAATAGCATACACCAAAGTTATGAACTACAGATTTTCGTCAATTGTTGCTAACATCGACATATTTTCGGCTACTCTTGCGTATCCCAAGCTGCTCTTGTCAAGCCAGCACCGGCAGGCGCGTGCTCTGAATACTCTCTGTTTGTTTATTCTCCGCATATTAGTCCCATCAGCCCTCCTCCTAATGTAATTAGATGTCCTTTTTTCAAATTAGGAATGTGCATGTTTGCTCAAATTTCATACAAGTGTCGTTATTTCTTTCGTTTTGTCCTTATATGCTTTCACAATGATATTAGTAAATCTAATATAAATTATTATCTTATCTTATTATATTATCTTAAAGTAAAGGTTTATAAGATTGGTCGATGTTTGTTTTTACGCATAAAGTTGAATGGGTCTCGGTGAAATTTGGTACATAGATAAATTACTATAGTGTGAAATTACTGATAACCTTTTTATCCCGAAAAAAATATTTTGAGATTCACACACACTTAAGGAATCGTGTGCTTAACAGTAGTTTCGTTAAATACCTTTTAAAGTCTCAGTGCATTTTTTGGTTAGTTTGTTTCAAATACTTATCATTAACAGTACAATAAGTCTGCGATTGCATCTTTTCTGTGGAAGCAATTATAACCAAAATAGTCAGACATAAATATGATTTATTTGGACACTTCTTAAATACACATTTTATAATACCCACTAAATTAAGTGTTATCGAAATAGGCGCCCTTGTTACTTTTGTTATTTAATGTAGATAAACTTTGTGCTAAAAATGCTAGATGATTTACATAGATATTTTAAAAGTTACCACGATTTGATGACTGCCCTGCTCAGGGTATTCTTTAAACACGCCGGTAATAGGCTGCCACGAGTCCGTGGTGCCGAATTTAGGTGTGGGTGAAGCAATCTCATCACCACGGAGTTTGCGTTGGACCATGATGCGATGGAAGACGTGTATAGAAGAATTAAGGTGGAAGAACCTTGGAAGTACCTACCACCGTCACACCTATTTCTAGTGAGAAGAAGTTCTTGCGTTTCAATGGAAGGGTATGGTTACCGTCATACTTTTATATGAGGCGACCATTATAGTCCTCGGCAGCCGCAACGCATTTGTAATTGACTTCAGATAGAACCCATGTTCCATTTAAAGTTGTTTACAGATGTCCGTGGGCGGCAGAGACCACTTGCCATCAGGTGGACTCCATGCTTTGCTACTTCGATCAGATAAACAAAGTAAAATAGTTTCTGGGAACATTGGTCAGCAAGTAAAACGGGCAAAGGGAACCTGTGTTAGTACGCAAGCGCAAAGGTTCCTATCTATCAGAGAACCGGGGGGCGTGTGGATTCAGAACGCGCATTTCTACACGAAGTAAAGTGAGTTAATGGTAGTTAGTATTGTAACGAACCTGTCTAAAGATACGATGCCCATCTGTACTTTATAAAGTAGTAGCAGTTACTCCAGTGAAACTAGTATTTGGTTTGTTCAGGGCTTTTTTGCTTTACCAAAGGAAGTATCTTGCTCTGTTTGTAGTAAACGTAAACACCAATGCTAGTTGCTATCAATGCTCTTTTGACACGTTCGCTGCAT
The DNA here is from genome assembly GCA_949699795.1 of Spicauda simplicius. Classification (NCBI taxonomy): domain Eukaryota; kingdom Metazoa; phylum Arthropoda; class Insecta; order Lepidoptera; family Hesperiidae; genus Spicauda; species Spicauda simplicius. Next base: position 12,961,427 of record OX453063.1, read on the forward strand.
TACGAGATCTATCAGATCTCTTGCAGGATTTTCGTACTGTGCGAGGACTAAAATTCTGTCGTTTCACTCCTTGCGAAGGCTCTAACTTGTAAAGTTTTTTTACGTATGAACAAAACAAATATACTGTTGAGGAGGAGGAGGCTTCGCAATCAAAACGGTTGAGATTTGTTAACAGTCGTGTAATTCGTGTGAGTCGTTAGTTACAAAAATGCATATTGAACCGAAATCTATAGAGCGCGTGATTTGTTTTTTTTTTTCGGGGCATAGACAACCGGTGCGTGGATTCCAGGCGTAGACATATACATATTATTTGTTTTCTACTTGAGAATGAATTCAAAGACACAAAAGAAATATGGATGGATTTGGTCCCTCATGCACAGTACTACAATTTCAAGTATAATTATGTAATTGCTTTTTGGAAGATAAAAAATATTTTCAAAATTGCATTTTAGGGGACTGATTAGGTCTCCAACACACCCAATGATCAATTAGTTTTGAGATCTTTTAGGTCTCTAAAGCACCAGCGGAAAGTTCTTTGACAATGATGTCGCAGGCAACGTGTTAAAAAACTATTTTGGTTTAATACGTGTCTGTATAAGATTATAAATAAATGTGTATTACGTCACTTTTATAAAACCGCGGGTAAAGCTAGAATATGATGACTGTATAAAAAATATTTATACTGAATACCCTTTATTTGTTTGTGGCAAGATTTATATGTCATTTTAGTTCATTGGTTAAATAGTTTTCAATATCGATCATAATTACCATTTTTCTAATAAGTACATTTACATGGAAGTGTATCATTTTATGTCGTCGCATGTCATTAAATTTTACTATAATTTTCCATTTTATGAGGCCAAATATAGTACTTCGATTTTGATTAACATTAAATCCAAAAGAAAGAGGTCTTATCTATGAGGGCCTGTTTATTTATTCTTCTATCGTATCAGCAGCTCTGATGTAATTAATTTGGTGTTCGACTTTTTACTTAGCGAATGAATTGGTTGTACTGAAAATCCGAGGAAATAATAGGTCAGTCGAAATGGGAGCTGGATATGTTTACAAAAGTGTGGTGGAATAATGTTGATTGAACTACTATATCAAAGTGGGGACGTCATATATTTATATCTCTTCACATCCCATAAATAAAAACACATCAGATTCATACTAGTGGTATAAGGCAGATTTAGGATTTTTATACATAAGAAGGAGATAGAAAAAAAAGCTTTTAAAGGTGGTAGACCCAGTGTAGTTCGACTGGGGAAGTACCATCGCCACACTTATTTCTAGCAGTAAAGCATTTCTTGCGTTTCGATGGAAGGGTGCGGTTGCCGGCACCCTTTTTATGAGAGGACCATCATAGTGTTCGGGAGCAGCAACGCATCTGTGATTGACTTCAGATAGAACCCATGTTCTGTAAGAAGTTGACTACAGATGCCCATGAGTGGCAGTGACTTACCATCAGTTGGGCTGCATGCTAATTTGCTACTTTAGTCAGATAAAAAAAAAACTTAAAATGTAAGTAGCATACGAGCATACAGACAACCTGATGGGAAGCCTATTGCAGCCAATGGACATTCGTAATGAACCGCAGATAAGATCAGAGTCTTGTCTGTGGCTAGCCTCAGATGCGATGCTACCCTTGAGAAGTTGGAAAACTTGGGTTAAGTAGGTATGTCTCTCTTACCAAACGCTTTAGACCAGAACAGTAGCGCATAATAATACTGTTATTTGGCAGAAATTACAGTTACTACACTCATAGCCCCACACTAGGATTTTTTCTTGTGTCGTGGGTACCATGGACACACGAGACGAATACACAAACACCCAGACCCAGAACATGAATCTAATTGGCCGGGAATTGAACCCGAGGCCCATTGCGCGTCAGACTGGTATGGTAACCGCTCCGCCACGCGGGTCGTCAATATTAACATTAATGCCTAATTGCAATTTTATATTTAGTAACAATTGTTCTGAAGTTCATAATTATGGAATCGTATGAATAAACCTACAGGCAATTGTAGTGACCAAATGCCGTCTCTATTAGGTTATGAAGATAATTCGGGGATGTAACAATATATTTGGCACCCACATGTGTACGTGTTCATCCCGCGCGCTTTCACTATGTCTACTTATACCTTAATACCCATGAAACATTTCTGTATTATCTAATAAAGTAAGGAAATGTTCATTGCTAAATATCCTAATTGCGATCATCTTGTTAATCATCGTTTTTGCAAATAAGTTATTATTTAACTTGAGTTTGCGGAAAGGTCTAAAAGCAAGCAAACATCAGCACATTTTATGTGTAATGGAAACACATAAGGCGTATGCAGCCTGTGTATTAAGTAACTATTACTACCCTGTTCGTGCTTATGAAGTATGCTTAGTGTGTAAGTTCTGGGGATTCACTACTGGTTGGCTACTCCTGAAAGATCAGTAGCCAACCAGTCGATCCACTGGTTGATCGCTTCTATAAGCAAGCAAATCATGACATCGGTAAAGATCAACAGTAAACAAATTTTAGAAAACTTTTTGAAATTTGAGCTTTTGTAGGGCAGTCAAACATTTTTTTTATAAGATATTAAAAAAATTGTAGATCCACCGAGTCTAAAAATAGTTGATTTGGATACAGCTTGAACACTTCGTGCATATTTATTTGCCACTATATCTTAACAAAAAAGACAATGTTTAGTTATTGCTTTTAAATCTTGGATACTGTTTATTGATTAGTCTTCTAACAATATTCTTATATGCTTATATGTAATGTAAGTATTTACTGTATTATATTGTTTTCGAATGATCTCGCATTCATAATTATAATGTCAGGGTATTTTTTTTTATTTTTTTTTATAATTAAACTTGGCGATAATGTAGACGGGCTACCTTATGGAAAGCAGTCACCGTCGCCTATGGACATTTGAAATATCAGAAGAGTCGCCAATCCATCGCCGGCTTTGAAGGAGAGTTCTTTTCGCACCTTTTTTATTGCGCCCATTTAAAGTACCTATTTCACGATCTTTTAAATTAAAACTAAAACGTCTATTGCACCATACACACTCATTCTGTAATCCGAATTAAAGGGACATCAAAGTTATGCCGCGCCCGCACGATTGCGGCTTGCCGCAAGCTCCAAACCTCTACAAGTGTTTTATTTTGGGAACAAAATATCGCCATTCACACGCTTGCGAGTAAGTCAAGCGCGACAGTCGTGATGGACATGGAGATTGTATGGCCTATCAAAATTTGCTTAAGTTATTTTTATTAAAAAAAGAAAAGAATATTTAAAAGGAAATAAAACATACATTTACTCGTATTTATGTAAATAGTTTACTAATTTTTTACAAAAGAGGAACATATGTTTACTGCACTAGTGCACAAACTAGACTTTGCAAATGTGGGGACGTATGGCAAGCGCTTGCAACAAACTCCCTTTGATTTGTGACAAAAAACCGACACTCGATCGGATCATCTCCAAGCACTTGCAAACTTAAGCCAAGCCAAACGCTCTATCCGCACTTTTGAATTTGAGATGGCTAGTTGAGGTTTAGCAAGCGTGCGAACGCGGCATTACAATTCGTTTAGATTATAAAAGATTTTGTATAACATAATTATTGTCCACTTTCGTATTATGTTTTTATTAAAAAAACAGACCATTCGCTATTTTTAAATTCGAAGACTTTTAACTTATGAATTTGATCCATTATGTCAAATGCGTAAGAAAGAATTGAAAATTGAACTCAGTCGTATCCTTAGCACAAAAACAGAGTACTCGGAGCACATTAAATTGAGCAACTTTTTGCGGTTTTGCACTTGTTCCGCTGAAGACAAATGGAGCTCTATTGCAACGAAGTTTTCTTTCCTCTTCACACGATTATTAGATACATGACTGCGTTAAGCTTCAAAATACTTTAGAGCTCGCTTTGAAAGATCTCTAAGCATTACAATTTAAAATGTTACAATTTCTTAAGTGCCTTACTGTTTTCTTTAGTAAGCGCTTTAATTCTTTGTTAAGTAATTTTATGTCAGTCTTTTACTATTATCCGTTTTGTATTCGTTTATGAACTCTGTACCCGTGGGGCAATAAACTTATCGAAAGAGAGTATCGCCGATTATAATGTCTGTTGTACTTATTGAACTTACCTACAAGGAGTGTCGTTCTGTATTCGTACCACTGCATACCACAAATTTAATAACATCATGTAAATGCAGTCCGGTGCAGTGAATAATCAGTACATAAAAATAATAAAAAATAGTTTATTAATTTTGTTTACTATTGATGAAAACAAATGAAGTGTATAAAACGAACACGAGAAAACAGTGTTTAAAACTATGGGTGGACAAAGGTGTATAAATCATATTTTATACACCTTTCTACACCCACAGTTAAACACATTAAACATAAAACATATTATTAACCACATTAAATATATTACTAAATATAAAATGTTTTTGTAGAATTTAGTAAATGCTAATTAATAAGTGACGCACTTCACGCCGTATAGTTACAACTTTGTCTCGAGGATAATCTACGTAATCTTAAAAGTAAAATAATATTTCGATTTAAAAATGTCTTAAGTTAAATTAAACCAATTTAATATTTATAAAAGCTAAGTCCACTTTAACGGATTTCAGTATAAGATGAGAAACATTAGAAAAACGGACCGGGAGAAACTTTAATAAACAAAGTACGGGAAGGAAAAAAAAAATTAAGTTGTCTATTAGCGATATAGACTACATAATATCAAGCGGATAATTTGTTGTAAAATTGACATAACTAAGATGTACAAAGAACTGTTATTATAATTTTTACATTACGTTACGTTTTAATTAAATCAATAATTCAACTATTATGTTGTTCTGTATGCTTAACATAACAAACCTTTTATTATGTCTAATAAATATGTGTAATTCATCATTGAAGTACATCATGTAAACAAAAGTCACAATGAATATGAATCATAATCATAATCATAATCATAATCATAATCATAATCATAATCATCTTTATTTGCCAAAATAAGGTACAATTTTATGTTACATAAATTTTTAAGTCCTCTTATTTACCTATTAGGCATGCAAATATCATTTAAATGGTAATATTAAAGACAAACTACAATAAAATATGTCAAAAAAATTACAAAATGTCAAAATATCTATATAAATTAATTAATTGTAAATCAATAATAAAAATTTAACATTAGAATCAATCAAACAATATATTATTAAAAATTGTCAAATAATACAAAAAAAATACTGTCAGCCTGTGTCACGCAGAAATTCATTAACGGAATAATAACATCTATCGATTAAATATTCCTTAAATTTTCTATTAAATGCTGCTATATTATGTATGAATAAATACAGTTTTTATAAATGACAAATGCTGAAATGTTTGGAAGCTTTACATGAATTTAAGTGTTGTCTATAAAAAATAAATAATACTTATATTATAGTCCACTACAGCATTCCACCAATTCGCACTTGGCCAGCGCGGTGGACTATGGCCTAAAACTCTCTCATTCTGAGAGAAGACCCGTGCCCACCAGTGCTACAATAATGGGTTGACGACTTATATTATATGACTGAGTTACGATCGCTATCAGAAAACTAATTATTTTACTTCAGAGAAACAAGCGAGTAATACACTTTTCGCTCCCCTATTCTTAAAAGCTGCCATTTTAAACTGAACAAAGGAAATATTTTCACTGTTTTATTCTTGTTTTCACCGTAACACTAAAACAAAGACTGTTAGCAAAACGCACAACAGTGAGAGTTTTTATGGTCGTATACACGTCTAAAGGAAAATAAGCTAAGTGTGAGTTGGACTCGCACACGAAGTGTTCCGTACTATTCTTTATAATACGAAAAAGTCACGTTTGTTGTATGGGAGCCCCCTTAAATATCTATTTTCTTATATTTTTAGTATTTGTTGTTATAGCGGCAACTGAAAAATATTATCTATGAATATTATAACTGTGAAGCTATCACATTCCATGACTTACAGCGCGCTGACAGACAGACGGACAGACAGACAGCGAAGTCTTAATAATAGGGTTCCATTTTTTACGCTTTGGGTATGGAACCCTAACAAGTAGTATTTGTGCTTATTTTTTACGTACATGAATTTGTTCAAAGACAAACTATTTCCATCTTCCGATTGCATTGAAGGCACACCTATTTTTCTGTTGATAACTATGTTGAGCGCTACTATGTTCTGGTGTGGTTTAGAAGAAATTCCTATAAGAAACATTCTAAGTAAGTTCTCTGGGGTAACAACACACTATTAACTAACTTACTTACTAACTAACTATTCAAGACTAGGTTATTTATTTTCTCGCTTCGGTTACGTCTTCCATGGTCTTGAGTATTTTATATGTTAATGTTGTAATCATGAACTATGTGCATGTCAATTTCAGACCAACTAGTAGTTTTGGCGTGAACAAGTAACAAAAAACATATACATTTTCACGAACTTTCGCGTTTTCAATGTTAATAAAAAGTAAAAATAATATGTATTGAAATCCACGGGTGCCAATTATCACTTACTATCAGATGGACTGCCTGTTCGTTTGTTATTTTTATTATATAGGTACCTACTAGGTAAACTACCAGCGCTTCGCTACGAGACATAAAAAAATTAAAATGTGGAGGAGACAATGAAACTATTTTGAAGGGTGTTATTAAAGTGGCCGTCAATAGTCGTAATATACAACTCGTACATGTTTGATGTGAAGCCATTCTACTCGTGGTGGTTGGTACTAGCAGATTCCCGCAACTTCGTTCGCACGAACCATAATCCATCCATTAGACTTAAGATCCACTGCTGGACATCCCCCTTCCTCGTTTTGTCCACAGACTCCAATATACTGAAGTCCAAAGCCAAAACTAATCTGATTGAGTTTGCATCAAATTGGTTGGGTTTCTGAAAATACTTTCAACCCCTATATTACCCTTCTATGTATATTTTTTTCGAAAATGTTGAAAAATAATAAATAAATAAAATAAAATTATAATAAAAAATAAATAAATGTAATTTAACTCAAAAGCACTAAGGAGTATCGATGCAAAAATCTCCAACATATTTTTCTACCCGTTAGACGATGAGCTTCAATAAAATAAGAAAAACACATCGGTAATCAATTCTGTTTTATTTTATAGAATGGGTCAAGAAATCACGTTGCCCAATACAAACTTTGCCCCCATTTTTAACCTCCTTAGGAAGCGAATTTCCCAAAGTCATTTCTCAGTGCTAGCTTACGTCAAAAAAATCCCCTGTACCAAACTTCAAGTTTCTAAGTACAGTAGTTTCGGCTGTGCGTTAATATGTCAATAGTTAAGTCAGTACTCCCTGTTATATATATAGATAGATAAATAAATAAATGTATGTATAACGAGGTTTTTTGAGCTTTCTACCTATATGGATGTATAAATGTTTAAGAATATAGGTAGTATATTTCTTACTTTTGTAAATAGTTAACAAACGAATAAAACACGACAGACCTTAAAAAATCAGGCTTGTTTTCCTTGTAAGCCTCTAAAGGGTCTTAGCGTAAGCCCCATTCGCTATTAAGAAGGTATAATAATATTTAAGTACCAAAGCGTGGAACATTTTTCTTTGAAATTTTCTGGATATATTACGAGTATTTTCATTCACGAAACGTAACATCTATACTTATAAATAAAATTGAAGTGTCTGTTTGTAATATCAAAATAACAGCTTTTCATCAATTGCATATGAAAGTATACATGATACTGATAACAAAACAACAATCAGTAAAATTTTTGTCTGTCTGTCTGTCTGTCTGTCTGTCTATCTGTCTGTCTGTCTGTTTGTTTGGGGTAATCTCCGAAACCGCTGGACCGATTTTATCGGGATTTTCACTATTAGATAGCTAAATTTACAGCGCGTAACTTAGGCTACTTTTATTTTAGAAAAATAATTAGGGTACTTCGGAAAAACATAAAAACCTTCAAAAAATACCTCCGCTTTATGCAGATTAAATGACAACTTAGGTTCAGTCGATATGGTTAACATGAAACTTGGAGTGAACCTTGAGTATCTAGAATAACATAATATGATAAAAAATTGACCTTCAACTCCTCAACCCTCATGATGCAGGGGTACTGCCCGCCTAAGCCGCAAGAGCTACTTATTTTCTGCTTTCAAATTTGGCATAAGGTTTTTGAGCAAAAATAAATGGTGAAAAATTTGACCTTCAACTCCTCAACCTTCATGATGCAGGGGCACTGCCTGCCTAAACCGCAAGAGCTCCTCATTTTCTGCTTTCCAATTTGTTATAACGTTTTTGAGCTAAAACAAATGGTGAAAAATTTGACCGTCAACCCCTCAACCTTCATGATGTAGGGGTATTGCCTGCCCTAACTGTAAAAGTTAGATTTTTTTACTTACAAATATTTAAGGAGGTTTGTAAGCAGAAACAAATGATGTAAAAATTGACCTTTACCTCCCTATGATTCGAGGATACATCGTTAACCCATTAGTCACTGCCGTCTCACTGCCGTGCACGGGTCTTCTCTCGGAATTAGAAAATTTTAGGCCATAGTCCACCGCGCTGGACCTCCCAGAACTTTTTTTAACGAATTCTCGGGAGTGTGGGTTTCCTCACAATGTTTTCCTTCACCGAAAAGCAGTGATAATTAATTTCTACTGCGCACATAAAACAGTGGTGCGTGCCTGGGTTTGAACCTCGGACCTCCCGATTAAGAGGGCAAGTTTCAAGTTTCACTGCTCTTGATTCGAGGATACCTACTGCATATTCTACAGAAGTTGGCCATTAGGTGCTTCCATCCACACAAATAAATGTAATTTAAATGTCTTTTGAATATGAGAATTCTACTTTTTACTAAATTAATATGGAAATGAATATTCCGTTTTTTAATTCACAATCTACCTTTCTATACTTATAAATAAAATTGAAGTGTCTGTTTGTAATATCAAAATAACAGCTTTTTATCAATTGCATATGAAAGTATACATGATACTGATAACAAAACAACAATCAGTAAAATTTTTGTCTGTCTGTCTGTCTGTCTGTCTGTCTGTCTGTCTGTCTGTTTGTTTGGGGTAATCTCCGAAACCGCTGGACCGATTTTATCGGGATTTTCACTATTAGATAGCTAATTTTACAGCGCGTAACTTAGGCTACTTTTATTTTAGAAAAATAATTAGGGTACTTCGGAAAAACATAAAAAACCTTCAAAAAATACCTCCGCTTTATGCAGATTAAATGATAACTTAGGTTCAGTCGATATGGTTTACATAAAACTTGGAGTGAACTTTGAGTATCTAGAATAACATAATATGATAAAAAATTGACCTTCAACTCCTCAACCCTCATGATGCAGGGGTACTGCCCGCCTAAGCCACAAGAGCTACTTATTTTCTGCTTTCAAATTTGGCATAACGTTTCTGAGCAAAAACAAATGGTGAAAAATTTGACCTTCAACTCCTCAACCTTCATGATGCAGGGGCACTGCCTGCCTAAACCGCAAGAGCTCCTCATTTTCTGCTTTCCAATTTGTTATAACGTTTTTGAGCTAAAACAAATGGTGAAAAATTTGACCCTCAACCTTCATGATGTAGGGGTATTGCCTGCCTTAACCGTAAAAGTTAGATTTTTTTTACTTACAAATATTTAAGGAGGTTTGTAAGCAGAAACAAATGATGTAAAAATTGACTTTTACCTCCCTATGATTCGAGGATACATCGTTAACCCATTATTATCTCACTGCCGTGCACGGGTCTTCTCTCGAAATTAGAAAATTTTAGGCCATAGTCCACCGCGCTGGCCAAGTGCGAATTGGTGGACTTCACATACCTCCCAGAACTTTTTTTTAACGAATTCTCGGGAGTGTGGGTTTCCTCACAATGTTTTCCTTCACCGAAAAGCAGTGATAATTAATTTCTACTGCGCACATAAAACAGTGGTGCGTGCCTGGGTTTGAACCTCGGACCTCCCGATTAAGAGGGCAAGTTTCAAGTTTCACTGCTCTTGATTCGAGGATACCTACTGCATATTCTACAGAAGTTGGCCATTAGGTGCTTTCATCCATACAAATAAATGTAATTTAAATGTCTTTTGAATATGAGAATTCTACTTCTTACTAAATTAATATGGAAATGGATATTCCGTTTTTTAATTCACAATCTACCTTTTTGTAATAAATCTACTTCGTACAAACAAATTTATACCTACAAAAAACAAAGGAAATATAATTAATTCGACTTATTTTCGTAGTAGTTACCTCGGCTAATACCGAGGTGGGTACTTATACAAGAAGTAAACAATATTCACGATTATAACTATAGATACACCTACACAGGCAGACACATCACGATGCTGCCGCGACCGAGCATTCAACTTTCAAGCATGTTTAGAAAGATTTACTTTGTGTATCGTTCTAATAAGGGATAACAGATGTCGCTGGATGTATACTGAGTTACGCCAAGGGCTAATTCCTGAAGTTTGTAGGTATATAAAAGTGAGTGAATTATTTTGAGTTCAAATTCGATTACGTTGGATTCAATTGGTACGATTTGTTTAAAATAGGGACTTTGTAATGTATCACTATTAATTATATGCGGCTAATATTATATTTTTTTCTTAACGTAATGATATACTCAACTGACTTCGAAAAGGAGGAGGATCAATTCGGTTGGTATGTTTCTTTTACGTACATGTTTCTTTTATGTTTTTTTTAAATTTTTCTTTTTTTTATGTACATCGATTTTTCGGCCAACTGACAAAGAATTTTCTTTCATTCAATGGAGTTTACTTGCAGTTTGATACTATTATCATCATTCATATCTTCAGAACTATGTGAGATTGCGATGGAGCATCATATAAGATATTTTGGCATATGTACCTATCTATGTAGAATTGAAACGAAGATAACTTAAGTCATCGACTTGCATGGATTATTAATAAGAGCTGTTAATAATTGTAACAATATGCTGTACAATGTGTACAAGTACCTACTGGTATTAATAAATATTTAAGGGGGGGACTTTCATGTGACAAATGTTATCTATTTACTCAATATTAATAAAAAACAATAGGTAGAGCATGAAATATTCAAGGAATTTTCAATCAAACAAATGGGGCTTTTTGCCGTTTTGTTTATAAATAATGGTACGGAACCCTTCGTGCGCGAGTCCGCTTCGAAGTTGCTAAGTTGCTATCAGTCCTACCGAAAAAATGTTGTTTAGTTAAAAATTTTGTAGGCATAAAATTGGATACGTAGGTATATGTCATGTGTCCCTGTAGCCTCGGGGTCAGAATAGGGCTACGGTATCCCCTGCCTGTCGTAAGAGGCGACTAAAAGGGGCTTCCGGGGTTGCAGACGGCTAGAGTGCGAGCTCGAACTGTTCGGTCAGGCAATCCCGGGAAGAACGGCGGTATGTGTGGTCGCATATCGTCGTAAAGACTAGACGGAGCGGTGGTCCCAGCCGCCCATCTGGGAGGAGCCCGATAGGACAACGCACTCGGAGGATTCCGGTTGAAGTTTCGAGATCCCGGAGTCCTCCTTTTAGCGCCGAGAACGGCCACCGGGGGGGTTTTAGTGCGGTAAAAATCCCACATGACCCTGCGTCGCTCCCGCGGCGTCGGGTACCTTTTGAAGGTTTCCCCCCTCGAGAACAAAAAAAAAGGTATATGTCATGTATTTTTAAAACGCGGGCGAAGCTGCGGGTTTCAGCTAGTTCATTTATAAAAAAAATGGGAAGGAAAGTCGACCAAACAACAGTTGACGGACAGCAGTAAAACTATATTACTTAACGGGTACTCACGATATGCGGTTTATTAATTCTTATAGATTTCTTTTTTTGTTTGATTAGTTTGATTATGTTGATTTATAATACTAGTCTAAAATCATATATAGCAGTAAAACTATTTTGTAAAAATTGTGCTAATAAAAAATAGGTCAATTTACTTTTTGTGTTTTTAATCTCAGCGTAAAAGGCTAATCTAAATCATTCGCGCATTTTAATTTGTAGAAATATACGAAATTCAAACGGAAAAAATATGCAAATATTTTTTTCGTCTCGTTAAAACTTTTTATTAGACGAAACGAGACGCTCTCCCCTTAAACCTTTAATAATTTTGAAGTATAATCGATATTAAAGTTTACTTAGAAAGTTACAAGCTTACTTTATAGATAATTTTATAAGACTTTAATAAGTTATTCCTTACGACTCTCTAAAGTATAGATAAAGAAAATTTTGCGGTCGAAACAAAATACTTTAAATGCGTATTATTAGAAAATTTTTAAACGCTTTTTCTTTGCATGTGTCGCATATATCCATATTTACTTATTACTTGTTGAAAGTACCAAATATTGATGTTTTTGACATAAAGTGTTAAATTATTATTATACTAGCTGTACCCGCGGCTTTGCCCGCGTGCAAATCAATGTGTCACAAAGTTTTTCCCGCGCAAATCTCGACACCGTGGGAATTCTATGATAGAAAGTAGTAACATTAAAATCGGTTTGGCCGCTCAAGGATTACCTGGTCAAACACAGAGTGAAAAAACGAATTTAAAGTGTATATTTGTGGGTAGGAACGTGTTGTTATGTATTTTTTTTTAAATTAGACAAATTATAATATTGTAAACCGCTTTTTTGAAATGTAAATTACATTCTTAATGGTCTAATTCACAATATCGGTATACTTTTTTTTCAATCAACTCCTCCACATTTGAAACAAAACGTATCGATTATAAAGATTGATTTGAACTTTTCCGAATTGGAAAATACTATTTGAAGTAATTTTGAGGGATTCAAATTTCTAAGTAAGATTATAGGTAAACCTACTTTTAATATTAATTTGTGTTCAGGAGTTCCGGAAGGCATTCTGTTGGAATGCAAAATTCTGTTGGATAATGTACTGCTTCCTCCATCTCAATGACTGTGTCTACCGAATAGTAGATGTGTGACGCTGCTTTAAATTTAAAAAAAAATCATTTATTTTATCGACACGTTCATTGGTGGGTGGGTATATAACCGTCTTTTGGAACCAATTTATAGTGTTATTGGTTGTATTAACAATATCGGGATATAGTTTTTCAACCAACTCCTCCACATTTAAACGAAGACGTATCGATATAAAGATTGATTTTAACTTTTCCGGATATTTGTTATCCGGAAAAGTTACTACTATTACACTATTATCTACTTGAAGTAAATTATTACAAAATTGGAATATCACTGAACAGCGACATATATTCTAAGTTCATATTTTGTTTCATGTGGCCAAAGATAAGATCTTTTAAGAGGTGCATCGGGCTATTTGTGTGCGTAAATCCCGCATTGTTCTTTGTAAACCAGAAGACATAATCAAAACACTTTTACAATTCATACGAACAGGGCGCACCCGTTCGCAGGGCGCTGCCGCACCCTGCTCGCTTATTTTTTATGTTTTCTTTTATGTTCCAACCTAACCTAACCCATCCTGTTTAAAAAGCTACAGCTAACTCCAACTCTTAACAATAACATGACAATACTCCTGCATTTTCAGGATTTAGGTATTCAAAGTGACACTTTTCATCATAATGTTCTCTCAGGAACGGGTAATGTAATGTATTGTAATCAATAAGTACCAAACTCATACGGCTTAAGTAGGTTGTGTACTTAGATTATCAGGGTTGATGAATTGAAGTTTAATTTATTAATCACATTTCAGTTTAATGAGCTGTCATTAAACTTATAATATATACTAAAAACAACCGTAAGCATTATGTGACTACCTTTTATAATTTAGGCTTGCACTATCCCTCATTATCAGGGAGGAGTTGAAGGTAACAAAAATGTCCCGTGTCTTTGCTTAGTATTCTTATTACTTATACGTAAGCACTTGCGAGCCAACTTCTATAGTTTGAGCTTGCAGTACCCTGCATCATCAGGGCTGAGGAGCTTAAGGTCGAATTTGTCATCATGTGTCTTTGCTTAGTAATTATATTACATACCCGAAAGCATTAAATGGCCAACTCCTATGGCTTAGGCTTGCAGTACCCTGCATCATCAGGCTTGAGGAGTTGAAGATCGAAATTTTCATCTTGTGTATTTGCTTAGTAATTATATTACATACCCAAAAGCACTAAATAGCTAACTTCTATGGCTTAGGCTTGAAGTACCCCTGCATCATCAGGGTTGAGGAGTTAAAGGTCAAAATTTTCATCATGTGTCTTTGCTTAGTAATTATATTACATACCTGAAAGCACTAAATAGCTAACTTCTATGGCTTAGGCTTGAAGTACCCCTGCATCATCAGGGTTGAGGAGTTAAAGGTCAAAATTTTCATCATGTGTCTTTGCTTAGTAATTATATTACATACCTGAAAGCACTAAATAGCTAACTTCTATAGCTTAGGCTTGAAGTACCCCTGCATCATCAGGGTTGAGGAGTTAAAGGTCAAAATTTTTATCATGTGTCTTTGCTTAGTAATTAAATTAAATACCTGAAAGCACCAAATGCCCATCTCGTATAGTTTAGGCTAGCAGTATCCTGCATCATCAGGGGTGAGGAGTTGAAGGTTGAAATTTTCTTTTTGTGTCTTTGCTTAGTAATTATATTACAAACCCGAAAGCACCAAATGGCCATCTCCTATGGCTTAGGCTTGAAGTAACCCTGCATCATCAGGGTTGAGGAGTTGAAGGTCAAAATTTTTACTGTGTATCTTTGCTTGGTATTTTTATTACATAACCGTAAGTACCAAATAGCCAACTCTTACGGTTTAGTCTTGAAATACTCTTAGATCATCAGGGTTGAGGAGTTGAAGATCAAATTTTTGTCCTATGAATTTGTTTAACAATCTTATTATATATCCATAAAAACAAATTGACTTACTTCTACGGTTCAGGCTAGCAGTACCCCTGCATCATCAGGATTGAAGAGTTGAAGGTCAATTTTTTTAGGAAATATCTGCTTAGTAATCTCATTCTACATTCAACCCTATTGAACTCCTACAGCTTAGGTTTGGCCGAGTATAGCTAATTTCGTTAATTTGCTTCAAAGAAATGGATCCTATGATCAGAACCGTATCAAACTCATCAGAGTACCCTTGAAGTACATTCTTTCAAATAAAAGAAAAATCATCAAAATCGGTTGGCGGGAAATTGAGTTATTCATCTATTTATCGCGCACATCGTTAATGCAAATATCAGACTTATGCGCTTTTCTTGTGGATGCCACTGCCAAAAGTGAACTAAACATAAATGGGACCCCATGACTCGCACTACCTTTCAAATGAAAAAAAAAATCATCCAAATCCGTTCACCCAGTGCGGAGAATTCGAGTAACAAATATAAAATTTAAAATCAAAGCAAAATACTAAATTTTATTGAGGTGGCCTCAAAATTGACTGACTTTCATACAAACTTACATCTCCTATTTGGGTTAAATTGGGGGGGGGGGATCAGAAAATTAATTCTTAACTGACATCTACGTCATAAAAAGAACCCCTTGTAAAAATCATATTCGTATCTTTAGCAGTTTAGGCTCTACGATGTTTATTCAATAGATGAGTGTGATCCTTTCGTTTTTATATAAGTATATATAGATATAGAGATATAGATTTTTATAGCATCAAATAACATAGGTACACACATAACCAATAAAAAATACATAACAAAGGAATACATTTTACAGACCATGTTTAGTTTCAACCAATTCAACTATGCAGTTACTTATCATAATAACACTTATCGAACGCAGAATAAATACTGCGTAGTTTTAAATTGACATAACTTTTTTATTTATAAACCTATTTACATAAAATAAACACTAAATGTTAAGTGAAGTTTCCCACAACACATCTGTGAAAATTATATTCAAATTGGATAAGCCGTTTCTGAGATTAGCGTTTTCAAACACACAGACAAACAGACAAACAGACAAACAGACAAACAGATAAACAGACAAACAGACAAACAGACAAACAGAAAAGATTTCTAAAAACCATTATTTTGGGTTCTATATCGTATTAAAGACCTCTAGAAGTGGTTTTCACCTAAATTTATTCTATGTACAGACAGCGACCTCTTACAGATTTATTATAGTATAGATTTAAGTGCACCCGTTGAGGTTATTAATTAATGTTAATAATCCTCTTAAGTTAATCGCCGTCCTTAATTAGTAACTATTCGTATTTTGGAACCTAGTTTTTTAATGTTGTAGAGCCAATAGACCAGTGGATTAATATCCTGCATTGTGGAAGTTCTAAGTCCTAAGTGGAGCAGTGATAGCTTTATGGTTTGCCCTCTCAATCGGGAGGTCCGAGGTTCAAGCCCAGGCACGCACCACTGATTTATGTGCGTATTAGACATTAATTATCACTGCTTTTCGGTGAAGGAAAACATAGGAAGCATGTGTATCCTTACTATGTTTTCCTCAAATTTTTTTCCCTTCCTTTTTTTTTAAATAACTCTCGGGTGTGTACCCGAGAGTTATTTAAAAAAAAGTTCTCGGAGGTGTTTGAAGTCCACCAATTCGCACTTGGCCAGCGCGGTGGACTATGGCCTAAAAAACTCTCTCATTCTGAAAGGAGACCAGTGCCTAGTGGGACAATAATGGGTTGTCGAGATTCTGGAACTCCGAATCACGGGAATACATTTAATCGCATTTATGTTCGTATTAGGAGTTATTTTAAGTAGCGAAAAAAGGAAAATATCCCTGAGGGTTCTTCATAATGTTTCGAGTGGGAGGTCTATCAGTTGGTACTTAGCTAAAGGGAGTGACCTAAATCGTTTTGAATCTCAAAGGAGATTCAGAATAGTAATAATGGCCTGTAATATATTAGTACTAATTATAATAATTTATTATGCAGGTATTAATTACCAATTGGCCTATTTAATTCCCCTATGGCTAAAGTATCTAAAAATCGTTTCACAGTAAAAGCCTACGTACATTATAATTTTACCTTCAGTAGTTTGAGTCAGTCAGCTTTAGTCTTTAAATAGTTAGAAGATGTAGAATGAATTGACGACCGTGTGGCGGTGCGATCACCATACCGGTCTGACACGCAGTGGGTTCCGGGTTCGGTTCCGGTTAGACAGGTATGTGAATTACGAATGTAGGTTATTGTTCTGGGTTTGGGTGTTTGTGTATTCGTTTTTGTGTGTATCCATGGCACCCACTGCACAGGAGAAATTCCTAGAGTGGGGCTATTTATGTAGACAGCGTTTAATTCCACGTCATGTGAAGTAGTTACCATCATCGATTACCTATCATCATCAATTATTTCTAGTTGGAAGCATTTCATGTGTTTCGATAGAAGGGTGTGATTGCCGGCACACTTTCACATGAGGCGACCATCATAGTCCTCAGGAGTAGCAACGCGATTGACTTCAGATGGAACCCATGTTCTGTATGTAGTTGATTACAGATGTCCATGGGCGGCAGTGACCACTTATCACCAGGTGGACTGCATGATCGTTTGCTACTTGATAAAGAAAACGATGGTCTGACTAAGATCTGAAGATTTCTTCAGGCGTTCTGTATATTGGAAGGGATGATATAAGTGGCTTATAAAAGAATTCATACAAAAAGATGTTCAGCTTTATTTCAAGTTAGCAAAAAGAGCAGTTAACGTAACGCACATCTAAGAGGTTGAGTTTTTGTGCCTTTGTCCTCGTTTCTCAGAAGATAAATGATACATACCAACATATTGATGTATCTATGTACAGTTGTAGGTATATATTGAATGATTCGAGTGAATGCCCTTTTGAGAAGAGGAGAAGAAGCCTTTTAATATTATTTTTTCCTTCAAAGATAAGTAGTGGTTGTTTAAGATAGAGGGAGAGAGAGATAGGGATTTAATAAGAAGAAAAATTTGAAGCTTTTTGTTAAAAGCTGTGATTTATACTATGGTTTGTTATAAGAAACCAAGTATTTTTTTAACTAAGTAAATAATTGACTTTGAAAGTATTTCTCTAAGATTCCAATGGACCAGACGGATTGGTGAAAACTTGAAAATTTAGCTTGAAAATCGCTATTCGAAGGCAGGAGTTTCGTGACAAGATTACACTACATAGTATAAGACAAAGCCGCTTCGCGCTTTCTGTCCCTGTGTTCCTATCTTTAAAACTACGCTACGGATTTTAGTGTAGTTTTTTTTTAATAGATAGAGGGATTCAAGAAGGAGATTTTTGTGTATGATACATGCATAACAACGTGCGTAGGAACACTGATATTTTTAGATTTTTGACTTTTAGGTGGAATGATGTTCGCCGGGTCAGCTAGAACGTAATAAAAATACAAAATAGTTCCTAAAATTGACTACATTTGTGACAACAAATAAGTACAACATTAATACAGTAGTAAATTACGTTTATTGGTGCTTTATTGTTATCTGTTATTGAAATATAAACATTATATTCTTCAACATTAAAGTAAATTTTATTGTTTTGTTTGGGGGGAGGGGAGATTTAATTAGTTAGTTAAGTTAAAGGGGTTCGCTGTCACTTGGAAACTTTAGGTACGTGGAGCCGAAAGTTTGAGAAACCCTCTTCTATTAGATATAGATCTTCTTAATGGGGATTTTCATTAGTCACCGTTGTAATTTTCATTAGTCATTGTGGTAAGTTTGTTAGTGACGCAATGGGCATTGATAGCACATAAAAAGATGGTTATGCCCATCTACTAATTATTGTTCTTTAGTCCTGCGACATCTACGGGAACAGAGGAATTTGTGCTATTTAAGACCGACGTAAGACGATACAACTATTTTGGATTATAATATAATGCTATTATAATACTGTGTAGCCGCAATGCCTTTAATAGAAGTCGGTGGCAAAGAATCGCAAGAGCTGTTGGCAAAGATAGCTATGACGACTGACCAGACGACATCATTATGCCACGACCACTCTGCCAAGAGTGTACGACTAAAGAGAGATTATTATACTACACTAGCCACCCATCGCAACGCTATGTTTTGTGCATTATTTAAAAAAATATTAGCATCCCTCCTTCTCTATACTCTGTACTCCTTCTCTATATAAACTATAACTGTGCCAAAGGAGATGTTTCAAAATGTATGGACCTTTGGCCAGGTATCTGTACACCATATGATAAAAATGCCAATAAAGTATAGAGCACTTTTTAACTAAGCTTTTTATTATAATCGACTGGTATTTTATTGGTACAAGACGAGAATTTTAAGTTAGAATTGCAACACAAAATAATGGCGGCGGTAATATTTCATTTTGACAGTTAAAGTTAATAAACAAACTGTGACAATGACAATCAGTTGTCAATGATCATCTGATCCAACGCAGTCATATTATTTAAGTGTCAACTATAATTAATAATTATGCCGTTTTAGACTTGCACTTCACACATTCATTTTACAGTTCTATTGCTTTCAAGTTATTTGATGGTCAATTTATATAGAAACTCCAACACAATACGCACACGAAAATATTCCGTGAAAGTATCTAACAAGACAGATGAATGGATCTAGTAAAAGAATCAATATGACAGTTGTCAGATAATGACAACTACTTACAGTTTTATCCACAGACTGTCTAAATCAGTTGTTCCGCCATATTGGAAAACGAAGAAAGTAGTTGA
Source organism: Spicauda simplicius (assembly GCA_949699795.1). Taxonomy (NCBI): domain Eukaryota; kingdom Metazoa; phylum Arthropoda; class Insecta; order Lepidoptera; family Hesperiidae; genus Spicauda; species Spicauda simplicius. The sequence continues at coordinate 12,981,020 of OX453063.1, forward strand.
TTTTAATTGGTTTTGTACCGGAAAAGTACACGTTTTCATGAATTTTAAGTATTTTTTTAGGATTCTTGAGATTTTTCTCGATTTTTTGAGATGGTGTACATATACCTAGCCAAGATTGAAACATCTCCTTTCATACTACTCCGTCTGTGGTAGTATTCTTAAAAACGTATCCCAAGTTTTTGCTTTAAACAAACTTTGTAGTACGTAAATAATTTGCTTAAATACCTTGCAATAAAATTTAGTTTTATAAAATTGACCAAAAACACTTTTGCAGAGGAGAAAATTTAGTATATATGTTTGCTGTGTCTATTGAAATTGTAAAATAATTGAATTGGATTATCAGAACGTCCACGTTAAAAAGATAACGTAACAGGAGATATAAGTAAACAAACGTTATTATTACTTCCGAAAATATTTAGAATACATCTTAGATGTCACCCAAAATAATTAAACAAGCTAGCTTATACAGCTCCCGATAGATTAAGGAAGCTGTAAGCAAGCTTGTTTCTATCAACCCAATAACCTAAATCCCAATTGATCCCGCCATCCTATGTGTGCATGTAATTTCACTATACCTACGAGTAGTTCTGGCAATAACTGGCAACTAATGAACGAAGTTCGGCTGCCACTGAATGCAGTTGTGATTTATGCATTTCATAGTTCTGGTCCCGTTGCGTTAAATGCTTGTCTTGGCTAACTTGTAACTACATCGTAGAGGTTCTCAAACTTATTTGCTTTTACGTCTAGTTTTCGAATTCTTCTTCGCCCTCTAAATGGTCAACTTTCAAATATCTGAAAAATAGTTACCTTAAAATGCATTACTTTGAGGAAGACTGACGTATCGGAATTGAAGCTAAGACGAGATGTGTTTGTTAGAATTGGTTACTTTTTTGCTTATTCATATTATTGTGCACCGATTTCGGTAGCCGTGAGGATTTTTTAACAATTTAGTTAATAATTTTATGAACAATATAGGAGCAGGTTAGGAATTCTGACACATTTTTTGTATACAAGCTCGAAACCTTTAAAACGTACACGGTTCTGTGGGAGCGACGCTGGGTATATGGGATTCTTCCCACATTAAAACCCCCTGGTGGCAGTATGATGGCTGCGTGGAGGACTTCAGAATCTCCAACATAAATAAAATCTCAAAATAAATAAAAAAAAAATATATTTAAAAAGGGCAGCCAACAAGACAATACATTACACTTACAATTAAAAACTACATTAGGCTTAAATTAAATGCTGTCTTAATAACAGGCCACCACGGCATGCATCGTGGTCGAGTTTAAATACTTAAAATTATATTAGAACACTTAATTGAACACTTAGTTGTATTACAATAATAATTATGCATAGTATATATATATGTAAATGTGGTATGTATATATGTATAGTAAAAAAATGTGTTAATGATTACAAAAATATTGTAGTTAATTGAATGTAATTAATCCTGTATTAGACATTTTATAGAATTCTTAAATTTACTAATTTTTAGTTTTAGTTGTCTCTTACGACAGGCAGGGGATACTGTAGCCCTATTCTGTTCATAGAACTACGGGGATAGGAATTCTGAAACTTAATTTTGTTAAGCTGAATTTGATAATGCACCTGCTTGTTTGTTACTATAATTTCATTAATAAATACGGATATTGAAGTAATTTACATGTGTTTTGAAGGTGCTGGAATATAATATTGTTTAATTGTTAAGTAGCCCTATTTTGGCGTTGTAACAGCCATCCTGTGTTGTTTTCGGGGGTTCAAATATATGGCAAGGGAGGCATTTCATCCTTATCTCCAAGGGTTGCAACGCGCTTGTAGCCGACCTGTGGTGGTAGGAAGATTATCTTAGGCAGATTATAAGTGTCAATGGTCACCAGTTGCCACTCACCATCAGGTGACGTGCATCCTCGTTTTCTTCTTCTATTGTATATTCAAAAAAAATTTTTGTTCGATAGTTCAGCTTTTACTATTTGTTTTCTTCATACATACGACGTCTTAACTACGTAATATACATACATAAATTATCTAACATTAATAAACTTGAACAGACCATTTAAGTAGTCGCTTATTTATACCCGAATATATTCGAGCAATATCTGCAACTTAATGAAGGAAGTTTGACTTCATTGCAGCTGTGTGATTTATTTGAAGAGTTTTAATTAGACTTAGTCGAGGGTCATAAAACACTCGTTTTGCTGTTAGTGTCAGCTTTTAGCGGATTTCAGAAAATTTTGCTACAATGTGTAGTGACATTCCATGGCGTTAAGGCGAATACATACATTTTTGTTTTAACCGGCTGCGTCTGTTCAAATACATAAGCAAACTTTTTAAATCGTATGATTACGCATCTGCCAGTACCTTTATTTATGTTTATAGTCTTAGCCCTCTTCCGCACTAGCGGTTAACCGCGGGCGCGGCTAACCGCTTTCCCAGTTTAATATGAAACCGCCCCAAAATCTCAATGGCCGCGGTTGGAAATTTTTGGGCGGTTTCGTATAAAAATGAAAAAGCGGCTAGCCGCGCGGTTAGCCGCGCCTACGGTTAACCGCTAGTGCGTAAGAGGGCTTACATCCCACTAGATTTTTAAATTGATTCGAAAACAAATGAAGTCTGGAGTCTGATGCTCTTATATTTTTCTTTTCTTTTCAATTTTAATGCGTAGTTGTTTGTGCGTGTTATGCAATCTAATCAGTGTGAGTTTTAAATGGGTAAAAGTCATAATTAATACGTAAATGACAAGCATTTTATTTGCAAAAACTACTTCAGTTAAAAAAAGTGAAAACACCTTATTGCAATAAACAGCTTCAGAAGGAGAGTAATGTTTTCCGAGAGAATAAATATATGTATATAGTTAAATGTTTGAAAATATGTTTACTTGTTTGGTACGCGCACTTTATATTAATTGTTTATATTAAAGATTTACCAGTTTTTACGCAAAACTTAAATCAACCTGTGTTTCCATTATTATTGCATTTTCAGTATAATTATGTGAAGAATATATTTTTTCTAAAGCACATAGTAACATTGCACAAGAATAGTAACATTGTTTAATATAAAGTATATTTTTCCTTTATAATTTTTTACTGTATTTACATTATTAACTTTATAATTTTTTACTTTATGTCCATTTTTGTCGGAATAGTCGCGAATTATATATGTTTATTTAGGAACTGTACTTAAATTTATTATCCACAATAAAAATAATTTAATTTGATTTAATTTGTTAATGCTAAGTATGAGTAACCATATAAAAATCGCATTGTAATGACATTATATTTGCATACAAAAATAAACGAAATAAGATATTTTGTAGGTGGTAGAACGATGGTTCGACCGGAGGGGGGGGGGTACCATCACACACCCATCTCAAGCGTGAAACAGGTCTTGCGTTTCGGTGGAAGGTTGTGGTTGTTGGCACACTTTTATATGAGGCGAACGTCTTCTTATCCTCGGGAGTAGCAACGCATCTGTCATTGCCTCCAGGTTGAATCTATGTTTTTTTTTTGTCTAATTGAACTAGCAAGCTGATAGGTCACTGCCATCCATTGACATCTGTAATTAACTTCATACAGAAAATGACTACTTCATACCTACAGATATCCACGGGCGGTAGTGACCACTTACCATCAGACTGCATACTCGTTTGCTACTCAGAGTTATACCTAATTAGGTCATAGACGAAACAATTGTAATGTTATATAGATAACATAAGCTAAAAGCAATAAAAGTAAACTTTAAATTTGCATTATAATAATATACGTGTTACACATACACGTATATCCCTAATTGATTATTTTTACTCAATGCTCTTACTTGCCCATTCAGGAAAAAATGTTAAATCCCATGAATGAAATGAGCACAATGAAATGGAAGCACGGAGCGGAAAGGTTCAAGTACGTATTTCCAATTTTAAAGTTCTGTACCCGATTCGATTTTCAATAAGCGTAATCGCAAAGTAGAGGCTTTGTTTGGATTCCAATTAATTTGTAAAGCTCAGCTGAAAGTCAAAACAAAGATTGCAAGCTACTGGGACTTTTCCAGTTAGAACTGAAATGCCTCTAATTGACTTAACATTTTTGAAATTGCATTGCAAAGTGGCTCTCTAAACACAAAGAACTCTTTGTGGTTTGAATCCAAAAGCACCACAGAAGCCTAACTAATTTCTGCCTAATAATATCAGAGTTATGAGCTTCTCAGTTCAGGTCTTCGTGACCCGCATCCTTATCAGACGCGTTTGAATCCAATCTGCAGGGTTAGCAACGCATCTGTAGGTAGTAAGACTTTTTTTTATCTGACTGAAGTAGCAAACAAGCCTTTTTTTTGATATCGAGGGGGAAACCTTCAAAAGGTACCCGACGCCGTGGGAGCAACACCGAGTTATGTGTTACCTCACTAAAACCCCCCCGGTGTCCATCCTCGGCTCTGTGTGGAGGACACCGGAATTTCCAACGGACTGCTCGTTTGCTTCGTCTATATTATTTGTTTATTTTATTTATTTATTTTATTTATTTATTTCATTTATTTTTTTTATTTACACACCAACAGCACTACACACAGATCATGACATAAATATAGTACAGTTAGTTTACATGCATGTATGCGTGCCAGTTACAGGCGTGAACAACATTCTTTGCAGATAATCGTAACAATATTATTAAAAAATATCATAGTAAACGTGCTTACATAGAAGCAGACGATTGTTTTTTTTTTATAATAATGAAGTAGCAAACGAGCATGCAGTCCACCTGATGGTAAGTGGTCACCGCTGCCCATGGACATCTGTAAGCAACTTCATATAGAACATAGGTTCTATCTAAAGTCAATCACAGATGTGTTGCTAATCTCGAAGACTAGGATGGTCGCCTCATATAAAAGTGTGCCGGCAACCACACCCTTCTATCGAAACGCAATGAATGCTTCACGTTACAAATAGGTGTGGTGGTGGTACCTCCCCGGTCGAACTACACTGGTTCTACCATATCGGATATGTATGGACGAAAACGTAAACATTGTATGCTTACGGAATCGTATTAAACTCGTACTTAGAACATTGAAACAACGATTGTTTACGGACACATAAGAAATTCATACTAAAGTAGCGTTTGCGTTATATGTTAACAAGTCAGCTGAATGCGATATCGCAATCTGTTGCGGTAAAGCTTAAGCTTCCCACTTTTCCACAGCTTAATTATATTAGTATCGCGGCATCGCGCTGTCTGTCTGTCCAATTACACAAAGCGACGAGCTATTAGCAGAATAATCTGCTGTTCCTATTATTCTTCGGTATATCCTACGAAGATGAAAAGCGTGACTGTCTAGACGTTTTTATTCGAAATAATATCACTTGGGTAACAATTCTCTGTGTTGTGATGTTGGAAGATTGAAATTACGTATTTATTCATGTAGAAAAATAATGCGTGGAGACTGTATGTGTTTTCTAGATTACGGCCATGACAAGTAAATTTTGTAAGAAGGTTTAGGTTGTTTAAAATATTAATTTTATTTTTTTTAATTGAAAATATTATTAGCAGGATATAACTACATAAAAATATGAAGTAAGAAATTGCAATAGCATTAACATTACTCTAAAAGTATGTTCAAAGCCATTAGAGAATATGAGATTAAAATAAATATTAAAACGGCACACGTTCGCATGAGGCGACCATCATAGTCCTCGGGAGTAGCATCTGTGGTTGACTTCAGATAGAACCCATGTCATGTTGATTACAGATGTCCATTGGCGGCAGTGACCACTTATCATCAGGTAGACTGCATGCTCGTTTGCTACTTCAGTCAGTATATACGTCTACATAGATCCAACTTGAGACACGTTCTGTGGTTATAAAGTGCTTAACTTCACAACTATAAATTAAATATAGTGGTTTCGAAATGCTGACTTATTTTAAGAAACTGCTACAAGAAATGTTTGAGTTACTAAACTAATGCCACATCACAACTTATTTGTACATATACATATATACACCACTACATAAGTTGTTTGAAGTTTAAAGTTACTTAGGTGCGGTGAGCACTTTTTGGGTGGATAAATCGTGGATCGTTATTAATCGTTTTTGATAAACTATATGTATATATGTTCAAATATATCCGTCCGTGCGTAATTGTTCAAAGTTTTCAGTTTTATGGAAATTGAAAAATCGAAGGAGATTGCAGTCTTTGTCGTGGTAAGTGGGCAATCCCCCCGGAGATATCTATAAGCAACTTCCAGTCGAACAGGTTTTCTATCTAAAATCAATCACAGATGTGTTGTTACTTTCGACGACTAAGATGGTGGAATGGTAGAATTAGAAATAGAAATATCTCCCGAATCTGCCCATACTCGTTCTACCCCACCTTGCAAGATAACTTATTACTTTATTAGCATTTAAGAGTTAACATTACTTATTAAAGTGCTTGTTATTCTTGAGTAATATGAGCCAAATTCTATATTTCATAACAACATTTCTGATATAATTACGAATTTAATACACGATATTTAAATGTAACTCTACAGGAAACACGCAATAACGAACCCGGTTTAAATAAAATTTAATAACATCGAGACAAGCTTGTACAATAAAGAAGTCGGTTAATTAACTACGCGGCGATTTCATTTCCCTTAATTAATAGACAATGTGTACAATGTGTTAATCGGATAACATACGGTGTTTACACGCGCGGCGGCTTTTTGCAAAACAAACAGGTGAAACGTGCACCACCCTTTCTTAAACAATGGCTTAAGCGGCCTCAGCCAAGAGCCAGAATTAGGGATGGCGAACTGAAATCGATTCATCGAATAATACTGTTTTTTTTGGACAAAAAAACATAGATTTATACCGGCTCCTAAGCACAATAGCATTACACAAAAAAAGTATTTGAGAATGACGATCTGAAATTGATAAATCATTTTTTTTTTAATTAAAAGTATATTTTAATCGATATATTATAAGCAATTAATCGAACTCAATTCAAGCGAAGGACATTGAAAAGGTGTATTTTTAATACGATCTATAGAAATCGATGTTCTAGTCTTCTTTAATATTTGGGCGCCTCACTGTTATTTCAATCGATTTCAAAATCGGTGTTAGCAATAACTATCACATTCCTAGACTGAATTGTGCAATGCAAGGTATAAAACATCGCTCTCTGAGATCAAACGATTAAAGTTTCAAGAACAAGTTACAATGAGAGAGAATTACATTGAGAGTGACGTTTTCAATTTCAGTGTTGTCACTGGTAAATCACCAGTAACCATAAACCATTTTTTCGCTACGTTAAAGACCAACAAAGCGTGGAAAAGAGATATCTAAGCTCTTATAACCATTCTACGAGAGAGAAATAGATGCTTAGTAAAGTCATGTCAGCAATATATTTTTGAATAAGATGCGTGACCTTTCGCGACTACGTAGCGTTACAGCTTGACAAAACGCATTTTGTTGATTGATGATTAATTAATCTAAAATTTTTGGGGACTGTATCAAAATAGCAACACAAAATTGTTTAAGTCAATTAAAAATCGTATGGCATATGTTATAATCAGCAAGCAGTTGGGTAATGACACAATAACATATCGATAATAAATCGATATTTACTGTTTGGTTATAGAAACAGTGTAGTGTCAAAACGCTGTATTATTAATTAAAATTAAAGGGTTGGTTGTATATGATGACATTATTGTAATAATATCTTCGTATTTTTGACAATTTGTATGCAATTTTAGTGAACCGATATTATTCTTTAAGAAATATTTTAATTACTTTATGTAATTAATTATTAGCTTTTAAATTTTATATGAAGAAATGATCATTTATTTTTAATAATTTATTTTATATATACTAAATGTAAATAGAATTGTTTGTTTTAATAATAAGTCTGTAAATAATTAATAAAAAAAATTACGCAAATTAAACACATTAATTATTATTATGATCACTTATTTTGTATTCTTGTAGTACATAATACGTCATTATACTTTCTATTTGGTAGATTGGCGTGTGTTTCTTATTCTTTCACGCAAAAACTATAAGCTGTATTCCCTCAAACTTGAAGCACAAATAGTTTATGTTTAATCTAGGTGATTAACACATAAAATTTTCATTACCGTGGTAGCCGTGACCGAATTGGGCGAAGCCGCAATAAAAACCTACTTATATACATACATATAAAGGCTTATATTAGAGTCGAACTCTTACACGATGTTCTACATCACCAAATTTTCAACCTTTTTTATTTATATTTTAATTATACCTACGTTTAAAGTACCTATCACTGAATTAAAACAAAATCAGTGTTACGGCGACTTTGGTTTAAATGATATTTGAATAAGTCAATAAATGATTAAGCTTCTCTTTGCTGAAAGGCTATTAAACTGATATGCGTGGGAAACTGAAATAAGAATACAGAGGACGAATCATATTGAACCTCCATCATTATTAGTAAAGTTTTATTCATTTTCATAAATCTATGCCTAATATAGATGTTTGTGAGCGGTGCGTGCCTGCGTGACATCTGGCATCGTCTGGTGACGTGACTCCAAGCTATAGGAGATTGACAAGGTCGAACCAACTGCCGCAAACATCGCACTCATAATCCACGCTACTAATTAACTTACAATCCATAAAGCTTAAATTGTTAAACCCCGTGTAAATGAATATAGCATTGGTACTACAAAATACACATTCGTTAAAATTATAAACGGCACCTGACCCCGTTTCATTGGCGTAACCGATTTAAATAAAACCGGGTTATATTGTTTACCTTCCGCATTAATACATCCACTTTTTCCTGCTCCGCCCTCCAACACATAGTTCCTGGGGGATAACTCAAAATGTAAGGTCGTCAGCGGAAGTGAAGCCAGTAATGGTGTAGGTACAGGGCTCGTAAGTTACGATGTGTATTTTAGGAATATGAAAAGGGAACATAAATTACGTCGAGCAGGTATGCTAAACATTTTGAATTTTGATTCGCGTATTAAATTCGCAGACTAAACATGCGATTATTGATGTAAACAATTGATCTTCTTGCTATTTACGTAAATACAACTTGCAAACTTTGACGTGATGCAGATGGATATTCGTTGTAGCGCACATAATTATGTAACTGTATGGTATAAAACAAAAGAAAATAAAATGCAAAAACCTGACAATCTATTTTGAAAATATAGTATTCAGAAATACTTTATTGTAAGTAAAAATCTTCGGAGCGAAATCTGCATAGAATTTAAGTTCAGAGGAAAACTTTTTTCCCGTGCCCAGCAGTGGGACAATAATGGGTTGACGAGAGATACCTTACAGCATAAATGAACTGACTAGTTATCATCTAGCGGTGTATCACAATAGTGCGTTGTAGTACTTCAGACTCGACACGAAAAACCCAGAGAAGCTTTAAAGGCCAATAGGGATAACAGTAACTGCACAATTACTAACAAGTTGATGTGGTGACGACTTTGATTAGGACTACCCCCACCCTTCTAGTCGTAGGCAACTAAATGATAACATGTAGAAGGCATGCAGCGTCTTCCCGTATAACAGCAATGCGTACTACGGTCACCAACACGCTTGCCAGGTGCCTATGTTAAGCAGTGGACCATAAAAGGAAAATTAATGAGTAAAACAGTAATTTACTTGGCCATAGTAATATGAGACTAAAAGATATGGATAAAGAAAGATACATAAGCTTTCAAGATTATTGTAGATCAAAAATCAAGGCATGAACCAGAACCTTTCTTCAGAATTCTTAGATTTGCGTGTACGCCTACCGAGCCTGTTCATACCTCAGGAGAGATCTCTGAAGTATTGCTTGAGTCCTTTGCGGGATAGCGAGCGGCATGAATATGTATGCTCGAGAACATACAAGTGTATTATACTGACACTAAAGCAAGCGGTCAATGATACATGATAAATAAGGTTCGGATACATATGAAGACGAAACCTACGATATATAGCCCTTTCAGAATCAATTATATCGATCGTACATTGTTTTATTATTTATCTAGCTACGTTCACAGCATGTTAGCAGATTCATTAGATATTTTGGTCAGTACAACCTGACGCCATTTATAAAGTCATGTGAGGCATTAATGACTTTTATTCACACCTTTACTTTTCAGAGACGCAATTGTAGAACTTACATGTCGGCGCGACACCGCGTATTTATGAAAAACACGTCGCCGAAAATAATTATCTTAGTTTACAGATCGAAAATTGTTTGTTTCTTTAATTAGCAATATTTAGTGATTTTTAGAATTGTAATTTAGTTTACCCTCCATAAATTTGTTATTGTCACCTCACCAAACATTGTTATAAAAAGGCGAGCGAACGCCGGTAGGAAAAGATTCTTGTTTAACCGTCGAAGCGATAGGACCTCCTCAAATGTGAATAAATCAAAGAAGTTTACTCCTGTGTTTTACTTGATATCTTCAAGAATGGACAGTAATGAAGACTCCTAATAACACGTCACGACCACTTCGTTATACATATTTGTAGTCTTATTTCAGCGACAATTGCAACATTTATAAATTTTGAAAGTTTATAAATGTTACAATTGCTGCATTTTATTTTTGCTGACCGGACAACCATCGGTTAACACAAGAGGTTCGAGCAAGATCGGGAAGATATTAGCATTTTACTTTAACTCCTGTTGTTCCGGTAATACTGTATTTTAAATAAAATTACATATTATCGTTGGGAAAAAGTCACAGCATCTTATCAAGTCACGATGATACGATGATAAAATCATATTAATCGTAAGATCAACCGATTGAAGCAACATGAAACCTGCAGATAATAAAAATATTAAGCGAGTACTTGTCGTCAACCCATTATTGTCCCACTGCTGGGCACGGGTCTTCTCTCAGAATGAGAGAGTTTAGGCCATAGTCCACCGTGCTGGCCAAGTGCGAATTGGTGGACGAGAAGCGATTACTTATTGTCATTCAATTCGTAAAAATAAAAATAAGTGAATATTCATTTTGATTCTGTTCGGAAAAATAAAAATGAAAACTATGTACAATGAGCACGTAAACGAATTATGACGATGCTTTTGTATAGATTTTATTTCGATGTTTCAACGATACGCCTTCACGCGATCGTGAATTATTCATAGTAGAGGTCTACAGTTAAAATGGCGATCTGTCGTAGGATGGAGCTAATAAAATGACATTTGATTTGGTAACGTGGACCGGCAGTAAACCGTTTGCGTATATAATGATTGCAAATTTGCTTGAATGGAGCTGGAACTATTCAAGTAGATATTGTAGCCGGACATGCTACCTAGACTAGTTAACGACATAGTCAGACATTCGTTTTGGAATCAGTTTAAATACGAATTAAGTTTTACATGTGTATAAAGGCTAAAACATACCTAGTACTTACTTAGAATTTTCAGTTATGCAACGAATATTACCATTTAAAATTCTAAAAAATATACCCCTCAGCCTGTAGCACTCAGCTGGCAAACAATAAATAGGTTGGTGACGATAATATTATAAGTAGCTATTATCACGCCTGCATATATTTTTTTAACTTAAGTTATTATTAATCCATTTTATTTTATTTTATACAAAGTTGATGAGAGATAACCATTTTTTCATATCCGTGTAGTTTTTATGAATATTTCACCAATCACCACCGCCGTACCTACAGTAACTCGAAGCGACTTGCTCCGTTTAACATTTCCGAGAAATTTCCCTTTGATCCACCCCAGTATAATTATTTTCTCACTTAAATATTTATTTTGGTTTCTCTTTTGTAAACCTTATTTTACTTGTATAACAACAATTTAGGAAGTGTATATTTAAAAATACTTTATATTTTTATTTATAGTCCTTGGGAGTAGCAACGCTTCTGTGATTGACTTCAGATGGAGCCCATGTTCTGGGTGAAGTTGGTTACAGATGTCCATGGGCGGCAGTGACCACTTACCATCAGGTCGACAGCATGCTCGTTTGCTACTTCAGTCAGATAAAAAAAACTTTATAAGGATATTATTTGTAATAAAAATATGAAAAATATAGCCTCACCCGTTGTCACGTTACTATTCGATATATATGCAATAGGTACTTCATTTCTAAAAACTTATAAATCTGGAAGGAATATTATTTTATAAAGGCTAACTTTTACTCCCGAAGTTTTGATAATAAAATCAATGAGTGGTCGCAGTGGAAAAGAAAAAAGATGTATCAAACAAATTGGCGAGGGCAATGGGACAGCGCTGAACGGCGGCGTTTGCTACGGAGCCATTTAGCGAGATGGTTTTATTATGAAAATTGCCCCGTAAGGGACGACCGTCTGTCCGTGCTAGTAGCGCCATCTGTCCCGAGATTCGCGAACCCGGTTCAACTGTTGGAGGGTAGCCTAAATTAAATTAAGAAGAGGGTTGTGTATTACTTCAGAATTTTGACAAAAATGACGAATAAATAAAGTCGTAGAACTCTGCCATTTGAGTAAGTACAGTAGAGTCTCCTTATTACTCTGTCTATCTGTCAGCCTTTTAAAGTACCTATTTGGACATAGGCGTCCGTTAATGAGGTTTTTGCCAACAACCCACCTTGATCGCAGTTCGAAAGTCCCGCATAAGTCCGACTACCATACTGTGTGGAAAGCGAGACATACCTGACCTCTCGGTACCTTCAAATACTTAGCAGCGCATAACGCTGTTACGCAAACATATGTATGGCGGCGGTGCTTCCGGAGCCACTACGCGGAGAGTTTAACCACCTTTTACTATTTACTGCCCATTTATAGAAAAATTCCAGAATAAAATACAATACTGGTTTAAGTTGCATTTGACAGAAAGCCTTATTCTCGGGCAACGTTTTTTCAGGCATTCTATTCATGAGAAAGAGAATTAGGACGTGTAAACATTTGTTCATTAAAATGTGTAATTAAGATTATGTGTCATCTACGCAAACTAGTTATATAATACAAATTAGTTATATAGTAGAACTATCCACTGTGGTTTGCGGCTAACATTTATTATAGAATCACGAGCAATACAAATTGGCGTACGTGGTTTGTATAATCAGCGTTTCGTTACTGTAAACACAGAATTAGGTAGATCACCTGTAATTAACCTGGCCGGAAACTAATCAGTATTGGTTATCTAGCTATACATTTAATTATGTGAACCAATGTTCAAACAACAATGCTGACCTATTCATAATATACTAAACTTTGATTTGGGTACGATGCAATTTCTAAACCTATTTCGTATTTATATACCTAATATTAATACATCAAGCAAAAACTTGTGAAGTATTTTTAATTAATATGCTGTGGACGGCTTAGTATGAAACTTTGCACGGTTATAGTGGACGTAGAGAAGGAGTGCAGAATGTTAATATTTTTTTTCAAATAATGCATATATCATACATAAAATCAACTAAAAACACATTACATACACTACCGTGCATTTGTCACGAACACATAAACAATGAACGAAATAGAACATTCAATGTCTTACTATGAAAATACATAACGTCAGAAATGTCATCGTCTTTGTCAAAATACCCGCTGTTGCTTTTGATTTTCAAAGAATTTGAATTGAAAGATTTTGAATTTGATAAATATTCGTACTACTTCGGACAATATGAAGTTTAGTTTTTTAATTTAAATTACGGTCGAATTTCGGCCGTTGTGACGGGTGACTAGTATACCCAATTCTACAAGTACTAATATTACTTTATTATACTGTTTTTTATTAAATTGAAGTAGCAATCGCGCGTGCAGTCCACCTGATGGTAAATTCTGATGGACATCTGTAAGCAACCCCATAAGAAACGGGGCATCTATGTAACGTCAATCACAGATACCCTGCTCCCAAGGACTAAGACCTCACCTCATATGGAAGTTAGCCAGCGACCATACTCTTTTACCGAAAGGCAGTAATACTGCTTTCACTTTGAATAGGTGCTGTGGTGTGGTACTTGTCCGGTGGAATTATACTTATCTTACTACGATGTGAAACATATCTTATTTCAAGTGCCACTACATGAGTTAATGCACTACTTATAGAAGGTACATTAATCAATAGAATTCATTAATAACAGTCACGGGCACTGATTTATGGAAGTTTATATTACGAAGCAAGAGAAGAGCTTCAGCTCGCTTTTTACCGACTATATACTGTCATAGAATAAAACGCTTTCTACACTCATAGCCCCACAGTAGGATTTTGTCCTGTGTCGTGGGTGCCATGGACACACACAAAGACGAATACACAAACACCCAGACCCAGAACAAGAATCTAAACTCATCATTCAGATACCTGTCTCGCCGGGAATCGAACCAGGGACCCATTGTGCGTCCGACCGGTACGGTAACCGCTGCGCCACGCGGGTTGTCAAATAGAATCAATGTAACTTGATGATCCTCTTTTTTGTGGTGGAAGGTTCATAATATAACGTATACTTATAAGTAATGTATCGTATTTCGAGTACGTTTTCACCACTATACGTATTTGGAAAGCGAATAATTATTTTGAAACAGTCGTCTATCAAATACAAACGTCGGAGCCTTGTCACTTTTCTATGGTATTATACTTTTACACAACTTTAGAATTATTAGATTGAAATGTACGTCCACAAAACATACCTAAATCTGAACTGACATTTAAAGGAATTGGGAAATACATTCTAAAAGCTTCATAATACTCATGCCAAAGGAGCTTCGCCTAAACAGATCCGGTAACCAGATACTCTCCAAAGTTCCCGGAGGATTCGTTGAATAGTGCTTAAATTTATTGAATTCACCTCAAAGAAACCTTTCTATAAAGTAAAGAGATAACATTCTCTGATAAAATGATAAATTAGATAGTTTGTAACCTGAAACTGAATTAATAGGTTTTGATAAAAATTAAAAGTATTATGACCGTGTTCTTATAATTTTTAGACATTTACGAGTCGATTAGGGTCTCTATATGAAGGAGATTTAATATACATTTATTAAATAAATGAAAATGAAAATGATGATCGCATAATTATTTGAAAATTTTCTATCTAACTCGAAGTGTAGTAAAAATTAAATGAAGTAATATCTAATTCGATATATAGTGTACATACATATACAATAGGATTTTTTGCGACGATGTTTAATACAAATTAAGTTTTTTTAAGCTTTATAAGTAATGGTGTTAGTTCTAATAATTCATCATTATGTATTCCTTTAAATATTTATCATCAGATCTTCATTTTGATCAGATTGTATCATCAGATTGTACTATTGAATACATCTACATTAACTCAGTTTATTAGGATTTGATGAAAACGGCTAACTGCATTTCCAAATCACAATAGTGCTATGCCAAACTTATTATTATTATTCATATCTATCTTAGTACAATGTAATTTATTTATATCGTTGGAATCGATGACATGTCTTATGCACGCAATGGATCGCCCTATCGTATGTTTTATATTGTGTTCCTACCACATGTAGCGATGATACATACATTTATCGCTGTTTTCCTATACAATGCACATTAGTCAAACCCATATTTTATTGTGATACGGACAGTGGAACGGTGAGTTATTGGAGAGAGGTGATTTTAAAATATAAAATATATTTCAGGTGAATGGGTTAAACATTTGCCATTTGTAAACGCTAACAACGAGTGTCCGCTTCAGTAACCCGTGTGGGCGAAGCTGTGGGCGAAACCAGTGGGCGAAGCTGGTGGGCGGCAGCTCACTGAATTACGTATGATGATACTGAAACAGAGGCTCTTTGTGCAGCTTTGTTTTAATATTCATTAAGAACGTGTTTACATTAGCGTTTATTTCAAGTCTTTAAATATAAACTTCTATGATCTCTAAAAGGTGTGAGCGTGATAGTGATTGTAATGGCTAACTTCTTTCTGGTTATCGTATTACACTTGTTTATACATATGTGTATCTGGCACATTTATAAAAAGAAAAAAATATTGATTACTAGTACATAAACTTAATACATTTAAAGTAATAATTGCCTTGGTAGTTTCTTATTTTTGGTTATGTTTTAAAATAGATTAAAATAATCGTATGAACATAAACATTAGTTTCAAGCCCAATTTCACATTTTACCCGAAGTTCAGTTATTTCTGCTACAATATGCAAGGAAATTTTATAGCCGTCTAAGATCAGTCTCATTGCTTTTAACGCTTAAGCTGAGGCTTGCAGAACAAAGGAAAGGTTTTTTGCAGTGCGAAGTCCGAGTGTCACGCACGGCAAACTTAGGGGATCTCAGACGGCCATCTCAGAGCAGCAGTTGTGTTAACTGTCATTGACTTCAGGTATACCCCAGTTCTACATGAAGTTGCTTACAGATGTCCATGGGTAGCGATGGCCACTTACCATTAGGCGAACTGCATGCTCCGTTGTTATTTCAATTGGATAAAGAAAATACGTCTTACCGAGGTACAACAACAATTCCACACAATGTTAATTACAAATGTTCACGAACATCAGTCACGATTTACTATTAGGTGGACTGAAAGCTCGTTTACTACTTCTATCTAATAAAAACAATAGACAATAGACGTTGTACATTGATGCAGTATAAACTGGATAATGCCGTAGTAATGCAGTATTTTATAAAGTGTACCTACATTTTTGGTTGGTGCTCTTGTATTTTTAAACCTAGAAGAAATAAGTACAAAAAGCAAACTTTGTCAATGTCAATGCCAAAAACATTTATTTGATTTAGGTACATGCATTGTAAAAAATATACATTTCAGTCCTTAAACCCTTAAACCTCTTTTATACCCCTAGGTTTTTTTCTGAATCTCCATCATATCTCACAAAGCGTCTTTATCTGCCACTTTGAGTAGGACTAACATATCGGAATTCAAGCTAGGAGGAGATGTGTTTGTTAGACTTAGTGAGTTAGTTTGCACGTTCACATTTTATCTTGCACCGATTTCGGTAGCCGCGAGGACATTTAACAATTTAGTCTATTATTTTATGAACAAGACAGGAGCAGGATAGGAATTCTGACACCTAATTTTGTTAAACTGAATTCGATAAACCACCTGCTCGTTTGTACCGTATCTTTGTAAATAAATAGGGATATTGAAGCACCTAATTAAAAACGTATTTTTAAGGTAGCAGAATCTATTATTGTTTAATTCCGGAGTAACTACCGCCGCACCTATTCTGGGGTTATAAAAGCAATGTTTTTAGTATAAAAAGATATGGTAAGCATGCATTTCATCTTAATCTTCAAGGGTAGCAACGTGCTTGTGGCCATTCTGAGCTGTAAGATTACAGGTATTAATGATTGGCAGACGTCACTCTTCAGGTGGGGTGCAACCTCGTTTGCTACTTCAATCTCAAAAAAAACATATATTTCTGTTTTTCCGGCCTTTAATTCACACCTTACACGTACAAATTATGTCATAGAAGTACATAAATTGTATGATAATTATAAACATGACTAGACTATTGAAGCTGTCGCTTATTTATACCCGTATATATTCGAGCAATATTTACAACTTAACGAAGGAAGTTTGACTTGGATGCAGCTGTGTGATTTATTTGAAGAGTTTTAATGAGACTTTCAGGAAGGTCACTAAACAAACGTCGTCAACTAGCGTCGAAGGAAATTAGTACAGTTAGCAGAAAGTGGCAGCGAAATTCCGTGGCCTTATAAGGCCGAACACATACCAACTTTTGTTTTAACCGACTACCTCAGAAGGAGTATGAACGTATATTTGTTTGTATGCGTGTAGGTACGTCTATTTTTTTGGCAAGTAGTTTATATTAAGTGATAAAAGTGGTACCAGCTTATTTGTCGGATGTTTATTGCGTTTAATTGCTTGTTAAGGATTAAAATATTAAAGTAGTCATGGAAATATCGCTAAAGTTATAAATTCATTTATTGCATTACAAAAATGTATAAAACAAGATATCGTTACATCGTGTACGTGTATCGTTACAACAAAAAAACTTTATATTTAAAATAACACAGGTACGTGAATGCGCAATTCCTAATGGATTATTTTTGCACAGTATTACATACGAATTCAGGAAAAATGTTTAATCCCATGAATGAAATGAGCACAATGAAATGGAAGCACGGAGCGGAAAGGTTCAAGTACGTATTTCCAATTTTAAAGTTCTGTACCCGATTCGATTTTCAATAAGCGTAATCGCAAAGTAGAGGCTTTGTTTGGATTCCAATTAATTTGTAAAGCTCAGCGGAAAGTCAAAACAAAGATTGCAAAGCTACTGGGACTTTTCCAGTTAGAACTGAAATGCCTCTAATTGACTTAACATTTTTTGAAATTGCATTGCAAAGTGGCTCTCTAACGACAAAGAACTCTTTGAGGTTTGTCCTCGAAGGCACCACCGCCACACTAATTTCTAACTAATAACATCAGTGTTATGCGCTGCTGTGTCAGATCTTTGTTTTCTACATTCTTATCCGAAGCGTTTCAGCCTAGCCCTCAATGGTTGCAACGCATCTGTGGGTAGTAAGACTCTAATCTTACCTGGGGTTGATTACAGGTGTTTATGGTCGGCGGTGGCCACTTACCATCAGGTGGACTGGATGCTCGTTTGCTACTTTAATATTATGAAAAAAAGTATATTGTAAACTTACTTACATGGAAGCATATGATTGATATCGACAAAGTATGGGCGAAAGCGTAAACAGTGCAAGATTAAGGAATTTTAATAAACTCGTTCTTTTTTTGTTCGGAACCTTCAAAAGGTACCCGACACCGTGGGAACAATGCAGGGTTATGTGGGATTCTTACCCCTCCGGTGGCCGTTCTCGGCGCTACAAAGAGGACTGCCGGATGGTCGGCTGGGCCCACCGCTCGCGTCTAGTCTTTACGACGGTATGCGAAAACACATACCGCCATCCTTCTTGGCAACGCCTGGCTAGACGTTGCAAGGACCCACTCTAGCAGCCACCAATTCGCATTTGGCCAGCGCGGTGGACTATGGCCTATAAACCTCTCATTCTGAGAGAAGACCTGTGCCCAGCAGTGGGACAATAATGGGTTGTACCCCCATTCTAGCATCCGGAAACCCCGGAAGCCCCTTTTAGTCGCTTCTTAGGGCAGGCAGGGGATACCGTAGCCCTATTCTGATCCCGGAACTGTAGGGACGAATAAACTCGTACTAGGAGCACTGAAACAATGATTGTTTTGGGGACACATAACTCATACTAACATCGCTAATAGTGTTTGCGTTATATGTAAACAAGTCAGCTGAATGCGATATCGCAATCTGTTGCGGTAAAGCTAATGCTTCCCACTTTTCCGCAGCTTAATTATATTAGTATCGCGGCATCGCGCTGTCTGTCTGTCCAATTACACAAAGCGACGAGCTATTAGCAGAATAATCTGCTGCTCCTATTATTCTTCGGTATATCCTACCAAGATGAAAAGCGTGACTGTCTAGACGTTTTTATTCGAAATTATATCACTTGGGTAACAGTCTTGTGTTGTGATGTTTGAAGATTGAAATTATGTATTTATTAATGTAGAAAAATAATGTGTGGACATTGATTACATGTATTTCCTACATAATGTTTATGACAGGTAAGTTTTCCGAGAAGATTTAGGTTGTCGAAAATATATTTTTTAAATTTATCTATTTAAAAGATTATTAATGGTTTTGATAATGAAAATTATGACCTAATTAGAAGTATATTTGAATTGTTTAAAAACGTGCAGTAGCATTATCAATTTCAAAAACTATGATTAAAGGAATGCGAGAAAATGACGTTGAAATAACTAACAAATAAATTATTTATAAAAAATTGTTCATTACTTTATTTAATATTTACTGCACTTTAAGTAAGATTTTATGTAGGTAATTAAGTGATCATTATTTGCTTTAAATTAATTCTATTGATATTTAATCTTCTTCACATAGAGACTCTAATGTAAATGTCTAATTATATACTTTAATGTTCATCAAAATCCATTAATTCTCTGGGTTTCGGATTACAAACTATCTAATATATCATTTTATCAGAGAATGTTATCTCTTTACTCTATAGAAAGGTTTCTTTGAGGTGAATTCAATAAATTTGAGCACTATTCAACGAATCCTCCGGGAACTTTGGAAAGTATCTGGTTACCGGATCTGTTTAGGCGAAGCCCCTTTGGCATGAGTATTATTTAGCTTTTAGAATGTATTTCCCAATTCCTTTAGATGCCAGTATAGATTTAGGTTTACTTTGTAGATATATATACCAATCTAATATCACCTGGTGTGAAAGTATTATATGATTAAAAATTGCCTGGATCCGAAGGCGGCCTAAAAATAAAACATTAATTGTTTCCCAATTATGTAGAATTGTGAAAACGCACTTGAAACAATATATTACTAACACCTAACATGAATTTCCATAAATCAATAGCTGATAACGTTAATTATGTTGATGTACCTACTTTAAGTAAGTACCTTCGATGAAGGAAAACGTCGTGAGGAAACCTACACGCCCGAGATTTCTTTAGAAAAAAAATCTAGGAGGTGTGTGAAGTCCACCATACGCATTTTGACAGCGCGGTGGACTATGGCCTAAAACTCTCTCATTCCGAGAGAAGATCCGTGCCCAGGAGTGGGACAATATTGACTTGACGATGACCTACTTTAAATAAAGGTATATATATAGTGGCACTTCAAATAAGAAGTGTTTCACATATAATACGAGTACGTACGTACGTAGTACGTATAAATACGAGTATGATTCTACTGAACAAGTACCACAGCAGTGGGACAGTTTGGTCGCTGGCTAACTTTCATTTGGGCCGACCATCTCAGACTTTAGTAGCAGCAAAGTGCCTATGATTGACTTTACGTAGATGCGCTTTCCTTTATAAAGTTGCTTACAGATCATGTGGACTCTGTGCGTGGTAGCTACTTGAATTTTTTAAACAATAGTACATATGGTATAGTAATAATAGTACTTATAGAATTTGGTATATTATTGTAATACGAAATAAATTCATAAATTGCATCGTACTCAATTTAAAGTTATTTAATATTATGAATAGATCAACTTGTTTTGTAAATAGAGTCACAATTTAAAATATATAGGTGACCAATACTGATTAGTTTCCGGCCGGGTTAATTACAGGTGATCTACCTAATTCTGTTTACAGTAACGAAACGCTGATTATACAAACCACGTACGCCAATTTGTATCGTTCGTGATTCTATAATAGATGTTAGCCGCAAACCACAGTGGATAGTTCTGCTATATAACCAATTTAGATTAGTACTTGATTATTTACGTAGACAACACAAATCCTTGATTAGACATTTTAATAAATAGTAGAATGCGTAGAATGTCCTCTTTTTCTTTTTCATGCATAGAATGTCTGAGAGGTTGCTGCCCAATAAGGCTTTGTGTCACATGCAACTTAAACCACTATTGTATTTTATTTTTAAATTCGTCTATAAATGTGCAATAAACGGTCTAAGGTGGTTGAACTGTCCGTGGTGTGGCTCCGGAAGTACCACCGCCATACCCATTTTCGCGGGACAACGTTATGCACTGCCAAGTTCTGAGTTGAAGGTACCGAGTCATCAGGTGTGTCTCCTTTACCACACAGTATGGTATTCGTATTTATCCGGAGCCTTCCAACTGCAATCAGGTGAGTTGTTGGCAAAAACCTCATCGTCGAGCAAAGTAGGTACTTCCAAAGGCTGACAGATGGACAAAGTAATAAGGTGATTCTGTCTTACTTACTTAAATGACAGAGTTTTTTAGAGCACTTTATTTATCCGTCATTTTTGTCAAAATTCTGAAGTAATACACAATCCTCTTCTTAATTTAATTTAGGCTACCCTCCAACAGTTGAACCGGGTTCGCCAATCTCGGGACAGATGGCGCTACTAGCACGGACAGACGGTCGTCCCTTACGGGGCAATTTTCATAATAAAACCATCTCGCTAAATGGCTCCGTAGCAAACGCCGCCGTTCAGCGCTGTCCCATTGCCCTCGCCAATTTGTTTGATACATCTTTTTTCTTTTCCACTGCGACCACTCATTGATTTTATTATCAAAACTTCGGGAGTAAAAGTTAGCCTTTTTAGAATAATGTGTTTTCAGATTTATAACTTTTCAGAAATTAAGTATTGCAAGTCTATCGAATAGTAAAAGTAGGGTAGGTGGTGCTATATTTTTCATATTTTATCATATATAACGAAGTAAGAGTGACATCAGGATGGTGGAGGTCTTCATTACTGTCCATTCTTGAAGATTCCAAGTAAGACACAGGAGTCACTCTTCTTCGATTTATTCACAACTGAGGAGGTCCGATCACTTCGACGGTTAAACAAGAAATTGTACCGGCAGGCGCTCGCCTTTTTTAACAATTTTTGGTGAGGTGACAATAATAAATTTATGGAGGGTAAACTAAATTACAATTCTAAAAATCATTAAATATTGCTAATTTAATAAACAAACAATTTTCAATTTTTAAACCAACTAAAATAATTATTTTCGGCGCCGTGTTTTTCATAAATACGCGGTGTTCCGCCCACATATATAATTTCCTTATTACATTTTTAAGTATACATTTACTGAAGTGTTGTAATACAGCAAAAATAACGTATAGAAAAGAATTAATAATAATCATTTTGGGGTGGTTCAAAGGGAATTTTCTCGGAAATAAATGGTAAACGGGGCAAATCGTTTGGAGTTACTATGGGTCGTCTCTCTTAACTTTGTTTAAATAAAATGATTAACTATTAAAAAAATAAGTGACCTTTTTTAAAGGAAAGTGTGAAATTATCTACGTATAATGTGATCGTCGTCAATTATTTTTTATTTACTAGTCCATTGCTGGGCAATGGTTGTCTATAGGCTGAAAGGGTATATTTTTAGACTTTAGATAGATAACAGTTCTTTGCCTAACTGTAGATCAAAGTAGATATATTTTAGCCATTATACACATGTAAAACTGAATTATATTTAAATCGATTCCAAAACGAATGTCTGCACATTTCGAGCTTTTAAAATGACTATGTCGTAAACTAGTCAAAACAGCATGTCCGGCTTGAATATCTACTTTGAATAGCTCCATTCGAGCAAATTTGCAATCATTATATACTCAAACGGTTTCACTGCCGGTCCACGTTACCAAATCAAATGTCATTTTATTAGCTCCGTCCTACGACAGATCGCCATTTTAACTGTAGACCTCTATGAATAATCCACGATCGCGTGAAAGCGTATCGTTGAAACATCGGAATAAAATCTAGACAAAATCATCGTCATAATTTGCTTACGTGCCCATTTTACGTAGTTTTCTTTTTTATTTTTACGAACTGAATCAATATATATATATTTACTCCATATTAGTGTGGTTTCTCTGCGGTTTTGATGTTGATTCAATTGGTGATCAACACGATGCTATCTTTATAGCATCGTGACTTGATAAGGTACTGTGGCTTAAATCTTCCCAAGGATTCTACGTAGTTTTTCTTGTAATATAATATATGCCGGACCCACAAGAGTTAGAGTAAAATGCTAATGTTCTTGCTCGATTCTCTTGCGCTTACGGAGGATTTTCGATCGGTAAAAATATAACGTCTTTAAAGTCTGACTACTTTTCAACATTTATATTTGTGACAAATGTCGCTTAGAAAAAGATTAAATAGGCATATACCTTAAGTTGTTATTAAAAGTCAACAATTTCACATAATAATATGGTTTTATAAATGGCGTCGGGTTGTATTGATCAAAATATCTAATGAAGCTGCTAACATGCCGTGAACGAAGCTAGATACATAATAAAACAGTGTAAGATCGATAAAATTGATTCCGAAAAGTCTATATATCGCAGGTTTCGTTTTCACATATATCCGACCCTTACTAATCATGTATTATTGACCGCGTGTGTCAGTATCAGTATAGTTTACTTGTATGTTCTCAAGCATTCATATTCATGTCGCTCGCTATCCCGCAAAGGACTCAAGGAATACTTCAGAGATCTCTCTTGAGGTATGAAAAGACTCAGTAGACGCAAATCTCTATGTTCCTGTACATGTCTTCATTTTTGATTTCGACAGTTATGTTGATAGCTTATGTATCTTAATCCATATTATTATCTTTCCTGTAATACATTATTTTATTAGATATCTTTATCATTTAATATTACTATAACTAACAACCACTCGTTCGTCGTTCGCTTAATGGCATGGTGACACAGGGGAAAATCCTACTGTGGGGCTATGAGTGTAGAAAGCGTTTTAGGTTTTTTTAACTAAGTAATATACTATTTTGTTAATTCTTTCATTCATCATCTTCTTGAGGTTTACTGCTAACTGGCATCTGGTGCCTGGTACCTGGCGACCGTAGTGCGTGTTGTTGTTATACGGAAAGACGTTACTCCCATTTTTTAGATTTTATCCTTTAGTTGCCTATGGCAAGAAGTGTGGAAATAGTGCTAGGCAAGACTGACAAAACATTTTTTTTAGGAATTGTGCAGTTTTAAAGGTATAACGTATATATATCGACCGGGGAAGTACCAACGCAACATCTATTGCGAGCCTAAAGCAGTTCCTGCGTTTCGGTGGAAGGGTGTGGTTATACGCCCATTTTAATCATAAGCGACCATCTTTATCTTTGGGAGTAGCCACGCCTCGGTTATTGACGTTAGATAGAACGTTTGTTCTGTACGAAGTTGTTAACAGATGTCAATGTGTGGCAGTGATCACTTACCGTCAGGTGGACTGCGTGCTACTTTTTACTTCAATCAGATAAAAAAACGAGAAGTGTGATAAAGTGTGTGAAGATTATACACCATTTTTAGCAGCTGTGTGGTTACTGATGGCCCTATTAGCCTTTTATCTTCACCGGGTCTTATGGCATGCATGAAGACACGCTAACGCACAATTGTAGCTCGCCTATAGCTAGTCTGGTCATCATTTTCTCTGTAAAATATAATGTTTTCTTATAATAATGAAGTAGCAAACGAGCATGCAGTCCACCTGATGGTAAGTGGTCACTGCCGCCCATGGACACCTGTAAGCCATTTCAAATAAAACATGGGTTCTATCTGAAGTCAATCACAGACGCGTCGCTACTCACGAGGACCAGGATGTTCGCCTCATATAAAAGTTTACCGGCAACCACACCCTTCCATCGAAATGCAAGGAATGCTTCACGTTAGAAATAGGCGTGGCGGTGGTCCCTCCCCGGTCGAACTACAATGTTCTACCACCTTTTAAATGTATTGTAATATATTGATTAGTTGATTGATAGGCCTCTTAGTGGCGGCGGCTTGGGTAATAGATCAAACAGTGTGATATTTGATCGCATTAGATTGGCATTGTCGTTTTAAACGGTTGAGTTGCCAACGACGTGTTAAATTAATTATTTATACGTAAGTATTAGTTATGGACGCTAACGTTTTGCCTAATATTGTGGTAAATTATATAATTAATACGTCAATGTAGCCAGAGTAAATAACTTCATATGGTTAATGGTGTAATATTTTTTATTTTAGATTTAAAAATCTATAATAAAAAATATTCGGTTAAAATCGAATGTCTTTTTTTAATAGTAGCTGTTGATGAGCTTTTATGTTGTTCACAAATAATGTTTATGTATGATTATGGTAAAAAAATAACACTGGGTGAAATCATTTTTTTACACTAAGCTAGTAGTGATCGGTTTACTAGACATAAATTAAGTAAAAAACTATCTGCTTTATACAAGTAGCAAAACGACATGAAGTCCGACTGAGAGTAAGTGGCCACTGCAACACATGTGTAATCAACCTCAGATCAGACCATTAGGTAAAGTTATTTTCAAGATGGCTACAATTGCACTGATACCCTAAGGACTAAATTGTAATGCCTCGGATAAGTCCGTCTCCTTTACATATGTATCATGTGTGTGTAATGTTTTACTGTCATGTATGAGTAATGTTTGTTTCTGGTCGAGTCATGCGTAATGCCATGCTGCATGGTCACGCAATATTACGCGTCATGTATCTATGACATTACTTACACATACTGAGGACTAAATTGTAATGCCTCAGACAAATCCGTCTCCCTTACATCAAAAACATGTTAGCTAACAGTTATTTTGATAGATTTAAACAGGTTTCGCCCTAAAACCCGGGTCTGTAGTCCGTGGGTGAGATTTAGGATATTATCGTATTACGAGTACATTACCTTTACTTCTAACGTTAGCTTTGATATTGGATATATTTACTGTCCAATCATTATCCGATTTTAGGTATTCAAAGGTTGCGGAGAGATATAGGTATTAGGTCCTAAGCAATAAAGGGAAAATTCGATACATATGTACGTTATTTATTATGAGACTAAAACAATGAATGGATTTTCAGAGTATTAGGTATGCGTGTTTATTACATTTATGAAGTACTAAATATTTAGAGTATAAAAGTAATATTATGTTGAATACTATGTTATGTTGTATGTTCAAGGTGGTAGAACCAGTGTAGTTAGCACTGCTAGACACGGATATCATCTTGAAATGAAAAAAGTTAAAGACAATGATAATAAATGCATAGGGATCCCTGCTTTTATTGTTCCTTAAGTGAATTTATATTTCTAGCGTGAAGCATTTCTTGCATTTCGATAGAAGGGTGTGGTTGCCGGCACACTTTCACATGAGGCGACCATCATAGTCCTCGGGAGTAGCAACGCATCTGTGATTGACTTCAGATGGAACCTATGTTCTGTATAAAGTTGATTACAGATGTCCATGAGCGGCAGTGACCACTTATCATCAGGTGGACTGCATGCTCGTTTGCTACTTCAGTCAAATAAAAAAGAAAAAACATGTAAAGAGTTTTATTCTGTAAGCGTTAAAATTATGTACGCGTTTTATTAAACTTTCATAAAGTCAATGAGTTGTAATTTTTTCAACTTGTCGAGTAAGTAATCTCGAACGTTTATTTTACGTACATTTTGTGTACTTCATGATATCTAACTTAAGAGTAGACATGATAAATACATATTGTATATTTTTTTCTCCCTAACCATCTACTCTTATCGAATGTCTACGTAATGACGTTGTTTAAGTAATTGTACCATGTTGACAAGTATCTCCAAATATATTGATTGGACGTCCTTTAGTTACTTAATAGGCATTATTATGTATTTTGTTTCCGTTGATTGATGACGTAAGTCTAGAACTATATGTGTGTAGAATACAGTGTAGCTCATGTGTAATAAATAGATTGGACGTATAAATTATTTAAGTGGCCATCGTTCGATATAGGGTTGACTGGCATTCAAGGATAAAATACAATCTAATACGAATAAATTGATTCGACACGTCTGTTTTATTTCAAAATATGTTCAACATTATAGGTGTTGTGTATGGTTCGTATTATACTAAGTACCTAAATTTAAAATATTATTTCCCATAAAGGAATTATTAATTTCATTCAAGAAGTCATGGGAAAGGCAATATCACTCTGATTACTGACAATCAATAGGAGTAAAAAATCCTTGATATTACCTAGGCCAGAGTAGTGATATCTCAAAAGCTTCGTATTAGGGGCGTGCCATACATATTTATAACAAAAATCCTAACATTATTTTGTTTTACCTATTATTCTCAGAAAATGTTTTTTTTTTATTATTAAAAATTGGCCGATAACCACACCCTTCCACCGAAACGCAGCAACTGCTTTAGACTCGCTATAGATGTTGCGTTGGTACTTCCCCGGTCGATACATATTCGTTATACCTTTAAAACTGCAAAATTCCTAAAAAAATTGTTTTGTCAGTCTTGCCTAGCACTATTTCCACACGTCTTGCCCTAGGCAAATAAAGGATAAAATCTAGAAAACAGGCAGCATTGTCTTTCCGTATAACAACAACACGCACTACGGTCGCCAGGTACCAGGCACCAGATGCCAGTTACCAGTAAACCTCAAGAAGATGATGAATGAAAGAATAAACAAAATAGTAAATTACTTAGTTAAAAAAAAACTTAAAACGCTTTGTACCCTCATAGCCCCACAATAGAATTTTCTCCTGTGTCGTGGGTACCATGCCAATAAGCGAACGACGAACGATTGGTTGTTAGTTATAGTAACATTAAATGATAAAGACAACCCCTACGCTTAACTGCTCCTAATTCGGTCGCAAGTTTTTATTTTTCGGACGTACAAACAAACAAAACAAGTGAAATAAAAATAGCCTGTAATTGGTATACCTATAGTGCTTACGTGACAGTCACTTGTAAGGAATAAGAGCGAGATGATATTAACTAATGTTTTAGTGTATAATTGGGTAGTAGACATATTTTGTTCTAATCCACTTACGAAGGGCACACATACAACTATAGGTATATATTGCATGAATTAAATCTTATTGGGTATATGCGAATTAAACAAAACATATGTCGTTATCCGTGAACCCAAAAACAAAATAAGATGAGATATTGTTGAAATGTTCTATCATAATTGAAACCGTTAACACATGTCACCTGTCAAGGAAGATGTCTGTGTATTCGTGTCTCATACTAATGTAACCGCCTACGGGCTGTTATGTTCCAAAATTGTGTGTCAGAATAAATCCGTGTACAACGTTACGTTCTGTATGTGTGTGCAGCAAAATAATATTTCGAGGGAGATATGCGTCGAGGTGTTCCAACTTAGGCCTAGCAACTCCGTCCCTGTAGTTCCAGGCTTAGAATAGGGCTACCGTAAAGGGCGACTAAAGGGTTTTCGGGGTTGCGGGCAGATAGAGTGGGAGCTCGAACTGTTCGGTCAGCCGACCACGGAAAGGACGGCGGTATGTGTGGTCGCATACCGTCGTAAAGACTAGTCTAGAATCCCATGGGGCAACGCGCTCAGAGGATTCCGGTTGCGTTCCTTTGGAGATACCGAAGTCGTTGTCGTAGCGCCGAGGACGGCCAGCGAAGGGGTTTTAAGTGCGGTGAAAATCCCACATAACCCTGCGATGCTCCCACGGTGTCGGGTACCTTAAGGTTTCCCCCTCGAGAACAAAATAAAGGCCATAGTTCACTGATCTAGCCAAATGCAACTTGGGGTGTGTTATAGATATCTTTACATTATATCATACATACTAGTACCCTTACATCAGACGAACTGCATGAAAAAAGTTTTCCTCTGAACTTAAATTCAATTCAAATTTTCGCTCCGAAGATTTTTATTTACAATAAAGTATTCTACTGGATTGGATACTATATTTTTAAAATAGATTGGTTTTAGCATTTTATTTCTCCGTTTAAAAATATACAGTTACAAATGTTCGCTATAACGAATATCCGTCTCCATTACGTCAAAGTTTGCAAGTTGTATTTGCTTAAATAGCAAGAAGATCAATTGTTTACACGAATAATCGCACGTTTAATTAGCGAATTTAATACGCGAATCAAAATTCAAAATGTTTAGCATACCTGCTCGACGTAATTTATGTTCCCTTTTCATATTCCTAAAATACACAACGTAACTTACGAGCCCTGTACCTACACCATTACTGGCTTCACTTCCGCTGACGACCTTACATTTTGAGTTATCCCCCAGGAACTATGCGTTGGAGGGCGGAGCAGGAAAAAGTGGATGTATTAATGCAGAAGGTAAACAATATAACCCGTTTTTATTTAAATCGGTTACGCCAATGAAACGGGGTCAGGTGCCGTTTATAATTTTAACGAATGTGTATTTTGTAGTGCCAATGCTATATTCATTTACACAGGGTTTAACAATTTAAGCTTTATGAATCGTAAGTTAATTAGTAGCGTGGATTATGAGTGCGATGTTTGCGGCAGTTGGTTCGACCTTGTCATTCTCCTATAGCTTGGAGTCACGTCACCAGACGATGCCAGATGTCACGCAGGCACGCACCGCTCACAAACATCTATATTAGGCATAGATTTATGAAAATGAATAAAACTTTACTATAATGATGGAGGTTCAATATGATTCGTCCTCTGTATTCTTATTTCAGTTTCTCACGCATATCAGTTTGATAGCCTTTCAGCAAAGAGAAGCTTAATCATTTGACTTATTCAAATATCATTTTAACCAAAGTCGCCATAACACTGATTTTGTTTGAAATCAGTAATAGGTACTTTAAACGTAGGTATAATTAAAAAAGTGTAAGAGTTCGACTCTAAAATAGACTTTTACATGTATGTATATAAGTAGGCTTTTATTGCGGCTTCACACAATTCGGTCACGGCTACCACGGTAATGAAAATTTTATGTGTTAATCACCTAGATTAAACATATGCTATTTGTGCTTCAAGTTTCAGGGAATAGCTGATAGTTTTTGAGTGAAAGGGTAAAAAACACACGCACATCTACCAAATAGGAAGGATAATGACGTATTATGTATGTAGGTCAACAAGAATACAAATTATGAGATCATACATAGTAATAATAATAATTATATAAAATCTAAAAGAAAAATACAAATTATAAATAAAACAAAGAGTCCATATCGCTGCTTCTTTGGTGCGTCCCAAGATTGCTAATAATAATTAATTAAAATATTTCGTAAAACATAATATCAGTTCGTTAAAATTGCATACTAATTGTCAAAAATACGAAGATATCATTACAATAATCGTAATTATATACAACCAACCTTTAATTCTGATGGCACCTTACAGCGTTTAGGAACTAGACTGTTTCTATAACCAAACAGACAATATCGATTTATTGCTGCTTCGGACTGCTTCAGAAGAAGGGTTGTATTTTGCCGGCGGGCTACGTAGGCTTGACGGATTGTAACATATGACCGACTGACATTGACTTAAACAGATATATGTTGCTATTTTATCACAATCCCTAAAAATGTGAAATTTATTAATCATCAATAAACAAAATGCGTTTTGTCAAGCTGTAACGCTACGTAGTCGCGAAAGGTCATGCGTCTTATTCAAAAATATATTGCTGATATGACTTTTCTACGCATCCATTTCTCTCTCGTAGAATGGTTATAAGAGCTTAGATAACTCTTTTCCACGCTTTGTTGGTCTTTAACGTAGCGAAAAAATGGTTTATGGTTACTGGTGATTTCCCAGTGACAACACTGAAATTGAAAACGTCACTCTCAATGTAATTCAGAACAAGATCCATGTGTAACTTGTTCTTGAAACTTTAATCGTTTGATCTCAGAGGAGAGCGATGTTTTATACCTTCACTTTTAATTGCACAATTCAGTCTAGGGATGTGATTCTTATTTCTGACAATGATTTTGAAATCAATTGAAATAACAGTATGACGCCAAAATATTAAAGAAGACTAGAACATCGATTTCTATAGATCGTATTAAAAATACACTTTTTCAATGTTCTTTGTTTGATATTTGATTCCGATTAATTGCTTATAACAAATCTATTAAAATAAATTTTAATTTAAAAAAACTCTTCTCCAGTTTATCAATTTCAGATCGTCATTCTCAAATATTTTTTAGGTTATGCTATTGTGCTTACGAGCCGCTAAAAATCAATGTTCTTTGTCCAAAAAACATTATCGATTCCAAATCGCCATCATTAATTCTGGCTCTTGGCTTAGGCCGCTTAAGCCCTTGTTTACCAAAGGGTGGTGCACGTTTCACCTGTTTGTTTTGCAAAAAGCCGCCGCGCGTGTAAACACCGTATGTTATCCGATTAACACATTGTACACATTGTCTATTAATTAAGGGAAATGAAATCGCCGCGTGATTAATTTATTGTACAAGCTTGTCTCGATGTTATTAAATTTTATTAAAACTGGGTTCGTTATTGCTTGTTTCCTGCAGTGTTACATTTAAATGTCGAGTATAATGAAGTTTGTAATTTTATCAGAGATGTTGTTTTGAAATGTAGAATTCGGCTCGTATTAGCCAAGAATAACAAGCACTTGAATAAGTAATGTAAACTCTGAATTTGTAATAGTAACGTATATTGCAAGTTCTTCGATTGGAAGTTGCTTATGATAATCCGCGAGAGGCAGAGACTACTTGCTATTACATAGACTGCATTCTCATTTCATTACCACTTTCATTACCATGAAAAAAAACATGATTGTAATTATATTTCAAAAAATGGACATAAAAAAGAAAAAGACAATGAGTTTTTTACCGGATCTTCTCAGTTGAGGTCGTATTCCGATCCGGTGGTAATGTAAGAACAAAATGTAACTGACAATTTGTAAGTGCCCTCGTAGGCTTATACAAAATACATTTCATTTCATTTCATTAGGTAGGGAGGTAGCACCTCAATGTGTCCAGCTGTTCATAGAACTGAAAACTCAAAAAAATGCACGGTAGGATAATAATATACTTATATATACAGTAAACATATAGTTTATGAAATGCGTTCGGTGACAATGACGTGGGATCCATGATATTTGGTCACCCAAAAAGTGGTTGACGCGCCTTTAAGTTTTCACTTTAAAAAACAAATGTGTACATATGGCATTAGTTTAGGCACTGTATCATTTCTTATAGTCAGTTTCTCAAAATGTCACACCATTTCAAAACCACTATATTTAATTTATAGTTGTGAAGTAAGCACTTTATCACCACAGAACGTTTCCCAAGTTGGATCTATGTGGTTACATGAGACGGATTATAAGGTGTAAATACATACTTATACAATAGGAACATCGGCGACGATTTAATATAAAGTATTTTTTTCTATTCTTAAAAGTGAAGTCAGTTGTAATAAGTAATCATTGTCCATTTCTTTAATCAATTATCATCAGATCCTAAATAACTTAACGTAAAACAAGTACTATTGAACACGTCTATATAAACTCAGTTTATGATTTGATGAAAACGTAAGTACATTTCTCATTTTTATTACCCATACTATTACTATTATCAATACTCATCTTGGTACAATATAATTTATTTAAATCGTTGCAATCGATGACATTTCTTATAACATAATACCAAACACACATCTACATAGATATTATATACGCGTCCCTGTAGCCTCGGGGTCAGAATAGGGCTACGGTATCCCCTGCCTGTCGTAAGAGACGACTAAAAGGGGCTTCCGGGGGTTGCAGACGGCTAGAGTGGGAGCTCGAACCGTTCGGTCAGGCAATCCCGGGAAGGACGGCGGTATGTGTGGTCGCATACCGTCGTAAAGACTAGACGGTGCGGTGGGCCCAGCTGCTCATCTGTGAGGAGCCCGATGGGGCAGCGCGCTCGGAGGATTCCGGTTGAAGTCGTTTCGAGATCCCGGAGTCCTCCTTTTCAGCGCCGAGGACGGCCACCGGGAGGGGTTTTAGTGCGGTAAAAATCCCACATAACCCTGCGTCGCTCCCACGGCGTCGGGTACCTTTGGAAGGTTTCCCCTCGAAAAAAAAAAGGTATTATATACGCAATTGTTTGCCCTATCGTGTGTTTTACATTTTATTCCTTCCACATAGCAATAATACAAACATAGTCCATTTACCAGGTGGTAGAACCAGTGTAGTTCGACCGAGGAAGTACCACCGCCACACCAATTTTTTTAACGTGAAGCAGTTCTTGCGGTTCGATAGAAGGGTGTGGTTTCCGGCCACTTTCACATGAGGCGACCTTCATAGTCCTCTGGAGTAGCAACGCATCTGTGACTGACTTCAGATAGAACCCATGTTCTGTATGTAGTTGCTTACAAATGCCTAAGGGTGGCAGTGACCGCTTGTCATTGGGTGGATTGCGTGCTCGTTTGCCACTTCAGTCAGATAAAAAAACATACTAGCTCATTCCTGCGGTTCCGCTCGTTTTGAACTCGTTTACCGTGTTATTGAGTATCCCATGTGTTAATCCAGGTCATATCTGTGTCGTCCCTGTACCGGACCAAGTTCCGGGATCAGAATAGGGCTACGATATCCCCTCCTGTCGTAAGAGGCGACTAAAAGGGGCTTCCGGGGTTGCGACCGGCTGGAACGGGAGCTTAAACCGTCCAGGCAGGCGATCCAGGGAAGGACGGCGGTATGTGTGGTCGCATACCGTCATAAAGACTAGACGGAGCGGAGGGAGGAGCCCGACGGAGCAACGCGCTCAGAGGTTTCCGGTTGCGTTCCCTTGGTGATCCCGGAGTCATCTTTGTAGCGCCGAGGACGGCCATCGGGGGGGTATGGTGCGGTAAAAATTCCACATAACCCTGCGTCGCTCCCGTCGACGCGTGCGCGTCGGGTACCTTTTGAAGGTGTCCCCCTCGAGAACAAAAAAAGGTCATATCTGTGTGCCATATTTAGCGAAATCTTTCCCGTAAAAGAGCAACAATCATACATGCATCCTTACAAAGTTTCGCATTTCTAACAATTATCTTAACACTGAGCAAAGTATAACATACAAGCACATAAGGTATTCCCATTTGTTCACGTTCTGCGGTGGAAATAAATACTTGTATCACGTTGTTTGCAGTATCTGTTCAATGTTATCCGAGCTCTGCCATGTGGTTTGTTTACTTGTTATTTATAACAACTGCTAACATGTCATACAAATATTGTTGCTAATTGTTACGGGTATAATACTTAAAAATGAAATTATGACTTCGACGAAAATTATTTAGTTTTATTCATGAACGCCATCTTTTTTACAATAATAATTGACAACAGAATCCGCGCATAGGCAAAAATACATGAAATTGGAATGATGTGATTTCTTCTTTTTCATGAGCGTTCGAATCTTCAACAATATGTTAAAAAAAACTATTTTTATTTTATTAATATTACTTTATTTAGCTTTCGTGAGTAAATACTCAATTTTGGATTTTAACAGCGTTCTTGTTTTTATGTATCCGAATTTCCGATTTGATAGTGGAAAGAAAAATATTGCAATTGAGAGTTAGTAAGTGCCTCCGTAGCCGTATACTCAATAAAGTAGATTAATAAAAACATTTCATTTTATTTAACGAGTGACTTCTCTACCATTTTATTAAAAGCTTTTATTTAATTTTCAATTTACAATGTTTGTGAGTGTGTAAGGAGGTAAGTATGTATGTATGTATGTATGTATGTGTGTTTAGTTCAATTCTTGTAACTTTAATTTAACCCCCTTCTCAGTGTCCGATTGAGCTGAAATTTGGAATACAGGTATAGTTCTCATGACAATGCAATTATATATAATCAATATTATTGTTATACAAAAATGGCGGTTGACACAAAATGGCGGATTACATATTTTTGTACAACCCACCTTATATGGGTATCAAATGAAAGGACTAAATGTGTATAATACAGTACACTACGCAAAAATTGCAAATTCGAGATGTTCGCCCCAAAAAACTGAAAGATTACACGCATATATTTGTACAACATATCCATCAACGAACATGCATCAACGGGTATCAACGAAAGGTCTTAATCTGTAGAACACATATACTACAAAAACAAAATTCAAATCCAAGATGGCCGCTAAAAAAGCAAGATTATATGTTTTCGTACGACCTACCCAATAAACGGCTTAGTTTGTAAAATACAATACATTACGAAAAAGAAACAAATCTTCGATGGCCGAAATAGAAAAAAATGTAAGATTACAGATTTTAGGACAATCCATCCAATACAGGTATCAAATTTAAGAGCATTAGGTCCTTAGACAATTAAAAATAAAAAAAATAAAATAATATTAAAAAATATTTTTTAAAACAAGCTTTTATTTCAAAGAACTGAAAAGAAAACAATAAACTTTGTAGTAGTCTAACCCATCATTTTGTTGCATGGTACTATTTTATATCATATAAAAGCTTTTATTTTTCAGTCCATTGAAATAAAAGCTTGTTTTAAAAATATTTTTTAATATTATTTTATTATAAATACTCATATGTATATAAGATTATATCTTAGGGTTTTGGAAAATAAACAAATGTGTTGCTTTTGAAAATTTCAAGTTTATTATTCCACCAAATCTATCTTTCTTCACAAAATATATTCTGAACTTTTAAAATTAGACAGACATGTCAAATTAAAAAAAAGAACTAAATAATTAAAGAAAACCTATTTTCTTTATATGTATGGTATACGTTGTGATAAAATTTGCCATATATTTTTTATTAAAGCAACCGATGATAAAATACAGGTGTTAGGGATTGCGTTAAGGAGATTGATACGGCGAAGAAATAAAATTTAAGGCCCATTTGCACCCCACAAGCGTAATAAACGTGCTATTACGCGACCACGATACATTAGCGGCATGAGATCATTGGACAGAAACTGTCCTGTAAAAAGGACTTAAGAGAGTCCTTCGAAGGACTTTACTCTTCAACGAATAAAATGTGCCCTAAACATGCTTATTTGATGTGTACAGTGGTTTATAACCTCTTAAATTTTTAAAGTGACGGATTATACGAGAATATTAAAGGACCTAATATGAATCGTCTCGCGTATAAACAACATGTTATCGAAAATCTTTGAAGAATAATGTTATGTGATTTTGTGAATAAAATGGTCATATAATACTTATATGAGGTGTTTTATAACAATGAAGGGACGTCCCACCTTATCCTTTCATATCCTGCGGTTTATCAACACATGAGAGCATGGATTACTTGGGTCTCGATACCCTCTTTGGCCAGACTGATACTCAAAGAAGTGGAAACTGGATTACTATTATAATTTCATGATCTTGTAGTACTCGATCTGTTGTATTGATTGGCGGTGAACACAATTTTATTTTTAATGTATGATACTTTTTTCTAGCACAATATTAAGTAACTGAATTGTATAATCAACTTATACATATGTATTATGTATTAATTATACCTAGCAAAAAAACAATAGCTCCAAATTACGGTAGACACTTAAACTGCTAAAGATTTCTTTTAATTCCATGTCTAAGTGTACTAAATCATGGGCAGGAACTATTTCCATAGTATATAGTAAAAATTGTACAATTCAATGTATATACCGTGTACGTAATTAGCATAATTATTCAGCGATAGATAGTCTTCGCGTGCAAATAAATCAATATAGATTTTTCATACAAACTCATGTACTTATTGTCACTTTTAACAATACAAACAAATAAACAGTCAATTAACACGGCAGTATATTTGAAAACTAATGAATAAATATTATTTGATTAGTTACAAGTTAAATTTCAAAATTAATACGTACTATTTGAACATGAGTTCCACCTACATGATTATATGTTCTCTCGAAGGGGAAACCTTTAAAAGGTACCCAACGCCGTGGGAGCGGCATCCTCTGAGCGCGTTGCCCCATCGGGCTCCTCCCAGATTGGCGACTGGGCCCACTACTCCGTCTAGTCTTTACGACGGTATGCGACCACACAAACCACCGTCTTTCCCGGGATCGCCTGGCTGGTCGGTTCAAGCTTCCACTCTAGCAACCTGCAACCCCGGAAGCCCCTTTTTGTCGCCTCTTACGACAGGCAGGTGATACCGTAGCCCTATTCAGATCCCGGAACTACAAGGATGAGGTCATAGTTATCAGATACCTGTGTGTTCATTATTTTGTCCCTTTCTTTAACCGAGTTCCCAAATGAAAGAGGTTTGTTGTTCGTATGTATTTTTAAGAACTTTCAGGTATTACATCACGATATTTTCCTTCGATGAAGTAGCTACGAGTAGATGTAATTATTGTCCAATACGCAAATATCTTTTGAAAAACGGAGGTGCTTCCTGGGATTCAACCGTCGGTTTTTTTTTTTAATATTGAAGTTGCAAAGGAGTATGCAGTCCAATTGATCGTAGGTGGCCTTTGCCATCCATGAACATCTATGATCAACCCCGGCTTATATCAATAATTATAACCCGGATTAATAAGATTACAGTCGAACCTGAGGCTAACCTGAGGCTAACCTCACCTAAAACAATATATCTGTGGCTAACCACAGATATATTGCTAACCGCGAAGATTAAGTTGGAACGCAGGATTAGATGACCACAACATTATTTTATTTTATTTGACTGAAGTAGCAAACAAGCATGCAGTCCACCTGAGGGTAAGTTGTCACTGCCGCCCATGGACATCTGTATTCAACTAGATACAGAACATGGGTTTCATCTGAACTCAATCACGGATGCGTTGCTACTCCCGAGTACTATGATGGTCGCCTCATGTGAAAGTGTGCCGGCAACCACATCCTTCTATCGAAACGAATGAAATGCTTCACGCTAGAAATTAGATGTGGCGGTGGTACGTCCTCGGTCGAACTACACTGGTTCTACCACCTTGGAATATAATAGTGTGTTATGAAATGAAAATGTATATTTTAAAGCATTTACATTTAAATCTATTTATGTTATAGGTAAATAAGTAATAAAGCTCTAACTAAGAATACTAATTACGGTTTCCAGTTTTTACTAACTTTCAGGTGACTCTTAACTAGACATAAGTAAATCTTTCTTGTCATAGGTATCACTGATTTTTATCAACATTTAGTAACTTTAAATTCCCTTAAGATTTATGAACGACTTCCTAAACTTTGGCAACTTAACTTCTAAAGTTTAGGCGACAGTTACAACTGTTTGATATAACTACAATTTGACTTTACAAACTGTAACATTTAGTCAACTACGGTAATAGCAAATGTTTACACTTAAAAGTTATTGTAATTGTAAATTTATAGCGAAAAGGCTATAAATAAATTGCCTCAATGTAAAGATACTTAATCTTATTGGATAATTATTATAATTCCGAAAACAAAGGGTAATCCTGCGCTGTCTGCCCGTTTGTCACGGGGACTTATGTTTTATCACGTAATAGATAAACATTTGATTTTTTATGTTATAGCTGCTTTAAGAAAAAATAGTGAAATTAAGAAAATACTATAAAAAGAGTCCACACATACAAGAAATTAGTACATTTCAGCGCTTTTCGATTTATCTATTGCAGCGTAAAAAGTAGACTTTAAATTTTACTTCGTAGAATCATTTAGAGTAGGATGATTAGTGTTTTTTATATATTTTTATATCTGACTGAAGTAGCGAACGAGCATGCAGTCTACCTGATGGTACGTGGTCACTGCCACCCATGGACATCTGTAATCAACTTCATACAGAACTTGGGTTCAATGTGAAGTCAAACACAGATGGGATGCTACTCCCGAGGACTATGATGGTCGCGTCATGTGAAAGTGTCCCGGCAACCACACCTTTTTATCGAAATTCAAGAAATGCTTCAGCGGAGAAATAAGTGTAACAAAGGAATATGAACTCCATCTGACCTTATTTTGTCACTAACTTATTACACATTCTTTAAGCTATAACACAACAGCGCTAAACAGTGCTGTTTTACGCAGAAATAGATGTGGTAGTGCTATTACTATTACTCCTATTACGGAGTCAAATCACAAAAAAAATATCACAAAAAATATGTTTATTTTTATTAAAATATGTCAGTAAGATAAATATTCGTTTTATATCCCAATTATTAGGTACATTCATTTGTATTATAATATAAAGGTTATTTAGCCACTGTTGAAAGAAAGGTGCGATAAGCAGCATAAGTGGCTTGGTCAAGTGGGGTCACGAGGCGTTCCTACTTATGCTTTCGGGATAGCCACGATTTTGTGAATTATCAGGTATGCCTACATTATACAAAGTTATTTTTATTGTAACATTATTTTGTTATTATTACCTCTGTCCTTTATTACTTGATTCTTTTTACTTGACATTTTTTTTATAAGACTGAAGTAGCAAACGCGCACGCAGTCCTTTTGACGGTAAGTAGTCACTGCCATCCTTGAGCTAAGTTACTTCATATGACACAAGGGTTCTATCTGAGGTCAACCACAGATGCGTCACTCCTCACAAAGACTAAGATGGTAGCCTTATAAAAAAGTTAACCGCGACCACACCCTTTCAGCAAAACATAGGACCACTTTACGTTAGAAATAAATTGACGATCTGCGTGGCGGAGCGGTTACCATACCGGTCTGATGCGCAATGGGTCCCAGGTTCGATTCCCGGCCAGACAGGTATCTGAATTATGAGTTTGGATTAATGTTCTGGGTCTGGGTGTTGGTGTATTCGTCTTGTGTGTGTGTCCTTGGTACCCGCGACACAGGAGGACATCCTAGTGTGAGGCTATGAGTGTGGAAAGCTTGTGATTGAATTGTGAACAAATCTCAACTACTAAGCATTTAATTTTTTTTATCTAACTGAAGTAGCAAACGAGAATGCAGTCCATCTGATGGTAAGTGGTCACTGCCACCTATGGACGTCTGTAATCGACTTCATACAGAATATGGGTTCCATCTGAAGTCTATCACAGATGCGTTGTTACTCCCGAGGACTATGATGTTCGCCTCATGTGAAAGTGTGCCGGCATTCACACCCTTCAAATCAAAATGCTTCACGCAAGAAATAGGTGTGGCGGTGGTACTTCCCCGGTCGAACTACACTTGTTCTACGACCTTCTAAATTGGTTGTTTAGTACCAGTACTTTACAACAGATTTTGAATTGTGGGATGAGACCCCAAGCTGTGGGCTCCTAAGGGTTGCGGAAATCCGATTAGTTGCAATAGAAGCTGAAACATTAATCAGTAGGTGGCACTGTTAGCGTAGTTGTCATAACTTTTTAGAATATTGTTATATACATAGTTTTAAATTACGTTTTCACATATTTAGGAAAGTTAATGAATATAAGCGAACTCAGAATCCTGAATAAAGTTGTTCCATAGTTTAAATAATGGCTATTAAACCTCAAAAGAGGTATTATTACAAAGCAAGTATTCCGTTTTAATAGGCCGAAATACATGATTACATTTTTGCACAAAGAGTATTTTATACATTGTGTGAAAACCAAGTTATTTGGTGGCGTCTGCCTATCCATTACAGCACTTAATTCTCAGGTACTATGAAGAGGTTTAATTATGTGTTTCCATCAATAAGTAGGCTAATATGTGATTAATGTTTGAGATTATGATTAGAGTAGGTTTGCGTTAACTTACAGATATATGGATATATGTACGAATAACTTCGATTTACACTGGAATTTTCGTTGCCTTTCTCCGTTTACATAATCTGGATTACATCTGAGAACTACGTGAGATATTTTGATATGGTATGTTTGAATAGAAAGGGTAATTCTGAAGATAAATTGTTCTACATTATAAAAATGTGAACTGATTCGGAAGAATTCTACATATCTCTTTACGTTTCTTAAGTAAAAACTAAGCTTTGAATTTAAGAGGGTAATTTGGGAAAAAAAATATGAGTCGAACGATTTTAGTTTTTTAGTACCTGACCCGGCGAAATTCGTTCCGCCTAAAAGTCAAAAATCTAAAATTAACAGTGTATCTCTCCGATATTATACATGTATTATACATAAAAACCTTCCATTTAAATCACTCTATGTTTTAAAAAACTGCAATAAAATCCATAGTTTAGTTTTAAAGATCTAAGCATACATAGGGACAGACAGCGAGAAGCGACTTTGTTTTAAACTATGTAGTAATCTGTCTAATGCCGATAGATTGACGAGAAGAGTGTTGTGATGAACTTAAGATCTTTCGATTTATGTTTTAGCTCTTACTACATTATCAACATTATTATTATCCTTGTTTTAAAAATACAATCCTTTAAAATAAAGAAGGATTTATTATTCCTTCCTTTTTTATAGATCTGTAATATCAATATTATTTATTTATAATGGGTTTCAACCTATTTTATTTTTTTAATGCTTTTTGTCTATTAAATAATGACGTAACTGTAATTAAATGGCATGATTATAATTGTGAAAGTATATTTGACTGTTTTTCGATTTTTGTTATTGACTGACTTTAACGTATAACGTTTTATCATAATAATTATGAAGTAAATGGAATGTGAAAAACTCACAACTCATGTTCGCTGTTCCTAAAGGATTTAAATTAATGTCGTAATATGTAATTTGGTTTATGTAATTCCATTTTCTTTACGAATTAAAACAAATTGCGTATCTGCCATGTTAATTCATTCTTTTACACGTTTCATTTAATAATAACTTTTTCGAAAGTTCTTTTATCAGTACTCCATTATTGTCGATTTAATGAAGTGAAAATTCATCAAGTGCAATGACTATCGTAAAGCGGGCTTCTATTAAGTTTGCAAATCGAATCATTAAAAGTTTTATACCTTACTAATAATCGTTTTATTTCAATGACCTTGTAAGCCTTTTAGATCAATTGTGTGATTTTCAGATTTTGACGCCAATGGAATCGATTATAAGTAATCTAATTTTGCGAAGTTGTGGGCTTTCCAGAAAAATAGGTATAAATCCTATAGGAATAGTGATGTTGTCGCTTAAGTTTCAACACCGCGTAACTCAAAAAATGCCCATTTTAAGAAATAAAGGTATCTCAAAATAATATAGGAACAAAAAAAAAATTATATTAATATTTTAAACGCAATATATTTTTTGGTATTTGTAGAATTAAAAATAACTATTTGACGCTAAGTACTCACGGAGCGATTTTCACCCGCGACCGCCGCGGTTGCGGGCCCGCAGCTTCTGTAGGATGCAGATATAAATGTAAAAAATTAAAGCAATACTCACGACGCGTCTTTCGCCCGCGATGCGCGCGGATGTTTGCGGCTCCCGCCACACCGGCGGGCAACCTGTAGAACCGCGCGGGCCGCGGTCAGCCGCAGCCCCGGCGGTTTGCGCCCGCGCGCTCTGCGATCAGTTGGCGGGCGAGTGCAGTCAGGACCTCAACTGATGGTAAACCGCCTGTCTTTTCGCCTTTCGCCCTGTCGGTGTCGCCTGTCGGTTTTCGCCCGCCACGTTTTCGGTCGTAATCGCAACCGCGACGGCAGCGTAACCGCGCAAATAAGCGGTCTCGTGAGTTTAAAAATAAAACCGCAGTTCCGCGACCACGGCGGGCACAGGACAAAAACGCTCCGTGAGTACGTAGCCTTAGACAGTTCATTTGCTTTCCTGAAAAGTTGCTAATTTTAAGATCCGTGGTGTTAGAATTTAAGCGACGATATATAATTGCCGTAATAATTAACCGTATCTAGAGTACCTTCATGTGATATCTACTGACCCAAATTTGATCAATTCTGCGACTTTAAACCTTCTATTTTAAGAAACGGAACAGTGAAATCCGAAAGATGTATACAAAATATATTTTTAAAGTAATTTATACAAATGTATGTTCTACGTTAAGCAAATTTAAGCCTACCTTAAGAATATGCGCAATGTATTGTTTTGTACATAAAAACATATTTTAAATTTAGAAATTTATAAACCGAGTATTGATAAGCAGATTTTTACTTTTTCTTGTTTTGCTTTCTCTTTTATACTTTTGCTTTTTAACCGACTTCCCAAAGGATTATTAAGGAAAGGTTATCTATTCGTCAATTCGTGTAAACTAATCTTATTTACGTAGTATTTTACATATCCATCTATTTACCGAGGAATTCTTTAATTAATGTAATGGATGGTTGGTTAAATAATAGATACGTCCTAATGGGTAGCCCCTCATTGCTAACCCTGAAAGCCATCAAAGGGAATTACTGTATCTATTATTGTCATGCGGTTTGCGTAATCCTGACAATGTGTACCTGGACGTAATTGCTGTAATATATCATAGGGCTCCTAATGATATATCTGACGTATAGCTTACATCGATTAATAAATATTAAGGGAGAAATGTAGAGATGCAGCTGATGCTAATATTAGCATTATGAGAGATTTTGTGAGGATCATTTTTAAGGAGAGTTTTTTTTCAAAAATAATTGAATATCCACG
The DNA here is from genome assembly GCA_949699795.1 of Spicauda simplicius. Taxonomy (NCBI): domain Eukaryota; kingdom Metazoa; phylum Arthropoda; class Insecta; order Lepidoptera; family Hesperiidae; genus Spicauda; species Spicauda simplicius. The sequence goes on from OX453063.1 coordinate 13,024,604, forward strand.
ATAGTTCTCTTTGATGCGTGATAACGCATGTTCTTTAGAAATCTATATATTAATACGTGAAGCAAAAACTTGTGGTGCATTTTTAAGTAATATGCCGCGGACGGATTAGTATGGAATTTTGCACGGTAATAGTTGACGTAGAGAATGAGTGCAGAATGTTAATATTTTTTTCAAATAATGTATATATCATACATAAAATCAACTAAAAACACAATAGACACACTACCGTGCATTTGTCTCAGACACATACATAATAAATGAAATAGAATACAATTCAATGTCTTACTGTGAAAACACATAACGTCAAAAATGTCAGATGTCTTTGTCAAAATACCGCTATTGCTTTTAAATGCGGCTTAGCTAATTAAACCTCTTTTTATGTTTACCAGGCGCGTTCAAAATTACTTGACAATATTACATATTATTTGAATTTTAGAAATATTCGTACTACTTTGGATAGTATAAAGTTTAGTTTTTTAATGTAAATTACGGTCGAATTTCGACCGATGCGATGGTTGACTAGTACTTAATAATTATGTTATTACAATGTTAAATGCTCCAAAATCGTAGACCAGACCCAGTGGATAATTCATTACTATTTGAATGTTTAAAATGGAATACCAATATAGTAAGTAAGAGAATTATTTAACACGATAAAATATATTATTCCCGCTTAACAGAAGCAAAGGCATCTTTTTGGAAATCCAAACGAAAAATACTTGCTTCACTTGAATTTATGGAAAGTATCATGCAGAATGTCGATCTGCAGATAAATTATTTTGCAATCCGACGTCTGAAATGTTTTGTATCTCAGTTCTTTTGGCTATCAATGTAAAATTGTACATTCGTGAAGAGAAGAAACATTTTGCATTTGCAGCAACGTTTGTTCATATGTTACTACACTTTATAATTATATTAAAATGTTATATGCATATACATACATTGTTTCTATGCCACAATATTACGATACTTTTATTTTATCCAAAAGAAATAGAAAACGAGCATGGCAGTGGCCACTTATCATCAGTCCACCTGATGATAAGTTGCCACTGCCACTCAGGGACATCTGTAAGCAACTTCAAATAGACCATGGTTTTTATTTGAAGTCAAACACAGATGCGTTGTTACTACCGAGGACTATGATGGTCGCCTAATATAAAAGTGTGCCGGCAACCACACCCATCGAAACGCAAGAAATGCTTTACGCTAGAAATAGGCATGGCGGTGCTACTTCCTCGGTCGAACTGCATTGGTTTTACTACTTGTGAATGTTTTATATTATACTGTTTTGAATTAAATTAATGTAGCAATCGCGCGTGCTTTGGTCCAGCTGATGGTATTTATGAAGAACAGGGATTCTATTTGAACTCAATCACAGACGCGTTACTAATCTCGAGGACTAAGATGGTCACCCCATATAAAAGTGAGCTGGTTACAACATCACTACATAGTATACTGCATATAAAACAAAGTAAGATACTCATTACCGCGGTAGATGTATCTAAAAGCGGGTGAAGCCGAATATCCTAGCGTATAATAATAGGAATAACTTTTTTTTTTTTTGTTTTCGAGGGGGAAATCTTCCAAAGGTACCCGACGCCGTGGGAGCGACGCAGGGTTATGTGGGATTTTTACCGCACTAAAACCCCCCCGGTGGCCGTCCTCGGCGCTGAAAAGGAGGACTCCGGGATCTCGAAACGACTTCAACCGGAATCCTCCGAGCGCGCTGCCCCATCGGGCTCCTCCCAGATGGGCGGCTGGGCCCACCGCTCCATCTAGTCTTTACGACGGTATGCGACCACACATACCGCCGTCCTTCCCGGGATTGCCTGACCGAACGGTTCGAGCTCCCACTCTAGCCGTCTGCAACCCCGGAAGCCCTTTTTAGTCGCCTCTTACGACAGGCAGGGGATACCGTAGCCCTATTCTGTCCCCGAGGCTACAGGCACGAATATGAATAACCTAGTTTATAATAATAAATTCTCGATACCGAATATCGTTAAATATTCCGTTTCAAGAGAATTTCATGTTATAACAGGTCGAATAAACGATTATTTCTTCCATTTCCAAAAAATGATGCGTGAGCGTAATTTTCTAATGTAAAGAAGGAAAGGAAAAGGTAACAACGATAATTCTCCACGAACAATGGAGTTCTAAAACATACAATATCATAAAATTACATCGATGTGGCAGTGAGTGTGGAAATGGATCGCTAACGATAACAAATTGATATTGAAGTGTAACCGTTACTTACATGGGTTATTTCATATTTATACGGAGTTAATAACAGTATTCGTTTAATATTAAATCTCGCCTTGTTTCATAAGCCTATGGGATTTTGTTATATATGTGATGGTGAACGTTGATTATGGTGTTTTATAACTTTTGTTTAGTTGAATGTCTCACGTTTAACTCGTTATTGTCATTTGTTTTGAAATAAAAATGGTTTAGGTGTCAAGTACCTAGGTATATATATGAAATCGTTCATGTAGTTTTGGGACTTAATTAGGGCAACGATAACGCCTGTCGTAAGAGGAGACTAAAATGGGCTTTAGAGGTTGCGGGCGGCAAGAGTGGAAGTTCGAACCAACCAGCTAAACGACCCCAGGAAAGATAGTGGTATATGTGGTTGTATACTATCGTAAAGATCAGACGATGCGTTGGGCTCAGCCACTCCAATGGAGCCCTATATTTTTCTTTGGAGGGGGAAACCTTCAAAAGGTACCCGACGCCGTGGGAGCGACGCAGGGTTATGTGGGATTTTTACCGCACTAAAACCCCCCTGGTGGCCGTTCTCGGCGCCATGAAGAGGACTCCGGGACCTCCAAAGGACTGCAGCCGGAATCCTCCGAGCGCGTTGTCCCATCGGGCTCCTCTCAGATGGGCGGCTGGGCCCACCACTCCGTCTAGTCTTTACGACGATATGCGACCACACATACCGCCGTCTTTTCCGGGATCGCCTGGCTCAACGGTTCAAGCTCTAGCCCTATCCCTGAAGCCCCTTTTAGTCGCCTCTTACGACAGGCAGGCGATACCGTAGCCCTATTCTGAACCCAACTACAGGGACGAATGGAGCCCTATCTGGCAACGCTTTTATGGGACTCCAGTCCTTTGAAGATTCTTGACTCTTCTTTGCATCAAAGAGGAAGGCCCCTTTTAGAGCGGTAAAAGTCCCTCCTAACCTGGAATCGCTGCTACGGCGTCATGTACCTTTTGAAGGTCAAACTTTTTAACAAGAGAACAAAAAAAAATAAAAGTGTGTGCTTGTCATGCATTTATTAAGCAGTGTTGTTTTCTGATTCGAAAGAAGACAAACTTATATGAGACGTTGCAATTTAGTCCTTTTGGATAACAATGAATTTATGGTAGGCCTAGGACTTAGCATATCTGGGGTTGGTAAGGTTATTTACAGATGATCGAAGGCCACTTACTATTAGATGGATTTTAAGGACGCTTGCTATTCCTATATTTTATAGAAACATTTGCATCCTAGTAATGTGTTTCTGATACTATCTGCACATATCAGGCAATTACTAGTAGGCCATTGGTATTATGTTATCATAATTTATGAAAATGATAGGCAATATTGGAGCTATAAACTGGAACTATTAATACATTCATACATTTACACACAACTTACAAGCATACGGTTCATTGAACTGCTATACATAGGTACATACAAACACTCGTATAAATTCAATGAACTTTGTCTATCGAAGAGGTATTAATCAATTATCCTTTTGTGGTCGACTGCTGGGTATTCCTTAATACGGACTTAAGCCTACGAGTTACCGCAGCTGGCATGCCTGGTGGTGGTCAGAATAGGTGCTGATGATAGTCAAAAAACTCGGCCTCCCATCTTTAATGATTACTCCAGGATTTTGTCCCTCAGTCACTTCTTATCACATTTCGCATCAAACCATTATTGGCCCACCGCTGGGCACGGGTCTTCTCCCAGAATGAGAGAGTTTAGGCCATAGTCCACCGCGCTGGCCAAGTGCGAATTGGTGGACTTCACACACCTCCGAGAACTTTTTTTTTAAGAACTCTCGGGTGTGTAGGTTTCCTCACGATGTTTTCCTTCACCGAAAAGCAGTGATAATTAATTTCTAATACGCACATAAATCATTGGTGCGTGCCTGTGTTTGAACCTCGGACCTCCCGATCGAGAGGGCAAGTTTCAGCCATTAGGCTATCACTGCTCTACTCTTATCACATTTACCAAATGATATTAAAGAATATTTATGGACCCTAAAAGCGACGATTCCGTTGTAAATTGATTAAAAATAATAACAAGGCAGTGTAATTCGCTTGCTTGCGTATTCGGATTAACGATTCAACCGTAAATTATTCTCCTTTGAAGTCTCCCAATTTAATGTTAGATAGAACCCTGAATCCTCATATGTAATATTACTTTAGTCAAGACGTAGCGATAACTAGTCTGATACCAATGAAGTTGGGAGACAAAACTGCAGGATGATCCCATCTGACTACAGATAGCTTTATTATGGAAATCATACTGTAGCAAATATAGATAAGTGTCGGTTACGTGTAAATTATATTATGAGAGCTTTCTGAGAATATTTTACACTCCTGAAACGTTAAATATACCTACGAACGGTTCTATAAGATAAAGATCGGTGCAAAAGAGACGGAAAAATTAAAACCTTACAAAGCGACTATATTCAGATAGAACCGTCCCTAAAATGTAAGAAATGTTACAGTCGTATATCATAATGTCGTTCGAGTGAGGCAGGCGTCGCATAAGAAATCCCGAGCGTAACACCGAGATGCGAGCACTTGAGATACAAACCGCGGCAAACGGCAACACCCGGGCGAGGGCGGCGGAGCTGGCAACATCGGTTACTCCGTACGGCGTGTTTATTCTGCCGCGTATATCGACCGGTCTCGCGAGCGCGCGCCGCCCGGCTCAGTCACCGTCGCCGCACCGGACGCGCCGCGCGACTCCGCGCACCGATGACAGCTGCCGATCGACACACCGACCTGATACACAACAAACATACATCAAACATCAACTAACAACGGTCAATGACTCAGCAAACGGTCCCGTGACAATCCCAAATCGCGTGTGATCGGACGAAACACATTGTGTCATGTGAGATTGTGCTGCTGTGCTGTGTTGCATTTCTTCGGCAGCTGTCGAAACGGTAAGTTAGTTTCCCTTATTAACCATTTTCCTTCAATAATAGCTACTATATTGTTCTTTACTCTAAGGTTAACCGAAGGCCGAATCCAAAAGACCTTGAAAAGCTCGCACACATTATGTCAAACTGTATGTTGTAAACACTTTGTTACAGAGCTTGATAAGCGATTACGTCTACCTCAAGAGTGTCCAGCGTTAGATAGACACTTAAGTTCTTTGTATCACGTTTAATAATGTTACTTTTCAAATGTAAAAATATGAGAGAAGCAAAACTCAAGCAATTAATTTAGTGGAATAAAATCTTTCAAAACCACCAAAAAGAAAACGTAATTATGGTAAACTCAAACTAAATTTAAGTAATGCATGCACAATGCATTTGATTTTTCTGAGTTTAATTCGAGTATTAATTATAAGGTATACGGTAGAATAAAGTGACTGCAACCTATTTACATTTTATTGCAAAATAGGTCAATTATATCATTGTATAATTGTGCCTCTACAATCCACAATACAAAGTGCACACAGTCCAATGACCGTCTACGGGAGCTCTACGGCGTAGCGGCGTAGACGCTAGTAGCAATTAGCGTCATATTTCCCGCGTTATTTATCTCTACGCTCCTTGATGGAAAAGTTTGTTCTTAACTTCGTTGTGCTAACGTTAATCAAACATGTTTAACCACCTTTTTCATTACTTCTATGTGTCTGGACAAAGTACTTTAATTGTACAAACATATTTTTTTATATTACAATACGTATTGTGTGACGAAGACTGTTATCTATTAATTTAATGGTGTAATTGTTGTAAATTACATTATATGCTTTTTTATTTATATCTTTTCTATTTTTGACACTACGTTATAATATATATATATATATATATATATATATATATATATATATAAATGTTTCTCCAAATTATCTATAGTAGATGCTTTAATTGTCATAGAAGAACAGGCAATCAATATTTATAAATTTTGATATTGTAAAAATTACTATGTAACAGCTAAATATTGATTAACAAACTTGCGATACAGGCGGATGTGCCGTACAAATCCCTTTTTTAATGCTTATGGTGTGATGATTTCGTTAGTTATATATAATATGTTCTATACAAATACCACCTTATTTTAAAATAGTCTTATAATCCGACGAAGATTCACGTTTACTTCATCCTTATCCTTGACGAAATAATGCTCCATAATATTTTGATGAATACTAAAGTAATTTAAATAATAAAATTCAATTTTAATTAAATTGTAACTTGAATGTAACCATGTTAACATTTGAAAACATTAATATTTAAAATTTATGGTATGGTATTGTTATAGTTTTCAATTTATTTCACTAGCGTGAATACCAAGCTAATCAATTTTGCAAAATAATAATTTCGGTTTAATTACGGTCGAAAATAAACCATTGCAACAAATGTACTATAAACCTGCGGATAAAAGAAATCTCTTACGAACTCTACGCCGGTTCCTAACAGACTTTTAATTCAGTTTTAGTCAACAAAACTTTAGAATTTTTATATACGTATGGTACAAAAACTATGACGTTTTCTGAAGGTTTATGTTCAAAAAAGGTTATTGTTAAAAATACTGTAACCAAATAACTATCACAGTAAGAGTCTTGAAGAAATACTTCATCTCTAGAAGTGGCGAGGTTCAAGATTAAGATCACTTAAGTCTCGACTTCAAAGACAGGTTTTCCTCAAATAAAATTAAAAACTTGATATATAAGGTCACTATATATTTATTAAATATATAACATGTTTCTAACATTCTCTGTTTTGTAAAAAAAACAATTTTTGAATTGTGTGCAAGAGAAGTTGAATTGCTATGCCTGAAAATGTATATTTATTGGTTTTTCAAACGTTAAAATAAACAAATAATTTGTACATATATACATACACAAAATACGAGTATGTAAGGTGTCTCTATAAGGTCACATATATTTTTCCGATATCAAAACATACATAAATGTCTATTTTTGCATCTATTTATTTGTTTGTCTTTGAATAAAATAAACACAAAATATTTACAATACGTACATTTGTATATTGTAGAAACATTGAATTGAGGCATGGGAATGCCTCAATTCCTATAGTCCAATAGTCCCTAAGAAAGCAATGTATTTTAAACAAATAAATTGGCATTGATCATCAATTTGATTTGCAAGAGACGAAGGGATCCGAAATGCAAATTTGAAACTTTGTGGAACCCCTAGTAATTTCATTCCGAAAGCACCATAGCCACACCGGTTACATAATAACAGCATCGCCAATTACCATCACGCATTTGCCCAGCGCGGTGGACTATGGCCTAAACTCTCAATCTGAGAGAAGATCCGTGCCCAGCAGTGGGAAAATAATGTGCTGTCGAAAACAGAATGACCATTATTATGGCTGTGTAGCTGCTACGTTCCAGCTGACACTGATATAAGCGGCATCAATCTTAATCATCAGGAACAGCAACGCATATGTGATATATGACGCATGGGCTTTTGGTAAAATCTACATTGAGTTCATTTATTGATGGGCGGCAGGCACTACCTTTCATAACCAGGATTGTACTTGTTACAATCAATTTTATTTAAAACTTAGGACATAGCTGTGAATGTGCTGTAAATCATCAGTTACATGCGGAGCTAAGCATGGTATTAAAAATATAGTTTTTAGAGTGTGAATATATCTAACATTTAAAGGCACATTAATTCTGACTACAAGACCATTCTTTATACATATCCACGGTATCACAAATATTAACTTTAGGGGCTAACGAAATCTGACGATATCACGAATCTGTAAATAGAAATCATTATTTGTATATTATTCCAAAAGCATAACATGCCTATTTTTGTTCAGTAAATGAGTTTTAAATTACTATTTACAGATATAACATACTACGTAACATTAGACTGGTAATTTGGATTGTTCAAACTCCGACACTAATTTCGTTTAGCATACAGTTCTGTGGTATTTTTGTATATGATTATGTTATTTAATATTAGCTTTTTCATAAGCAATGCAATGCGAGCTGTTTTTTTATTATTTTAGAAGTAGCAAAAGTTCAGTCGAACTGATTGTAAGCGGTCACTGCCACCCATAGTCATGTGGAATAAGTCTCCAAGTGTTCCCTATTTAAGGTTGCCAAAATTTGCGTTTCTACCCATGAGGACTATCTTTTAACTCAGGAAATTGTCTGCCTCTGATAACAACATTTAAACTAGTGTTCTTAGCATGAGTTTATTACACACACGCTTTCTACACTCATAGTCATACAGTAGGATTTTGTCCTGTGTCGTGGGTACCATGGACACACACAAAACGAATACACAAATACCCAGACCCAGAACAGGAATCTAAACTCATCATTCAGATACCTGTCTGGCCGGGAATCGAACCCGGGACCTATTGCGCGTCAGACCGATATGGCAACCGCTCCGCCACGCGGGTCGTCAACGGGTATTACGTAACAGTAACGTGAATTTAAACATAAACAGTTGATTGTTCTGGAGTAACGTAATAAGGTTTTTGAAGGTGGTAGAACCAGTGTAGTTCGATCGGGGAAGTACCACCGCCACATCTTTTTCTAGAGTGAAGCATTTCTTGCATTTCGATGGAAGGGTGTGGTTGCCCCACATTTGTATGAGGCGACCATCATAGTCCTAGGGAGTAGCAACGCATCTGTGACTGACTTCAGATAGAACCTATGTTCTGTATGAAGTTGATTACAGATGTCCATGGGCGGCAGTGACCACTTACCATCAGGTAGACTGCATGCTCGTTTGTAACTTTAGTCAGATAAAAAAGGTTCTAAAAACACAGAACACAACAGAACCTAACACTGCTGTTATTATTCAGAAATAAGGACTGACCTTTGAAATTCGGTGTCGAATCTCAAAGGATTCTGCTCTCTTTATAAACTAATATTTTCTAAAAACCCTGTCTAAGCGGATTATAATATAGTAAATTAAATTTTAGACGTATTTTTACCTACCGAGACCAATTTATATGAAAACTAGATTTAGCTATAAATTAGAGAGAAACCTCTACAGGCCTATCTTCTGTACCTCGAAGACGACCTTGAATAAAGGCTAACTGAATTAATCATGCGAACACAGGCTCGCACCTCATTTAATTAATAACATTCAACGGACATTTCACTCACTATACTTTCGTTCGTAAATTTGTAGATATTGTTTATAATTTGATAATATTTTTCGAGAAAGTAGAAAAATAATTCATGGCGTACTTGGTATGTAGACGCCTGCATTGAAAAATTGTTAACAGGATTTCTACAAAAAATGATTACGTGCATAGTGCGTACCTACCGTTGAGGACTTAATTTGAAATATCTTATCTATCTCTTATCTTATCTATCATATCTTATCTATCATATTATAAATAATATATATAAATAAATAAATAAATGAAGTAAAGAGGCTTTTCTTAGTACTATTGCTATTCGACACATTTTTAGTTAAATATTCTATTATTTTGCTTAAAATGACTTTAATTTACTGTTGGTCATGCTTAAGCAAATTTTTTGGACCTCATATAACTGAAGTGGAAGCTACGTAACCTTTGAGTAAAAACGAAGTTAAAAACCCGTTGGAAAAGTTGTGAGATCTCGAAACCCAGAATTGGTTCAATAAAAACAACCCGGTTAATAAAATGTATCAGTCGTTTCCTTTGAGAAAGTCGGCTAATGCGATTCTGTTGATATAAATATTAGAACCGACTTTTCTCTTTAGTTCTTAAAACCATCTCCGACTGGATTCTATAGATGCAGATATTTTGCAATTACCTTTGCAGTGCGCCAGTTTTTATCGAAGTTTTCCTTTAGAAGCGCAGAGAAGATTATTGGATTATAGAATGAAGAGCAAAGCTCAATTTTTACACTAACATTCTAAGATTCAAAACCTGCCTTATTTCAATAAATTATTTTTATTCTACTTTTAACTTTACGTATTTTTAGTGTTAAATAGTTTCCGTTTTTCGGCAGGATTGTTAAATGGCTGACTTGCATATGATAAGAACATCTCAGTCCTTAAAAGTCGTATCGTATGTGTGAAGGGGAAATGTAGGGCATTTGGGAAAAATGTCTGATCACGCGTAGCACCGTAGTGACCATTTATAATCACGCATAATGCGTGCTAGTTTGCTAATTCTGTCCTATAAAATATTTTTCATTTGCCAATCGTTTTATGTTTCATAATTATGCGTATTTGATATTACGAAATTTGCTTTATAACTAAAAGTAACGTAATAAAATCCGGAACGATTCGTCAAAACGGACGGTTTAACAACGAAAAGGTCATGTGTAAAGAAAGAACTAAATATACAGATTAATATTATTATCCACTGTGGAACGGGGTTACACCTACGTACCTACACCCCTCATTTACATTATTACGTAATTTATAATAAGGCGCTATGGGAATATTTGGTACCAGGCATAGAAATAAATTTGGTGTAGTTCGTTAATTGTAATTTCAGCTCATAGGTCGAGGGCAATAAATTATGAGCTGTCGTCGCCGTAGATTGATGTGTATCGACTACCGCACAAGAAATAGGCACGTAAGCATTAGGCTTTGAACATATCGCGTATACGTTATTTCTTTATGAAATCAATGTAGTTTTTGTACAATCTACCTATTTGTAGGTCGCTCGTAATGAATCTCTAATACGAATAGAGTATTGCGAAAAATTCGTTACAGATGTGTTGTTACCCCAGAAAATTAAATTTGTACAGGTCATATTACCTATACTATGTATTAAAGCCAAATAAATCAAAATGGTGTACTATTCTGCTGCTTAATATATAAGTAGAAGGCTATTTTGTGATAAGACTATGGATTACTTCAACAAGCTAAGATGAAACAGATTTCTTACTGTTTCATCTTAGGTTGTTGAAATGTTTGATAGCTAAAAGAGAGCTTTGCTATTATTTTCAAAAAAATAATTATAATTATTGTTGTTGTGGCGTTTTAATTAATCGACGAAGGGTTTAACTAGCTTTGTAACGAATTGTTCAATTGTATTTATTTTATCTTTGCATAGATATTGTTACATACCTAAAAGATTGACCTTTATACTAACTTTGATAAAGTTAGCATTGTAGTCCTCTTTGTTATTGAGCCGCCGTATCAAGGATTGTTATTAAAAGAGGAGAAATACCGGATTTCTTTACATAACAATAAAGATCGCCAGTTAAAGAATGAAAACGTCTAAAATATTTACAGGAAACGTTTTTGTAGTTCACTGAATATTATAATATTAGGAAATGACAGAGCTTGTGAAAATGTATGTATGTTTATAACCTAGATAAACACATAATCTACTCATTATTGCAAAAGAATAATAGACATATGACACAAGAAAATAACATTAGACAGATTTAAAAAAAGAACGGTATGAAAATATTTTTGATTTAAATAATAATTACTATCTAATTTTACTGTATTTAATTTCGTAAGTATAATGAATATGATTGTAAAGAGAGAATTATGAATAATGAGGTCAGATCAAAGACATTTTTATCTCCGCTCGTGTTCTTTCAATACTATTGATGTTATATTTGGTATTCCTATTTAACTAAGTTAATTTGGGACGGTTATGAAAGCAACGATTTTATTCGCGGACAAGAAATCGACGGTTTCGTGATATCATTCCATCAAAATGAGACAGTACAATTTGCTTCGTGTGCTCCTCGGAAATAAATGTATAGAATGTTTACGATTTATTTTGCGTAAGCGAGCTATTAGGATCTTTGATAGAGCATTATTGTTACGTAACGTGGATAAGATTTGGTGTATTAAACATATCATACCGATACACTATTTTCTAAGACCGTTATAATATGCCTGTTATAATATAAGTTTTTAAAAATGAATATATATTTTTTTATTTACCAAAGATCGATTAGTAAGCAAAATAGGCATAGGTATTTTGATCTTTGGTATAAAACTAAATGAAAGTTTAATTTAATGATGTAATACGATTGTTATTTAACAATTTCGAAAGTTTACAAGTTTCAAATTCTGAAAGTTAGTAAAAATCGATATTTACTAATTACACGGCGGACGAATATAGGCGTTAGTTATCGAATTTCGACTGCAGTTATTAAAGGTTGAAGGTTTTTTATTTGATATCATGTGAAAGTTTGCGAATTTGGATTGCTGTATAGTAATCCATAAAGTAATTGATATTATACCTTCTCTTAGTCGAGTTAATGTCGTTGATGTGTACACTACAAGTTCTTTATCGTTATGGAACAAGGATCGATAGATACCTATCAAGGTATCGATACGATTGAATAAAGCGTCTGACCTTTACTTATTATAGTTAACAGTATAATGATCATGAACTTTATGTTTTTCATGTTATTTTATATAAGAAGAACTATTACACGATTTTGACCCACTTTAAATGGTCAGATTTCGTTCAAACTTTGTAGATTTATTGAGGACCGATGACAATACACTAATTTGATAAAATTATTCCATTTTTTAATTTGACTAAAAAGTAGACAATAAATAATAGTTAAAAAAAACTAAAAAAACTTATTAATAAAAAAAAATATTTTATATAAAAAAACGCGTGGGGTGCTTTTTAAGATATTATCGAAATGATAATCACTCTACTCATATCTGTCAATAAAATATCTATAACCATTGACACCATGCACCCCACGATTTTTTTTAAATAAAATATTTTTTTTATTCACACTATTATTAATTTATATTCATTGAAATTTTTGACATTATTTTCTTAATTTAAATTCATTTAAATTTATTTTCTATTCTTTAGTTCGGTTTTCTATAAAAAGCATGTTTTTTAGTTTTTTTAAACTATTATTTATTTGTGAAATAAATATGCTTTTGATATTTTTATGGTTATAAATAACAAAAAGAGCTTCGATAATATGAATCCAGTTGGCGGATTTTGTCGTTTCACTTCCTAGCAAAGAAAATCCAAAATGCCATCAAAAGCGGTCATGTGACGACCAGGCGATGTGTGTATTACCATGCTTGAATTTTATTAGCCAAATTTCCCTTTATATCCTTTTTCTGTCCTGTTCCGAACTTGATTGGCTTCGAGGGGAGTTTTTGGTAAAAGAAAGTAGCAAACGAGCTTGCAGTCGTATTGATGGTAAAGCCACTGACGTCCATAGATATTTTAAAGCAACATCTGATAAGACTACAGCCTAACCTAATCCCTAATGATGGCCATAAACCATAACACAGCATTGCAAAATACTGCGATTATTAGTGAAGAAGCATTGATAGCCTAATGGCTGAAATTTGCCCTCTCTATCGCGAGGTCTGAGGTTTAAGTACCAGGCACGCATCACAGATTTTTCTAAAATTATGTGCGTATTTAAAAATAATTGTCACTGCTTTACGGTACTGCTTTACGTTTGCTTTTGGTAAAGAATAACATCATGAGGAACCTAGCTACACACCCAACAGTTCTTAAGAAAAAAAAAGTTCTCAGAGATGTGTGAAGTCTACCAATTCGCACTTGGACAGCGTGGTGGACTATGACCTAAAACTCTCTCATTCTTAAAAAACACTCGTGCCAAGGCAGTGGGACAATAATAGGTAAACAACATAGTGAGAAATAGGTCTGTGTGATGGAGGAACACCTACACCACACAGATCTACGCGTATTTCTATTCAGCAGAAGAAGGGTCTAGGGCCGAATTACAATGGATTCTACTACCTATAAAATAAATGAATTAAACCTTTCCATCATCTATCTTTCAAATATATTTTCTTCGGGAAATTCTTCTTCTATTCTGTGTATACATCAGTAGTACAAAGTATTACCACGAAGCTTCTGAAAATGAAAAAGAATTTTATAGAGAGAAATACTCAGAAATGTAAAAGTAGATTTGAAAACTTTTATTAAGAAATAAGGGATATAGATGGCTAGCGTCTTCTCAATTTTTAAGTTCTACGTTTCAGGTCTTTTAATAGCAAATGAGCATGCAATCCTTCTGGTGGGTAATGGACAATAACATAACTTCAGATAGAACAAGGATTCTATCTGAAGTCAAAAACAGATGCGTTTCTACTCCCGAAGATTCAGATTAGGCTCATATGAAAGTGATTCGGTAACTTCACGCTTCCACTAAAACGAAAAAACTGCTTCACATTGGAAATAAGTATGGCTACCACCTGATATGTTTCTATTATCTGTTTCAGGGATATACTAAACCTTATCTTTCATCAAATCTTGCCGTTTTATGAGAACTAGTCGCCCGTCGCATCGGCCGAAATTCGACCGTAATTTAAATTAAAAATCAAATGTCATCTGACATTCTTGACGTTGTGTCTTTTCATTTTCATTTACTAAGTACATATGTGTTTGTGACAAATGCAAGGCAGTGTGTGTAATGTGTTTTTAGTTGATTTTATGTATGAAAAATTCATTATTTGAAAAAAATATTAACATTCTGCACTCCTTCTCTACGTCCACTATAACCGTGCAAAATTTCATACTAATCCGTCCGCGGCATATTACTTAAAAATCCGTCACAAATTTTTGCTTCACGTATTAATATAATAATAATGAGATGCTCACATTTAGTCCGTAGCGGTATACGCGTCTATTATCGGCATCAATGAGGACTTTAATGTCGAGTTTGGATTTATCACGAGGTATTATCATTAGGCCACAAGTGATATTAACCCACAGTATTGAAACAAATACATACTTCAGTTATAAAGTGTGGTACGGAAAATATAATTTCAAGAGGCGTTCAAACTTAGTTTTCAGGAGAGCAACACGAGCAATTTATTTGTAGTCAAGATAAGGTTGGAGTCTGATATTACCGGGGCTGAAAGATCTTTCTGGACAGGAGTTGCCATTTACTAATAGCTTGCATGAATAGAGACAACTTCTGGGCTGCGCCAGGTCGCTATTGGATCGGCTGTCCCGGAGGACTGACGACCTGAATAAAACGATAGGTAACCGTTGAATTAAGATGGCTCAGGGCCGTCAGAGAGGCGCTGATTAGTGGAACGTTATGTCCAGTGGAAGACTATTAGGGGCTGATAGATGGATGCACTAGATGGTCGATTGCTGCTTATATAATGTAAAGTACGAGTAATATATTAGCAGTATTTTAGCAAGTATCAAGTCAAAATGGTGGTGGTTTGAACCGAATATTAAACGGAAATGACCTCGAGCCGTACAACGCGTGCCACCGTGGCGTGGTTTATACATTTTATAAATACCACTAAACTTTCCGAATTCTGCCGCCTATTAGAGCCCAGTTTAATATTTCGTGCCATTCCAACCTTATATTTTCATTTCTATTCAGCCGGTGTGGTCGGTAACTTCCTACCACGGCTAAAGTTTCAGAATTTTCTATCACGAATTAGTTAGTAATTATTGTGAAAGTTCCTGAATAGCTGCTTTTAAATGTTATCGTTAATTGGCTCACTAAATAAAAATAATACTTACAAAGTCTTTGTACACACGCTATACACGTCAATGAACAATAATTTGTAGCTTATATTTAGTTACTTTTACTAAGGAAATTGAAGTTGAAACAGTTATACGTGTATATAGAAAACTTAGCTCCAGGTCAACTTTTCAAAGAGAATGTGTTATCTCGACAGCTCCGAGTAATGCTTTCGGAATTTCTTCTATAAGATTCCTAACTTTATAATCTCGATCTCAACTTTCGCGGGGAAGAGAAATGAAAAGTGACAAGAAAACTAGAATCTACTCATTTTTTTAATGCACGTAGTCGTTACATCTTAATTTTCTTTTGCAGAAATATTTTTTAGAAAGTTTGTGTCTCGGAATTTATTTCGAATCCCAGTCTTTTGAGAACTATTACCATTTGAAGAAGTCTGCAATTCATTCTGAATAATATAAGAAATGAATGATAGCTACGCGTACCTACTTTTTGTTCTTTATTAATAAATCTTTTATTCATTGTTTAAAAATCTCGGTTTGAAAAGAACAAAGTAAAATTCTCGGTATTTGAGATGCGAATAGCAAGAGAATGCTCCTCTTTTTCGTCCATACGAAGTAGGAAAGTAGGGGTTATTTATCGTAGAAAAGTAGCTACATAAAATATTAGCTGTCCGCCTTGCCACAAGCCTCGCTTTTATATTTCGAGCTTATTGATGTGAACGATAATAAATATCTTACGATAATGATATAGTGAGTCGTATAAGAACTTATATGAACTATGCTTTCGGAAGCAATATGAAGCGAAAACCTTCCAGTCTGAAATGAAATTGCACAATAAAAAATTAATGGTTTCATTTTTAATATTTTCTGGTCGTAACGGAGCGTAATAAACGTAACTGGTATTGTATGGAAAGTTCTTTGAGAATGTAATTGCAGTTAGCACTTACAACTGATGATTAAATTACGAGAGTCATTTATTACAAGAACTGTACAGTTTTAATTGTTTTTGCAAACTGGAAACTTTTTAAAATAAAAATGAAAATTAATCAGTCGTGGATTTATATATATATTTATTTATACAGAAGTGAATTAATTTATCAAAGACTTGATTAGATACTTGCATAACCTTTTAGAGAAAGCCCTACAAGATAATTACTTAGTATAATGTAACAATATATTATATTAAAACAAAATATCACTTGAAAATTGCCTCAAGACAGGGACAGCACGAAGCTGTTCTTGCTTTTTAGAAAACGGATGTGATTGTCAGCTCAGTTGCATATCGCACACCTAGATCTAAAGGGAGCTAACTCAAAAATCGGTGTATTTGAGTTATGCTCACCATTTAATTTCCTGAACGGATACCTATCTAGCAATAAAACAGATTTAAAAATAAGTGCAAAACTCAACGCTAGATGGTGCCTAGAGTCCCTTTTGTTGAACGCGCGAGCCAGTTCCTCCCCCGCCTAAACGGGAACAACGCCAATTGCAACTAAAATTATAAGTGGAATGCACATGGTCTCAGTAAAAAGTTTGGAGTTATTTTGATTTGTACCTGTTTACTTGAAATTTGAAATAGTATTATTTTGAATTGTCACCTTTTAGATGGTTAGTGCTGATTAAATGTATACAACATTTTGAGTTAAACCTGTATTTCTGGCAAGGTGAGTAAAGTTTTTATTTTTATTTTATATTGTTTCCCTTTTGTTGAAATATTTTTGATTTTGTAGTTGTGTCTGTTTTGTTGAGTCATATTTTATGCTCTTTTTTTCTGTATAATCTTAACCAAATTAATTTTACTTCGTTATTGGCGATTGGAGTTATTAGGTGTTAGTACAATTTAATATTCGTCTTAGCATTAACAATGTTTGTTTCTTTTTTACAGCCAATTTTTCAAGTTGGTTCCCTTTAGATGACTTTTGACAAAAAATAAGTTTCGTTCTCGACGACTAACCATCGTAGAGTCTACTTACCCTGATGATGCCCTGTTCTGGGGAGATTAGGTGGTGGTGTGTGGATTGGTGTACGTAGGTATATATTCCTTGTTTTAATGTATGTAAATATACACCATCATACATAAGATTTTTCTCGTGGAACGTGCTATTAATAAAAATATTAAAAATGTTTTAATGGGCTTTCCAATTCGTAAAGTTCGTTCGTTCGTTTCAAGTAAAATAAACATTTTATATTTCAGGCTAACAACACAACGGAAGCGATTTTTAGTAAATATGGCACAAAAACGGAATAAAGAAAATATTGCTCCTTCTATCACTTTTAGTCAATATGCAACCGTGGATCATGAGTCAAAATATGCAGTCGTGACACCGGTTAATGCATCTATCTCTAGCACCTCTAACGGGCAACATAATTTTCAAACGTCAACAAAATTATGTTGCCCCGAACTACTATATTTCACTGATTTGGAGCGATGTAAGTGATATTAACGACTCCAATGAAGATCCTAATTTTCAATTGTTATACCAAAATAAGCTTGCACCTAGGGTCGTGCCTTCTTCATCATCGTCCAGCACCAGTAGCAGCAGCTCGAATTCATCGGATACTGAAGATGATAGTGAGCAAGTAGGCCCGGAAAATGTAATGGTTCCTGAAACTGGTATTGAGGTCGAAAAAAGAGCAAAAAGAGAGTACGCAAACCAACAATATAGAAGTCTAAAATCGCGAATCAACTGTGGAATTCTGGCAAAGCCAACCAGTCCCTGTAAAAATCTAAGAAATTAATACGAGAGCGAAAGGTTGGACCACCTTGTGGTGACATTTGTCGCCTAAAATGCAAAGGTAAAGTGGACAAGATGTCAAGATAACATGTCTTTCAAGCATATTGGGCGCTTAGTGATCTTGAAAGGCAAAGAGTACAGGCAAAGGCAAATACTACGCCACTCCGAACAAATAAAGACTAAACATCAGTTTCTGTATCAAAATTTTAGAGCCCTCAACAATGCCCTTTACTTTGAGATTAATGGATCCAAAATAAGAGTATGCATGCCATTTTTTTTAACTCCACTAAACAGAACTTTCGAAGAAAACAGAATAAGTTATTATTCAAACCGATTTTAGAGGAAAACACAATCATCATCCAACGATTGACCCACAAATTAGACAGAGTGTTAAAGATTTTATAAATTGTATTTCACGGATCGAATCACAATATTTGAGAGCCCAAACATCAAGAGAATTCATAGCAAGTGATAAATCATTAGCAGATATCTACCCAGATTACAAAAAAACTTTGTGAGGAGTTTGGACTACCGTTTGCCTCGTCTTTTTCAACAACACATTATTCTTACATTCAACCGGATATTTAATACCAAATTTAACATTTCTTTCTTCGAACCGAAGAAAGATCAATGCGATTTGTGCGAAAGGTTTAAAAATTAGAACGAAGAAGAAAAGTGCAACTTAATCTAGGACTATGAAGAACATCTAAAAGAAAAAGATTTTGCAAGGACTGAGAAAGAAAATTACAAGAAATGGCACAATCGTAGCAGTTTATGACTAACAGGCTGTATTGCATATTCCTAAAGGGAAAATATCCTTGTTCTTATATAAATCCACACCTTTGTCAATAAATAATACAAAAAGTCATTGCGTTCTAAATGTACAATGCCTCTTCAAAAGAGAGTCAACTACAAACTTAATTCAGCAACACAGGTTCAACTCAAATTAGTATAAAAAATATACATGTATTGACTAGCAAAAGGGAAGCAATTCAAAAATTCTGATTTTTAGCCTTAAAACGTGTATAACACACTAAATTACTACAAGATAATTATTCTTGTGTATAAATAAAGCAGACCATATAAACAAATTGCTCCTGTAGTGCACAGGGACACAGAAAACAGTTTTTCGTGTTTTGTGAAAAAAGTGCTTTTTTGAGTTAATACCTCTTTAGATCTAGGTGTGCGATATATAACCTATGTGTATGATGTTTCTTATAGAAGTCCATGGGCGGCAATGACCACTTACCGTCCGGTAAACTGCATTCTCGTTTGATACTTATTTATTTTTTTATAATGGACAAGTAAAGAACTTAATGTTCGTGCTATTTTTTGTATGGGATATTAAAATATGGAAACAAGTGTAAACTCTTATTATGACCACATTAATATAGCTTAGGAAGCTCTTGCACAAAACTTTGAAGATTAGGACGGCATTCTGAAAGTTAAATGTATTTTTTATGAAAATTAAGTGATGATTGTGTAAAGAAGACGTGAAAAGAAACTTCTAACTCTTCGATACTATTAACATGAAATATTATTTATGTATAATACATGTTATAAACAGCATAATGAGAACAAACTAGACGTATAAAAGTGTCAGAGAGGAAGAAAAAGATATATATGAACTTAATAGTAATGTGCTGACTAAGGACGTAGCCAGGATTTGATTTTGGGACTGCTTAAAACAAATATAATAGGTGTGACGGTACTAACTCCATGGGTGAACTATATACATTCTACTATTAATGTTAATGTTTTTAACATTACACTCCCCGTGTTTGAATCCTCTAACCCCCTTTCCCCCGCTACACCCATGGTATCGAGTGCTTTCTAGGAATCCCTTTTCGATCCCAATCTCCTATCCATAGAAACGTTTTTTGACTTTTTGACCTATAAAGTATGACCTAAGTGACGCATTGGCCTTAAAAGAATGGCTTTAATGGAGGTATTAGAGCGATAATCGTAGAACTGTTCATAATCGAAATATTTAACGACCCGTCAATGTGCATGGAATTAGCTTCCTTGACTTCTGTGTTTGTTGTCTTTCAAGATATTCTTCTTTATGGACACCTATCCAATAAGACTATTTTAATATACATATACTGATATATAGATGTTAATTTTTTTTTGTTTGAAGTTTGAAGTAGCTAACGAGCACGTAATCTATCTGGCGGCAAGTAGTCACTGCGGCCAATGTACATCTGTAAGCAATTTTATTTAGAACAAAGGATTCTATCTGAAATCAATCAAAGATGCATTAATGATACTACTCCCGAGGACTGACGAGGACGGAGGATGACGCGACCATCTTGTCATATAAAATTGAACCGTCAACCACATATTTCCACCCAAAAGTAAAAACTGTTTCACGCTAGATATATGTGGCGGTGGTCCCATACGTTCTACCACTTATACTAATATGATATGAAACTGGTTGGATATAGAATGTAATATTGTTAAACAGTATGGATCAAAGGTGGCTTTAAAGGTCTCAAGGGTACGTAATCCCCCAAAACTTTACTCAGTCAGCATAACATTGTAAGTGTCTCAATATTCGTGATATCAAACTTAAGGAAATGTTATTCACGAGTTGGTAGTGATGTAGAGTCATAGTAGCGATAAAAACAATTGTTACTTATTTTATTTGAATACCTTACCGGTCTGACACGCAGTGAGTTCCAGGTTCGATCCCAGGTATCTCAATAGTCAATTTATATTACTGTTCTGGGTCTGGGTGTGTGTGAATTCGTCTTGTTTCTGCCCATGGCCATGCTAGTGTCTGTGCAAAACATTTAAATTTTAAACAATGATTTAAAGGTGTCATTTAAGGCTTGTTCAATGTTTTACCCAAAATATAATTTGGTTTTCGACGATATGTAATGACTATTTAGAGTGAAAGACACTGCAGTTGGATTATGAAACAAAGAATTTTGCAAAAGATTTCTTCATCTGTAAGTTAAGCTTTCGTTTTATCGGCTTAAAACCTCTTAAAGTAGAGCAAGGTGAACATTTTGTTACAGAGGTTGAATACATAATACAGGGAAGCGGAAGCCTTCGTGTTGAATGTTGCTCGCAAAATAGACAGAATCCTTTGTTGGAGAATGGAGTGCCTGTGCAGTTAGTTGCTACATTTTTGAGAAAAATCCGGTTTCAAAGTCATAAAGAACTAGTTTTTTTGTACTAAAGACGTTGTTTTGTATGGTATATTTGACATGTTTTGATTTGTATTCCTATAATTTAGAAATTTTGTTTTTGTAAGAATTGTAACTGGAATAAACATTTGTAAGGTTATTTTTTATGTAGTTTAGCTGCAAGGCTGAACTTCTATTTAGATTTTACTTTGTACATACGTGGGGCTAAAGTGCAGTCGACCGTTCTGCTTTAGGGCAGATTTTTTGACATAGGTTAATTTTAAGAAAGGAAAGATAATTTTAAAAACATAATAGGTATGTAACAATAATTTTAATGTCGTTGTCCAATAATAACAATCCGGACCAAAGGGTTAATATGTTCTCCGAAGAACGGAAGGGCACGTCTAAATATACCAGCGATCAGCAATTCACCCGCCGACCACGCCCCGTATTACACAATTTGTAAATTACATAGTTGTGAAATTCGATAAAATTACAATCAAAGACTTACAAAATTATGTGAGCTTTTCATTACACATTAAAACCAAGCAATTAACAAATTAAATTATTTTTTATTATCAACTATCTGATCCCCGCAGCTTCGCCCGCGTTAAAAAAATCGATGCATCGATTGCCCGTGGAAGTAAGATATTTTTCCATAGTAAAAAGTAGCCTGTATGTTAATCCAGAGTGTCTGTGTCACCAATTTTTTTTAAAAATCGCTCCAACCGTTTAGACGTGAAGAAGTAACAAACATACACACTCACAAACTTCGCCTATAAAATATTAGTATGATAAAAACTTTTTAACAAAAAATATCTACCGACTTCCATGTCACAAAAAAGTAAAAAATAATTTAAATATATTTTGGTCTAGAACATACTCAGTACTTAGTACATAGTCCTGAAGTCGGTGCTCGACATATTTCGCTGGACGACGGTAACTACGTCCTATATGAGCACCGACTTCAGAACTATGTACTAAGTACTGAGTATGTTCTAGACCAAAATATATTTAAATTATTTTTTACTTTTTTGTGACATGGAAGTCGGTAGATATTTTTTGTTAAAAAGTTTTTATTTTACACTTTTTAGTGACTATATTTTTATGTTTGTATTTAAATAAAGCCTCTAAGTTTGCTTTGTGCATCTACATATTCACAAAAATTAAACATAAAACACTTTTACAATTCATACAAACAGGGCGCCCCCTCTGGAAGTACCCCTCCATCATCAGGGTTGAGGAGTTGAAGGTCAAATTTTTCATCTTATATTGTTGCTTAGTAATCTTATAACATATACGTTAGTACCAGGTGGCTAACTTCTATGGCTCAGGCTTGCAGTACCCTGCATCATCAGGGTTTAGGAGTTGAAGGTCAAAATTTTAATTTTGTGCCTCTGTTTGGTATTATTTTTACATACCCGTAAGCACCAAATTGCCAACTCCTATGGTTTAGAATTGAAGTACCCCTTCATCATCAGGGTCGAGGAGTTGAAGGTCAAAATTTTAATTTTGTGCCTCTGCTTAGTATTATTTTTACAGAACCGTAAGCACCAAATTGCCAACTCCTATGGTTTAGGATTGAAGTACCCCTTCATCATCAGGGTTGAGGAGTTGAAGGTCAAATTTTTGATTTTATATTTTTGCTTAGTATTTTCTTTACATAACCGTAAGCACCAAATTGCCAACTTCTATGGTTTAGGATTGAAGTACCCCTCCATCATCAGGGTTGAGGAGTTGAAGGTCAAATTTTTCATCTTATGTTTTTGCTCAGTAATCTTATAACATATACGTAAGCACCAAATGGCTTATTCCTATGGTTTTGGCTTTAAGTACCCCTGCATCATCAGGGTTGAGGAGTTGAAGGTCAAATTTTTGTCCCATGAATTTGCTTAACAATTTCATTATATATTCGCAAACATCAAACGACCAACTTTTATAGTTCAGGCTAGCAGTACCCCTGCATCATCAGGATTGAAGAGTTGAAGGTCAAATTTTTCATAGTAAATACCTACATAGTAATTTTATTCTATATTTTACTCAATTGGACTTCTCCAGCTAAGGTTCGGCCGACTATCACTAATTTTATTATTTTGCTCCAAAAAGTTGAAGATCCTATGATTAGAACCTTATCAAACTCTTATCAGACTACCCCTGGAGTACATCCTTTCTAATAAAAAAAGAATCATCAAAATCGGTTGGCGGGATATTGAGTTATTCATACATTTATCGCGTACATTGAAAATGCAAATTTAAGACTTATGCGTTTTTCTTATGGATGCCCTAGTCAAAAAAATACTAAAAAAAAATGGGACCCTATGACACGCACTACCTTTCAAATAAAAAAAAAATCATCTAAATCGGTTCACCCAGTCCGGAGAAATGAGGTAACAAATATAAAAAAAAAAAAAAAAAAAAAAAATACAGACGAATTGATAACCTCCTCCTTTTTGGAAGTCGGTTAATAATAATTTAAATACATGG